>CM053744.1:64207680-64262898 GCA_028658305.1 Pachyuromys duprasi
CTACCAGACCTTCAAAGAAGTCCTAACACCAATTCTCTCTAAACTGTTCGACAAAATAGAAATGGAAGGAAAATTACTGAACTCTTTCTATGAAGCCAAAGTCACCTTGATACCTAAACCACACAAAGACCCAACAAAAAAAGAGAACTTCAGACCTATCTCTCTTATGAACAGTGATGCAAAAATACTCAATAAAATACATGCAAACCGAATCCAAGAGCACATAAAAGATATCATCCACCATGACCAAGTAGGCTTCATCCAAGGCATGCAAGGGTGGTTCAATATATGGAAATCCATCAATGTGATCCACCATATAAACAAACTGAAGGAGAGAAACCACATGATCATCTCCCTAAATGCCGAAAAGCATTTGACAAAATCCAACACCCATTCATGTTTAAAGTCTTAGAGATATCAGAGATTCAAGGCACATACCTAAACAAAGTAAAGGCAATATACAGCAAGCCTATAGCTAACATCAAACCCAATGGAGAGATATTTAAATCAATCCCACTGAAATCAGGGACAAGGCAAGGCTGTCCATTGTCTCCATATCTCTTCAACATAGTACTTGAAGTCCTAGCTAAAGCAATAAGACAACTAATGGAGATCAAGGGGATAGAAATTGGAAAGGAAGAAGTCAAAGTATCACTATTTGCAGACGATATGATAATATACATGACTCCAAAAATTGAACCAGAGAACTCCTTCAACTGATAAACACCTTCAGCAAAGTGGCTGGATAGAAAATCAACTCAAAAAATTCAGAAGCCCTCCTGTACACCAAAGACAAAAGGGCCGAAAAGGAAATTAGGGAAACAACACCCTTCACAATAGCCACTAATAACATAAAGTACCTTGGGGTGACTCTAACCAAGCAAGTGAAAGACCTGTATGAAAAAAACTTCAAATCTCTGGAGAAAGAAATTGAAGAAGATATCAGAAGATGGAAAAACCTCCCATGCTCATGGATTGGTAGGATTAACATAGTGAAAATGACCATACTGCCAAAAGCAATCTACAAACTCAATGATATTCCCATCAAAATACCTACACAATTCTTCAGACCTAGAAAGAAAAATTCTCAGCTTCATATGAAGAAACAAAAAAACCCAAATCTCCAAAACGATCCCATACAACAACAGATCATCTGG
Source organism: Pachyuromys duprasi (assembly GCA_028658305.1). Lineage (NCBI taxonomy): Eukaryota > Metazoa > Chordata > Mammalia > Rodentia > Muridae > Pachyuromys > Pachyuromys duprasi. The sequence continues at coordinate 64,208,838 of CM053744.1, forward strand.
AGGTATCTCCATCCCTGACCTCAAGCTGAACTACAGAGCAATAATAATAAAAACTTCATGGTATTGGCATAGAAGCAGAATAGTGGATCAATGGAACCGAATAGAAGACCCAGAAATGAACCCATGCACCTATGGAAACTTGATTTTGACAAAGAAGCCAAAACCATTCATTGGGGAAAAGACAGCATCTTCAACAAATGGTGCTGGTCCAACTGGATATCTATATGCAGAAAAATGAAATAGATCCATATATATCACCCTGCACAAAACTAAAGTCCAAGTGGATCAAAGACCTCAACATAAAACCAGACACACTAAACCAGTTAGAAGAAAAAGTGTTCTAGGGAAGACCCTAGAACTCATTGGCACAGGAGACTACTTCCTGAATAGAACACCAATAGCACAGGCTCTAAGATCTACAATAAATAAATGGGACCTCATGGAACTGAGAAGCTTCTGTAAAGCAAAAGACTCTATCATCAAAACAAAACGTCAGCTTACAGACTGGTAAAGTATCTTTACCCATCCTACATCTGACAGAGGGCTAATATCCAGTATATATAAAGAACTCAAGAAGTTAAAAAGCAACAAATCAAGTAATCCAATTAAAAAACTTGGTATGGAGCTAAAAAGAGAACTCACTGTAGAGGATTAAAGAATGGCAGAAAAACAGTTAAACCTCAAACATACGGTATATACTCACTCATATAGACCTATAGGATAGGAAGGTCATGCTGAAATCTACACACCTAGTGAAGATATACAAGAAGGAGGACCCAGGTTGGTATGATCAATGTTCATTTAGATGAACAAATGGGATGGACATTGAATGGAGGAGAAAACAAGCAACAGGAGAGGAGCATACCAAAGAGGGCCTCTCAAAGAATCAATATAGCAATGTATCAAAGCAGATATTAAGACCCACAACCAAGCCTTTGGCAGAGGGCAGGAAGTAATAATAAAAATAGGGGAATTTAGACTTGGGGGGAACAAGAGCTCCACAAAGACCAAACTGAGCAGGGCACAGGGGCCTTATACGAGACAGTTTCTCCAACCAAGGACCTTGTATGGATATGGCCTAGAACCCCCACTCAGATGTGACCCATGGCAGCTCGGTGTCCAACTGAAGACCCTTGTAAGGGGAACAGGGACTGTTTCAGTCATGAATTGGATGGCTGCCTCTTTGACCCTCAACCCACTCCACACGGGAGGGACAGCCTAGCTAGATCCCAGAAGAGGACATTCCAGCCATCCTTGAAGAGACAAGATAAGCTAGGGTCAGATGGAAGGGAAGGAGGTCCTCCCCCATCAGTGGACTTGGTGGGGGGCAGGGAGGAGATGAGGGAGGGATGGGGAGAGTTGGAGGGAATGCGGGAGGGGGCTACGACTGGGATACAAAGTACCTAACCTGTGATTAATATAAAAATAAAAATAAATTATATTAAAAAGTCTTGGTGTTGTCGGTCCTCTTCTATTTCTTATAATAATTCAGTGACAGTACTCTTCGTTAAGTGCCTGGTAAAATTTGTCAGTGACTGCATCTTGTCCCTTTCCTTTTTTTTTTTTTTTTAGTTGAAGCACACTTACTGCTTCAATTTCATTTCTATTATATATGTCTAAATTTATTTAAATTCTCTTGATGTAATTTTACTAGGTTATAAATATCTAGAAATTTATTCATTTAAGTTATTTGATTAATGGGAATACAGATTTTCAAAGCAAGTTGTAATGATCATCTGAATTTCGATGGTATTTGTTGGAATGTTTCCCGTTTTTATATCCAATTTCATTAATTTGCATCTTTTCTCTGTCTTTTGGTTAGTTTGACCAAGGGCTTGTAAAACTTGTTTACTTTTCAAAGAACCAGATTTTTATTTAACTGATTCTTTGCTTTTCTGTGTGTGTGTGCGCGGGTGGGGGGGGGGGGCTTCTGGCACCTTGCTGCCCCCAGAACTCTTGGCATCTGGCCTGACCTGGCTTAATGGCCTACAGCTTGGATACAACAGTCCATTCCTGGCTGACCTGTGACTTGTGATAAGGTCATCTTCCTGAAACACCTTAAACCCTCCTCCCCCCTCGAGGGGGGAGTAACATTTCTGAGGAATTTTCCAAATAATAGTTATTAACACACTTTGGGACTCATTTGTTGGGTCGTCCTGTGATACACCGTTATTAGCACATCTTGTGACTCCTCTGCTGGGTCATCCTGTGATTCCTTGTCACTTAGTAACATTCCTTTCGCCCTGCCTATTTAAAGGATATACTAAAAATAATAACCCGAGACCTTGGTCAGACAGCCTGTCTTAGTCTTCATTCTTCATGTCCCTTGGCCCACCCCATTCTCACCTCACCCCTCTGTTAGGGTGTTGTTCGACTGACCTGCGGGCCGGGTTATTCAATTATTTCATCAATTTCTGCTTTGATATTCATTTCTACTTGCTAACTTGGATTCTTACTTTTCATAATACCCTTATTAATTATTATTCTATTTTTTAATCTCAGTTTCTGTGTTCTGATGATTCTTTTCACACCCTAGTGAAATAAAAATAATTGTGTTACATTTGTTTTACTTGGCCTTTGATTTAATGTCACAATAAACGATTTTGTTTATTTAATGAGTATCAGAAAATAGTGTGCCCTAAACAATTTTGAGATCTAAAATTTCTTACAGCAGGGCAGTGATGCCTTTGTTTGCCCTTTGTCCAGACACATAAGTCTATAAGCTGATAACATTTTCACGATGTTTGTTCTCCCTATGCCTCCTTTCGCATGGGGCTTTAGCTTGCTCAACAGAGTCAATTTCTAACATTGAAATTATAGGCATTTTGACAGGCCAATGGAGCGAGATTTTTGAGAGTGGGAAGATGCCCCGTATCCCTTAAATTCAAATGATAACAAACAGTAGTCTTTAATTTCTTCAACCTGAGTTTAGCAGGATTCTTGTCAATCACAGGCATTCGGGAAGCACCTGTCCTATATACACTATTTCTCTTCATATACTAATTCCCTTCCTGACACTAGGCAATTTCTATAAAGAAGGATTGGTAACTGAACATTTGCTCTGTAGGAATGAAATTTGATTTGTAGAAAATCACTTATTTTAAACAAGATTCCACAATAAAAAAACTATGTGTTCCATTTGGGTTTCATTGGAACAGTTTTATTGCATCTCAGTTTATGCTGTCTTCTTAATATTAATAAAGAAAAATGGTCATTTTTCTTCAAATTTCACCTATACTTTTGCAGCCTTTTAATAGATGTTCAAGGCTAAGAACTTGTGTTGAAAACGCCTATTATTAGTCTAAATTATTACTGTAAAACAGTGAGAAAGGTAAAAGGTTGACCCACAGTGATCAGTGTAGTCACAATTATTTGGGGGCTTGAATTTAGAATAACATAAATCCTGGATTTGTCTTGGGATTCTAGTGGTAATTTTGAGCCACAGGTAACCTCAGGTATTATTTTTATGTCACAGAATAGTTCTTGCTATTGTGAAACCTGGGATTTTCCTTGAGAGAAATGAGCAGGTATCTATTTACTCCAGAGAGGGCACCGACAAAAAAAAACCCAAAAAACAAAACCCAAACCCATTCCAGCCATTTCTAACTTAGTGAACCAATGAATTTATCATTTTTACTTATAGGACTATGAGTTGGGGGTTATATCCAGGGATAGGGGTGACTCAAAGATACTTACATCATCTCCAAAGCCCATCCACTGACACAAGCTTCATTAGTAGGGTCCCCTGAATAGCTTGTAGGCAGCTTAGCTTGGCCAGTGTTTCACGTTAGCTCTTGGGAAAGACACTATGACCCTTGCAAATTTCAGGTGTATTGATCCTCCTAAGATGATCACTGCCTGGGTCTCTAGAGCTCCCAGCTCTAGAGCAAATGTTTTCATTCAGACAGAATAGCTACAGAGCAGAGCATTTATGTGATGTATCTATTTGGACATAACTTCCATTTTCTTTAGTGAATACCTAAAAGTAGAATGTGTGTTTCTTAAATATCTTTTAAAAGACTAGCTGCTGTAAAATGAATGTAGTCCTCCTCCAAAACCCATATGATGGTTGAACTGCCAATGTAATAGTTTTTAGAGATGGATTTTTGGTACATCATATATATATATATATATATATATATATATATATATGAATGATCCCTCATGAATGAATTAGCCTTTTAATGAAGAGGTGAAGAGCACAGAGCTCTCTTTCCCCCTATATAAGGAAACAATGAGAAAGTCACTTTCTGGATTGTAGACAGGAATTCTTTTTTCTGGTTTTTTCAATTCTAATTTTTATTAATTACACTTTATTCACTTTGTATCCCCCATTATTTCCTCCCTCCTCCCCTCCCAATCCCAGCTTCCCTCCCCCTTCTCCACACATGCCCCTCCCCAAGTCCACTGATAGGGGAGGTCTTCCTCTCCTTCCTTCTGATCCTAGTCCATCAGTTCTCATCAGGAGTGGTTGCATTGTCTTCCTCTGTGGCCTGATAAGGCTACTCCCCCATCAGGGTGAGGTGATCAAAGAGCAGGCCAATCAGTTCATATCAGAGGCAGTCCCTGTTCCCATTACTATGGAACCCGCTTGGACACTGAACTGCCATGGGCTACATCTGTGCAGAGGTTCTAGTTTTTCTCCATGCATGGTATTTGGTTGGAGTAATCAGTCTCAGGAAAGACCCCTATGCTCAGATATTTTTTATTCTGTTGCTGTCCTTGTGGAGCTCCTGTCCTCTCCCTATCTTACTATTTCCCACATCTTTCATAAGGTTCCATGCACTTTAACCAAAAGTTGGCCATAAGTCTCAGCATCTGCTTTGATATTCTGCAGGGCAGAGCCTTTCAGAAGTCCTCTGTGACAGGCTCCTAACTTGTTTCCTGTTTAAATTCTTAATAAGACACATCAGAATGACACAAAAGCCATTTACATTGTTTATGAGCCACCAAGTTGATGATACTTTGTTGTAGCTGCCAAAATTAATGTGCTAACACACTGTTTTCAAAGTGTTTGAATTCTTTTTATCCAAAACTTAAAAGAATTCTTAGACATCTCCCTCTTAAGACTTGTCCAACTTTGACATTGGGGAATCACCAGCTCTTTAAAATGAGTTTGGGAGTGTTCTTGGTGTTTTTATTTCATGCAATATTTTGAGGAGTTAGCTCCTCTTTAAATGACTGGTAGAATTTAGTAATGATTCCACATTGTCCTGTACTTCCTCAGTTGAGAAACATTTTATTATTGTTTAAAAATTATCAAGTGTGTTTTAATTATTAAATTACATTATTTATATCTTCTTCATTCAATTTCAGTAGTGAATGAACACCCAGAAATTTATTCACTTATTTTATAATGTTCTACGCTATTAATAAATTTTAAATGATGCTATAATGATCTTCTAAACATTGTTCTTATCAATTGTTGTATTCCCCTTTCCTGTCTAATTTTATTAAATTGTGTCTTTTCTCTCTTCTGGTGAGTTTGGCTAAGGGTTTGCTAATTTTTCTTGTTCTTTCAAATAATCAGCTTTATTTTATTGATTCCCTGTGTTATTCTTTTAGTCTCCACTCATTAATTTCTGCCCTAATAGTTCTTTTTATGTTGTAATATCATGTCTAATATTACAGTTTTATTTTGTTTATTGGACCATGATTACATGACTTCTAATTGTCTAATTTTTTGAGAGCTGTAGAGGTCCCTCTAATAACTGCTTTGGGCATGTTCTTAAAGCTTCGTTTGTGGTGAGAATTTTGGAATGTTTGTTTCTTTAAAAACAAACAAACAAATATCATAATAATGTTTTTTGTTTTAATCCCGGGTGTGGGGATATGGGCATACTTCGCAGCAGCTGACTATGATTTGTCTCGTGCTCTAGCAGCTGCAGATAATTTCTGCAATTGTGGGACCTTTGAAATTCTGGGGACTTTTCAGAGGGTATATAAATGCTATGGCCCCGGATGGGTGGGTGGTTTTTCAAGGGGATAGTTAGTTGGTTGTTGATTGCTGTTGGTTAAGGTTTATTGTGTATTTATGCACCAAAAAAAAATAAAGCAGCAAGAAATTAGATATCCACTTTTTTAGACAGGTGAAAAAAGAGTGGAAGGACTAAGAACCCACAGAGCAGCAAACATTGCATACACCCATTAAGTTATAGTTTCTTATTAATTTTTACTTTTCCTATTTTTCTCCAGTGAGCAGTTTACAAATCAATATTGTATTGTTTATCCCATGATCATCTGTATATTTCTCTCTTTTTAGTAACTCCAAGTTTTATTTTATTAATAAGAGAGAGAATATTTGATTATAGAAGTTTTGAAAAGTTGATGATGGACGCAAATATATTCTGCTTTGAAGAAAATCCCATGGGCTGCTGAGTATTGTTGAACAACTGTTGGTTGGAATGTTAGGTAGATATTTGTTAAATTTATTTTATGTATACCATAGCTTAGGTATATAAGGTTTTTGTTTGTTTAGATAATCTATTTATTGATATATTGATAAGTCACCCATTATTATTATATCTAGATTTATCATCTGTCTCTTTGTCTAATAGTGTTTGTGTTTTCAAATTATATTTCCAAATTTTTGGTTGTTATATATTCTTGATAGACAGTGAAGACCATCTACACTTAAGGATGTTAATGAGAGATATTTGTTGTGTCCTTTAATTTTTGATTGTATTACTGGTTGTTTTACATCATTTTGGTCCCTTTCTTTATCCCTTATTCATCTTCATTTTTTGTGAATGTTGAGTTATATGTGTTATATGGATATTTCAATGTTTCAATTATTTGTGTTTTCCCCATGGTATTTTTTTTTTCTTCTTACTCTTGAACTCTAATTGCCTTTCTTCCTTTAGGTAGAATTTCTCTGATTGTCTTAATTAACGTTCATGATCTGCTTTTAGTCATGCTTGCCCTGGGTAGTGTTTATTTTAGAAGATTGTGGATATATGGCTTTTACTTCTGGGTCCTGGAATACAATACTCCATGACGTCAACATTCTTGCTGAAAGGTTTTAGTGTGTTTTATATGTTTAAGTTTCTAAGCCAGTGGTTTTTCCTCTTGTTGCTTTCAGTACTGGTTGCTCCCCCCCCCATAATTTTATATTTTCTCTTTTATTTATGACCTAGAAAGAAAAAAGGAGAGCATTTTCTCCATTATTATCACTTTGTTCAGAGCCGTAAATTGGGTTTTGTTACAATCTTTGTGAATCTAATATTTAGCAGTTCTGGGTTTTATCTAGTCGCTCACTATCTTTTTGTTGTTTAATATAAATATCTTTCACTTGACATTCCACACTGCTCACCACTCTCAGTCACACTTCAGATCTTTTCTTTAAGATTCACGAGGTCATAGGAGAATTCTGTGTATCTACCATCTTCCTCTGTTGTTCATGATTTCTGTAGCAATATGGCTCCGTGAAAATTTCCAATCACATGTGCTGTTGGTGTGTGTTTAGTTATGTCGTGCATGTATGCCTGTGCTAATTTCAAAACAAGTATTTTGTCATTACATGATGATAATTTGACGTACATGGCGACATAAGACCATATGACCTTTACCCAAGTTTAAATAACGTCTTGGCAAATTACTGTCCAGTATCACAGGAAAAAAGTTTGCCATAACACAGTGAAGACATAGCATCTACATCATAAGGGAATATTTAATAGGAACACGCCCTTTGCTTTCGCCTTGTCCCTACTCCCTGTAACCTCTAGCTAACAACCCAACCTGTTTGTCAAAATAAGAGCTTATAAAGGAAATAAGACTGCATATACTGTGTAGGGGATGGGCACTGTCTCTTAAACAAAACTGAAAACTTTCTTATGTAAATTATTATATGAGTTCATAGTTTGTTTCTTTAATTAGTGAATAAGAACCCCATGTATGATGTACCCCAATTTAGGAAATCCAACAAAATCCTTGCCTTTATCCACAGGGAACTGTTTATATATAGTGCATAAACAATATGTAAAAGATAGGATCATCATATTGATCATTTTTCTTAGGTTGAAGGGTCTAAAGATTTCATTCAATATAATGATGTTTTGATTTAATTTTCATGTTGGATACAAGTGTTGCCTTGTTTTATTGCCTTCTTTTTGTACATTTAACTTAATATCATTATTTGAAAATAATAATGTGTTTGTATTAGTGTGTGTCTAGGGGTATACGTAGACTGCAGTGTGCATTTGGAGGTGGTTCTCTCCAGCCACTGTGTTTTGAGGCAGTCTGTTTGTTCCTTGGTCCTGTCACTGCACTTCATATACTAGGATAGCTGGTCCCTGATCGTCCCTCCATTCTCTTATCTTGGCATCCCATTTTTAAACAAGAATTCTAGATACAGCTGTGTCTTACCACATGTGGCTTTTCATGCGAATTTAAGAGTTCAAACACTGGTCAACAGGGGCTGTTTTTCTTTTCTTTTTTGAGCCATTTCCACTGCCTGCTTGACACACATTTTTACTTTTTTCTTTAACAATCATATTTGAGTGAAATCAAATGGACTGAACATTTAAAACAAGCAGCAATAACCATGTCTGCGAAAGGCAGACATGATCAGGTAGATAGCTATCATCACCATACGTGTTATGATTTAATAGAAATATGTCTTAAAATGATCTATCCCAATCAATGTTAAAATATAAAAAATGGCTATTTTAAAATTAATGAAAATAAAACAGTAAGTATTTAACGTGGTTGGTGTAAAAACACAATAAAGAATACATTGGTATAACAACATTTTGTTAATATCTTTGTCTACAGAACATTTCGACTTTTTCGATGTTTTCCATCTATGTAACAGCTCACTCATAGGATAGTAATATTACATATAGAATGTACATAACTTCCTTGGGAGGCTTTGATATCCTGCATATCTCTTACTTGTAAATCAGATCTTGGTTATTCCTAGTATTGAACTTTCTTCACAGTTTTTATAGACAACAACAATTCACTGTTCCCTTAGGATATTTATAGAACCAGGACATTCCATTATCCAGATACAGAATCATTTATAAACAGATTTTTTAAGATGAAGAATATACTCATTTTGATCTGGTGATTAAATAACTTTTATTAATCTTGAGGTTTTGAATTATTAATGAGACTAAAGTATCTTATTGCTTAATCAATTTTGGATGCTGTGACTTTAATGGTCTTATGTATCCTCAAATACTTCAATGGTCAAGCACAGTTTTAACACCTACAGCTGGTATACGTACTTAACATGAAACTATTTCCCACTCATATTTCTTCTCTGTTAACGTCCGTTTGTTTCAGCAAGGCAACTATTAATATAGAGTGTTATGTGTTGAATACATGAAGTGAAATATATAAATATTTTATTGGGAATGTAGTTCAGAAGGTAAAAATGTGATTAATTTATAATATACAGGCATCAGTGTTTTCTAATGAACGCACTAGGAAATGGGCATGTATGTCTTAAAGCAATGCTTGTTCGTTTTAGAATTAGAGATACGTAGATAGTAAATTAATTTGAAGTGTCACCTTGAAAGGTATGGCTTAGTTAGGGTTGCTATTGCTGTGATGAAACACAAAGACCAAAAGCAAGCTAGAGAGGAAATTGTTTAGTCACCTTACACTCTCACATTGTTGCTCATCATTGAAAAGGACAGGACAGGACTCAGACATGATATAAACTTTGAGGCACGAGCTGGTACAGAGGTCATAGGGGATACTGCTACTGTTTTGTTTGTTATGGCTTTCTCAGTCTACTTTCTCATAGAACCCACACTGGTCACCAAACACAATGGGCTAGGTCATGAATCACCACTTAAGAACATGTCCTACAGGCCCACTTAAAGCCTGATATTATGGAAACATTTTCTCAATTTAAGCTCCCTCCTCTCCAGTGCCTCTAGCTTGTGTCAAGTAGACATAAAATTAGCACAATGTCCTTGTAAATAAATATACTCACGACCTGTGAATTCTGATAAATGAGGATTGTTTGCTACTTAGGAAAAAACTACTACAATGTATCTACAAAGGTATGCCAAGGGCTAGGGATAGATAATCAGTGGTGGAAGTCTTGCCTACTATGCACAAGGTTATAGATTTAATCACCAGCCCCAAAACACAGACAGTGGGGGGGGGAGACAGAGGGAGAAAATATGTAGCTCTTTCATTACACTAGCTCTGTGCATCATGGGTCTCTATGTTCTCTTTCTTAGAGAAGTACTTTGACTATCTTTATACCTCTTTCATCCACTGAGAAAGCTATTCTCATATTGTTTTTACAAGCTATGAAATCATGTTGTCCTATGAGCAACTTTCGAAATAAACTTCCAACACTTGCTTCCTGTCAAAATTGTTAAGAAAATGGAAGGAAGCAGAGTCTCAACTAATCTACTTAAAAGGACCATTTTCCTTGTTAAATTTTTTTTTCATCAATATTTAGAAAGTCACCCACTTCTCACAGCCTGTTTGCTTCCTAAGAATAGAATTTATCTTAAGAAGTTGCAATGAAAGTAAAGAATGCCCATAAGAGCATTTGGCACAGAACCATTCAGCTTTGGTTTAATTCACTTTAATGCTTTAATTCTTTATGTTAAAAATATCAGACTTTCTCAACTGAAATTTTACACTTAACATAATCCTGTCACAAATCATTGCAGTTTCACATTTCTTTGGAGTTGGCAAATTAGTTGTTAAAATTGTTGCGAAAGGTGTACCGTCACAAACAGTAAAATGAATTTTAAATAAGAGGAGAGACTTATAAAATAAAATAATGACAGCGGTATAAAGCCATTATATCAATGATAAAAAAAACTTATCAATGGTCAACAAAAATAATTTTAAAATATTCTAAGTTAATAGCATGTGGAAGAAGAATCTTAGTACAGTGGTAGGAAAGCTAGTTCTATTGATAAAAGGAGCTCAGTAAAGAATATATTTAAGTCTTTCATCACATATATATATATATAATTAAGAATTACATATATAATATAAAAATAAAAAGTTATGAAACGAATATAATCTTAGGTTGGAAAACATTGTTAATACACAACGGAAAATAGTAAATTTCAAAGATAATAGACAAACTGAATTACTGTAAAATATAAAACTTACGCTCACCAATAGACAGCATCAAGGGTGAAAAGCAATGCTGTATGCCCAAGTAATATAAAGAACTTCTGCCAGGCATTTTGGGTTTGCTTATGACCTCGGGACTAAGGAGGCTAATGGGCAACACTGAGAGTAAAAGGTCAGCCAAAGCCACACAGCATCTGAAAAAAAATCATTATAAAATGCTTAACATGGAGAACATAAAGAGAAGTGAGTAAAATACTAAAAAAAATTTCAATTAAAATGATATTTCAATGGTATTCAGAGAAATTTAAAATTGAGATCACCAGGGAATTGTCAACAACGGCAGCGTGACCTAAAATCACAAAATAAACCATTGTTTATGATGACATAGAACAACTAGACTGTCATGAACTATATGCAGGTGTGTAAATCTGTCAGGTAAACTAGAAAACTGTGTTTACTAAAGCTGAAGGCATGCATATAGTAAATGTTAAGAATACAACCACTCCTACATATAAAAGAAACAAAAATATGTACATGTTCAACCATACACCCTTGTCAGAATATATGCTTTCAAAAACTACAAACTACACAAATTCTTACTAAATTGAAGTGAATTAATTGTTGCAAATTGGTGAGAGAGAGAAAGAAATGATGTTGGGTGGGGTGGATGTGGGAAGAATTGGGGGAGGGGGGAGAATACGATCAAAAGATACTGTATTAAAAACTCAATAACAATAAAACAATACAGGAATATTAATAAGCAATCTATCAATGCATGCAACTGTAAAAAACTCAAGAAGTAAATACTGAGCAAAAGAAGCTGACAAGACTGTTAGATAAATTTATTGAAATTTCAAGACTGTAAAAAATAATACCACTCTTTGATCAGAAGAGCATTTGCAAATAGCAGAGAGTGGTGATAGAAGTGTGCAGTGTATTCTGTGGCTCTAGCTGTGAGTGACTCTTCCTGTCTGGGTGATACTGAGTAAGACCATTCCTCATGTAAACACCCTTTTAGCTTTATTTGTGTGTGTCTGAGTGTATTTTCTCTCTATGTGTTATACTATACCAGTAAGATTTAGAACTATTAATAGGCATGAGAACGAGCCATGGAGGTCAGTATTGATTACCTAGGCATAGATATTACTTTACCTTGGTTGTGATATATGAAAACACCTTAGCCCTTTTGAAACTCCGAAACTTTATAATATAAAAGGGAAATTGTTTGATTTTGTTCTAAATAATGGCTAGCTAGATTGTTTAAGGCAACCTTCCCACTAAAGACAATCAAAATATGAAAAGTTAAGTGGTTTTTACTATGAAAATATAAGAGATTAGGAAGATGGGCTACATGGCAAAATTTTGTCTCAAAAACAACAGCACATTAGAGTTCATTTGTTAGTTCATGCAGCCAACTAATAAAGCCTTCCACTAACTGACAAAAAGAATAAATATTTTCAAACATTTTAAACAGTAAAGTGTTGCCATGAAACCAAAGCCAGACAAGAACTCAAGAAAAGAAAATCACATGCTACTCTTCAATGATAGAACGCAGCATTACTCAGGTTCTGGAAGAACTGCTCCTCAGTGCAATATATGTAAATATATCAATTAACATCCTATTCAATGGCAGAAGGTGGAAGGCTTTTCCTGTAAGGTCAGGAACCCAGTCAAGATCCCCAGTCTTTACACATCTAATCAGCACAGTTCTAGACATTCTATTCAGAGAAACAGGGCAAGACAAAGTAATCAAAACCATTCAAAATAGAAAGAAGTTTCTAGAAAGATGGCTCAGAGGTTAATAGCAATTCTATTGATGTGAACTTGGGTTCTATTGACAGCACTTGACATCAGATGCTTACATATTCCAGTAACAGGGAATCTTACCTCTTTTCTGGGTACCTCCACTGATGTGGTATGCATACATTCACACACAAACACATATGCATATAATATACCTTTTAAAAAATTAAAAAGGAATAGATTAAATCACCCTGTGTAAAAAAATGACAGGAAATAACTAACAGACAGATTCAGAAGTGGCTCAGGAGAAAAAAAAATCAATGTAACAGCAGCTCCACAAGGAGAGCAACAGAATCTGGGCAGAGGGGTCTATTCTGAGAGTGAAATTCCAACCGAGGACCATGCATGGATATTACCTAGAACCTCTGCTCAGATGTAGCCTATGGCAGCTCAGTCTCCAAGCAGGTTTCCTAGTAAGGGGAACATGGGCTGTCTCTCTGACATGAACTCAGTTGCTGGCTCTTTGAGGGGAGCAGTCTTACCAGGCCACAGAGAAAATGCAGCCAGTCCTGATGAGACCTGATAAGCTAGGGTCAGAGGGAAGGGGAGGAGGAACTCCCCTATCAGTGGACTAGGGGAGAGGCATGGGAGAAGAGGGAGGGAGGGTGGGCTTGGGAGAGGATGAGGGAGGGTGCTACAGCTGGAATACAAAGTGAATAAACTGTAATAAATAAAAAATAAATTAAAAAATTTTAAATCAATATAAAATACCATTAGTATTTCTGAATGGGAACAATGAACTATTTGAAGCAAAAATCAAGAAAACAACAGGATAAGAACATAACATACTGAAGGAATTGCCTTAATCTCCTTTTTTCACAGCTTCATCTCTTCTCCTACTCCATCAGGGACCCCAATGCAGTCATCTGAGGACCTGCATTCAGCCCTTTGCTTGCTTCACAGACTGCCCTTCCTTTTCTATCTCTCTGGGAATATAACATAACCAAATAATCTAATAAAAAGGTGGACTATGAGAGGCAGGAAGTAGACAAGGGAGGGAGGGTGAGATTGGGAGGGAATGAGGGAACGGGATTCACCAGGGGAATATAGGCTCAAAGAATTCTATAACTTACCACATAGATAACTGTTCATTCGTATTTGTTGCTGCTCTGTTAACAATTGTCTGGAAGAGGAAATAGTCTAGATGTTCATCAACTGATGAATGAATAATGAAACCAAAGAACATATACACAGCAGACTTTTATTCAGCTCTAAAGAAAATAAAATTATAAAAATTGAAAGTAAATGTATAGAATCAAAAATATCACACTGAATGAGGTAATGAAATCCCAGAAAGACAAACACCCCATATTCTCACTCATTTGTGAATTCTAGCATCTAATATTTATATTTGTATGTTAAAGTTGGGCTGTATAAGCCAGAAACTAGAAGGAGTTCATTTAAGAAGGGGAGTAGATTCTGAAGGAGAAGAAAATGTAGAACAAAGGTGTTATGTGAACAGAAAGGTAAATAAGTGAAGGAAGGACAAAGTGAGGAGGGTAATGGGAGGGTAGAGCATGTAGGGTTTTTTTAAATTAATTTATTTTTTATTGATTACAGTTTATTCACTTTGTATCCCAGTTATAGCTTCCTCCTTCATCCCCTCCCTATCCCACCCTCCCTTCCTTATCTCCTCCCATGACCTTCCTCAAGTCCTCCTCCCCTTCCCTCTGACCCTACCTTATCAGGTCTCATCAGGACTGGCTGCATTGTCTTCCTCTGTAGCCTGGTAAGGCTGATCCCCCATCAGGGGGAGGTGATCAAAGAGCCAGCCACTGAGTTCATGTCAGAGACAGTCCCTGTTCCCTTTACTAAGGAACCCACTTGGAGACTGAGATAAGATGGGCTATATCTGTGCAGGGGTTCTAGGTTATCTCTATGCATGGTCCTTGGTTGGAGTATCAGCTTCAGAGAAGACCCCTGGGCCCATATTTCTTGGTTCTGTTGCTCTCCTTGTGGAGCTCCTGTCCCCTCCAGGTCTTTATCCCCTTACACCCATCAGAATGACTAAGATCAAAAACTCAAATGACAATACATGCTGGAGAGGATGTAGAGAAAGGGAAATCCTCCTCCATTGCTGGTGGGAATGTACAATACCTTTCTGAAAATAGATGCAAAGAGGCCATATTATCACTCCCTCTATGAAGCCAAAACTAACTAACAAACAAAGACGAACACAATCCAATAAGGAAATTTAGAGATCAAAGACTCTCCAACATAGACATGAAAATTGTCAACAAACTATTTAATTTCGTAGTCTAACAACACATTAAAATAAGTGTATACCATGAGTATGTGGGATTTATTCTAGGTACTGTAAGGTTGGTTCAACATTCAAAAATCAGTGTAACTCATCACATCAATAGAATAAGAAAGATCGTATAATAACAATAAATGTGGTGAAAAAAATAAGCTGAATAGATGCCTCAGTGGTTAAAAGGACTAGATCCTCTTCCAGAGGACCCAGGTTCTTTTCCCAGCACCCACATGGCAGCTCACAACCATCTGTAAGTCTAGTTCCAGAGGACCTAATGCTCTCTTTTGATCTCTGTGGGTGCTATGCATAAATATGATGCACCAACATCATGCAAACAAAACCATACATGTAAAATAAAAATTAAAAAAAATACTTCAAGTAAAAGTGCCTTCTCTGCAAGCCTGGTGACTGAACTTGATTCCTGGAAACCACAACGAAAGGAGACAACAGATTCCCCAAAGTTATCCTCTGACACATGTGTGCCATGCTGCACGTGTGCATATTTACACAAGCACACACATATACATGAACATTAATAATAAATAAAAGTTTTAAAAATTAATGCTGAGATAGGCACTGTGGCAAACAACTTTAGTCTCAGCACTTGGGAGGCACAGACAGATCTCTGTGAGTTTGGGTCAGCCTGGTCTGCATGATGAGTCCTAGGATAGCCAAGACTCACCAGCCCTCTACCTCTGCCAGCACTGTGGTCGCAGACACCTAGGTTCATGCCCAGTTGCATGGGTGCTGGGTGTCTAAATGCAGATCCTCATGTAAGCACAGTAGGCATGTTACTCACTGGTCAGTCTCTCCAAAACACCTCTACTACATATTTTATCAAAACTGCTAGCTAACAAAATAAGTCAATAGAAAAAATAAAGTATGTGCAGACTGGAATAAGATAAATTAATATTGCCAACTCTTATTTCTTGGTCTCTTTCTGTCTATTCAAGAGTTTGTGTTTCCCTGTCTACTTAATATCAGTGAACGATGAAGAGGATGAAGCATCTCAATTTTAGGCAAAAGACTTGAAAGCTCTCATAGATTCTTGTAATTTCTCCTCTCCTCCTCCTGAGGAAACTGAAAAAGCATGTGTGGAGATGGAGGTGTCAAAAGACAATCTGGAAAACAGAACTCCCATGAGGCACAGCAAGGGCGTTTGGATTTTGTGAGATTGTGTTGGTGACCGCAGCATAACATGCCTCGCTGGGCCAGTGCCTGTTGGATTCATGTAACTAACATGAGAGAGCAGCTTTAACTGTTCAGATAATTTATTAGATGACAGGAAAAAGAAAAGGAAAATATATTCTGGCTGGAGAATGAAGAAACAGCCTCAGAAAATGGCTTTTATGAAGGATGGGTGAGGACTTGGAAGACAGAATGGGAGTGGGCAATATGATAGAAGATAGCAGGCAAGTAAACTGCAAGGGGAGTTGGCAGGAAAGGGAGAGGAGGATGGGAACAGAAGCCTGTGGTAGAAGTAAACAGTAGATACATGTTGTGGTTTCATTGGAGAAAGTGATAAAAAACAATTGATTCTGAGCTTTTACATGGGAGATACCGTGGAGTCCGCTCTAGTGATCCACTGGGAGTCCAAGCCACAGCAGCAGAACTGGGAGGTCTGACAAGGGAAGAGCAGAGGTGTAGAATATTCACCACCCTCAGTTCCCAGAGAAGTCCGCAGATGACCTGGATCTTTTAGACTCAGTTCACATGTTGCCCCCTCTCGCCCAGGAAGCCTCAATGTCGATGTTCTGGCTTCAGCTGCCCCTCCACTCACCAATTTCAGAAATTTCATATCCTCATCCTCTCAGATAAGGTACACGCTGATTATATTTTAATAATATAAAATATGATACATTATAACCTCAAAAATAATAAAAAGTAAAAAATTGTAGCATTGAGAACTAACAGGAAGTTTCAGCAGATGTGTGTGCTACTGATGATGATCTGGGCTTTATTGCATCTATGTGTGTGAGTGTGTGTGTGTCTGTATCCCTCAGTTATAATATACATTTAAAGGATATAACTATTATCAAATTATGCCAGAAAGCCTTTATTAAATAGGTGAAATTCAGAACATAGAATTGTAAAACAAGATAAAACAAAACAAACTATAACCCACAAATACAAAATAAGTATTGATGTACTATTTTGAAAGCCATGACAAGAACAACATAATATAAAGAGAGAACTGATTTTTACACGTTGTCATCTTATTTCCACATGTGTTACATGGCACATGTGATTCCCCTCTGACATAAAATAAATCTGAGAATGTGTAGAGGAAGAGCTCACAGAACTCCTCCCCTTGCTTAACTTCCTTCATTCATAGTGTGATAAAGCCAGGAGACCTCCCTTGTGTCTTCAGATAAAAGACCCCCCGTCAGACCTTTTTCATTTCTAAGGAAAACCTCCATAAAATGATCATATATTTTTCTAATGTATATATATTTTGGGTTTAGCTTCTTTCACCATTATTTTATACTTCATAGTACATAAGTCTGTGTAAAAGCATATCACTAGCTATATGGTCTTTCTCTGTTTACAATGTAATCAGGATTCAGTCATGCAGGTTTTACCTTGCTGGCCTAATTTAATAATTTCCCTTAAGTTCTCACTTTTGTTTTTAACAAAAACACAAAAGCATACAATTTTGTTTAAAATGTGTGGATAGATGAATTTTATTAGAAAAAGATATTGTAGATACTTTAATTTTTACAACTTATTAAATTTATTAAAAATAATGACATAATGGTATAACCCTCAGTCACAATACATAGTAAAATATATAAATATTATTAAATTATGTAAGAAAGCCTTTATAAAGACATGAAATTCAGGAGACAGAATTGCAAAACAGGAAAAAAACAAAACAAGCCATAACCCACAAATACAAAACAAATATTGATGTACTATTTTGAAAGTTGTGACAAGGACAATTACCGGCTGTGTCTATGTACTCATGAAGGGAATGCATTTTAAATCATGGCAAAGGTCCAACTCTTAACAGTAGACTCAGTCCAGTTAAGTTTCTACCTTCTTAATATCATTGGTATAAAACTTACAGCATAAGCTTCATAATGAGTTTGAGAAAACAAAAACACATTTGAACCATAGCAGTGTTCACACCAACTTAAGTTATCTATATGTGTAATAAAATAGAAAATGAAATGGAAAAGCAGTAAGTCAACAAATGTTCCTAAACAAATGGATTTCTATTAGACAAAGAGTTAATTCAGATTCTCCTGAATTACATATAACACTCTTCCTAAAAGCAAAAGCGTTTAATGTAAAGCATGAATCTATATAACTACCAGAAGAAAACAGAGGGAGAGAGCTTCGTGACACTAATATCAGCCATGTTTTGTTGGAAAAGCATGGACAACAATGAAAAAGCAACTTTTTCAAAAGGACAGTAACACAGGATGTATAAGACTGCAGGAAACTTCAAAGCTTCTGTGCAGCAAGAGAGACACTCACCTGAGCGGACAGACAGGGACAGGATGGGGAAACAATTCTTCATCTGGAGAGTTAGCGCCTAGAACATATAAAAACAGTAAGATAATTAAATACTGAAACATATAATTCAATTAATAACTAGTGGGCTAACTAATGGACAAATGAAGAAATATTGAGTTGATATTTGAGAAAGTTCAGCATTCCTTATCCATGAAAGAATTATACATTCAAACTACTTTAAGTTTCCATTGTACCCTAGCTGGAATGTTTGTCTTCAGTAAAACAAATGCCAAAGAGAATGTGGGGGAAAGAGGAACTTTTATTTACTGTCCTTGAGAACATAAACCAGTAGAGATACTATGAATGTTACTGTGGTGTTTTCTCAACATTATCAATGAAGATGTCACATCATACAATTATCCTAGTCATAGATATATAGCTTAAGATCTCTAATACAATATATTCCAGAGATAAATGCATTTCCATGTCTCTTGCTGCACTTTCACAACTACTAGACATGGAATCAGGCTAACTGCCCATCAGCCCTAAAGAAATATGGCATCATGACATATGCAAGAAAACAAATGGCACTGAAGACCACTATATCATATAAAATAACCAAGACTCAGAACGACAGTGGCTGAATGCTTTCTCTCAGATACAAAATCTAAAATTCTATGTATTACACGCATGTGTACGTGTACATGCATGTATCCACACACATGTTGGTCATGAAAGTGGAAAGGTGAGTGTGTGAACAGGGTGAGAGGCATGGAATGTACTTCACATGAAAGCAGAATGGAAAACTCCTTGAGAAATGAGACCAGCAAAAGGCAAAGGACAGGGAAGTGGAGAAGGCAGTGGAAAATAGAAAAAAGTGTAATGATGTACTTGTCTACAAATGTAATAACAAACCCCATAATTTTGCATACTAGTTTGTAAACCACTAAATCTTTGGAGGAAACAGCAGACAAACCCAAAGCAGTGGCCTGCACATGCTCCTGCACAGCTCAGGGAGCAATCATAGAGTGCAGAAATCTGTTACAAATGGGAGAAATCATTTGCAAGCCATTTGTCAAAGGGTGTAAAATTCTGCAATGCATAAAGAATTCGACCAGGTAAGTAGCAAAACAAAACAAAACCCCACAAATCTAACTAAAAGGGCTAAGTTCTCAAAATGACATGTATTTTCAACCCCAAATTCCACTTTGGGAAGTACACTGAACGTGGCTCTAGTCTTCAGTTCTTTGTTATGCCTCGGGAAATATCAACGCTTTTGAAATCTCGCTGTGCATAACCTTTCCTTTTTTTATTACTTGCATTAGAGGTACATACATATATAAGATTTAGCTGAGTCTAGATTAAAAATTGCCATAAGAGCTAACATAAGTAAACACTAGTATAGATTATTCTTTTAAACAGTTATATCAACTATCTATCCATCTGTCTGTCTATCATGAATGTATCCATAATTTGTCTCTATATATAGCAATCTAGCAATTGATCAATCTATCATCTATTTATTTATCTATGTATCTATCATTATCTATCTATGTATCTAGCTATCTCACATTTATGTTTATGCATGGAAAGTTTTGCCTGCATGCATGTAAGTATGGTGCCCACAGAAACAAGAAACATGATGTCAGATCCTATGGTAGTTTGAATGATAATAGCCCCCATACACTCACATATTTAAATGCTTGGTCCCCAGTTGGTGGAACTGTTTGCGGGAAGGCAGTACACTATTTTATATCTTCCATAAATATTAAATCAATTCATTTTTACTTATATTTTTTCAATGCAAAAAATAATGCTCAATTTACAGAGAGAGAGAGTCATGCAGGAAATAGGTAGATTTGAAATTCTTGTAGAAGGAAGAAAATTATATTGAAATGCTTAAAGTAATGTATCTATATTTTATCAAATAAATTGTGAAATAAATAAATTGTGGATTAAATTCAGTAAATGAAATAAATACCTATAATTTCATTTCTGTTGTTTTGATTAAATATGCCATGACAAAAGCAAGTAACAGAAGAAAAAAATTTCAGTTTACAATTCTAGGCTATAGTCTATTTTTATGAGGATATCCAGGTAGAGACTTGAAGTAGCTAACATGTCACATTTATAGGTAAGAACACAGAAAGACTGTAGCATATATAACTACTGGTGCTCAGCCCCTTCTCTGTACTTATATAGTACACCATGTGTAGGGAATTGTATCACTCACAGTGGGTTGGTCTTCTCATATTAGTTAACATTAGCAATCAAGATAATCCTTCAGAGATTTGCCAACAGGCCAACCTCATCTGAACAACCCCTCAGTGAGACTCTACTTCTGGGTTCTACAGGTTGACAATTAAAACTAACCATCATAGTATCCTAATATGCAGTCAATTTTTAGAAGGAAAATGCAGAACTTCTTAATCATTCTAGTGATACTGCATATCAAAAATTTGGGCAGAGTGCAGGGACTCTTATGAAAGAGGGGGAGATAGAAAGACCTGTAGGGGACAGGAGCTCCACAAGGAGAGCAACAGAACCAAGAAATCTGGACCCAAGGTTTTTTTCTGAGATTGATATTCCAAATAAGGACCATTCATGGAGATAACCTAGAACCCCTGCCCGGATGTAGCCCATGGCAGCTCAGTTTCCAAGTGGGTACCCTAGTAAGGGGAACAGGGACTGTCTCTGATATAAACTCAGTGGCTGGCTCTTTGATCACCTCCCCCTGAGCAGCCTCACCATGACACAGAGGAAGACAATGAAGTCAGTCCTGGTGAGACCTGATAAGCTAGGGTCAGAAGGAAGGGGAGGAGGACCTCCCCTATCGGTGGACTTGGAGAGGAGCATGGGAGGAGATTAGGGAAGGTGGGATTGGAAGGGAATGAGGGAGGGGGCTACAGATGGAATGCAAAGTAAATAAACTGTAATTAATATAAAAATAATTAAAAAGAGAAAATGTGCGGGAGGAATTATCACTGTGAGTATAATAGTGTCTAAATATTAAAAAAATTCTCATGAAAGGGTTGTATGCCATTTACCATATCACTAACTTGAATAATTGTTGCAAGAAAACTAAATTTAAAGCAATTATTCCCTGAAGCCAAAACTGGTGTCTAGAGTCAAGGTTTCTGTCGCTTTAAAATCAGAGGCATAGGAAAGCGCACTGATTTCAGAATTGGCTCCACAGCTAGAACAAATCAGAGACTTTAAAAGACAGAGTGAAGCCCATCAGAACGTCATGCACACAATAGCATTTGTGAAACAGTGGGTTCTTTCTTACAGTCTAGAATTGTCCTGTTTTTCTCTTTTAACATCTCATCTTTCAGTCGCTGAAAAAATAAGTGACTAGAAATTACACACGAAATGCATAATTATCAAATATTTTTGTATCTTCACACAAGTAGCACTGCAGAATTATGAACTTGTAGCTTATTGCACATATGTGTGAATACATGATTACGAGTAATCACAGTTTACCACATATGAAAAATGCAGCAGAGATGGCTCCCTGTTACTGAATCGATAGTCAGATGCTTAAATATTAGTCTTATTAATGATGTCCACAATTATACTTCTGTTCATTCAAGAAGAGACATGCTGAAGTCATTCTGAGCATGATAATGATGCCTAAAGCTGAAGATGACTATGATTGACCAGGCTGTAGTGGCGGGAGAGGCTGAGCTAAGCTGAAAAGAAGCTCATACAAATAGGGAAGAGAAAAGGGAAAAAGCATCAAAGCTGGATACATCCTATATAAAGTAGAGAGAATTAACAGGGATTAAATGCCTAACATATAAAATGTGCAACACATTGTATTTACACACTTCCTCTGTATGCAGTGCAGTTTTCCATGTCCAGATCTTAAACACTGGCGTTCAAGGAAGATGTCTGCTCTGAAATTACAATGTCAGTGCAGACTCCACAATTCTATACAAGAAAGTATTAAAGTTGTCAAACTAGTTGGAAGACAGGACTTGCATTTTATAGAACTCTAGATAATATATCAGAACACGAGAGAAGGTCAAGTGCAATTATCCGTGGGATCATGCTAAAGCCACCTTGTGCCCTCTAGAGGCTGCTGTCCAGGCATCTTGGAGCAAATCTGGGATTCATAGCCAGACAGATGTGCAGCTCATTTCATCACACTGCCTCCTAAAGTTCACATCCAAGACCATATGAAGTTGAACTTGTGGAGGTGATTTCTGAAGAGTGGAAGAATTGGAGTTATGGAAGCCCTGCTCCTAATGAAAGAGGATGAATAGCAAGTGAGTTCATTAGTCTGAAAAAAAATGTGCATTTCTCTCTTCAAAACCAGGGGCTATCAATAGTCCGTTATGCCCCAGGCCACAGTATCTGAGGCCGCCCTCCGGCCTTAGAAAAGATGATCACACTGTGCCTGGAATATGGAAAGTTCATCGTCAGTGCAGTGGCTCTCCTGACTCTTCGGATACAATCCTAAAATCTTCTTCCTCTAACCCAATGGAATGTGCCCTGGGATGAGCCTAAACTATCAATTGTTTATAGAGCAGCAACAGTCTTATGGTCTCGTACTACGTTTCTCTCAGCAAGAAATGATAAACAAATCACAGAAGGATAAAATGTCTTCATGGCCTACACTGATGTTTCAAGGTAATCTCTAGGTCAAATTGCCAAATGAAATATAGGATGAAGAGTAAAATTAGATGTGTATTGTAAAAATTTACTTTGAATATAAATGGCTGTATTAGTGTTAGCATAAATACTAGCATAGCACACAATATTTGATATATGTATACTAAAATTAGTATTATTTATCTGAACTTAGATTTTACTGGGCAGCCTCTACTTTGGTTTTTCAAGTCTGGCAGCTTAATCTATGCGCTAAACATAAAACCAGTTTCTGACCTCAAAGGTCTCCCTTTCTTTTATTTATTTATTTATTTATTTATTTATTTATTTATTTATTTATTTATTTAATGTCAATCAGAGGTTAGGTACTTTGCATCCCCAGCACAGTCTCCTCCCTCTTTCCCTCCCACTCTCCCCATCCCTCCCTCATCTCCTCCCCGCCCACTCCAAGTCCACCTACAGGGGAGGATCTTCTCCCCTTCCATCCGACCCCAGTTTATCTTGTCTCCTCAGGGCCGGCTACAATGTCCTCCCCTGGGATCTAGCCAGGCTGTTACTCCCTGGCGTGTATGGGGGAGGGTCAAAGAGCCAGCCTTCGAGTTCATGACTGAAACAGTCCCTGTTCCCCTTACTAGGGTCTTCAGTTGGACACCAAGCTACCACGGGCCGCTTCTGAGCGGGGGTTCTAGGACATATCCATACATGGTCCTTGGTTGGAGAAACTGTCTCGTATAAGTAAGGTCTCCCTTTCTGAATGCAAGTTTAAAAAGCATTATAAAGTGCTTTGGAATATCAAGAGTGACTGAAGGAATTAAGATTTGTATTTATATCAACATGTTTCTGTTCTACAGTTGAAATCGAGTCACAAGATAAGACATGGGGAACTTGCTGGAAACTGGAAAATCAAGCCGAGCATGTCTAAAGTAGAAAACCATGGTCAATAAATGACAGAACATGCTATAGAAATATCCACATTGAGTGCCTGTCTAGTCTGGGCATCCGTTTTATCTGAAAGATTCATTTATTTCTCTTTTTTTGCAGCTCAAAGAAGAAAGATTTGATTCATATAATCAAAGGGAACTGTTTTCTCCAAATCCTGTGTTCAAATGTTCACTTATGCCCCTTGAGCAGTTCACAGGAAAATTTTAAGTACCTCCCCCATAGGGAGTTGACGAAGCCCTCAGTGAGGGAAAGTCTAAGTAAATGTTCTTTTGATGTGGACACCACCTGTTGAGAATACCAAGGCTAAGGGGCCCATGAGAAATTATTTATATGGACATTATTTATATGGACAAGGCCCAAGAGGAATGGCAAAGCTTTCCTTTCTGGGAATCTGAGTGTTGATGCAGTGTGTGCAACTGAGGCTTCCTTCTCCAGTCTTCCTACTGAGACTAGCTATCCCACCCCAGTGGAGAACCTTATGAGCACAACAAGGGCCCAGGTCACCTCAGTAGTTTTAGAGAACCTCACAATTCACTGTACCTGCATCCATGTGTCTGCCTTCCTGCCTGCCTGCCTTCTTTCTTCCTTCTTTTCCTTCCTTCCTTCCCTACAGCAGGTCAGGATTTCAGGACACAAGTGGCACATGTCTTGGGCACTCCCTAACATCTCTGGCTGATTGTATTCTCTTTTAAATGATACATTTCTAGGGAGCAGGTCCTTTTTTCAAACCTCCTCCTCCTCCTCTTTTTTCCATCACACAGGTTTGATGGGTGGTAAAAAGCAGGTGTGCTGGGGACTGGAGAGCTGGCTCAGTGGTTAAGAGCACTGTCTGTTCTTGCAGAGGTCCTGAGTTCAATTCCCACAACCCACATGCTGGCTCACACTATACAGTGATCTGATGGCCTCTTTTGACAGGCAGGTGTACATGCAGATAGAACACTCATACATAAACTAAATAGGTAAATAAATCTTTAAAAAATAAAACAAAAAGCAAGTGTGCAACAGATAAAAGGAATCCTGTTAAGAGTCAATGTTTAGTAATGCTTCTCTGGGGAGAAATCAGTTATAGTGCTCAAATTCATTAGCCAAAAGTAAAATGGAAGGGAAAGAACCTCAATTTCATCATATAATTTGCTATGAGACATTTTGATCATCTTAATCTGATTTTTGTCTGATTTTTGCCATTCTAAATTCTTCACCTCACCTATGGAATGGATCTTCTTCCTTGAATGTCTCTGCTGTAAATTCCTTTTGTTCCTTCTACATTACTTTCTGTAAGACAAATGAATATTACATATATACGTACACATACAAATACATACACATAAGCCTATAAAGCAAGGGAATTAATTTATATTAATTGAGCAGAGTTGGAGAGAAACAGATTTTCTACATTCTTTCTTGTATTTCCTAATTACAGCTACTATATATTGCTGTTTTGCCTCAGTGAAAATTATTTACACTTTCTATTAGTTTTTTTCTTTGTCAATATTAAGGCGAAGTATGTTCAACGGGTTCTATGCAAGAGAGAATATAACACAGGGTAATATTTTAAAGATATTTCATGTTGTATACATATAATATATATTATATATATATAAATATATATATATAAATATATATATATAAATATATATATAACATGGATCAAACATATCCACGTTGTCTTGGTTAGGGTTCCTATTGTGATAAAATACAGTAACCATTTGAGCCCCAAGGGGGTCGCGACCCACATGTTGAGAACACTGCTCTAAGAAATGGCTCTCAGACTATGAAACTCTGCAATACCGTTTTTGGTTTGTTTGTATGTTTTTTTTTGTTGTTGTTGTTGTTTTTCAATTAGGTTGTCCTCAAACTCACAGAGATCTGCCTGTCTGTGATTCCTCGAGTGTTAGGATTAAAGGCATATGCTACCATGCCCAGCTAGCAATATCTTTTCATACTCACATTTTAAAAGAATTCTCTGTTCATGAAATACATTTGCAGATAATAGAATATTCCTGCAAATATAATACTTAGCATCAACATTTAAGTCATCCATTTTTTTGAAACATGTTTAATATTCTTTAAAGTTTTAAATAAGCTACATGGCTAAACAAGAAAAAAAAGAGAGACAGAAATAAAGAAAAAACAGATTATTAATATTTAACTCTGAACAGGTGCTAGACAATTTGGGGTTCCCTGAATCATCAGTAGGACTTTGTGGGTCTCATGATTGGTTTTTATTTGAAACCACTAGGAACAGAGAGAGGAAGGATCAATATTAATTTCTTTAAAGAAAACCAGCCATGTGCCTTAATTACATCCAGTAGCAAAAACTGAAACGTGAAGCTTGTCTTTAAGCAGATGACACCATTCAATAACAGCTATAAACTTCATGAAAATGGAAGTTCTGTGAAGGGAGAGTCTTTCCTAAGAGAATAAGTCTAAAGAGAGCGCATCTTTTTTATTATTACTCTTATACATACTGTACATTAAAAATGTGTTCATGGAAGCTAAAGGTAATGGCTGGTCCAAATCTCCAAGGAAACAATATAAACAACAAGGTAAAACAATCATGACACTGAGTTTAGTAGGGAGTTACAATCTTCACTATGATAACTGTGAGGCCATAGTCAATATTTATCATCTACGTCTTTTCACCCCATCATGATACTTATACTTGCCAAATACCAGCCCTCCACATTAAGCTAGACTTCATACATGGAGTGGTCAGTCACATCCTTACCTGTAATAGTCTGAGACCTTGATTGCTCTAGTTGTCCCTATTGTGTTGATCACTAGGCATAAAACAAAACCAAAGGAAACAAAAAACAAAACAAACAAGAAACATTGCTGCAGCAATTCTGCCAAGCCCTATAGCCTTTCTTTGTTGCACTTCTCTGTACAGTGTATCCTGACAACCCTGGCCTCCTGTGGTGAGGAGCCTGAGTCCTGTGCCAAGGAACCCAGTAAGCATGTTGTATATGGATCCTCTTCTGGAAGTTTGAATAAGAATGGCCTCCACAGGCTCATATATTTGAATACTCACTCATCAAAGAATGGCACTACTTGAGAAGGATTAGGAGGTGTGGCCTTTGGAGGAAGTATGTCACTATGGGTGGAGCTTTGAGATTTTAAAAACCTCATCTCAGCCCAGTGTTATTCTATCTTCCTATGGATATGGATATATAAATCTCATCTACTTCTCCAGCACCATGTCTTCCTGCTGCCATACTCCCTGCCATAATGATCATGGATGGACTAAACCTCTGAGCTGTAAGCCAGTCTCAATCAAATGCTTTCCTTTATAAGAGTTACCATCATCATGGGATCTCTTCACAGCAGTAGAACACTGACTTAGGTTACTTCTCTACAAATCCTGGCAGAACTGCATCTAACTTTCCTCGAAGAATCAACAAAGCTTTGAGATAGAGAAAAAAAGTCATACTAGTTATTAAAACATTTGTAAAATGTGTGTTGATAATAACCTCTAGGTTTTTGGTGAGAAGATTAATTTTAATTTTTATGAAAAACTAAAACTGTAAGACTGACCAAATTGACTATGCACTTTTTCACTGCACTGTATGATCACTAACTACTGTTTGAATAGTACTAATTAACTGTACCTCTATTTTTACAACTTTCCGGCAGCATATGTTGCAATATACTTTTATGTATTCTTTAGAAATATTAAAATAGAAACATCTAAACTGAAGCAAGATTAATTTAGATTTTATTTTTATCAATAGCCTTACTATTTTGAAAATAAAGTATTTTCTAGATTGTTACATAACACAACATAAAACATGTTAAAAATAAAACATAAACATAAATATTCAATTATTTTTCACATTGTATAGAATCAGGTTCTGATAATAAACACAGATTAGGCATAATTATCATAATTATGATAGGCTAAAAATACTAGTTTTCTAAATTTTCTATGAGAGAACATACACATTTCAGAGGCACTCATCTTCATAAATCAGGACACACTTAAATCTGCCAGTATAATCGTATTACAGTATGAAATGAAGACAAGAGAGCTGTGTGAAGTTTCCATGATGAGAACTGAAACCAGGCTCGTTTCCATTTTTATTAGAAATCTGAATTTACCTTCTGTTCACTTAGAAGTTCATTACCTTTCTAGACAAATCTAATCTACATTTTTAGTCATTCTCCACCTTTCTATTCACTTTCGCTAAGACCTGATGGAATATTGGCATAGGAAAAACGTTTTCTTATTCTCGTGCAATTAACATCCCTGACTGAGCACATATATAGGGCTTAGAGGCTTCCCAAGGAAAGATGTTGAGCAGGTACCTACACTCAGGGTTGATGTAAGCAGAGAAAGTTTAAAATTTGAGTGAGATGTTTCTGTAACATTTGTAACTGTCAGAGAACAAAGCAAGAAACAAAACAGTCACAGAGTATCCATTTGATTATTATTTCCCTAAAACGCACAGGGACTGCTCTTTCAAGACGTTTTCCAGTGTGAAGAGTTGTAACAAAATATTCATTATTTCTATTATTCACACTGGAAAGAGTTTTTTTTAAAGCTTATTGGATAATTAAAACCTTCAAAATTCTTCAGACTATATACAAGTTTTCCTTTGCTACTAGTGGGTATTGAACCCAGAACCTCATGTGGTGGTTCAGCGCTCTGTCACTGAGCCACATCACCCAGTGGTTCTTAAAATACTTTTAAGTTTTGTATGGGGACCTGTATCCCTAAGCTGCATGGTTTCCCCATTTGACTGTTTCTAGTAATTAAAAAAAAATCACATACTCCTGTGTCAGCACTAGTTTTTAACTATTTTATTTATGTTTCTTAAGCCTCTTTCTCCCTGCTCCCCCCAATCCCTTCCAACACCCCAACACCGGGTAGGAGAGGAAAATGGTTAGTGAGAGAGGGCCGTGGTTCCCTTAGCGACTTCCCACTGGTTAGGGTGGTTAGGCTCTTTGTGCAAAGTCCAGTCTTCCTTTCAGGAGAGCTCCAACTTCTCACCAAACTACTTCACCTGCAATCAGGAGCAGCATGGGGGAGCACCAGCAGCCTTCTCTCTCGGAGCTCCCCCAACGCTCTGGGCTGTGGCCTCTATTGCTTCTCAGAGTCCTCAGAATTAAACTGTCTTCAGCTGGGAAAGATCCCCCCTCAGAGACTGTTCCAGGCAAATTGTTTGCTGCCATGGACAATCTGAATCAGTACCATATCCTATACCTGGGGTCAAAAGAAAACCATGTTTGCATCCACAGTACTTCTGTTTCTGAACTACATTTCTTGCTTGATCTACACTTCAGGGCTAAGTTTAATCTTCATCTTCCTAGGCAGAACATTTCAAAGTCTTAATATAAGTGAAAATTTCTCCCGAATCTTATGTTGTAAAGAAGAAGATATTTCACACCGAAATTTTCAGGAAACTTTAGTTTGTTTTTTAAAGCTGCTGAAAAGATCTTAGCTAAAGTGTGTCAAACCAATAGCAGCGTCAGATGCTTCCAACATCCCTCCATGACTGAAATATTAGAAAGAAGTTAAGGTGATTTTTTTCTCTATTATCCATTTTATTCTTGAGATATTATCTAAAAGTCGCCAAAGTTAAGTGCCAGTTGGTAGAAGATGAAATAAGTAATCACATTGTTGAAGCACAAATACACACTTGCGGAGCAGAGGAGGAGTACCGAGAATCGAAGGTTGAGCAATGGCATGATACACACCGCAGACTGACCAAGCAAGGGAGAAGCCAGGGTAAAGCACGCTGGAGACGATGACGTGTTAGCTGAAGCACTAAACTTGCTTTTGGTGTTTGCTATGATTTGATTTTTGTCTCTTCAATAATTTCATATTTGTGGTGTTAGGAACTGGGCATAACGCCCTGCTCATGCTAGGCAAATACTCTACCACAGAGCTGGACCTCTAATCTATGCCTGAGCCTTTATTTCCCTTTATATTTTGAAATAGAAACCCCTTAAATTGTCTATGCTGGGCTTGGATCTTTCCAGTTCAACCTCTGAATGGCTATAGTTATAGTCCTGAGCCACTAGGCTCAACCAAAACTTTATAGAATTCTTAATGCAGCACTGTCAGAGGTCGGCCTAATGGGAGATGTCTGAAGGACTCCTACCAGAGTAAGTTAGATGGAAAGTTTTTCTTTCTTTTTGCCCTGCTTCCTTTACTGCATAAAGACAATTTCTTCTACAAATCTGCCAGCACCTTGGGTTTCCTGATTGCAGAACTGAGTTATATTCTTTATAAATCAGCCACTCTGAAGTATTTGGCTATAAAATCACAAACTGAAATGAGATAGATTTATTTTAGTATTTAAATTGATTAGCTATTAACTTAATTGTTCGTTTATTTTTGTGGCACAGGGGATCAAACCCTAGGCTTAATGCATGATAAGCAGATGATGATTTTAAATGATATTAATGCTGAATGTGTTTATGAAGGGTAGAAGTTGCTTGTTTTATTATATATAAAAGAGGGAAATTATGTTTGGATAGAAGGGTATGATTATTTATTGTAATTGGTGACTCTAAATCTCTCTCACAAAAACAAACAAAACAAAACAAACAAACAAAACCTCCCAAAGCTAGTAACCTCAAGATATTTCTAAAAGAAAATTCTATTTGCATTTCCTCAGGTACTGATGCAGCAAGGGTTGGTTACTGAGAAATGTTCTATATGATTGCAAACATTATTTATTCACATGCATTGGCCCTGTCTTGTCTATATTGTTTGTGTGTTTATTAAGAATATACACAAAATATTGGTGAACATGTGAAAAATCTTTGGATTTTTCCCCATTGTTAACAAATATTGGATGATCCATATAGGTCTTAGTTTCATCTATGTACCTGAAAATTCACTGAGTAACTAGACAGTGATAAATTGTCTTACTAAAGTTCAAACCAACCACACATTGTAAATATTGTATATATACTTACAGAGACTATTCGTAGAATTATAGCTGAATGATAATTAATATATCTCTTGTTTCCTCCTATCCCCTTAAATTGTGAAATTCTTGTAACCACAGACTATGTCTGGTATTTCATACATGTTAATGCCTGATGCATAGTGGGATTAAAATTGTTCCCTAAATAAGGAATAATATTTAAACTATTTTAAAACAGATATAACTCAAATACATAAAGCTCAAAGAGTTTCTAAAATGTATTATTAAATGACTTTAGGGAACTGGTAAATGAATAATAGACTTGAAAAAAATAGTATGTTTTACAAATTTTGAATATGGTATGTTCTCATTTTATAAGAAGGGGGAGATAGTAAGACCTGGAGAGTATAGGAGCCCCATAAGGAAAGCAACAGAACCAAAATATCTGGACACAAGGGTCTTTTCTGAGACAGATTCCAACCAAAGACCTTTTATGGATATAACCTAGAAACCCTTCTCAGATGTAGCCCATAGCTCAGCATCCAAGTGGGTTCCCTAGTAAGGGGAACAGGGACTGTCTCTGACAGGAGCTCAGTGGCAGGCTTTTGCCTCACCCACCCACCCCGAGTGGGGAGCAGCCTTGCCAGACCACAGAGGAGGACATTGCAGCCAGTGCTGATGAGACCTGATAGGCAAGATTCAGATGGAAGGGGAGGAGGACCTCCCCTATCAGTGTACTTGGAAAAGGGCATAGGAGGAGATGATGGAGGGAGAGTAGGATTGGGAGGGAATGAGGGAGGGGGTTACAGCTGGGATACAAAATGAATAAACAGTAATTAATATAAAAAATAAAAATTTAATTAAAAATATACTGAATCAGTATAGAGTGATCTAGTATAAGCTGTTTATATATTTATATTATTTCTATTAATTACAAAACTAGATTTTATGTAAATAGAGGAGAATATGCACATATATTTAAATAAAGCCATTTGAATATTAGATAGCTATCAAGAATGTAGAAAGTATTCAAACATGAAAAACTTCCTTGTATATTAAGAAAATAGCCAGCAAATAAACCTAAAGATGACAATATCCCACTGAAAACAGTAGTTTAGTAAAGAGTGTAAGAATGATTTAAATAGTGTGGTATCACCTATGCAAGATATAAATCTAATTTTCAAAGATAGAGTTCACAATTTCTCCTTAACCTGCACTCCAAGCAATGGCAATGGGTTATAAGCACAGGCATGAGGTAAAGTTTCTTTTATTTGTTGCCGATAACTGATTTTGTTTTGTTTCAAGGACCTAGATCGTTGTTTGCCTAAAGAGATAATTAAACTCTTGTTTGGTATTATGCTGATATTTTAATGTCTCATTAAATGATCTCTGGGAAACCCGTGATGCCAATCAGTAGTGGAAAAATACCTATGCAGGATCCCAACAAAGGATAGAAGCATCTTTTCCCAAAACACCTATGTTTTATGCGGGTACATGCTGGCAAGGGACACTTGTCCTGCTCATAGACTTCCTCTACTGCCATTTTATACTTGAGTTCTGTGCTTTAAAAAAGTAAGTCTCACCATTTTTTGGCTGGAGCAGCTTCTCCTCTGAATGGCGCCTAGTGCTGCTCCTGTGTAGATGGACCCTTGACACTCAGGTGTCACCCCATTGCCTTGGCTTTGATTGAATTTTCATGGCTTTTTATATGTACATTCTATGTAAATTTTTATTGAGATTATAATGTGATTACATATCTCTCATCCTTTTCCCTCCTTAAACCATTTTCTACACTGTGTATGCCACCTTGCTATCTTTCAAATTCATGGCCTCTTTTTTCATTATCACATTCATGTATATATGACTATATGTATGAATATGCATAAATATTCCTGAATATAATCTCCGTATATATAATGTTACTTGTATGTATGTTTTCAGGGATGGCCATTATGTAATGGACAACTAATTGGTGCGCTCTTCCTTGAGGAAGATTATTTCTCTTGCTCTCAGCATTCCTTAGTTGTCTGTAATTCTCTGTGTAATTGCGGCCTCCTGGGCTTTTCCCTGTTTACTTCAGCATGGCTTCTGTTTTCTTTGTTGAGCTCATGTATATGCAGTCATCCTTTATTCCACTGTTCTTTATTTTCCAAATCAGTCAGACTCTGAGCTATATCTTCAAGTCCTATATATGATGCATAGTCATGTATCATAGTAGATTATGAGAAGTACCTTTAATATTCCCTTCATCTTCTCCTCTCTCCTACACCAAACTTACTTCAGTGTTCCACAATCCAGGCTATTGTTGGCTCTGAAGCATGAAGAGGTATGTGAGATTTTCTTTTACTTGTATACTTAGTTATTTCTCTTCCTAATTTTGTTTTAATTCCCTATTAGGGTAACTTCAATGTCATAAAGTAGGATTCTAATCAATAAATCCAATAAGCATGTTACTAGAATGTCAAAGAAGGATGTTTTTACTTAAATATAAAATGCATTTCATATATTAATTATAAAGTTATTGTGATTGAAACAGGAATAATAGGTGCTTCAGGTATAAGGTAAAAATTACAAAGTTATGGAAATGAATTTTGATAGAAATATGTAACAAACGTAATAGAACT
The DNA here is from genome assembly GCA_028658305.1 of Pachyuromys duprasi. Taxonomy (NCBI): domain Eukaryota; kingdom Metazoa; phylum Chordata; class Mammalia; order Rodentia; family Muridae; genus Pachyuromys; species Pachyuromys duprasi. The sequence goes on from CM053744.1 coordinate 64,242,482, forward strand.
TAGAACCCATGCTGAAATGATGGCTTAAATGATGGCTAAACACGTTTATCAAAAATTTCATCCATCTGTGTATTTAAATTTTATGTTGTCAACTATAAGAAAAGTTAAATTTAAAATCTACTCAGAGTGAAGTAATTTTTTAAAAATGTTTTGTCTTGCTAGATATTGTTCTATTGCATACTAAAGGCCAAATGACCTAGTGGAGTCATACATGGCCAAACCTTTCCTGCAACTCTGAGCACAAACTACATGACCATTAAACCCTAACTTCTCTTTTGTCTTCCCCTTTTCCCTCAGAAACTTCTCTCTGAGACTGACACTCCAACCAAGGACCATGCATGGAGATAACTTAGAACCCCTGCACAGATGTAGCCCATGGCACTTCAGTGTCCAAGTGGGTTCCATAGTAATGGGAACAGGGACTGTCTCTGACATGAACTGATTGGCCTGCTCTTTGTTCACCTCCCCCTGAAGGGGGAACAGGCCTATCACGCTACAGAGGAAGACAATGCAGCCATTCCTGATGAGACCTGATAGACTAGGATCAGAAGGAAGGAAAGGAAGACCTCCCCTATTAGTGAACTTGGGGAGGAACATGGGTGGAGAAGGAAAAAGGAGGGTGGGATTGGAAGGGGAGGAGGGAGGGAGCTACAGTAGGAATACAAACTGTAATTAATAAAAATAAAAAATACACAAAAAAAGAAAAGAAGAGCATGAATTTGGGAGGGGGCTAAGCAGACCAGACAGACAAGAGATGAATTAGAGGAAGAAAATGAAAGGAAAATTATGTAATTATATTTTAATTTAAAAATATGTACGTCAAAGAATGAAAAATATGGATCTCTCCAATTCTTTATGTATAATACAATGATAGATGTAGAAATCTCAGCTGAGATATCCAGAATGTTAAAATACTTAGAAATAGAAAATACTAAACAAACAAACAATATATATTAGCCTATCCTTCTTGGAATTATAGGTGGAAACATACAGTATTTGTGCTGTCTTTTCAGTCTTATGTATCATAACATTTATTCGACTCATCCATGCTGCAGCATATATAGGACTCACATGCTTCTGCACCTCTGCAGTGCCATCCCATCAACACTGCCAGGCACTGCAGTTGAGGAGCTAGACCAACGTGACAAGTTTTCCACACCAAATGCTAACTCCTCCTCATGCTTCCTTCTATCCAGTTGCCACAGATCTTTCAATTAGCAGTGGGGGATGCTTATTTAGTCCCCAATAGTCCACATAGCCTGACACTTATGGTGGAGAAGCAAAGATTCTTGGTTATCCATAGTAAGAAAAAAGTGCTTAATCTTTGCCCCCATTTGTTTGTGTTAATGATTTGTTGATCTAATTTTGATTATGCCTCTGAAATAAATAACAAATATTATATAAAAATTATCATCTTATTCCCATTTCATATCTCCATGGAAATTAATGATAAAATCTAAACTAGTTTATTCTGAATTGAGAGCTTTGAGGAGGCTTTCTTGGGAAATAGTATGTAATACTATGTAATAAAAATATTCCCTTTTACATATATAGATACATATACATAGCTCTTTGAAAAAGTCTTATTTTACTACTATAAAATAGTCTATATACAATTCTATATACAATTCTTTGTGTTTGTGGATCTGGGTGAGGACCAGGAAAGTCAGAGATTCACTGATAAATATTAAAAACAAAGTTCAAGTTAGAAATGGAATTATAAATCATTATAAATTACAATATGTAGTATTCCTTTATTTTAAATTGGTTGAACACAACTGGAAGTTGTGTATACTATTATATCATCTGCAAATAGCGATACTTTGACTTCTTTCTTTCCAATTTGCATTCCCTTGATCTCCTTTAGTTGTCTTATTGTTCTAGCTAGAACTTCAAGTGCTATGTTGAAGAGATATGGAGAAAGTTGGCAGCCTTTCCTTGTCCCTGATTTCAGTGAGGTTGATTTAAGTTTCTCTCCATTTAGTTTGATGTTGGCTATAGGCCTGCTGTTTATTATATTTACTATGTTTAGGGATGTGCTTTGTATCCCTGATCTCTCCAAGACTTTAAACATGAATGGATGTTGGACTTTGTTGGAAGCTTTTTCGTTATCTAAGGAGATGATCATGTGGTTTTTCTCTTTCAGTTTGTTTATATGGTGTATTACATTGATGGATTTCTGTGTATTGAACCACCTCACATGCCTGGGATGAAACCTACTTGGTCATGGTGGATGATATCTTTTATGTGTTCTTGGATTTGAGTATTTTTGCATCAAATTAATGTTCATAAGAGAGATAAGGCTGAAGTTCTCTCTTTTTTTTGTTGGTTCTTTGTGTGGTTTAGGTATCAAGATGACTTAATTCCTAGAGTTTTGTGGTGACAAAGAGATTATTTTCTTATTTTATTGCATATACTGAGAAGTAGGATATAAGGCAAGTGCTAATATCAACATTTTAACACACTAAATATATTTTTATGGGTAGAATTAAGGCATAAGAAAACAAATCCAATTGATAATACAGATTTTATAATACAATATAATCTTTGGGAACAATATGAAGATCAAGATACTCACATTTAATGTAGTCCCTAAATAACATTTATTTTATACATTACTGAAAATACACATTACTAAATATATACAACCAAAATTCACACAATGAAGTCACATGTTAGGGTGAAATGCAGCCTAATTATTATGACGTTCAGTTTGCAAAAATTTAATAAATAAAATAGTCCACATTACTTTATAACATGTTTTTATGCATCTAAAAATTCTTTGATAGCCATTGTTTTTCAGATGTAGCAATCAAGAGGCTTTTATTCTATGGACAAAAGACATAAAATTGCTAATGTATTTTTCCTCAGGGCATTATTGCTGTTAAGAAACAATCCCAATATAGAATACGCTGTTTAACTAAAAATAGAAAAATGAGAGGTCAGTGAAAGTACACCGTTGATTGTTTCCTTATGTGGCTCATTTCTATCTTCCCTCTGGTCTCTGGTCTCTGCATCAACATTAAGGTGGTCTCTCCTCACATGTCTGTATATCACTGTTTTGTTTTCTTTGTGGAATATTTTAGCGTCTGGAATACACGCAAATGGTTACTTTTAATTGTTTCTTTCCAGCGGAAAGCAAATTTCATGAAAATGAAGTTTTTCATTCCTTTCGTCTTCTCTATTCCCAATAATGGAGAGATAAACAAGTATATAACAGGTGAATTAATAATGATGGGTGTTCACAGAGTAAATGAAGAACAAACCAGTAGTGTTGCTGGGAGAAAGAAGCGTTCCCAAATGACTCAACTGCATCAAGAGATTCTGCTCTGAACTCAACTGCAGATTCATGGCTAAATTCTTCTGACTTTCACTGTCAGTGTCCAGTCAGAGATCATGTGATGTGCCATGACTTACACTTCAAAGAATTCCATATGATGCTCTATTTTTTTTATTAATTTATTTATTTTCGTATCAATCACAGGTTAGGTACTTTGCATCCCAAGCATAGCCCCTTCCCTCATTCCCTCCCACCTTCCCCTTCCCTCCCCCATCTCCTCCCTGCCCCCTCCAAGTCCACCAACGGGGGAGGACCTCCTCCCCTTCCATCCAATCCCAGCTCATCCTGTCTCCTCCTCAGGGCTGGCTGCAATGTCCTCCCCTGGGATCTAGCCAGGCTGTCACTCCCCAGCTTGTATGGGGGAGGGTCAAAGAGTCAGCCATCAAGTTCAAGACTGAAACAGTCCCTGTTTCCCTCACTAGCGTCTTCAGTCTGACACCGAGCTATCATGGGCCCCATCTGAGCAGGGGTTCCAGGCCACATCCACACGTGGTCCTTGGTTGTAGAAACCGTCCCATACAAGATCCCTGTGCCCTGCTCAGTTTGGTCTTTGTGGAGCTCTTGTTCTCCCCAAGTCTCACCAACCTCCTCCATTTCTATCATTACTTCTTGCCCTCTGCCAAAGGCTTGAAACAAGACTAAATTTGCTGGTAGGATGTATCACGAGAGCGAGAGTCAGGTATTTGTAAGTGCTGAACTAGAATAATAGAATTCCTAGTTACTGAGACATGGAAAGTAGATAAACATAAATAGGGGAAAGAAAGAATAGTGTGGCTCCAGTTTAAGATGCTTTTCCAAACAGAGATGCAAGAGCCAGTTCTCCAACACATGAAATTGCGCGCTCTCTCTCTCTTTCTCTGTGTGTGTGTGTGATCTCCTGTCTCTTGTTGAAAATGGCAATGGGCCTAAGGATGCATACTTCAGAGGTTTGTTGTGAAAATTGAATGGGAAATCTCATACAGTAGGACAGCTAGACATATACTTGGAACAGACACTAGCCTCTTTACTATGGCGAGGGCAATGGTGAGAGATGGTAAGGTTTAAGGAAAGGGTCTAAAAATAGTACACCACTCACTGTCTGCTTCTTCTCTCATGCTAAAAGATAGGTGTCCATCTGTTTACTGGAGGGTAACACTCAGCACCCAAGTGTAGTTTAGGAAGTTTTCCTATACGTACATTTAAAAGCATTTTCTTACTTGACCTTCCATAGTACTTATAATGTTACTCTTGAATATTATTCATTGCTATTAAAATACAGCTTTTCCAGAAACACTCAAATTAAATAAATGATCCCACAGAAGGTTAAAAAATCCACAACATACACACACAAGCACACGCGCGCGCGCGCGCGCACACACACACACACACACACACGGATAAGACTGTATATCTGCCAGCTGCTTGAGAAGGCTCTCCCATGCCTCCTAATATTTTCCTCTATTTAGGTTGCTGGATTCCTGGCTTCTTCTCACAGTGTGCTTATGTTCTTATGTTCTGCATATTGTGGCTGTAATGCAGAACTTCCTACATCAACAGCCTCTCCTATGATCATTTTTCCCCTCCTCCAAAAATTTTGTAAGGCATCTTAAGTGAAAATTCACAGTTCAAATTAAAGTAATTTATAAGGCACTAATAAAATCAGATTTTGTTTTCATTCACAGTAAATATTGTGGTGCTTTTGACCAACCTATGAGCATTTCCGGTTCACTGCTGAAGTCAGAGAAATCCGTGGGAGGGCCCAAGTGAGAAAAACAGAAAAGTGCTTCTTTAAGACTGTAAAGAAGTACAAAAGGTAGAATTGTCTTTCAAGGAAACAAAATGTCTGTATTTTATTACCAAGGGGGAAACAGCAGAAGGAATTTCTCCTTGGAAAATGTCTGATCTTTATTGTTTTTCAGATTTCTTCTCTACTTAATTAAGACACAGAATTTTTTTTAAGGACACAGAATAAAAGAAGGAAGAGAGTCATCTAAAAGGAACAAGCAAGTTATAAAAACGTTGCTCTCGAAAAAAAAAAAAAAGTAGTAAGGGCATCCAGGGGATGTTTGAAAGCTGCAACAGAGCACCATCAGCAAAGGATGTGGAAGGAAGAGATTAGAAGTGATTATGAAGTCGAAACACCACATAGGAAGGGTGGGCTAAGTACTTCTTAGGGACAAGAGAAAAAGCAGGATCCAAAAAAAAAGGTGAGGGTTGAAATTCTTAACAGCTACTTTACCTCCGTCATTGACAACAATTACAATAGAAACAGGATGCTCAGGGCAATAAGAGTTAATGAGAAAAACATGTAATGCAGCAAAATTTGAAGCACATTCAGCTTTAAAAATGTCTAAGCATTGTGGAATATATTAAAATCAGCACAATACATGACATTCATTGTGGAATACTAATTTTTTTGCAAAGTTAAAACCAGTAATAAAGCCGTTGCAACACATTCTAGAAGGTAGAGTGAGCTTTCAAATATTTCTTTCTCTTCCTAAATCACAAAAGCCTAACAGCAGCCTTATAAAAATCATCATTGCTCAATGTCCTTGGAGGATTGGTTTGAGGACTTCTGAGGATACCAGAGTCTACAGATACTCAGATCTGTTCTGTAAACTATGTTTTCTCTACCTAGAAGCGAGGTGTATTCTCCTATACATTTAAACCAGATCGGTCTTACTCATAATAATTCGTGCAACATAAATTCTATGTAAATATTTACTAAATAGCATTGTTTAGGAGTGATGACAAAAAAAAAAAAACAGAAATCTGTGCAGGTTCAAGCCAAACACTACTTAACATTGTTTTCTCTCAAGTGAACAATGTATCTAAGTGAAATCCATTCCTCCACCTCAAAAATCTCTAACCACCATCCCTTATCATATAGCTTCTGTGAACCACAGTTAAATCTGTACGTGTGGATCAAACAAACACAGCAAGTGGGGAGTTGAATAAAAACCTTGAAAAAAATCCCACTTCTAGGCCACTTTGGAAGTCTAGACACATATCATTAATATATATATATATACATGGTAGATGTAATTTCTACTCAAATGCAGATAGAAAAGAAAAAAAAACAAACCTATATTTTTATTAGTAGGACTTAACTTGTATAATGTGCCCCAGTCCTAAAATCCATGATTGGGCCCCAGGGTTGTGTGAAATAGTATAGGTCTTAGATTGGTCTTGGATTGTGTTATAGTGACTATCAGGACTGAATCTGAGCAATGTCACCTAAAGAAATCTCTACCAAAAGTGGATGGTATCCTCGGCCAGTGTTTCCCTTTCATCTCATTAAGGTCTCCTTTATGCCTCCTCCAGTTTGTCACCACTTGTCCTCTATACTGGGTGTCTGGGGACCAATCTCTCCCGAATAACTGCGATCATCTCTCAGCTACTCCATTGCTGCCTCTCTGTATCGTAACCTCTTATTTGTCACCCATAAATTGGGATGATATTAATAATCAAACAGCAGCAATTCATATTCACCATCTGCTAACACAGTCAATGGATTCAAAGTATAGTCTAAGCTCTGAAAGCCTTGCTAGCATCCTTGTGATCTGATCACTATCTGTGGGACTCTTCCTCTGTCCCTTTGTACACACGACTCCCAAATCATTTGTGTCCTAATAGGTCTATGAACACATAAGCCACATTCCCAGCTACAAACCTTTGATCCTTCTGTCTAAAATACCCTCCACCAGGAAAGGATGAAGGATGTTCTTGTTTCATATCCTTGCCAGCATGTGATGTCACCTGAGTTTTTTTTTTTATCTTAGCTATTCTAATGGGTGTAAGATGGAATTTCACAGTTGTTTTGATTTGCATTTCCCTGACAACTAAGGATGTTGAGCATTTCTTTAATTGCTTCTCTGCCATTAGAGATTCCTCTGTTGATAATTATTGGTTTAGCTCTGTACCCCATTTTTAATTTGGATTATTTGGTTTATTGATGTTTAGTTTATGTTCTTTATATATTTTGAATATTAGTTTTCTGTCAGATGTAGGGTTGGTGAAGATCTTTTCCCAGTCTGCAGACTACTGTTTTGTTCTGTTGATAGTGTCCTTTGCCTAAGAGAAGCTTTTCAGTTTCATGAGATCCCATTTATTAATTGTTGATCTTAGAGCCTATGCTGTTGGTGTTCTGTTCAGGGAGTTGTCTCCTGTGCCAGTGAGTTCAAGGTTGATCCCCACTTCTTCTAATAGATTTAGTGTATTTAGTTTTATGTTGAGGTCTTTGATCCACTTGGAATTGAGTTTTGTGCAGGGTGATAAATATGGATATATTTGCATTCTGTTACATGTAGACATCCAGTTGGATAAGCACCATTTGTTGAAGATGTTTTCCTTTATCTATTGTATGGTTTGGGCTTTTTGTCAAAAATCAAGTGTCTATAGGTATGTGGGTTTATTTTTTGGTCTTCTGTTTGATTCCATTGATCAATCAATCTGTTTATGCAACCACTTTGGAAATCAGTCTGGTATTTTCTCAGAAAATTGGGACTAGTTCTACCTCAAGACCCGACTATACCACTCCTGGACATATAACCGAAAGTTGTTGCACCATACAACAAGGACATTTGCTCAACTAACAGATTTATTTGTAATAGTCAGAAACTGGAAACAACCCAGATGTCCCTCAACTAAAGAATGAATAAAGAAAAAGTGGTACATTTACACAATGGAACACTACTCAGCTATTGAAAATAAGGAAATCATGAAAATTTTAGGCAAGTGGATAGAACTAGAAAGTATCATCCTGAGTGAGGTAGCAGAAAGACACATGGTATGTATTCACTTATAAATGGCTATTAGCCATATGGTACAGGATAGACATACTACAATGCACACTCAAAGAAGCTAAGTAATAAGGAGGGTGCAAGGAAGGATGCTTAAATATCACTCAGAAAGGGAAATAGAATAGACAGAAGAACTAGATAAAGAGAAGAAACAGAGTAGGAGAGTGAGTGGAGAGGGAAAGGAGGGTGAGAATCAGATGTGGGGAGAATAAGGCGCAGGAGGCTAGTGAGCTCATAGAGAAGGGAAACTGAGGAGAGAGGGGATCTCTAAAACAAGCTGGAGACCTGTGACAGAGAAGGCTCCTGGGAGGATATGAGGGTGACTCTAGCTGAGACATCTAGTAGCAGGGGTCATGGAGACTAAAGAGACCACGTCCTAGCCAAATAAGACTTCTAGTGGAGGGAGGGGAGCACCAACTCACCCACAAAACCTTGGACCCAAAATTTACCCTATCTACAAGATGGGCAGGAATAAAGATAGAGCAGAGGTTGAGGGAATGAGACCCACCCATGGAAGAGAGCCAACCCCTGACACTATTAACGATATTCTGCTATGCTCGCACATGGCAGCATAGCATAGCTGCCCTCTAGGAGCCTATGCCCAGCAGCTGATCAAAACTGAAGCTGAGACTCATAGTGAAACATAAGGAGGACATGGGGAGTCTGGTGGAAGAGTGAGGGAAAGGATAAAAGGACACAGAGAGAACAAAAACTCCACAAGAAGACCAACAGATTCAACTAACCTGGGCCCAGGGGAAGCTAATGGAGACTGAAGCACCCACTAAGGACCATGCATGGACCAGACATAGACCCCTACATACATGCAGCAGAAGGGCAGCTTAGTCTTCGCGTGGATCATCTTGTACATGGCTCAGGGGCTTTCTCTGAATTGAACTCTGTTGCCTGCTTTTCAATCACTAGGTGGGGCTGCCTTCCTCAGCTTCAGGACAAGAGGAAGTGCTCATTCCTGAAGTGACTTGATGTGGTGTAATGGGTTGGTATGGGGGTGGGGCTCCCTTTCTCTGAGAAGAAGGGGAGTGGCATAGGGGGAAGAGGTTGGGAAGGTGGGACCAGGAGGAGAGGGGTGGGGGTGGGCTATGAGAGAGATGTAAAGTAAGTAAATAAATAAACGTATATATTAAATAAATAAATAAATAAATAAATAAATAAATACCCTTCACAAATATATTTCTCAAGTATGTGTTTAAGTTAGTTTCTCAGTGACATTTTCTAAATCTAAAAGTTTGTTCTTATTGCCCCAACATATCACCTAGAATCACATGGGTTTTTAGAATTTAGATTTTATCATTATTAGTACTATAATGTAAGTTGTTTGAAAATAGCTTATTTATTACTGTTATTCAAGTTTCCAGAAAAATGTCTAGAATATAACATGCTTTAAATAAACATCCTTTGAATGAATGAATAAACATGACAGACCCTATACATTATGAGGTGAATTACAAAATACCCCAAAATTTGTGTAAACAAACAATGACATCCACCAGTTGGCAATAAAAACATTATTATCTTTATAATTATATAATTAAGTATTGATATAAAATAGTAGATATAACTGAAATTCTATCAATCCAAACCTGCTCACTCAACCACTTAATAGTACATTTTGGAAAGTGTTCCTTACTAAAATTTATGAATCTAGTTTCTTTTCAATTTTAAATAGTAGCATAGTACATAGTATGATTATTCTGGGTATTGTGTGCATACATGAAAATGGATGGAGAGGAAAATAGATAAATGAGAGACAGAGACAAGCAGATAGACATGGCTACGTAAGAAAAGTGACATAATCATGGTAATTGAAAGGTTTGGGTAAGTGGTCTATTCCCGAGAATGTTGCCAAGATGTATAGAAAATGGACGTGACAGAAGCTTGACAGTAGTAACTCTTCTAAGTCCAAAGGAAAGAGGAGACATAGCAGTTAGCAAAATCCACAGATCCTGAGATGAAGAAAGAATCAGGGAAGGCTCACTCTGGCCTACTGTTCTGCATCTCTTGCAGCTCAAAGTTGGATTTTCATTGATCAAACTCATTTAAACCAAAGGGCCTAGGAAGACAAGGCTTTAACTTCTTTCAAAAGCTTCAAAGGGCATAAGATAAAATGGGAAAAAGAAACAGATTAGTACATATATTTCCAGAAACTTTTTAACAAAACCTACCCGAACACACACACACATGCACACACACACACACACACACACACACCATTTTCTTAATTCATGCTCAAATTCTGTACCACAAATACTGTAAGTAGAAATCATCACAGCACAAACTTTCTGATATTAGATTAAGTGAAAGTGTACAGCAAAATATTCATCATAGCCACAATGTTTCTATAGGTGAATCTCTAAATTTATTTCTAATTACTCTTAATTAAAAATCATTTTAAGCTATTCATACATATGTGTGAGGGAATATACATTTAGGTGAGTTGGTGTGCATTCTAGACAAGTAGTTTTTTGTTTGAAGGAAAAGTACTGTAGAGTTATTTAAAAAAAAACATTGTAATATGAAATTTCAGACATCCCCTGACCAACTGTGGGGTTCTACCCAACAACATCATGAATTGAAAATACTTCCAATCAAAAAATACGTTTAAGCTGCAGGGAGGAAGTTTCTCAGGCAGTTTGAGATTGATTTCTTTACGTCCTACAGCTGAGGTGTGTGGAGCCTTTAACGATAGTGTCTTAACTTGTAGTTATAGAGGGAAACCAAGGGCAGTCACAATTCCCTGCATTGTTTGTTTTTGAGACTTCTGAGTTCTCCCTGGCCAACAACTCACCAGGAGGCACCTCATGCCTTGTTGCAATTTTCATTCAATAACCTGTTTTCTAGGAGCAACACTGTCCACTCAGGCATTCAATCTCTGGTGTGTGTGTGTGTGTGTGTGTGTGTGTGTGTGTGTGTGTGTGTGTGTATAAAGTTGATTTTGAGATTTACCAACTAGTGAGTTTCCTTAAGCCTTTTCCATGGAACCTTAATTATGGTTAACCCATCCACTACTCCCTTTTCTCTACCAACACCCTCACCCTTACTTAATCCTTTAACCATCAATATCCCGTCTTTTCTCTCAGTATACATGTGTTCTGCCATCCCTCCTTTAAAAAAATGTGTCATGAAATTCTAGGCTTCCGTGTTCTTCATACCTTTTCCTTTAGAGTAGCCCTCACCCTGTTTCACCCATACTTCCATGCTCCTCTCCTGCTTAAATTAAGCCTTTCTCCCTCTAGTATCTAACCTCAATACTTTCACTTTACCTACAATTTGCTTATGTACCTTAAGATGTCCCCACCCCCTAAAAATGTCCCTTTCTAGTTCTCTGGCTTTCACTTGTGCTCCAAGTTAAAACAGACAAAACCAAAGGTTTGAACTTCAAGGTGTTCTGTAGGATGCTCAGGGAGAAAAGACACCAAGGGTCTTACCTAATGCTGGACATGGCAGGCTGCAAATACTGACTTGACACTCATAAAGTGCTTTCTGATGCAATAATGTGTGACTATTATGGAGACACCAACATCTTTATCAGTGGAGTTAAGGCCTGCCCCACAGGAGGGAATTTCATGCCTTTACTAAAATCCTTTGTAAAAGTCCATGTCTAGCGGCCAATCTCTCTCCTAAATAATTATGCTTATACCTGTAGACCTAAGCTTTGCTCAGCCTTGCTTAGAGAAGCTTCCTTTCTGCAGGGGGCAGTAGTTGATCCAAAGATTCATGACTGGGCCAAAGGGATGAGAATAAGAGACTAAACGCACAGTCCTAAATAGAATATCTGTCTCCCACCTCAAGCAATACTCAGGGAAAATCACCCTAGAGAAAGCAGAAAGAATGTACAAGTCGAAGGAAGAGGAGGCCAATGAAATGGTGTCTTCTGGACTGGACATGGCTATCAAACTCCTGAATGCTCAGCAGCTGTGCTTACTGTCCAAGATAGAGCCAGCCAAAATTCTGGCTTTGATGGGATCGATTGTTTCTAGGCAGCACCAGTTACTGAGTGCAGGGGCACAGCTCACAGAAAACATTAGAAAATCCAGAACGGTGAAATATGAAGGCTTCTTTTTCTTCAAAGGAAGAAAATGAAGGACACCTGTTCCCTGGGAAGGCTTGAATGAATATTGTCTAACAAGCAAGTGTTGTTTTTGCTAGTCTATGGAGCTAGCCTTCCTGAATCCCCCAATATCCTGAATCCTGAGCATAGTTTTGGCCCTTATCCTGAACTTAGTTCTAGCCCCTGCTAACTCGGTGCTGACCCAAGTTTTATTCATTTCTCTGCCAGCTGTGAAACTTGCAGGAACCCCGACAACCAAGGAGCTAGAGGAGAAAAAAAAATCATTCTTTTTTGAGGATGTAGTCACTTAAAAGATTTCCTCTGCTTAAGTGTTCAGCCCCTACATTCAAACACATGTGGGCAGCACTAATAGGACTCAGAGGGCTTTAAAAACAACAACAAAAGACATAATGGTAGGAGGAGGAATGTTGGGAAAACATGGGGTGAACTGGAGGAGGAAAACAGGCACCGCTATGATCATATTTCTTTGTATAAATGTATGAATTTTCAAAAACGAAGAAAAAATTTGTATCCCTAGTACTGGAGGTAAAAAGGAAACAATAAATTTAGTACACCTAGCCGACAGCAAAGAATCGTTTAGCCACAAAGTACATTATGAAATATTGATGTTCATCCTAATGATCATGGGGCTGACAGAAAGCTATAGCTCCCTGCCACTGACCAGCATCATGAGGGAATATTGTGCTGCCTACTACTAGCGAGGCCACATAGATCAAAACGCAAGATCGAAAATGCACTGCCATGTCACTCTTGCAACATAGACTCAAAAAACTGATGCCAAGCTGTACAGTGTTTTTGGTCACCCTGGTATCATCCACAAATAACATACACAAGTCACTTGATTTTAAGCTAACATCTATTTTATCTGCGCTCATATCAAGAAATAGAAAGTGAATGAGAAAGAAGCTTCTTGAAGCATCTTTTTAGTCTCCTGCCACTGACGTCTTCCCTAAAACTACTTGTTACCCTGGTTCTTATGGTTATTTCCTTACAACTGTCTAATCCTATTTGCATGCTTTAATTTGGCACAAATATAATTACACATTTGTTTCCTTCTGTGGCCGGTGTCCACAGTGGTTCCTCTATACAGGGACATTTATCCATGGCGTAGACATTGGTGTAGTAGCTCCTACACAAAAAGTTAATGCAGTTTATGAGTGTTTGTTGTATAAAGTCAGGACTTTGTACAATTTTTTTAATAGGTTTTAATAGTTTATCTTACCCAGAAGTTAATTTTTCTTTGATTGAACCATCATGCTCACTGTTGGTGGTGGCATGTATCTCAGTTAAGATTACTCATAGCCTTCCTTGGTCACAGATAATCCAGGAGTCAGAAAGAGGCACAAGCATTATTTATTCATGGAACCTCTGTGCCTGCTATGACTTTCTTCTCTCCCGTGTTCTAAAAATCTGCCAACTGTGCCCCCGAATTCCTGCCATAAATTTGTTGACATTTCTATTTGAGTTCTATCTTTCCTTTGCCACCACACACTTGCAGTTTTTGTGTGAAAGGTGTGAGAAATAAACAACCTTCCATATTTGTATGCCTCTCATTTAATTTCCATTTTTTCTCAAAGTCTACAGGTGCAAGGCACTTTTTGGAATCACTCTGTAACTGATCCTCACTTTGTTAGAAGTTTCAGCTGTTGCCTATGGAAGGATCAGGTTTTCAGGAAACCCGTCTAAGACGAATGTAGAAATTCTCCCTTACAGATTTTTGATGTGCAATTCCTCATTATTTAAATGTGTTACCTAATTTCTATTATAACACTTTAACACATTTGCCTCTTTATTAATCTCTTTGGTGGTCTCTGGATCTACTATTTTTTTTTCTTAATTAAGAGTCAAATATCCTTGCTTCTTTAGATGTTTCATAGTTTGTCATGATAGAAAGATATCTAAAAATCCCAGTACAGACTGGAGGAAATATTTTCAGGGAAGGGCATGACTCTCCTCCTGACATATTCCTAACAAGGTCTGAGGTGGTCTAAGGGGTTTCTAAGCTGGGGTGAACATCACTACAGCTTCAGTTAGGCTCACTTCACATATCAAATATTTTGAGAACATGATTACAATTAAGTTGTTAGTGGACCTTTAGGTCTCAGCACTTGCAAGACAGCTTTTATAATTCTCCTCACCAAAATAATAATAATAATAATTCTCCTTACAGCCTTTATCATCGAAGATGGCTGCCGGTTCTCAAAATTGCAGTTCTATTTCTTCACATCCCCGCCCCTGCCATCAGCTTCGGTTCCACTGGGAAAATTACCTGTATGCATCAGGCCTCCTCTGCCTTCACTGCTCTCTTGTTTTCCATCTTTCTTTTCCCTTTGTCTTTTAGTCCTCTATGTGTGTGTGTGTGTGTGTGTGTGTTCTTATGCTTTGGAGATCAGTTTCTGTGTTGTTGGCAAAGGCTTAGTGGTCTCCAAGGAATTTCAAATGTCCCTATAACTCATCAGCTCACAGAGGAAAGTAACATTTTACTAGATGCTATGTGCCTTTGAAAGATTTCTCTTATCCTCTGACCTGGGTCATGTGATCATTTGGGGGACCATATAGGAACCAAAGAATTTGTTTCATCTCTCCTATTTTTTCCAGTCCTAAAATCACTGCTCTTTGCTCATCCTATGAAAATCCTGGCAAGATGCTGACTGGCCGGTGCAGACCTACATTGCTGGCTTTTCCAGAAGCTTCTCCTTCACACCAGGGTATGTGTGTTGGCATTAAATATTGCGACTAGTGTAGCCAGGTTTCTTTTCCCTGTTTATGAAGAATCTTCTCCTCACCTCCCACCAAAAAAGGGTCATGAGGAATTCGTATGAGAAAGAATTGTAATTTTAGACATCTTCTAGAATGTAATGACTTCAGTTTTTCTCCATAGCTTATTAAAAAAAAGAAAACAAAACAAAAAGGCAAATGACCTATCTTATCCTGTATGTTCTTACTGTTAGGGTAGGAATATTAGCTTCATGTGATAGCACTTCACACATCCTCCATGAATTTACTCTCAGGCTCCGGTGGTGGCTCTGCCCTGTAATCCCCGTACCAAGAGAGCGACAGAGATCTCGAGGTCAAAGAACCAGATTCAACAGTTTCTGTCTTGAACACTAAGAATAGGCAAAACTTAATATGCAATTTTTTTTTACTTTTTTGAGGATTTCTTGCATGAGTAGTGGATTTATAGCATTCCCACTTGCCATCCCTCCAACTCCTCCTATGTCTCCCCACACTTCTGTAATTATTATTGTTGTACACCCCCCAGTTTTGCTTATATCAAGGGGCCCATCCCTGAAAAAGACTGATTTTCCAGTCTATTGATTAACATTCCCTCATCAGCATTGGTTTGCCAAATGATCAAAACCCTATAATTAATATGATTGGTCTATTTATTAAGACATACTAAATTAGGTAGGACAAGTTCTGGGAACAATTGCTAGAACTTTGGGTGACATGTTTGTTTTATCACTATGCATTTATCTTTATTTTATATTTTGTATTACTAACCAGTATTATAAATGTTGCTGCAAATTACAAACCTAAGGGCATTTAAAAACAAATATTGTGGAATATACAAACTTAAATTAGATCTCAGAGCATATTGGAAATCCCGTATTAGGATGGCTCCTCAAAGCATAGTAAAATAAGCAAGAATGTCGTAATGTGGAGAGCAGGGTTGGCTTTGGTTTCCAGAGTATTTCCTACTGGATTTAAGGGCCACAGCAAACTGGAGTGGCAGCTGGAGGTACTGGAGTCTTTATTTTCTTTGTCATTTTTATATGATAAAAGGCAGGAAGAGACAGATTAGAAGAACTGGAGGCTGGTGGTCTGACTCTCAAGGGTTTCTTCTTTGTCTGATATGGATAATGCCTGAAAGAACACAGAGCAATTCATTGTGAATATTAGGAAGTGGCTTCTGAAACAGAAATGAAATTGTGAGAGGGGGAATAGAAAATTGTGTTTTGGGAACTTCGAATGATCCACCATTCAAGGATAAAGTCCACATTACATTTGATTTTATTATATCTTACTAGGATCCTTGACCTTCACTTAGTATGCACACAGTTGTGTTTTTCCTAATGAATTCAATACTTTATACATTTTAGATATTAATTCTAAGCAACTGATTTTATCTCTCTGGGTTTTAGGATTTATTAACCATTTACTGAAAGATATTACTTAATGACTTCCAAATCTATTATTTCAGTATTCTGAGTCTAACCATCTCTTAGTGAAATAACATTTGGATAAAATCATTATCTTAAAACATGATTTAAATTTGTTATATCTAAGTGATTAACAGCTATCTAAAAGCAAAGTGATTTTACATTTTAAGTTTGATATAATGAGGGTGAAGAGATGGCTTAGTGGGGAAGGCACCTGCATTACAAGTGTGAGGGTCTGAGTTCAAATTCCCTGAACCCATACAATGAGCCAGGCATGCCAGTATGCTTGTGAACCCAGCCCCGACGAGATAAACAAGAGGATATATGGATCTCTCTGGTCAACCATACTGGTGGAGTTGGTGTGCTCCAGGTTCAGCTAGAGAGCCTGTCTCAAAAAAGAAGGTGGAGAGCAGTTGAAAAAAAAAGACATTCAGGTCAACCACTGGCCTCCATAAATCCTGTGAACCCCACCCATGTGTGCAAAACAAACTCGCAGGAGCACAAACATACCACACAAAAACTGTATGAGATAATGCAGTGTTTTGATTATTTCCGTGAACAATTTCTTCTTGTTTCTTTGTTCATTTTCAGATACAAGGCAGAGCTAAAACTTATTCTAAAATGGCTGGAAATGTAGAATTGTAATTTTTCGAGTATTCCATGTTATTAATGTTTGTTGCTAACTTGAAAGGGGCAGGGTAGTTGGATACTGAATTTAATCCAAGTTCAGAGAATCTCGAGGATGTCTAACTATCAAGCAGTGGACTTGCTGCCAATGACTTCTTCAAGCCAGTTCTAGTGCATTTGCCACTCCCTAGCCTGTGCGGTTGGCAGGGCGCTGGAGCCGTTCCGCTCCCAAGCACTCTCTCTCTCTTAGGTTTCCTGGACGCCAGTGCCATAATTGTGCAAAATAGACAAACACTGGGTTGTTGATGTTGTTGTTGTTCTGTTTTGTTTTATTTTTGGCCTCCAGGGAAATGCTGCACCCAGATTACAACTTCTGCCTTTAAGAGGCAGAATGCTGAGAAATCAGAGGAGAGCCACAAAGATGATAAAGGACGCGGGGAATAAGAGCTATGTGCGAAGGTTAGGGCAAGTGGACATGTTCTGTCTGGATAAAAGAAGACTGGGGGGAAACACAACTGTCTGCAGATTCATTAAAGGCTGTTATCAAGAGAAGAGGGACCAATTCTCATTAGTCAATGAGGACAGAACAAGAAGTAATAGGCTTCAAGTCCAGAAGGAAAGATTTAGGTTAAATATAAGGATAACTTTATAAGAGTCTGAATAGTTGGGAGCGGCACCAGCTGTCAGGGAGACCTGAGGATCACCGTCACTGGAGAGAGTCCATCCAAATCCCCTCACCCATCGATCAGGAATGACTTAGTAATAATAAAATCAATTCCACCGTGATTCACAGGAATAGATTAGTGTGCCAGCATAGGTCTTCCCAACCCAAATGACTATATGATTAAGATACCAGCACCCAAGGGGAATCGATCCATGCACGAGGGAGGGAAGAGAAATTCTTTACAAGCCACAGTTGTAAATCTGAAAATTAAGCAAGCCGGGATGTTTAGCTCATGGAAAGCCTGAATCTGCTCAGGGTCTATGGAGGGAAAGAGAGAATTAAATGGCACATCCCTTGTTCTAAAATATGCACCTGACCATTATCAAGCCTTCGATTTTAAAAACTGGTAGTGTCTATAGAATTACCGATTCCCCTGGTTAGTATTCAGCTTGAATAGATCATATTAACATTTTAATTTATCAATAAAAATTAGGACATAATTTTTTCTCATGGTACGAAAAATAAAAACTGAACAGAAAATTATTTATGAAAGACGGTCTTTCCCGGTTAGATCAGGGTCTTTTAAAAACAATACATTTAAGCAGTATTTTGGCTCCATTCACACCGACGGGTTTTACTCTGTTTAATTTTTAATTTTATTTATATATTTATTTATTACAATGTATTCACTTTCTATCCCGACTTGACCCCTCCCTCATCATCTCCCAGGCCCACCCACCTTCCCTCTTTCCCCCCTCTGCTCTTTCCTGAGAGTGGAGGACCTCCTTCCTTTCTATCTGACTCGATGGGCATGAGACTAATTAAAATACAAAATCCATGTAATTCAATACAGTGTGCTTCAAAATTACCAGTTCAGTTTTTTTTTTTTTAATCTTAAAATTGATTTCTACATCTGTGATGCCCAGAGTGATTCCCAGCATTATCCAGCGCATGCTGTCAGAGTGTTCGGTGAACCTCACACCGAGCTTGTCAGACACTGCAGTAGTCGTTCTGGATCTTTGAAAACGCAGTATTTATTTTTTTTTTTAGTTCTCTTTTCTCCATCCCACCTTTCTAGTTTAGCTTTTAGAAAGAAAGCGCGTGCTGCTGTGTCTCCCTGACTGGGCTGTGATGTTATGGCCGTCCCCACCATTGGGGCAGGGGCTACACCGGCAGTAGATTATCCCTACGCTGTCATGGCGATCATGTATGATGGATTGGAAAAGCCTTCTGTTGGAAGAAGCAACGTGCAAGAGCTAGCGTGAGCCTAAGGATCCCAGCACAATCCCAACATGCACAGCGGTAGGTAGCAGTAGGCATTTCCCCCTAAATAGAAACCCCAAGCGTACTACTCTGTAATCCGAGAGCTTACAGGGGAAGAAAACGCCTGGACAGATGATGTTTTTCTGCTTAGAGACCTTTTATGTCTCCCCAAACATTAAAAACTAATGGATTCCTGAATTTAAAGCCTTTCAAAGCTCCTCGTTTCCATTTCCTTGCTTTATTATTTCGCCCATCTGTTGTATGCGTTTGTCTCATCCTCCGTCTCCAGGTGTCATTCTCCTGGACTGTTGAATGATCTCAGTTTTGTCACTCTCATTTGCTTTCGGCCTTAATTCACTTTTCATACTTGGTTAGACTAATTCCAGGAAATGCGGTATTCCCCATGTGACTCATCCAAGCAGGGCATTTTTGCTTTCCTCTGTGGACTCTTTAACAGAGGTTGATTCCCTAGCATGGTGTCCAAAGCCAACTACTGTTTATCCACTCATCTGTTTGCCTAGCTATAGAGGGTCAACTGCTTCATCTATACTCTGTTTCCAAAGGGCTATGCTCTTTCAAGATATACTCTGAATTGTTAAAATATTTTCTTCTTCATATGAGATGCAAAATAAACAACAGGCAGGCATGAGTTCAAGATGCACATTTGTTTGCTAGCTATGGGTGAGGATGCGCACGTTGTTTCTCTCTAACTCAATTTCTTTGTCAGTTAACTAGGGACAGCAATGCCATTTTGAACAATTGTTGTGAAGACTGGATGAGAAATCAGGCATGCACACAGTACACAGCTTGTGAGTTAGCATGAGTTAGCAAATCAGCTTAAGTTAATATTTAAATATACTCAGACAGTCCTGCTTACTGAGGCTTCCCTGTCTCATCTACATTTCAGAAGTCTTCTTTCTCCTAATACACTATAGCATCTTTATATTGCATCAGTGCTATCCTGATACCTTTTTAATTATTGTTTTATTCCTGAGATGGGTTTCTCTGTGTAGCCTTGACTCGCTTTGTAGACCAGGCTGGCCTAGAACTCACAGAGATCTGCCTGCCTCTGCCTACCCAAGTGCTGGGATTACCATTGTGTGCCACCACACGGACTTATCCTGATATTTTTTTATATTTCACCTGCAGGAAACATGTTCTCCCAAACATGTTTAAAGAAGAAATTGTATCTTTATCCATATTTCAAACCATTTTAAGTGATACTACATGATCAGCATTTAGCATATTTTAAGTAATATATTTTTATATCAATCACAGGTCATATACTTTGTATCCCAGCCATAGCCCCCTCCCTCATTCCCTCCCACTCTCCCCATCCCTCTCTCATCTTTTCCCTACCCCCCTCCAAGTCCACTGATAGGGGAGAACCTCCGCCTTCCATCTGACCCTAGCTTATCATGTCTCTTTAGGGCTGGCTGCAATGTCCTCTTCTGGGATCTAGTTAGGCTGCTCCTCCCTCGGGGGGGGGGGG
>CM053744.1:64262998-64273407 GCA_028658305.1 Pachyuromys duprasi
ACAAAGACATTTGCTCAACCATGTTCGTAGCAGCTTTATTCCTAATAGCCAGAACCTGGAAACAACCCAGATGTCCCTCAGTTGAGGAATGGATACAGAAATTATGGTACTTTTACACAATGGAATACTACTCAGCAATTTAAAAGGAGGAAATCATGGAATTCGCAGGCAAATGGTGGAACTTGGAAACAATCATCCTGAGTGAAGTATCCCAAAAACAGAAGGAAACACTTGGTATACATTCACTTATATAGACCTATATGATAGGATAGACATGCTGAAATCTATACACCTAGGGAAGATAAGCAAGAAGGAGGACCTAGGGTGGGATGATCAATCATCGGTTAGATGGACAAATAAGATGGACATTGAATGTAGGAGAAAACAAGCAACAGGACAGGAGCCTACCACAGAGGGCCTCTGAAAGACTCTAACTAGCAATGTACGAAAGCAGATATTAAGACTCATAACCAAGCCATCGCCAGAGTGCAGGGAATCATACGAAAAAAGGGGGAGTTACTAAGAGTTAGCATATTTTTTAATGAATCAATGTTTTTAAATGCTTTCTGTTCTTGACCAGTTCCTATAAAGGTTTTGTGTTTGCTTGAAATGATACTTAGCTATAAAGAAATAAAAGTTTCTAATACATTTTGGTGCACAGGACAGAATCATTCAATTATTATTAATATTCAAATAATATAAATAAAGTTTCCTCCGGTCCTGTGGTGAAGTCTATTTCTACTATTCCTTAACTGATGCTTTTTTTCTCTTCTTTTTTTTCTTTTTATTCAGAGACAAGCTCTTATTATGTAAACCTTGGTAATCTTCAAAATCACTATGACAACCAGGCTGGCCTTGAACTGGTACCC
Organism: Pachyuromys duprasi; assembly: GCA_028658305.1. NCBI lineage: Eukaryota > Metazoa > Chordata > Mammalia > Rodentia > Muridae > Pachyuromys > Pachyuromys duprasi. The sequence goes on from CM053744.1 coordinate 64,263,868, forward strand.
ATACTCCTATGTTTGCCTATTAAGTGCAGGGATTAAAGGAATGTGCTGTCATGTCTGGCTTTAATACACCCCACTGTGTGACATTTTCTGTGTGTGTGTGTGTGTGTGTGTGGTGTATTCATATGTGTGTATATGTGTATGAAGATGTGCTCACTTGTGCATGCATGCGTGAAGAGAATAGGTAAATGTTCAGAGGTTTTCTCTATTGCTCTGCGTACTATTTTCTTTTGAGAGCGGGTCTATCACTGAATGTGGAGCTTGTTCTTTTGCTAGACTTGCTGGCCAGGCAGCCTTTGGGATATGCTTGTCTCCAATTCCCCAGCACTGAGGTTACAAGCCTGAGGTTCTGGGGTGCTGGGGATCCAAACTCAAGTCCACATTCTTGCACAGAAAGAGCTTTACCCACTGAATTATGTCCCCAGCCCTAATGTATCTTTTAATATATATTAAAAATATCTATATATCCAGAGCTTAAGGACTATTTTTAAGTCCTAATTTAACTAGCTATAATTCTCTGAGCTTCTTTTCACTTAGCACTATTTCTAACTCCCCCCCCCCAATTGATTAAACTTGTTCTTATCTCAGAAAGCTTGAGGTTTCTAGTCTTAATCTTTTTATGATACATAGTATCTCTATACTTTCACAGTCTGAAAGTATGCTTCCAAGGCTCCTTGGAATTTATATAAAGTCATTTATATAAAGTGACCCCAAAAACTACACAATTTGTTGAACATCTAAATGTCCTTCTTACACTTCAAGTTCAACACTGACTTTACCAGTCATTAAATGAAAATGGAACTGGTGTAAGAAAGAAAGCAGTGTTTGAGTATAATCAATGCATTATTAGAATGGGGTTTGTTTTGTTTTGTTTTTTAAGGCCACTGTTGACTTTAGGGATCATTAAATATATAAACATCGTTTCCTCTCTGGGCTTACTGATAACTCTATGCAACCATTGTATGGCATCTCCATCTGACAGCCTTCTCCCTGTCACTTCTCCCCCGCTCCCGGTGCATCACCATCCCTGAGCGCTAGCCACTCACTTCTGCATCTCCAAGGCCTGGACCAGAGAGGGCTCTCAGTAATAAGCTCTTGAGTGAATTTGAAAAGATTTCATTGAACTATGTATTCCCAGTGAAATTTAAAGCAGCAGGACAGCCATTTCTTCTGGGCTCCATACACACAAACATACATACATACATACATACATACATACATACATACATACATACATACATGTGTATGTGAATTTAAGCAAAATAAGAGTACTTTGTAGGAATTCAAAATAGGAAACTGAATTCATCCTAAACATTCTGTAGGTAATTAATGTAACTTTGACAGAGGAAGTACAGTAAAAACTTTGTTATTTTTCTATTTACTTCTGCCAATGGTGTCTTGACTGGTGAGTTTTTTACTAGCTAGCCTTACCAAAATTTTCACCCACCTTAAGCTGTAGTTTTTGTACTTATAACTTCTGTCATCAACATGCTCTTCTGATCTATAGAACTAAACCTAACCACAGTTCCTTCTGTGTTAGTGAGGGGAAGATACAACAGCCAAGACATGTGATGGGGTCTATGTACTGTTTTGGGGCTCAAATGACAAATGTTTATTTATTTAGTTAGTTATTTAGTTATTTAGATATTACAATTTATTTGCTTTGTGTCTCTGCTATAGCCCCCTCCCTCATCTCTTCCTTTAGAATAAGTATTTTAAATGTGATGTCAACTGGACATGTGATAAAGAATATGTTTGTAATACAGCCAATAACCAAGGCAACTTAGCTTAATGAACAGAGATCATCATCAGTGATTACAATTCTTTCTGGCTTCGAGGCTAGCCTCTCCATCCCCTCATAGGGAGCCTCATTTTGGTGATGAGCAGGACTCTGGGTATGACTAACTGTCTTGACTAGTTTTACATTTTTCTGCATAACCCTTTGTCTGTTGCAGCTGATTATGAGAATGTGCTCTGGAGGCAGTGAAACTGCTGTCCTAAGCATCTCTTTCTACAAGACCTTTGCATTGGGTCACAGACTGAAACAGGTAACCTGCCTGCATTTTTCATCACAGTGCTTTCTCATATTAAGTCTGAGCATTTAGCTATAATCTCTCCTTTTGCTGTGGATTCTGGCTTTGAACCCTTGTTATCAAGTACTCAGAAATGCACTCTCTTTTCCCTATATTCATTATCTTAAAATCTACAACTTATTTGTTAGGTAACTTGACATTGATACTGCTATCCTACAGACACACAAACACATACAAAAACATGCTCTTTCTCTCTCTCTCTCGATAGATAGATAGATAGATAGATAGATAGATAGATAGATAGATAGATAGATAGATATCTTTCTCTCTTTCTGCTTCCTGAACTTTACTAGGCTCCTTCATTACAGTGACTGGATGTTTATTGTATTTTGATGATACTATTCCTGCCTTTACTGAACTCACATTCTAATGTTGCTGACTACATTTTTCATTCTGATCCACATTTCCCGTCTCCCTTGCCTTTCGTCCACATACAACAGAGGGAACTATCTATGTTTTACAGCATCTCGTGTGTTAAAAAGGAGGAAGAAAGGTAATTATTTACCAGAAAGTACGTTTACTTTTATAAAACCATAACTCTAAGTAAAATTTCTTAACCTCAGAGTAGTTCTTCAATACTCTTTTTAAAACATCCTATTTGTGACTAAGAGACAGAATCAAAGTACTTGGCACTTTCTATAACCTTTTCAATGATTTCAAAGATCAGAAAAGTTTATTTTCATTTTTAAATGTTACATTACTTACTGCATTTATGTTTATATCTAGTACAAAGATAGTTATATGAATACTCTATATTCTTCCTAAGTATCTTGAATTAAATAATAAGAATTTCATGGAGGCCCGATCAGTTAATACAACGAATGGATCATCACAGGTAATGTACAATCATTTAGGAAGTGTGATTTTATCATTAGTGAAGAGTAGACGGCTGATATCCCATCATAATGGTCATGGGGTTGGTGATTCTGCTGTTATTAAAATAAAAAATAATCAAACAATATTAAAATAGAAATTTACTAGAGATTCAAACACTTGATTTGTCTCCAAAAACCATAAGCCTTTTTGATCCTTGCACCACTTGAAATAAAAATGTAAACAAGAGCTACAGTTTTGTGACATTGTAAGCTAATAAATAAAATGGACATATGCATTCCAAGAGTTGGTTCCACAGTCACCTCCATATTCTTCTAACTGTGGGGATTTTTAATGTTTGTTATAGACATGGCCTAAGTACTCTTCCTTCAATGTTGCTTATCAACCATAACTGCACTGTGGGAACCAGGGACCATCTACAGAATGTCATCGAAGAAATTTAAGCAAGATCAGCATGAGTCATATCTTACCAGTGCTTCACATGTGTGTATGTGTGTGTGGTGAGTGTTCCTGAGTCTATGCCTCCACTTACTCATGTCTTACCCTTACATTGTTCGTTATTCACTGACAACATTTCCTGAAACCTTTGGAATTGAGTGAAAAGATTTCTTTCTTTCCTCAAAGTCTATACTCAACATGAGTAAGGAAATCTAACTAAAAAGACTTTACTTCATGAAAAGGCTATAAAACCTTATGAAATATATAGTACAGACTTTCAAGCATTCTTTTCTTTTTTTCTAGATTTCTTTTTTTTAAATTAATTTATTTATTTTTGTATCAATCACAGGTTAGGTACTTTGCATCCCAAGCATAGCCCCCTCCCTCATTCCCTCCCACCCTCCTCCTCCCTCCCTCATCTCCTCCCCGCCCCCTCCAAGTCCATCAACAGGGGAGGACCTCTAGATTTCTAAGTAACTAAAAATTATATTCTTAAGGTTGACGTAACTTAGGTGTTCAGCAGTGTATCAAAGCAGATGCTGAGGCTCATAACCAAAGTTTAGGCAGATTGCAGAGAATCTTATGAAAGAAAGGGGAGATAGTAAGACCTGAAGGGGACAGGAGCTCTATAAGGAGAGCAACAGAATCAAGAAATCTGGGCCCAGATTTCTGAGACTGATATTCCAACCAAGGACCATGCATAGATATAACCTAGAACCCTTGCACAGATGTAGTCTATGGCTGCTCAGTCTCTATGTGGGTTCCCTAGTAAGGGGAACAAGGATTGTCTCTGACAAGGATTGTCTCTGACATGAACTCAGTGGCTGGCTCTTTGATCATCCCCCCCCCCGCCCCCCGAAGGTGGAGCAGCCTTGCCAGGCCACAGAGGAAGACAATGCAGCCAGTCATGATGAGACCTGTTAGACTAGGGTCAAATGGAAGGAGAGGAGGACCTCCTCTATCAGTGGACTTGGGGAGAGGCATGGGAGGAGATGAGGGAGGGAGGGTAAGATTGGAGAGAATGAAGGAGGGGGCTACATCTGAGATACAAAGTGAATAAACTGTAATTAATATAAAAAATAAAAATTGAAAAAAGTTAGGTGTTAAATGTTAGGCAAATGTTTCTTCAAACAATCTGATCCTTTCATTGCACTTATCTGAAAACTCTCTAAAGAGACAGACAGAAGTTAAAATTTTCTGTTGTTCTAGAAAAATTAAAAGAAATTACTGATGGAAATAGTTAATTATTCTCTGTGACTAACCCAAATTTATTTAAACATGTAAATAACATTACATATTAGAAATGTACAGTGTGAGATGCAGAAGGTAAGATTATTTTGCTGCCAACATTTTAATTCTAAATGCCAAATAAAGAAATTAATATTAATTTTTCCTGAATCACATTCCTCAGAGTGAGGAGATCACATTGTGAATTCTGGTGTGTGTGTGTGTGTGTGTGTGCAACAGAGGGATCAGGAGGGAACCTTTAGGGCTTCTTTCTTTCTTTCTTTCTTTCTTTCTTTCTTTCTTTCTTTCTTTCTTTCTTTCTTTCTTTCTTTCTGCTGGAGAAATACCTCCTGGGAAAAACCTATTCTGTCTCTCCCCATAAGCTCACATTTAGAAGTTTACCAATGAGTACCCTCCTAAGGAGTGGGTTCCATTGATTACAACCATGCTTACCCTTTGCTAGAATGTGATGGAATTAAAAGTCAATGTCAAAGATTGAGTCTCTCAATAATCACACGATGAAATAGTCACTTAATAATTAACCAAATTAAAAAATTAATCTAACTTAAAAAGTTTCTATCACTTTTAAAATTTGTTTACTTTGATTGCAGAAAGTTTAATTGACTTATAAATTATAAAGAGATTGGATAGTTTAAAAAATAGAATAGGCACTAGTTCACCAAATTTTTGTGGAATAAGTCCACATTTTCAGAATATAAAATCAAATTTCAATCTTCACAAGGACCTCTAATAAATTTAGGGTGCTGAGCTCCAGAAGTAAATATTTGCAGTTGGTGAATTAAAATCTTTTCTTTTCTGTATAAACTTTTCTATGAGTTGGATATTTCTTTTAGCAATTGTTAAAACTAACAAATTAAATAAGTACAAAGAGATATAAGAACAGATAAAGTAATAAAAGTAATTAAATTTTTAAATGAAAAATTATAAACATAAAATAAGGTCTTTAAATATATATTTATTTAAATATAAATGCATATAAATATATATAGTAATTAGTATATATCACTGTGCCATAAAGCACAATGAACTGATAAGGAAATAGAAATCATACATAGTCTATTAGCATTATGGCAATGAAATTTAAAGCAGAAATCAATACAAGGAAAATAGCTGGAAAGTCCTTAAGTTTTGGGAGAGAAAAATAACATACTTTTATGTAATTCTTAGGACAAGGACTAAATATCAAAAATATTGAGATAAGTGAAAATAAAAATAAATATCAAATTTGTAATTCAGAAAAGCAGTCATAAGAGGAGAGTGTGAGTGTTTAATTTATACATGAGAAAGAGAGAATATGCTCTCCTACTGCACTGAGAACTGTGGATTACTACAGCCACGAAAGATAACACAGTAAGATTTCTCAAAACTGAAAACTACCAAGCAATCAAACAGTTGCGCTTCTGGCAAAGGAAATGATATATCAAAGAACACTAACTTATTACAGGACTAGTGACAAATTCCAAGTTTAATCAACCAAGTGCCCACTATCAAGTGATTGAATAAGTAAGATTTGGGTACAAACACACAATAGAATATTATTCTGCCTTAAAAATGAGACAGTATCTCTGCCATTAGATGTTCCTCTATTGAGATTTCTCTGTTTAGATCTGCTCCCCATTTTTTAATTGGATTACTTGATTTGCTGTTGTTTAACTTCTTCAGTTCTTTATATATTCTGGATAGTAGCCCTCTGTCAGATATAGGGTTGGTGAAGATCCTTTCCCAATCTGTAGGTTGTAGTTTTGTTCTGATGACAATGTCCTTTGCTTTACAGAAGCTTTTCAGTTTTGTGAGGTCCCATTTATTGATTGTTGCTCTTAGAGCCTGTGCTGTTGGTGTTCTGTTTAGAATACTCCAAACAAGGACCATCCATGGAGATAACTTAGAACCCCTGCACAGAAGTAGCTCAAGGCAACTCAGTATTCAAGAGTTCCTCAATAATAAGACCAGGGACCATTTCTGACATGAACTCATGGGCTGGCTCTTTGATCACCTCCACCTGAGGTGGGAGCAACCTTACCAGTCCACAGAGGAAGACAAAGAATTCCTCGCGAGACCTCATAGAATAAGGTCAGATGGAAGGGGGAGAGGAACTCCTTATCATTGGACTCGGGGAGGGGCATAGGAGAAAAAGAGGGAAGGAGGGTGGGATTGGGAGGAGATCGAAGAGGAGGCTACAGCTGGGATACAAAGTGAACAAACTGTAACTAATAAAAAAATGAAAAAAAAGATGTTATCATTTTTAGGAATGTGGAAAATAAGATAAGCAAGGGGCAGAATTGCAAGCAGTGTGTGTTATTCTTACATGTGGTAACCTAAGATCAATTTAACACCAGCAAGTGGAATACTGGTCACTTGGGACTAAGAAATATAGGTGAAAGTAGGAGAGAGAGAGATAAAAAAAGACATTCCTAAGCAAATACTGAGATGCAGTTAGATAAGAATTAGTTCCACGTTCGATGACACAGTAAAGTAACTTTGCACCTGCAACTATTTATGATTTGTTTCAAAATAATCAGGATAATCTGTAGTTCCCTACATGTAAAAATCAAACGTATTTGATGTTTAATGCTAATCGCTCTATTTGATATCCCACATTGCTTATGCCTATTGAATTATTGTACTGTACATAAACACATGCAGATAACAATTTTAATTTAAAAATTAAAATTAAAAACTGATTCTCAAGTGACTGGAAAAAAGGTGGTTGAAAAGGTCAAGCAGGATATCTTTGAAAGAGTTAAATGATTCTGTACAGTTACTGCAGTGTCGAATTCACGTCATTACATACTTTCCAAAACCTGTAGGATGAGCAATCACAATGACCAGGAGTAATCTGTTATGTTAGTTGTAGACTTCGGGTGTTAGGTGATATGTGTGTATTAAGGTGGGCTCATCAGTTGTAAGAAAATTCTGGTGTAGAAAATTGATAGTAAGAGAAGCTGTTTGAATGCATAATACATGATGGAGGTTTACATCTTCCATTCCTTTATTCTTTGTGAATCTAAACTGCTTTCAGTAACCTAAATAAAATTTGCAAATCTACTTTTGTATCTGTATAAATGATAGTATAGGTTTCAAGGAAATTTGTAAGATATCATAAGATTATTCAAATTTTGGTAGCTTCTAAAGGTTATTTAAAGATATATTAAAGCAGGAATCTTTATATACCATCAGACACCAATTAGAAAATACTAGAAAAATGTTCAATTATATTAATGCAAAACTGTAAGTTATTCAGTAAAACTTAACAAAAATAGTACAACAGATAAAATTACAAAACTTATTAAATTCTATAAAACAAAATGAAAACCTTTCTTGAGGTATGTATCCTAAATTAACATGATGAAGGTCCATGAAATATTGAAATAAAACTACTACGCATTTATTCATTTTTAAAAATCCATAATATGTCTTGTGATTTAATTAGCAAATAAATTACATTGACTCAATCTACCTGAGAAAGATTAAAATTAGAAGATACTTATGATAAATCATTGAAACGTCTCAAATAGGAAAAAAAAAAAACAATGAACAAAGAGCACAGAATTTTGGTACTCCAGAATTATGGCCCATGCTGAAATTAAAGACAAATACGTCGGAACTGCTCTCTATGAGCTTCATTGTCCTTTTTAGTGTTTTACTTTGAATCTCTTTTGGGAGATCTAAGAATGGCTATTCCTGCTCACTTCTGTTTTCTACTTCTATAGAATATTTTTCCATATTTTTACAACCAGTCTGTGTTCTTTGTGAGGAAAAGCATGTCTAGTTTTTACATTAATTTAATTTTATTCTTTGAAAATTTCATACATGAGTACTGTGTACGTTATTTTTATACCACCTTTTCTTCATCCAATTCCTACCTTGTTTCCCCAACTCCTACTCAAACTCAAGACTTGTTCTTTAATTATTGTCACATACAGCATGCACACACAGGTATATGAATTTAACCCAGAGAATCATTTTAGTGTTGCTCACATGTGTACGTGTTTAAAGCTGATCATTTTAAAATTGTATTTATTGTTTTTTAATTACAATTTATTCACTTTGTATCCCAGCTGCAGCCCCCTCCCTTAGTCCCCTCCCAATTCTACCCTCCCTCCTTCATCTCCTCCCATTCTCCTCCCCGAGTCCACTGATAGGGGAGGTCCTTCCCCCTTCTCTCTAATCCTCTTCCAGTTCTCATCATGACTAGCTGCATTGCCTTCTTCTGTAGCCTGGTGAGGCTGCACACACACACACACACACACACACACACACACACACACACCCCTCAGCGGGAGGTGCCCAAAGAGCCAGCCACTGAGTTCATGTCAGAGACAGTCCCTGTTCCTATTACTAGGGAATCTACTTGGACACTGAGCTGCCATGTGCTACATATGTGCAGAGGTTCTGGGTTATCTCCATGAATGGTCCTTGGTTGGAATATCAGTCTCAGAAAAAGACCCCTAGGCCCAGATTTTTTTTCTCTCCTTGTGGAGCTCCAGTCCCCTCCAGATCTTTTTACCTCTCCCTTCTTTCATATGATTCCGTGCACTCTGCCCCAAATTTGGCTATGAGTCTCAGGCTCTGCTTTGATGCCCTGCTGGGTAGAGTCTTTCAGGGCCCTCTGTGGTGGGCTCCCCTCCTGTCTCTTTTCTTTCTCTTCTGATGTTCATCCCATTTGTAAAACTGACCGTTTTAGATTGGGTAATCTACCAAGAGGCTCATCCCTGGAAAAGACTGGTTCTCCCTCTATTAGTAGTCATTAACTTCTGTTATTGTTCATCTAACAATGTGATTTTCCCTGTTCACACTGGCATGGATGTCAACTGGTGTTGTCATTGTACAGATCCTACCAATCCATGAGCACGGGAGGTCTTTCCACCTTCTAATATCTTCATCAATTTCTTTCTTCAGAGATTTGAAATTTTTTCATATACGTCTTTCA
>CM053744.1:64273907-64305439 GCA_028658305.1 Pachyuromys duprasi
GATTTCAGCATGACCTTCCTATCCTATAGGTCTATATAAGTGAGTATATACCATATGTTTCTTTCTGCTTTTGAGAAACCTCACTTAGGATGATCGTTTCCAGGACCACGTGTGGATGTGTCCTGGAACCCCTGTGCAGATGGGACCCAGGATAGCTTGGTGTAGGACTGGAGGGCCTAGCGAGGGAAGCAGGGACTGTTTCAGTCTTGAACTTGATTGCTGACTCTTTGACCCTCCCCCATACAAGCCGGAGAGTGACACACTGGCTGGATCCCAGTGGAGGACATTGCAGCCAGCCCTGGGGAGACAGGATGAGCTGGGGTTGGATGGAAGGGGAGGAGGTCCTCCCCCGTTGGTGGACTTGGAGTGGGCAGGGAGGAGATGAGGGAGGGTTGGGGAGGTTGGGAGGGAGTGGGAGGGGGGCTGAGCATGGGATGCAAAGTACCTAACCTGTGATTGATAACAAAAAATAAAAAAAATAATTTGTATATCAAAAAAAAAGTCATAAGGAAAAAAAAAAAGAAGATCAGGGATTTCCAGTGGTTTGTTAGTGTGTGTTGTTGTCTCAGTTTAACTCTGTTGTGGGCTCTGTGTGTCTGGCTTCGTGCTCTGTGCTAGAAGCTGTGAGCACTGCAGGCTGGTCACCCCTCTGGTCTGGAGGTTTCGCTCCTCCGTCTTTTGAGATGTCAGCTGGGGGTTTTGTGGCGCAGCCTGGGCTTGCTGCTAAGGGCTCTCCCCTGTACTGGAGACTTGACGCCCCCTTCTGGGCCAGGGCTGTGAACCACGGTCTGAGATGATATTTGGGGCACACACAGTGGGTCTGGTTTGGTTGCAGGCGTTGCCCGAGAGGTGTGCACCTGCTGAATGTAGGCCTGTTTGAAGTGGTGCTGAAGGCCTTCTCTGGCCCGTGGACACACAGGGACCAAGGTGGTTGCTGGCGCCCCGAGTAGTGTGCGACTGCAGTGTGCAGTCTGGTCAGAACAGTTCCCCAGTCCCTCTCAGTCTGAGGTGGTTCCAGAGGCGATAGGAGTGTGCCTGCTGTACACTCGCTGGGTGAAGCAGATCCCCGAACCTTCCCAGACTGGCCCGCGGACTCACACACTGACTGAGGTTTTTGCTGGAGGATTTGAGCTGCGTTTGCCCGCAGTGTACAGGTCAGACAAAACAGTGCCTGGGTCGTCCTCAGTCCTCCCCAGAGACTATGTGGTCCAGTTTAGCATGGCGGCTGCTGGCGCCCTGCGCAGCTACTTGCTCTGATCAGAGCTATGCTCTGCTGGTCACCCGGAGATTTTTCCCGGTAATAACTGGGTGTCCCTAGGGTTTTCCCACTTGATTTTCTCACTGTAGGAGTTCCACTCACCTGGCAATCACAAATGCTGGCGTTTTAGGTCCCAGAGTTCAGTCTCCTAGTCGCTGTGTTAATTAATTCACTTTACCTCCTGATTGAAGTACCCCTCCCTTCCTCCCAGCCCATGCCTTGCACACCTCCTTCCCTTCTTCCCTCTCTTTTTCCTCAGAGAAGAGGGAGATCGTCCATGGGTACCAGCCCTCTGTGGCACATTAAGTCACAATAAAACTGGGTGCATCTGCTCCCACTGAGGCCACACAAGGCATCCCCCATTAGGAGAATGGGCTCCACTTGTCAGGAGATTCACGTGATGATTAAACCGCACATCTGTTACATATGTGCAGGGGACCTAGGACCAGTCCATGCATGCTCTTTGGTTGGTGAAATGCCAAAAGAATTTATGGAAAAAAATCAAACTGCAAATAATCAAAGATGTCAGTAAGGTTACCAAGATTTCACCTGTTTGCAACTAATAATACTAGGAAAATTATTTATATATGTATATATTTACATGAGCATGTTCCTATTATTTGTTTGTTGTATGAACAAATTATATTCTCATAAATTGATAGTCAATGATAAAATAATACAATTTGTCTAGAAAATAATTGAAAATGTGAAGCAAAGTGCATTTACTTTGAACCAACCATTACATGTCCTTCAAACTAATGAGAGAAAAATTTCAAGAAACAGAAATGCAAAAGCAGAAAGTGGTGAAAGACACATATATGTGCATAAAAAGGGACTTCAAAAATCCTTACTTTAAAAAACATTTTTCATAATCCACTGTGATTAAAGATCAAAATATAGAAGACTATATATAATATCAGCACATGTAATTATAAACATAAAAAGTAGTTATCTTGAATTTTTATATTACAGGTGATTTGAAGTTTTGCTTTCTGTCAAAATTGGGGGGGGGAAATAAAATTGTAATGTTTACTTCAAATATACAAATATAGTATATAACTCTGATTAGGGAACAAACCACATAATCCAATCAACAGTATATATAAAATGAAACAGTTTAAATGGAAATGACATTTCCCTATAATATGACACATTTATAAGAAACGTTAAGGGTACAGCAATTTTACTGATGCCATTTTACACAGTGCTGTAAAGAATATTGCTGTCAAACCCCACATACTTCAAAATGCATTGACTAGAAACTTTGAAGCTGTTTGGTTTCACAAATTTAGACTGATAGTCAAAGACAAGCACTCATGGTATTTATCTTATCATTACGAAACATGCCAAACACCAATCTTTCTCTTTGCTCCTCTGTCACACGATCCCATCCTTCACATGAAGGTGAAAGAGCACGCAGACATCTCTGAATGTCAGCACCAAAGTGCTGACTACCAATGCTGGCGTCCATCACAGCACCTGCCTCGGGTGGGAGTTTATGAGAAATGCCAGAGGACAAAGTTAAGACACAGATTTGGACAAGCTCCCATTGGTAACTTCCATCCTGAAACAAGAGATTTGATGACCCTTATTATCTCTGCTTGCTGAGCAGAACTCCCCAAGCTATTAGTGGTCATAAAATTACCCAGCTGTTTTTTACATTCAACCATGGTATTTGACTCAGTGACCTCCTTGGTCGATGAATTTCACAGGTTGACTTTACACACACATAAGGGATTATTTACCTCAATTTGCACTGAATTTACTGCCCCTTATTTTTTGTCTAGTATCTTCTTGTCCTCGATGTATTATAGAACAAGGTGAGCAAAATGCCCTTTATAGTTTTGAGAGCTTCGATCAAAAACTTTTCCAAAATACACCAGATTTTTACAAATATCTTAAGGGAGGCGCAAAGCGTAGCTTCAATTCATCCTCTTTCGCCAAATTTTTATTCTCCCCAATATTTGTTATCTGGACTTGGTTCCGACTCTACAGCATTATATCCATAATTTTATCTTATGCTATTAACAAACCCTCAATGAGAGCCGTGGCTAAGGCTCTAACATTTGTTGTCAAATAAAAAGATTACTTTACTCATACTATGGTTTCCTCTTAATTGAAATATTTGTCCTTGTAAAATCAGTATATTCAAAACATTTAAAATTAACTGGACCAGAAAGTTGTGTTGTTCAAAGGGAATTTTAGAACTTATCTTTGAGGGCAGTTGCTTTCTGCCGAATTCCTCCAGAATAATTCAGATGTACCACAAGCGATCTTCCTGTCATACGATCTTACTGTAATTCACAGATTGGCCCTTAGTTATTCATCCATAGATGTGCTCAATACTCAAAAATGATTTCCACATATACAATTTATATTTTTGTAGTGTTATTTTTATTCATGAATAATTATGTTAAATTAAAAATAACTATAAAAATTTACTAAGGTATAATTCTCTTTTTTATAATTGCATTCTTCCAGAGTTGAAGATGTGTCTTCATATCCTTTGAAAATCTCCTTATTGATTGTAATGAAGGCACGAGGAACCATTTTAGACACAAATAAGGATATGATGCATGTAAACCAAAAAGTAAAACAATAAGTGACAAAATAGCAATCCTTCCTTATTATTTAGACTCTTACAGTGTTGTCCAGAGATTTATAAGCGAGATGTATAAGCTTCTCAATTTTACAGTGAATCTTTTACATCAGGCTCTGCATAAGGTGGAGATGAGGAGCTAGCCTTTAGAACTGTCTAGTTACCCGTGCTTAGCCCAGTTCTCTTTGGACCTCTCTCTATTTAATTCTCTTATTGGAGAAGCTCCTAAGTATTCGGAGAATGGCTCTTTTGAGCTTGATGCCTCTGTCCAGAGTCTCTGCAAGAATCACATTCAAAATGGCAGCCCTGAAAACCGTCTCTCCTTTGTTTCATACACTTATGTGTCTTTCATGCTCCAAATCAGAAAACAGAAATTTTTTTTTCTCTTTACGCCTACTTAAATTTTTAAACAATAGACTCATTATGGGCTCGCTTTTGGGTTTTGCTTAGCAAATGTACCCATCTCTGACATAGGATAAACCATGCTTCTTTTTCACTAGTCCAGCACGGCCCTCATACTGTCCTTGAGAGTCAGGGTTGGTGTGACATCATGAAGCTTAAAAGGAAACAAATTATGTACCAGTGCCAAGAAAAAAAAATGTTCAAGATCTTTATAGAGCAACCAATGTACATTATTAAAGATGTAATTTTATGTCATCATCAGCTTGGTGAGTACTTATCAGACATGACTTATAGCAAAATAAAAATGAGTCCATTTTAAAGACCCATGTACGTCTATGGATGAAAAAAAATAAGAAAATAAAAACATCCGGGGGTATATGGTACCCAAGCTTTCAATAATGCATAAAATTTCACATTGATGTTTTCCATTTGTAAAAATTAGAAGTTTTGTCTTTGGAAATGTTTACATTTGACTTTTTTCTTGCTTCACAATTTTTGATTTGCAATTCCCTGATGACTAAGGACATTGAGTATTTCTTTAAGTGTTCTTTAAGTGCATTCGATATTCCTCTATTGAGAATTCTCTCTTGGCTCAGAAGCTCTGAGCTTGCAAGGCATGTGAAATTTGACTTGTATTATTTTTATTTTTGTTGTAATCAGATTTAATTCGTGGTGCCCATTGGCATCTTGTCCTTTAGTTATGCATGTCTTATTTTGGTGTTAGAGGACACTATACTGTGTGCTGTACGTCCGACTATGCCTATCTCCCCATTGCTCTATTTTATTATTATTTTAATTGAAAATAGGTTCTTCTCTCATACAATACAACCTGACCAAAGTTTCCCCTCCCTCTATCCTTTCCAGCTTTCCCTTCACATCTCTCTTCTTCACCAGAGCTACTTCTTCATTCCCTTCAGAAAAGAGCAGGCATATATTTTTACAACAGAGTTTTAAAGGTACCTTGAAAATAATTTTGTATTTAATCTCTGCAATTGCCTTATCCCATACCTGAATTCCTTTCCTGAATAATTCAAAACTGCTTGCCATCTACTATAATCATCCCAATTTACATTCATATATTATTAGTTCACAAAAATATAATTATATCTTTAAAAACTCATTGTGTATTTATTTACTTGTATACATAAAATATTTCATAATCTATTTATAAGGCATTTGTCCATTCTTTTATGATTGTCAGGCAATTCTTTTGTATTCTTCTTGGTGTGCTTTTACCATGTATGTACATATTAGAGTTCTAAACACTCCAAGTTTTTAAGAATGTTTTTTATTTATTTCTATTTATTTAAATATTGTTTATTAACTAGTTCTAAGCTGAAGCTGCTTTCTCTATACAACAATCATAAAATCTATTTTTTAATTCCATTGTGCTTTTTTTCAACTTAAATTTCTTTAACTTTTTCTTTGTGATGTTATTTTACCTTGAATGCTTTTCTGATTGAGCTCGTCGTGACTGCGTATGTCTAGGATAAAGTTAATTAAATTTTGATGTCTTACAATCTGCTGTGCTGTCTATTCCTGTGGACTGAAGTTTTACGTAACATTTTAACCCATTTTCAGCTATAACAAAAAGCGACTACTACATTGACTGTTTTGTTTCCTTCCTGGACTTCACAAACTATTTTAAATATGCTTTGATTTTCTTCATATGTTTATAATCAGGCCTCTCTTTTTTATCCTGGCAACTTTACTCTACATATTTTCTAATTCAAAAATTCTTTCTTCAGTATTCGCCAGCCCACAGAATAAGTTCTATAAATAATTTTTAATTCTTTGCTAATATTTTTATTCCATGTACTATATATGAATTTAAATGTAAAGAAAATTACTTTTAACTATTGCTTTTTTCTGATTTTATAATTTTATTTAGGGATGTTCTTATATTTCACATTTTACTATTCAATATATAATTCTAATCTCTGCATCCTAATATATTACCGTCTCATTTTCTCAGTCTTTGGCAGTGATCTTTAATGGCTTGGTTATACTATTTGTTCATAACTAATATGAATCGTGGAAGCCAAATGATATGCTCAGGGGGAAAAAAAGCCAACAGAGGAAGACAATGCAGCCAGTCCTGATGATACCTGATAGTCTAGGGTCAGATGGAAGAGGAGTAAGGCCTCCCTATCAGTGGACTAGGGGAGGGACATAGGAGGAAAAAAGGGAGGGAGAGTGGGGTTGGGAGGAGATGAGGGAGGGGGCCACAGCCAGGATACAAACTGAATAAATTATAATAATAAAAAATGAAAAAAATCATATTTGTTTCTTGAAAGAGCCAAACACTGCTACCAACACAGAATCAGTTAGTCATCCTCCCAACATCCAGACTTAAAACTGAAGATTTGGTATATTTCAAATATGCCTATGAAGCAAAATTGCTTGTCCTAGGTAATAGATGAAGTTATTAGTGGTAGATATTCAGCATATGTTTATATGATATTTAAGCAGATAAAGTCTAGAAAATTATTAATATCATTGTCAACTTAATGTACTAATATAAATATTAATATCATCAACGTAATGAGAAAAGAAACTATCACTACAAATATTTATTTTATTATTTCTTTTATTGAATATTAGAGTGAAGATCATAATTAAGGTCACCATGATCCAAGCCAGAGGATTACACAAATCTTGTCACAAATACATAATGGTTGACAAGCTGAAAACAATGTAATTTTCCAACAAACTAATAATTAAATTGTAAGAGTTTTGTATCATTCATTTTTGTTCAGCTGTACTGTTTTATTTTAACATTTTGCTTTGGTCCCTTACTGTGGTTCTTTTGTCTTTTAAAAAGCTATCATTGTGTCTAGGTAATTCATTTCCAATAAAGCATCCCCTGTATTAACATTCTTTATGTGTGAACTGTGTAAGACTATCATTCGTTTGTAAAAAGACGTGATTTAGGAATAAAAATTTTTGGACTTCATGGGTACTTCTTTGGGGCCCTTTTCTTTCCTGTCTTTGCTGTTTGCTCTGTGTCTACATGTTCCTTTGTCTGCTCCTTTTCAAAAATCTCAGTGCAAGACTGGTTTTACAAGTTCCTAGAAACGTGGAGTGTGGGGAGCTTAAGGAAACAAGACAGCACAGTAAAGAGCAAGGAAAATCACAGAAGGTTTAATCAGGTCAAATATGCAGCAAGTGCTGCGTTTCTTACTCGGGGAAGATTCTCTGCGTCTCCCAAGGGACACTTGCTTTACTTGAGCACTGGTGAGCACTCCGATGGCCAGGGACAATCAGGGCAGCCCAGAAAAGCTAGGACCCCTCTGTCCAGGCTACTGTCATGAGGCTGTGGGAATGTCTTGCTTCATTGCTCAATACCTCCTCTAATCCAAGGGGCTCTTGACACTCAGGATGTTTAAATCTCAGAACAAGAAACATTCCTGAAGGCATGCAGGAGGGGAAAGGAGGAAATGCAGAGTGTTTTTTTTTTTTTTTTTTTTTTTTTTTAGAAATACAAAACAGAAACTAAGCCACTTAAATTTAAGTTATTGAAGTTCCGGACACAATGGAGGGAGCAGTATCTATCTTTCCTTTCATTGTAAGGACTGGATCAGACCACTCTGACTTTGTCAATAGGAAATGTTAAAATGAGAGCATTTAGAAAGGCTTCAGAAAATATTAAATCATTTACATATTTTCAGTTAAAAATATTCAAGATAGTAGGAAGATGTTAAATGGTTAAAGAGAAGGGAGAAAGTGTGAGAGGAAATAAATATCATAAAACAAGAACTATTGGAAAAATTAAAATAAACAAATCAAATATTGTTTCCAAAACAATTTGAAAAGAAGATTTTTAAATGTTTTTTGGTTAAAGTATCAAGTGAAATTATTTCAAGAAGAGGTGGGAGGATGGGGCAGTGAGCAGGAAGTTTATATAAATTCAGACTCATAAGTACAAAATAAGCTGACGTATTAACTGAATCAACAATTTATTTGAACTTTGTACTATGTAAGTTAACTATGTGACAACCTAACATGCATTAATATGAATGCATGCAACTGTGCTTAACAGTTTGGTTTGAGTATTATGGGAGTTGTTGGCCACTACTTGTACTTTAGAATTTTTTATTAATTATTTATTACAATTTATTCACTTTGTATGCGGTCCCAGTCCCACCCTCCCCCCTTCACCTCCTCCCATGCCCCTCCCTTAGTCCACTGATAAGGGAGGTCCTCCTCCCCTTCTATCTGACCCTACTCAATCATGTCTCTTTAGGACTGGCTGCATTGTCTTCCTCTGTACTTTTTGAGGTCACTTTCAATGAGTGCTGCCCGTTCATGGAAAGCAGTGAGAATTGCCCATTTTTCTTAGGGATGTCAATGCTATGGTAGGCAGTCATTATAGTTATTTCCTAAAGAGTCCACAAACGTAGAACAATTAAATACTGTGTGCTTTTTACAATAGTGTTCTACTTTCGTTTCTACTTCTGTAATAAAATATCCGGACAAAAAGCAAAATGGGGGAGGGGGCTGGAAAAAAATGGATTAGCAGCTAAGAGTACCAGACACTCTTCCAGAGGACCTGGGTTTGATTCTTAGCACACACATGGTGGCTGAAAACCACACATAATTCCAGTTCCTGTGAATCTGGAGCAATATTTCAAACTCAGGAAATCAATTTGAAGTTTTAAAACATGTCTTAGCAATTATTTTGCTTATTTTTTTATTATTTTGGGTTTTTTGTTTTAACATTCTTTTTTAATTTTTATTATTAGTTATATTTATTAACTCTGTATCTCAGCTGTATCCTGTTCTCTCATTCCCTCCAAATTCCTCCCTCCCTCCTTCATCTCCTCCCTGTCCCTTTCCAAGTCCACTGATAGGGGAGGACCTTCCCTTTCATCTGACCCTGGTTTATCAGGTCTCTTCAGGAATGGCTGCAATGTCCTCCTCTGTGGCCTAGGAGGGCTGCTCCTCCCTTGCAGGGTGGGGAGGTCAAAGAGCCTGCCATTGAGCTCATGTCAGAAGTAGTCCCTGTTCCCCTTACTAAGATACCCACTTGGATATTGAGCTACCATTTGCTACATTCGAGCAGAGGTTCTAGGTTATATCCATACATGTTCCTTGGTTGGAGAAACAGACTCATAAAAGACCCCTGTACCCTGGTATATTTGGTCCTTGTGGAGCTCCTGTCCTCTCCAGATCATATTAACTCCCCCTTCTTTCATATGATTCCCTGCACTCTGCCAAAGGTTTGGTTATGAGTCTCAGTATCTGTTTTGATAAACTGTTTGGTAGAGTCTTTCAGAAGCCCTCTGTGGTAGGACACTGTCCTGTTACTTGTTTTCTCCTACATCCAATGCCCATCTCATTTGACTTTCTAAGTGAAGATTGATCCTATTACCCTGAGTCCTCTTTCTTGTTTATCTTCTTTGGGTGTATAGATTTCAGTATGTTTATCATATCTTATAGGTCTAAATAAGTGAGTATATACCATGTGTGTCTTTCTCCTTCTGAGATACCTCACTCAGAATGATATTTTCTAGATCCCACCATTTACCTGCAAATTTCATGATTTTCTCATTTTTAATTGCTGAGTAGTATTCCATTGTGTAAAAGTACCACATTTTCTGTATCCATTCTTCACTTGATGGACCTCTGGGTTGTTTCCAGGTTCTGGCTATTACAAATAAAGCTGCTACAAATATGGTTGAGCAAATGTCCTTGTTGTGTACTTGAGCAACTTTTGGATATATGCCTTAGGAGTGGCATACCTGGATTTTGAGGAAGTACTATTCCTAATTGTTTGAGAAAGTGCCAGATTGATTTCCAAAGTGGTTGTACCAGTTTACATTCTCACCAGCAATGGAGGAGGGTTCCCCTTTCTCCACATCCTCTCCAGCATATGTTGTCACTTGAGTTTTAGCCATTCTGGTGGGTGTAAGGTGAAATCTCAGGGTTGTTTTTGCATGATTTGCATTTCCCTGATGACTAAGGACATTGGGCAGTTCTTTAAGTATTTCTTGCCATTCTATATTCCTCTACAGAGAATTCTCTGTTTAGCTCCATACCCCATTTTTAATCGGATTGCTTGATTTATTGTTTTTTAACTTCTTCAGTTCTTTATATATTCTGGATATCAGCCCTTTGTCAGATATAGGGTTGGTGATGATCCTTTCCTAGTATGAAGGCTGTCGTTTTGTTCTGATGACAGTGTCTTTTGCTTTACAGAAGCTTCTCAGTTTCATGAGGTCCATTTATTGATTTTTAATCTTTAAGCCTGTGCTGTTGGTGTTCTGTTCAGGAAGTTGTCTCCTGTGCCAATGAGTTCTAGGCTCTTCCCCTTTTTGTTTCTAACCGATTTAGAGTATCTGTTTTATGTTGAGGTCTTTGATCCACTTGTACTTTAGTTTGTGCAGGGTGATAAGTATGGATCTATTTTCATTTTTCTGCATGTACACATTCAGTTGGACCAGCCCATTTGTTGAAGATGCTGTCTTTTTTCCATTGAATGGTTCTGGCTTCTTTGTCAAAAAACAAGTACTCATAGGTGTGTGGATTTATTTTTGGGTCTTCTATTCGGTTCCATTGATCCTCCTTTCTGTTTCTATGCCAATATCATGAGATTTTTATTACTATTGCTCTGTAGTAGAGCTTGAGGTCAGGGATGGAGATACCTCCAGATGATCTGTTGTTGTACAGGATTGTTTTGGAGATTCTGGGTTTTTTGTTTGTTTGTTTGTTTCTCCATATGAAGTTGAGAACCTTTCTTTCAAGGTATTATTTTGTTTTTTACAATTTATTCATTTTATATCCCAATTGTAGCTCCCTCCCTCAACTCCTCCCGGTCCTATCTTCCCTTCCTCTTCCCCTCTATTTTGCTTCAATTGTATGGATTATAAATTTTGCCTTTACAGAATATGTTTTATACAACTGCTAAAGAAAGAGTCTTGAGACTAATTTTTGTTATGTAACTGCATAAATTATTCAATTTTGGGGGTTAAGTTACCCATGTTGTGTGATACCATATATTCTTTGCATGTCTTAACACAAAAAAACTCTCCCCATCTTCCCTCTTCTTTTCTCTCCCTTCTCTTTGTTCTAGTACATTTGCTACGGCGTTCTTAATTACTCTCCACAGTAATCCCTTCCTGTAACTATTTTCAAGTGTTCTTCTCATTGACTTCAGGCCAACTCTTTTCCATTACTTCAATTTTTTCTTCTTTTGAGAGGGGGGGGGGTTCTTTGTGTAGCTGTGACTTTGGCTGTCCAGGATTTGCTTTGTAGATCAAGCTAGCCTGGAACTGGCAGAGACCCTCCTGCCTCTGTCTCCTGAGTGTTGGGATTAAAGGCGTGTGCTGCCATTCCCGACTGCCTTTTTTGGTTTGTTTGTTGTTTTTGTTTTGTAGTTACAGTATTGTGTTTCCCAACTAAATATTCTCAGATTAATTCTTGAAATTTTTTGTGTCCAAAAATATCTGCACATTATTATGATCTTCCTCCTGTTCCCACCATACACTTTTTGATATCCTTCTCATTACACATGCTTCTTCCAGAAATTTCCAAGCTCAACCATCATTATGAATCACTAAATTCATCATATTTTGGAACTTTCCTGGTTTAGAATTCATGATCTATCGTTGGAATTGCTCCCTTCTATGGTTTTGTTTTTCCAACTGTTTGACACACATAGCTTGAAAAGATACTCGTATCTAGGTGTGTCTGTTTCTCTCTTTATTCAGAAGCAGAGTCAAGTCCTCATTAGCTGGTCACATCATGGATTCCTTAGTTCATTCAGATAGTTCTTACACAATTCCTTTTTCATGGTCTCAACAACTGCATATGCCATCTCCTTAGTTCTCAAACCCCCAACAATTGTTTCTTTCTTAATTTTTAGACAATATCTTGATTTCTTGTTCTATTTAAAAATGAGCAACTAATTGTACAGATAATTCTACATCCTACTGCAGCTTGTAATTATGAACTGATGAGTCTCTATACCCATTTTTCTTTCTCCTTGGACTTTGGTTCTTTTTTTTTAACACATTAAATGGTATATTCAGACAACACTGTGTTTATTTCATTTATCTAATGATAAAACTTATTTTCTAGGAAACTTCAGCACTTCTCTTGTATTCTTTACAACTTACATTT
Organism: Pachyuromys duprasi; assembly: GCA_028658305.1. Taxonomy (NCBI): domain Eukaryota; kingdom Metazoa; phylum Chordata; class Mammalia; order Rodentia; family Muridae; genus Pachyuromys; species Pachyuromys duprasi. The sequence continues at coordinate 64,286,291 of CM053744.1, forward strand.
GAGTTTTACTGGACTGAGTCTGTTCCAAAAGTCTATACTACAACATTGTCTGTCTAATCATAACCCCATGCTCTGTCTAGCAGTTTCTTTTTATTTGGGGACTCAGAATCTCAAAAGAATACAATAAATTTTAACCAACTTACAATTTATGCTCTCCACAGTACTTTAAGATGGCAGTCATAACTCCACATAGATTCTGAAATCCTCTTTCTGTATCATTCCTCTTCACTTGTATGTTGATTAGAGAAAATATTTAAGGTGATATCAGACATGACTACAAGGCTTGACCTGGGTGAGACTCTAAATAAGCATGTGGTTCACTCAGTCTGTTTAGCACTGGGCAAATCATTCAATTCCTCCAACTTCTAAAATCATCTTCTGTAGGGTGAAAACTATGCTATCTGGAATAGGTTTAATGTGGGACCAAGAAAAATAATGTGTATGAAATGCTATTTTAGACTATCAATAGCATTAAATGTAGATAGTTTCACTGGTTAATTAAAAACTAATCTAAAATCATTACCCATGTGCCAAAATGTTGCTGTCCTGCTTTTTATAATAGTTTTATTGAGATACAATGTATATACCATAAAATTCCCATTTATAAATCATGTAATTCTGCTTCTTTGTTCTTAGTATTATCTTGAGTTTTCCAACCATAACTAATATATAATTTTAGGATGATTCCATTTCCCAGTCATCTCCAAGCCATTATCCTCTATCCTCAAACCCAGCTGCTATGTTTTTTGTCTTTGTAGAGCCACATGCTCTGGCAGTTCTTATAAAAGGAATCTCATGATGTGTGCCCTACTGTCTCTTTAGAATGTTCTCAAGGTCCATCTTTGCTGCCCTGTAGGTCGTATTAACTATGCATAGGAAGTGCTGGAAGCTCCAGCCTGCTAGCCTCTGAGTAAGTATCCATGTAACTTATTCCATGTAACTTTTTCTCTGTCTTCAAAATCATTCTACTTTCTAAATTTCCTCCATAGAACCATAGGTCCTCAGACCATTCTTTGTGCAGAGTTGGGCCATGGCCAACACTAATTGCTGTGTAATTACCAGTAGGATAGAATGAAGTAGATATGTTCTGACATCTCCCAAGCTGAACTTTTAAAAAATTTTGTCCTATGCTATACAATTATTGATTATGAAATATTATAATTAAAGAAGACTTGAAAGAAGAAATAGATATTTACCACAAAAGAAATAAGAACACAAACAATGCATAGTCATACAAAGGTCATGACAATCTGTATTTAGTTGGGATTAGCAGTGTCTGAAATGCCAAAATGCCTCATTGTTTTTCCTGACATCTGGTCAACACTGTGTATTAACTTATTCATAAAACAAATGAATTTTCCTTAACCAACTCTATTTTATTTATGAGCAAGATGAGAAAAAAATATCTGTGAGATTCATCCTAAAAATATATTGCCTAGTTGCTGTGAAATTTTTCTTTGTAGGGAATTAGCTCTTCTTTCAAAGGATGTCTCGAAATTATGTATGGATTTTAATTTAATTTCTCTCACTTTCTTCTCTAGCTGTCATTATTTAGTTTGTTTTTGGCAGTCGTTTGTACTCCCTGATATTTCACTTTAATGTATAGTATACAATTTTATACATTACAACTCAAAAGTTCAAATTTTTTGAATTACAATTTTTTATGGTTCCACTTTATGTTGTGGTATACAAAGAACATTTTATTGATAAAATGCCAGGAATAATGATTTGTAATTTTGATAGATGCTAACATGGAGAAATGTTTGTCGTTTGTCTTAATGACACTTTCACACATTTGGGTTGTTGTCATCCATGTTTTTCTTCTCCGTGGTCTGGAAGCTACATGGATAGTTTCAGTTAAAATAAAACTCTTAAACAGGCAAGAGTAAATTTAATCATTCACATTCATAATAATTTTATGAAAGTGCCTTAATTCACCCAAAGGCCAAATCTAGAGTTGAACTACATGCAACCTTTCAAAGGCATGCCTTTCCCACAATTATATATAGATGAAGGCATGCATTTCTTGGTTTCTGTGAGAGATACAACTGGGAATAAATCGAAACACCATGAGTAGCACAGTTCCGGGGATATTTATGTCTTAAACTCAAACCTGGAAGTACTATATCTCCTCTGGGATCAATCTGGTATTTTACAATTTTCTCCAAAATGAATCTCAGAATTATTTCAATCTAAGTCATCTATTTTTAGAAACTATGTCTCCCCCTCACTTTCAGTAATTTTTATGCCAATGCCTGAAACAATCAGCAGCTGATAAAAATGTGCTGATGGGGCATTCATTCATTTAATAGATGCTCTGAAAATTTAAAGTTCAGCACTCAGTACCTGCAATATCATATGATTGTGAAGAGGGTAGAGGATGGTTTGAATGGGCCTATCTGAATTCATTCAATTTCTTGTATCTTCTAAATATTAAAGAGAAGCAGGCAACATTCAGTGAATAACACATCAATTGCAAATGATATGGATAATTTTCTGAGTCTTATTTTGTTATTGGAGAAATTTGTTTGTCTACAGTAACTAGTAAACAGAGCAGCTAGAATAGGGCCAAGTCAGTAATTCCAGCTGAAAAATTCCATTTTGAGTTGCTTCTACCTACTTGTTTCATGAAGCTCTGCAGAATACATATTGAATACACCTATTTAAATGGTTCCCATGCTTCAAGCACCCAGAAAGGATTCCCTGAGAAGTTGAAAACAAAAAACAAAACAAACAAAAAAACCCACAAAAATGTGTATCTTTCTCCAGAACAAGTCAAGGTGAGCAATGGGATAAATTCAGGGAGCATAGGGCAGGCAAGACATGGTGGGAAAACTAGAAGCACAAAGTCTGTTCTGGCTTAGATGATACAACACTCAACTAAATCCTTTAAGTTTTATGGTTATAGTGTCTAGAATAGCTGCCCCATTTCCCCCAAGCCATTTTACTGAGTCGTAAACCCAGCTGCAGAGGTGAACTTTGCAGAAGGCTCTCCTTGAACCTCTTCCTCCAAACCATAAGCCACTGGCATCTGTCTCTGGTGAGTCTACATCACACATCTTTGGAAAGAGCATTGCTTAAATCAGTTTAGAGACCATCTCCCAGGGTTGGTACCTACTCACCTCAGCCATTAACCTAATAGATTGTTCTATCCCCTACCGACCTGCTCCTGATAGTTGGCCCTATTTGTCCATGCTACAGTCATGTGCAATAGAGTAAAAGAAACTAAAATTTTCTTTCCTCGAGTGTGATACCTTTTGTTTCTACACAAATTATCTCTTTAAGTTCTGTCGGGCTCAGGTTTTCTTTAACAGCCTTTCATGGCATTTTCTATGACTTCTCTGACATTTCTTTCCTCTTTACAGCAACACACCATGTGTTTTTGCCTGTTACCTTTATAATTCATTAGAATTTTTCAGTTACAAGTTTAACCTACGAAATAATCTATAAATAGGTCAAGGTTGTGAATGGTACTTTATTTTTGTATCTCTTCTGCCTTACTATTCCAGGCACATTGTAGATTTCAATAAATGTCTGTTGAATGACAACGGACTTGTTCTCTGAGCCTTGCTTGTTATTCTCCAGTGGATATGTGTCCTACTGAGAGACCTCTCTTTCTAGTTTCTTATTTGCTTTTCAAGTTGTTCTTTTCAACTCACACGTATAAATATATATCATTTCATTTTCCATCAAGAAAATCACTTTCTGATTAAATCAGAATTCTAAGGAAAGAATTTTACAAGAGAAATAAGTTAGTCAAGGAGGAGAATGAAAACAATAGTGAGTGTGTTTGCCAGCTAGAAACAGTGAAGCCTAAAAAATTCTGATGGAGAAAGTCTGCCATCCAGGGAAAGTCCTGTACATAGCAGAATGCCATTCCCTGGGTTGGGGCTGGTCTCACACTGTTGGGAACTTTAGAAAGAGAAGCACACATTAATCTCCCTGTACTTATCCTATATTACAGGTAAAAAAAAATGTCCTCAGAAGATATCGAAAATCTTAATCACAACATACACACACCACCAAACAAAGTGTGAAGGATGACAGTTTGGCAGTTAAAAGTAAGGCTGGTGATTGGAAAGAGTTAGGGATAGGACAGAGCAGGGCACTGCGGTGCTGATAGCAATGGGTACAGGTTTCACCATGTTAGCCTAAACTTTTCTTGATGTCATGAGTTCTTATTTACCTTCATCTGCGTTCTGTCAATCATCTGTAATTATGGCTATAATTTAGCCCCTGCCATTGACTATAGTTTACTTTTTTTGAATAAAAAAATTAGAGTGTCTCCCTTTGGCATGTAATTTCTTATCCTGTGGAATTTTTGCTCATTGCCATAAAATGTACTCCAACTTCACTATGATCTGCATTATCTGCTGTACTCTCTTTATCACTTGTGGATTTGGTTTCATCCTCATGACTCTAGCTCTGTGTGTGCTGTTACTCTAGCTTCTATTTATTGACAACAGCCTCATTTTTTCCTCATTGTTCATTTTCTTTCATTAATTCATTCTTTTCTTTTTCTTTCTATTTTAACAGAGAAGTGATTTAGACTCGTGGATTAAGGACTCTGTTCCATTATGTTAGGAAAGGCATGGCAACTAGGGAATCTATGATTGTGAGAACTTGCAACTCAGCCTGTTAAATGTGAGTAGGCAAGGAGGCAGGGAGCAAGACAGTAAGTGGGCCAGCCTATGAGCCATGTGGCCTGCCAGTGTATTCGTGTATCTTCCAGGCAGGTCACTACCCTAAAGTTTTACAACTTCCCAAACAGCACCATCCCTAGAGTCCACATGTTCAAACATGTGAGCTGGTGAAAGACTTCTATCCCCAAACAATACCACTCCCCTTACTTGTAGGCTAATGGCTATCTAATAGAAAATTTTATTCAGTCTAACTTACAGAATTCCCATCTCCTGAATCATACCAACATTGTGTAAAAGTCCAATGTGTTTTCTTTTTTTTCTTTGTAGAATATAAGTTTGTTTATATAGAAAATCCAAAAGAATAAAACATAAATCATTATAATTCACAGCTGAATATAGAACTTTGCTGAATAATATTCAAGATAAACTAACAAATGTTGCATATGACATCAATTAAAATATATAGTATTTTAGAGACTCAATTTTAAGCTACAACAAAATATTATAGGCTCAATAACATTCCAAACAAAAAATGTCAAAGATATTTTCAGATAAAAACATGAGACATTCTGGAACATGTAAGAAATGGGGAGGTGATCATATAAATCTAGATTAGAAATTGGAATCACAATTAAAATTACATAAGTTGACCATTCTGGATCGAAAAATGAAAGTACTGGAAGCAAAAATTTATGCGCCATGAAACTTTGTTACGTGCAGAACAATATTTAAAAAGCATAGTATAAAATTACCTTCAGGCTTGATACATAAAGTTTGCATGAAACATAAATTAACTTGATCTTCAGACTGGAGTAACATCTATGAGAGCATCTCATTAAATGTAAGCAAACTGTAAAATGTGAGGTATTTTTGGTTTGAAGCACTTTAGCTAAAAATATGCAACTAGTAATTCTTCTAAAATAATAGATTCAACAGAATCTTTTCTAGGATGTTAAAAAAAAAGTGCTACCTTGGAGAATAATCGATCCCATTCCAAAGACAGAGAAGCAGAAACTAGTAACAATCATGACTAAAAGCAACTCCAAATGCTAGCAATGTAATTGTTAAATCTGTTGCTCCAAGTCCAGTATCTTGGGTACTCAGGACATCATCAGCTTGGCGGCCTTAACCCTGCAGCCCTGCCCTTTGAAGTTCATGTGGCCTTTCTCATGCGCCAACTCCAATCTGTACCTACAGCTTTCCCTGACAGTCATTCAGTGTTTCTGATTTTGACTGAATCCTGGGTTTTCCAAGGAGATTTGAGCTTCATCATCATAGTTTCCCTCACATATCAGCTTCTCAGGGCTTTTTATGCTACACATTGCCTGGCCTTGATAACTTTCTTTCCCCCCGAAATCCTGGCAGGAGCTGCCATTACCCTGCCAATATTGTGTTGTATAACCCTGCCAAGTCAGCACCATGTGGACCTCACTAAGTTCAGCTGCCAGCTCAGGATATAGTTTGTCCCTATGGATCATAACTGCCATAGTCTGGTCTGTGAGAGCCTGAGCTGCGGAACCTGAGCTTGGAAAGTGTCTCCCTAAGCAGCACTATCTGAATAGGGTATAATTGCTTCTCCATCTCATGAGGCATTCTTTTTCTGTGCATTATCCTTGGCAGTGAAAGTTTTCATGGTTAATAGGGTCAGTGACACTGATTTTCCCTTCGACAGTAAGTCTATCCCTCTCTCATCGCTCGGACCCCAAGAACTTGTGCAGGCCTTGTGCATGTTGCCATAATCTTTAGGAGTTCCTAGGTGTATCCATCCTGTTGTGTCTGGAAGACAGTTTTCTTGGTGTCATCCACCACCTCTGCTTCTTATAATCTTTCTGCCTCATTTTTCACATAGATCCCTGGACCTTGGGAAGAAGGGCTTGATTAAGACACCCCAGTTAAGACTGACTGCCCTAAAGTATCTCTTTCTCTTCACACTGTCCAGTTGTGTGTCTCTGTATTATTTCCCATCTACTGCAAAACGAAGCTTCACTGTTGTGGGCTGGGTGAGACTCTGATCAACAAACTGCGAGGCAGGCTCCATGCTGTGAAGTAGTTGGCCAGCACAAAATGAACTCAATGGCACTGGGCTTTTTGTTTTTACTTTTTTTTTGTCTTAACAATTTTATTTGGTTTTATTTTCATGTTTTTGTTGTTATTGTTTTTGTTTTGAGACAGAGAGAGGGAGAAAACACAAAATTGGATGAGTGTGGAGTTCAGGAGGCCCTGGAAGGATTCTGGAAAAAAGAACAACGTAATCAAAATACAGAGTGTGAGCATGAATTCTTAAAATAAGAGGGGAGGGGCAGGATGCAGATATTCCTGAAATATTTGTAAGTAAGGTTCACAAAATTTGGTCATTTATTGGTTGTAATGCTGAGTCCAAGAAAGGTAGGACTTAAACATACTTGTCAGGTTTCTTATTTTCATGATGATTTATAAAATGGTCTGAACAATATGTAAAATAATACAGCAAATGGGTTTAGAAAGCACAGAATAACAAGTGGCTGTGAGGGCATTATCACTTGTCCAGCTTAGGGAAGTTTTAAGGACAGTGGCTAAGATCTCCGAACAGGACTGATGATGAGTTTAAGAAAAAAAATCAAGTTTAATTTTTTTTCATTTGTGTGTACACACTTACATGCATGCATGATTGCAGATGTCTTTGGAGGCACTGGACTATTTGGAGCTGGGGATACAGGCAGCTGTGAGCTTCCTGACATGGGCTCAGGGTATCAAACTCAGATCCTCTGCAAGAGCAGCAAGTACTCTTAACACCAGGCAGTTTTTTCAACTCCTGTTGAAGTTCTGAATTTATCCTATTCAGTTTGGAAGGAAGCTCTCACTATACAAGTGGCTTCCACCTCTGTCTGTAATAAGGACGACCTCAAACTTCTGATCTTCTTGCCTCCACCTCTCGAGCACCCTAATCGCCAAGAGTATCCCGTCATGCGTAGCTTCTGTGGTTTTGGAGATCAAACGCAGAGCGAAACAAGCCCTTTACTGAATCATACTTACAGAACCTTATAATAATTTCTTTAGCTTTTCTAAAAAACTTCAGTTCTATTTTAAACTATGCATATCTGCATATAAGTATGTACACTTGAAAGGAGTGTCTGTGGAAGCCAACAAGGGCATCCGACACCCCGGGAGCTGGCGTTACCAGCGCTTCTTGGGTACTGGAAACGGGTGCTGTGTGTTGAAGTTGGGTAAGCTGTAAGAGCAGTGCTTGCCCTTAACCACTGAGCCATCTCTTCAACTTCTCTGTTATTCTTAATGATGAAAACTTGCCAAACATCCAACATTATCATTCACTAGATTGTTTCGGGGTTTTGTACATGACAGATTTTAATTATTCCATTGCGACTGATAGAACAGCTATTGCAAAGCTATAACAAAAAATGAGGAAATATAGAACAGTGTTAGAAAAATAGGAAATAATGATATCTACAGTAAAACTTAAAATTGTGTACTTACAACTTTTGGTAGGAAACTGGATGCTGGCCCTTGTCATATGAAAACTGGAATTATAACAACTGTGAGAAATGAGGGTCATATAACATGTTATATAAATGTGTTTTCAAAATTATAAACTGCCATAATTAATGTGAATTAATATTGATATAAGCAACTTATTACAAAAAGTGACAGAAACATAAACACTGTTGATGATATGACTCCTTTGTACATATATACTTGAGCATACAAATGGACTAAATCAAATTTTTCATCTCTGCAAGAGTATTTGAATTTATAGTATATTGATGTGTTTTTATTTCCCCATTTGCTTATTATTCTACACTTATTTATTAATATCCATAATGTATTATGTTTAGTTTCATGGGTACAATAACAGAGAGGGTATTTTTAAGACCTTATTTTATTTTTTTATTTTTTCCTTTCATTGAAAATGGATTATTTTCTCATATAATACATCCTGTTAAGGTTTACCCTCCCTCTACCACTCCAAGTTCCTTCCCCTTCCCCTCCCTCCAGATCCTTCCTTTCTGTCTCTCATTAGGTAAGAGCAGGCTTCTTACAGATAATAATAATAAAATAACTAAATAAAGTATAAGCTAAAAACAAAAATCATCACATCAAAGTTGGACATGACACACTGATAGAAGGGAAAAAGCCCAAGAAAGGGCACAAGAATCAGAGATTCATTCACACAGGAATTCCATAAAAACACAAATGGCGGCCGTAACATAGATGCAGAGTACCTGGGATGGGTCCATGCAGGCCCTGTGCATGCTGTTTCAGTCTCTGTGAGTTCATAAAGCCTTGTTTATGTTGATTTTTCTTGGTGTTCTTCATCCTCTCTGGCTCTTAACACTCTTTCTGATTCGGATTCTTATTCTTTGGGGTTCCCTGAGCTCTGTCTGAGTAGAAGGATTTATTGGAGATATACTATTTAGGGTATATGAGTATTCCCCACCTCTCATCTCTCTCTCTCTCCTCTGTCTGTCTGTCTGTCTGTCTGTCTCTCTCTCTCTCTCTCTCTCTCTCTCTCTCTCTGTGTGTGTGTGTGTGTGTGTGTGTGTGTGTGTGTGTCAGTGAGTGTGTGTGATGTCTGTCTATCTATTAGTTCCCATCTGTACACATGGAAGCTTCTTTGATCATGGCCGAACAAGGCACTGATATGTGAATATTACAGAACATTGCTATGAGTCATTTTATCACTAACACTTTGTTTTTATTTAAGACCAATAATATCTGGGATTACCCTAGATTCCTGGGTTATCTGGTCTCTGGTGCTTAGTCAATCAGTGTTGGGTATAGGTTCTATCTCATGGAATGGGCCATAAGTCTAATCAGTAGCTAGTTGCTTGGATACTCCAACAAACTTTATGTCCCCATTGTCCCAGCATATCTTGCAGACAGAACACCTTTGTAGATAAAAGATTTGTGGTTGTCTTGGTGTTCCTGTTATTCTTTTGTTAACATCCAGTTTATCTTCCTGTATCAAAAACTCTAGAACACAGGGGTACAGTTTCTATGTAGGCACCAGTTTGAATTTACTATGCTCAGTGGGCAGTGTAGGCATTGTCTTCAGCACTGGAGCCTTGCTTAGATAAATTTTTAACTCTATTTATGGACTTTCCACTCTACTTTAGAAATTAATACAACAAAAATGAAAGGAATAAGAGAGGAAGTTATAGAGGTCATACAAGCTATCTCTTAAGAAGCATCGGTGTGGATTTAATTAGAGGAAACAAATCTGAAACAATTGAGAAGACTAGAAAATAGCTATTGGAGAAGAGCAAATAAGACCTGGTAGTATTTTAAAACTAGGATGAATATGTCAATACTAGGAAACTAAGTTCTAAGTTAACGAAGATGCAAGATTTTATCCTGATTGAAGAACTGGATATGGACTAAGAACATGAATAATAAATAGATGTCTAGGCAAACATTTTCTAGAGGGTGTAGACTTTTTCTTTTTTTTGGTTATTCTAGACAGGGTTTCTCTGGGTAGCCTTGGCTGTCCTGGATTCACTTTGTAGACTAGGCTGGCCTTGAACTCAGAGAGATCTGCCTGCGTCTGCCTCCATGAGTGCTGGCATTAAAGGCAAGCACCACCACACCTGGCCTAAGGTCTAAGACTTTATCCACATCAACAATAGAGAGGAAAAATTTCAATATAGAAGTAGAGAGATGAGGGGATGTTGAGGAGGAACATCTATAGCAATTCTGGACATACAGACACAACTAAAAATTAAAAGAAGACAAAAGACAGGGCTGAGAGAAGGGAAACTATGATAACATGATTATCGGGTATAACAGGGAGTAACTACACTAGGGGGAGTAGAGCAGGTGATCTTGGACCACAAGAAGTTAGAGCGATAAAATGAATGTGAGAAAAGGTAATGAGAACAGGATGACGAATTTGAGAAGATTTGGTGAGTGTTGTAGAGAGTAGTTAGTAAGTTGGATAAGTAGAATTGATGTTGCTCAAGATGTACAAATGTCGGGTATTCATGGAACATACTTGAGCGGGACCGAAATGGTTGTTTGCCTGAGGAATTGAAACTGTACATGAAGAAAAGTAAGCACATGAGGAAGGAAAGGTGAGAAAACCTGGTGGGAACAAATGCTTGTCAGTTCCTAAGTCAACATGTGAAAAAGTAAAAGACATCAAACTCATCATTACAATGAAAATGCAAATGAAATGGCTTGGATACATCAAAGAACTCAAGCAGTAAAAACTGCTGCCTCAAAAGCAGTAGAGACAAATGTATAGTAAAATCGCTGAAGAAATATGCCCTCCTGTAGCAGAGGGCAATGGAATAGTGCCTGGCACCCCAATGTGGCAATAGCAGAATTACAGGGTGCATTAAAAGTTAGCAAGCGCAGTGGGACACATGAGGCAATCATAACGCAGAGCTCAATTAATGACACAGATGTTGCAATTAATAAAGACAATTAAAAATAACTTGATACATATGCTAAGTGGGAAAGCAGATGATGTACAAGAACAGATGTAAGTTTAAGCAGAGGTAAAAAGTCTAAGACAAGAAGAAATATGGGGGTGGGACAAGCAAACTCGGTAATAGGGAAGAAGAGGACTTTGGTTGAGTAATCACCGAGCATGGCATGAAGAACTCTGTGAACCTGAGGATCAGTGTATGGAAACTCTCAGGTGGAAGTGGAGAGAAGAGGAAATGAATCAGCACATTGGCATGGGATATAGCTCAGTGCTACAGACTCATGTGTTTGTGGGATGAGTTCCTCACACTGCAAGGAAAAAAAGAAATCAGGTGCACAAGAAAAATGACACCTCACCCCAAAGAAGACTTTGAACTGTAAAATAAGCTAGTATTAGGTCATAACTCAATTGACAACTTTTTAATTGGGTCTGCAGCAATATAAAAATGAAGGCATTAAAAAGGGACTTGGGACTTCACAAATGTTTAATAAAAAATTTCCAAATAATTAATAGCTGTAGTCCTTCTTTGAAACATAGCTTCCCTTCCTCTTCCTAGGGGCCATTTCAGTACAAAGTTATTCCCTTACAGATGAAGGAGAACTAAACAAGAACTTCACAGTGAAAAACTTGACAAATACTCTAACTAGATGTGCTGGATAGTTTTAGGTTAACTTGTCATAAGCAAATGTCATCTGAGAGGAAAAAACCTCAATTAAGAAAATGGCTCCACAGCTTTATTCATAATAGCCAGAAGCTGAAAACAACCCAGATGTTCCTCAGCTGAGGAATGGATGCAGAAATTGTGGTACTTTTGCACAATGGAATACTACTCAGTAATTAAAAACAAGGAAATCATGACATTTGCAGGCAAATAGTGGGAACTAGACAAGATCATTCTGAGTGAGGTATTCCAGAAGCAGAAAGACACACACGGTATATACTCACTTATAACTGGATACTAGACATATAATATAGGATAAACATACTAAAAATCTGTACACCTAAGGAAGCTAACCAAGAAGAAGGACCCTGGGTAAGATGCTCAATCTTCATTCAGAAAGACAAATGAGACAGACATTGGAAGAGGGAGAAAACATGGAACAGGACAGGAGCCTATCACAGAGGGCCTCTGAAAGACTCTACCCACCAGAGTATCAAAGCAGATGCTGAGACTCTTCACCAAACTTTGGGCAGAGTTCAGGGAATCTTATAAAAGAAGGGGGAAATAGAAAGATCTGGAAGGAAGAGGAACTCCACAAGGAGATCAACAGAACCAAAAAAAAATCTGGCACAAAGGTCTTTTCTGAGACTGATACTCCAAACAAGGATCATGCATGAAGATAGCTTAGAACCCCTACACAGAAGTAGCCCATGGCAGCTCAGTGTCCAAGAGGGTTCCCCAATAATAAGAACAGGGACTGTCTCTGACATGAACTCAGTGCCTAGTTCTTTGATCACCTCTACCTGAGGTGGGAGCAGACTTACCAGGCCACAGAGGAAGACAATTGCAGCCAGTCCTGATGAGACCTGATTGACTAGGGTCAGATGGAAGGGGAGAAGGACCTCCCCTATCAGTGGACTGGGGGAGGGGCATGGGAGGAGAAGAGGGAGGGAGGGTGGAATTGGGAGAGGATAAGGAAGAGGTCTACAGCTGGGATACAAGTGAATAAACTGTAACTAATAAACTAATAAAAATAAAATTTAAATTAAAAAAAAGAAAATGGCTCCATAAGATTGGGCTATAGGCTAGCCTGTAGGCCATTCTCTTCATTAGTGATTGATGTGGAAGGGCCCAGCCCATTGTGAGCGGTGCCATCCTTGGGCTGGTGGTCCTGGGTTCTATAAGAAAGCAATCTGAACAAGCCAGAGTGAGACAGCCAGTAAGCAGCACCCCTTTATTGCCTCTCTATCAGCTCCTGCCTACATGTTTCTGCCCAGCTGAGTTCCTGTCCTGACTTCTTTTAATGATGGACTACAATATGGAAGTGTAAACCAAATAAGCCCAAGTTGCTTTTGGTCATGGTGTTTCTTCATAGAAATAATAACCCTAACTAAGACCTAACAAGTGACAGGTCACATTTATAATATGACCTCTTGGTATGCTATTTTTAATTTTGTGGGATTTTTTTTCCTCCAAAAGTAGTCTTTGTCTAATCAACACCTTCAAACAAATTTCAAGGAAGAGACAGTCTATAAGAATACTCATCTAGTAAATTTCAAAACTGCCAAAGTTCTGACATTACTAGGAAATACAATTTCACAGAAAACTCCCTAATTCTCTGGCACTTACAATCTTACCATACTTTCTTCTGTAATGGCCCCATACGTATGTAACAATAATTCATGAAAAAAGGGCTATGAATTGAAACAAGTACAAGGAGGTGTGTGTGAGAGAATTTGAGGAGAGATAAGGAAGGAGAAATATTGCAATTGTATTATAATCTCAAAAAGAAATAATTTTAAAAGGACTGCTAAGGTTATCAGAATCAAGGGAGCCCAAGAAACTGTCAAATGAATTGCCAAGGAGACATGAAGACTAAATAGAATATGGCTTCTTGAACGGGAAACTAGAGCAATAGAAGTTAGCATGATAACCTTCTTGCTGACTGGGTCCTAAGCACAATTAGAAAGCTGTTGGTTACTACCGTAGTGTGCATACACAATTAGAATTATCGTGTAATGTTGATCACTATTGCGTTCCATATGCTCATAGCCAGTATACTAGCTAGAATTACTGTTTCTATAATGAAACACCATGACAAAAAGCAACTTGGGAAAGAAGGGATTTATTTAGCCTACACTTCCACATTACTGACCATCATTGAAGAAAGTCAGGAAAGGAACTCAACTGAGCAGGAACCTGGAGGTAGGAGCTGATGCAGTGGCCATGGAGAAGGGCTTACTGGCTTATTCTCCATAGATTGCTCAGCCTGGTTTCTTACAACAGCCAGGAACTCCAGCCCAGAGATGGCCTTCCTATAAATCACTAATTGAGAAAATTCCCTATGCCTGGATTTTAGAGAAGCATTTTCTCCATTCAGGTTCCATCTTTTCAGATGATTCTGGCTTCTGTCAAGTTGACATACAGCAAACAAATAAAACCACTTGTCAACTTGACACAGAAACATATCACACTTAAGCCATAACCTTTCCTTCTGTTCATTCTCAATATCTTTCAATTTTTAAAAGTCTCACACTTTCCATGTGTGTCTTTCTGCTCCTAGGATACCTCACTCAGAATGATCTTTTCCAGTTCCCACCACTTGCCTGCAAATTTCATAATTTTCCTGTTTTTAATTGCTGAGTAGTATTCCATTGTGTAAAAGTACCACAATTTCTGTATCCATTCCTCAGTTGAGGGACATCTGGGTTGTTTCCAGGTTCTGCCTATTACGAATAAAGCTGCTACGAACATAGTTGAGTGAATGTCCTTGTTGTGTACTTGAGCATCTTTTGGATATATGCCGAGGAGCGGTATAGCTGGAACTTGAGGAAGTGCTATTCCTAATTGTCTGAGAAAGTGACAGATTTATTTCCAAAGTGGTTGTACAAGTTTACATTCCCACCAGCAATGGAGGAGGGGTCCCAATTCTCCACAACCTCTCCATCATGTGCTGTCACTTGAGTTTTTAACCTTTGCCATTCTGATGGGTGTAAGGTGAAATCTCAGAGTCATTTTGATTTGCATCTCTCTGATGGCTAAGGACGTTGAACATCTCTTTAACTGTTTCTTGCCATTCTATATTCCTCTACAGAGAAATCTCTGTTTAGCTCCGTACCCCATGTTTTTTATTGGATTGCTTGATGTATTGCTTTTGAACTTCTTTAGTTCTTTATATATTCTGGATATCAGCCCTCTGTCAGATATAGGGTTGGTGAAGATCCTTTCCCAGTCTGTAGGCTGTTTTGTTCTGATGACAATATCTTTTGCTTTACAGAAGCTTTTCACTTTCGTGAGGTCCCATTTATCATTTGTTGCTCTAAGAGCCTGTGCTGTTGGTGTTCTGTTCAGGAAGTCTCCTATGCCAATGAGTTCCAAGGTCTTCCCCACTTTTTCTTCTAACTGATTTAGAAGAAATCAGTGTATCTGGTTTTATCTTGAGGTCTTTGGTCCACTTGGACATTAGCTTTGTGTAGGGTGATAAATATGGATCTATTTTCATTTTTCTACATGTAAACAGCCAGTTGGACCAGCACCATTGGTTGAAGAAACTGTCTTTTTTCCATTGAATGATTTTGGCTTCTTTGTCAAAAATCAAGTATTCATAGGTGTTTGGGTTTATTTCTGGGTCTTCTATTTGGTTCCATTAATCTACTTTTCTGCTTCTATGCTAATATCATGCTGTTTTTATTACTATTGCTCTGTAGTACAGCTTGAGATCAGGGATGGAGCCCCAAGAGATACATTTACATTTTAGCTCCTGAATTCATATCTCAGGGAACATGGAAAAGGGGACTTAAAAGTTGCAAGAGCCAGAATACTAAGATGTACATTGGGAAGTAGTTTTTCAAGACTGGAACAAAACCGATATCAATTGATGTGTTAACATGGAATAGGGAAATATTTGTTGGGTCCTAATCCTAGAGGTAGACCTAAAAGCAACTGCTGACTACTGGGAGAAAAAGAATTAGACTGTCTCAGCAATGAGCCTCTTATTTGTTACCCAATGCAGTAACGAGCCCCCAAACCATATACATGAGCACAACAAAAGGGACTCATCAAGTTACATATATGCATCCATATATATATATATATATATATATATATATAAACAAATATAATCAAAGCAAAAGAGGCTATTAACTTGAGAGGACGAAAATGGGAGAGGCTCAAGGGAGAATAACTTGGAGGAGCTGGAGAGTGTGGTGTTTAAGAAATGAGATAATTCTATTTCAATTATAAATATTAAAATCACTAGCTTTTAGACTGAATTTTGAAAAACCATTTTATAGTCATTAAGAGGAAATGTTAGTGAAGCAAGATGAAAGATTCTGACTCATTGACTGTAACACAAAATTTTAAGTTCCCTCAATAAATAAGCAGCTGACATTCAATCCTTCATCTGCCTGTATTGAAACTTCTCCATCTTACATAACCATGCTAAGTGTGTCTATTGTTAGATTCAGAAACCTTAAGTGCATCTCCAGTTTCTTCCCAGCATTTCAGAATCTCAGCGA
The DNA here is from genome assembly GCA_028658305.1 of Pachyuromys duprasi. Classification (NCBI taxonomy): domain Eukaryota; kingdom Metazoa; phylum Chordata; class Mammalia; order Rodentia; family Muridae; genus Pachyuromys; species Pachyuromys duprasi. The sequence continues at coordinate 64,302,536 of CM053744.1, forward strand.
CACCACATTACATTCTACATCCTACTTGAATGTAGAATGTGATCATCCAGACTCCCCACATTGACCAGCTTAAATGAGAATCTTATACTACTTCAACAAAGCATTACATAGAAAAGATGTTTCAAATTTTCATTTAAACACCTCATTCACAACTATTAGTTCAATACTGCATATAAGAAACAAAGCATGAATAGAAATTTGATGCTGAGTGAGAAGCAAATTACTGTTGTAATGGGCAAGCCCTTTTTTTTTAGATGTTTACTTTAATCCAAACATCATTTAAAGGGATCTTTTTAAAGGACGAGATAATTATGTAAATAGGAACTTAAAATAGAAACTGATGCTAATAAAATTTTATTATTTTCTATAATAACGTTTGGTAAAATATTTTATGGACAAAGACAGAGATGTTGTTGTCACTTTTGACATCCCTATCTCCAAGAATTTTATATTCCATGTAGAGAGCACACATCAGAGACAGAGAAATTAAGTGATGGCCCTGTACCAATAATGGTTGAAGAAACTTGGGACATATTAATAACGAAAAAATACAGGGAGTCCTTCTTGGCTTTCAAAATGGAAAGATTCTAAATAACAGCAACTATAGATTCTGATAATTCTAAAAGAAATTTCTAACTAAAACTTTAAATATTATCATTTTAAACTTAGGAAAATAATTAGGAGTGAGTAGAATCGAGAAAGAATATAAGAAGTGCAAAATAACACAAACTTAATTCATTTCTTCAAGGTTTTTTTGCATATGGTTTTAAATATCAGCTAGTATTGGATTCCTCTGGAAAGAGAATTTAAGAGTCAGATTCTGTGTGGAAAAATGCAAAAATTCCATCACTTGTAATGAGGTTACAGTCATGATAAACTCATTATAAATTGAAATTACCAAAAGTCAAAAAATTCATTAATCTCCTTAGCAGAAATTGCAGCTTTCCAGACATTATGGCATAGCTGCACAGTACCCTGCAGAAACATCTATGCTCACCTTTGTGACAATGTGACTGCCTGAGAGATGCAATACTAACCAACAACCTGAGGGAACATTATCCAGGCCTAACCCAAGAAGGGATGGCGTTTTAAATTTTGAAGTATGATTTCTAATGAATGCTTATTGCTATTTTACTATTGGGATGCTGAAAGCTTATTGTCAAAATATTATGTCTGGGGCAGTCTATTCTGAGAACTTAGGAATAACCATGTAGAGATGGGAAACATTTAGCGTTTCATGAGAATTTAAAGGTGTGATGCCTTCAGGGTTGTCCCAGTAGCTGGTATCTTGACAGGACCTCCTGGCCTCTAGTTTTCTTTACTGACTGATGACTGAATAAATATCCAAGGAGGTATAATCCTGGTAGGAATTTGTCCTTTCAAGCAAATGAATTTCCAGAGAAGGAATTTATCTATGACCAATTTACAGTCAGCAATTCCGGTAATGGAAAATATATGTCAAGTTTCTCATTGGAGCATTTATATAACCTACCTAAATTTGCAACAAACATAACATACATCTTTTTTAAAATAGCCATTTGATTTGTTAAAATTATAATATAATTATATCATTTATCCTTCCTCCGAACTGCCCCATGTAATCTCCTCCCCTTGGTCTCTTTCAAATTTATAGCCTATTTTTCTTTAATTATTGTTATACATGATGTGTGCGTGTGTGTGTGTGTGTGTGTGTGTGAGAGAGAGAGAGAGAGAGAGAGAGAGAGAGAGAGAGAGAGAGAGAAAGAGAGAGAGGTGGAGAAGGAAGGGGCAGTATTCCTCAATATATAAAGTCCATATAAGGTTACTTGTATGTATATGTTTTCAGGGCTGACCATTTGGCATTAAATAATCATTTTATTTTCTTTTCAGAGGAAGATTATTTCTCCTACTCTCAGCTTTCCTTGGAATCCTGTAGCTCCTTTCATACATTTATAAAATACACCAATGAGATATTACAAAAGTGTCAGGAAAGTCCACAGGTCCATCTTTCTATGGGTAGAAAACCCAAGGAAAACTTTAAGAACCAACATTTTCAGATCCCGGTAAGCATCTAAATTTATTGAAACCAAAATGAGTCATAATTTTTCAAAAGGCAATTTACCTATGCTCATCAGAGCAGGATTTGGGGCTGTGACATTTGTCTTTGGCCTTCTCCCTATCTCATGCTGTGCTGTTGTGAACAGTGCGGCCACTGCTCCCAAATAAAGCCCTGGGATCAAATTCCAGCAGCAGTGACACAGACCCTATTAACACGAAGCTATCTCTGTGTGTTCTAACCTGCCACACCGGACGGAGTTCTCTCCTCTGTTCTGCCTGAATCAGAACTCAGAAAGAGAGAAAAAAAATGATCACACCTTTAGGATGGCCATGCTTCAGAAATGCTCTAAATTAGAGGTTCTCAACCTGTGGGTCACACGACCCTTATGACAGTCTGATAAATGATTTACAGAGGTCATATATCAGATATCCTGCATATCAGATGTTTACATTATGATTCATAATAGTAGCAAAATTACAGTTAGGACATAGCAACAAAAATAATTTTATGGTCTGGGGATCACCACAGCATGAGGAACGGTGTGAAAGGGCTGCAGATCAGGACCATTGAGAAGCTCTGCTCTCCGCTGACTGATGAGCGATTCATATTAACTTTCTTATATGACATTTGTTGTAAAATGGTTTACCTATACCAAATACTAGGCACATATTTCAAATACTTTCTCGTCTCTGTGATTTGTACCTTTAGTTTCATTAGCATCTTCAACAAATGGTGCTGGTCCAACTGGATATCTGTATGCAGAAAAATGAAAATAGATCCATATTTATCACCTTGCACAAAGCTAAAGTCCAAGTGGATCAAAGACCTCAACATAAAACCAGACACACTGAACCGTTTAGAAGAAA
>CM053744.1:64305939-64349438 GCA_028658305.1 Pachyuromys duprasi
TACAACCACTCTGGAAATCAATTTGGCGCTTTCTTAGACAATTAGGAATAGCGATTCCTCAAGACCCAGCTATACCACTCTTAGGCATATACCCAAAAGATGCTCAAGTACACAACAAGGACATTTGCTCAACTATGTTCGTAGCTGCTTTATTTGTAATAGCCAGAACCTGGAAACAACCCAGATGTCCCTCAGTGGAGGAATGGATACAGAAATTGTGGTACTTTTACACAATGGAATACTACTCAGCAATTAAAAAGGAGGAAATCATGAAATTCGCAGGCAAATGGTGGGACCTGGAAATGATCATCCTGAGTGAGGTATCCCAAAAGCAGAAAGAAACATATGGTATATACTCACTTATATAGACCTATAGGATATGAAGGTCAAGCTGAAATCTATACACCTAGAGAGGATATACAGGAAGGAGGACCCAGAAAAAAAAAAGTCCTCTCTTTCAATAAAATATCATGTATTCATAGGTTAGATAGTTCATGTTTCATGACATGCTACCTATAATAAATTCAAGAAGAGTTCGTCTACAACACAGTTTAGCTCTCTGTTGTTTGATCCTTTTATGCGTAGGGCCAAACTCCCACAGAAGTTGCTGTTATGTGGCATAAAACAAAGATCAAGCGTCACTTTGCACATTATGGGCACCCAGCTCCCTCGTGTGAAAACACTCTATGTTATAATTTAAGAAGCACTAAGTGCCAAGTGCTACTTTCCTGGGTTTTAAGAACAATGTTCCAATGCTCTTTCCAGCCAACGCTGAGTCAAAACAACCTCTAGGAAAATTCCTACAGTTTCATCTTACATTTAATATTGGTGAACAGTACTTCTATGTCTCAGGGTAAGTCACACATGAGTCATCATCTTAACTCTCACATACACATATCAGTGCCCTGTCAGTTAGTGAGATATGCACATTTCCTGTTTACACAGTCACAGATTTTTCTTTAGGTTTTATTATACTGAATTTAAATCTTTTTACAGTTGTGTTAGTAGATTTTTAAACTTTATAATTAAATAGTGAAATTTATTTATAAAATATTTTCTCAATTGAGGGGCATCTGGGTTGTTGAGAAATTGTGGTACATGTACACAATGGAATATTACTCAGCAATAAAAAACAAGGATATCATGAAATTTGCAGGTAAATGGTGGGAACTGGAAAGGATCATCCTGAGTGAGCTATCCCAGAAGCAGAAAGACACACATGGTATATACTCTTTCATATAGACATACAAAATAGGATAAACCTACTAAAATCTGTACACCTAAAGAAACTAATCAAGAGGGAGGACTCTGGCTAAAATGCTCAATCCCCAGCCAGAAAGGCAAAGCAGATTGACATCAGAAGAAGAAAACAGGAAACAAGCTAGGAGCCTGTTTCAGGAGGGTTCCTGAAAGGCTCTGCCCTGCAGAATATCAAAGCAGATACTGAGACTCATGGCCAACTGTTGGGCAGTGTGTATGGAATCTTACGAAAAATGTGTAAAATACTAAAATAGGGAGAGGACGGGAGCTCCACAAGAAGAGCAACAGAACCATAAAAATCTCAGCCCAGGGGTCTTTCCTGAGACTGATACTCCAACCAAGTACCATGCATGAAGAAAACCTAGAACAGATGTAGTCCATGGGAGTTCAGTATCCAAGTGGGTTCCATAATAATAGGAACAGGGACTGCCTCTGACATGAACTGATTGGCCTGCTCTTTGATCACCTCACCCTGATGGGAGAGCAGCCTTACCAGGTCACAGAGGAAGACAATGCAACCACTCCTGATGAGAGCTAATAGACTAGGATCAGAAGGAAGGAAAGGAAGACCTCCCCTATCAATGGACTTGGGGAGGGGCTTGTGTGGAGAAGGGGGAGGGAAGGTAGGATTGGGAGGGAAGGAGGTTGGGGTTTATGGGGGGATACAAAGTGAATAAAGTATAATTAAGAATCAAAAAAAGGAGCTGGAGAGATGGCTCAGAGGTTAAGAGCACTGGCTGTTCTTCCAAAGGTCCTGAGTTCTATTCCCAGTCAACCACATGGTGGCTCACAACCGTCTATAATGAAATCTGATGCCCTCTTCTGCCCTATAGGCACACATGCAGGCAGAATACTGTATAAATAATAAATAAATAAATCTAAAAATTAAAAAATAAATAAAAATAAATAAAACATAAAAAATATTTTCTCAAGTATTTATTTTGCCTGAATGTCTATTTTTCACATAGTAATTAATCTAAACATTTTTATTTTTGTTTATACATGAGCTGAAATATGCATCTAATTATTCTGCTCAACTTTGAGCATTTATTTAAATTCTTTATAATTATTGTAAACTTGGCATTCTATGTTCATGGCCTCTTTTTACCATGATATTTAATCTATTATTTAAGAATTAACGATCTTGGAAATTTTTACTTTTATAAACAGATAGTAGGGGTGTATACTGTTTCAGTCTTTGTTAGAAAACTTTAGCAATTCCCAACATTTTGTTTATTAACTTAAGTTTATTTTTGATACACACACCATGTGGAGAGGTTAGTCTCCTTTGTTTCATGTTCTTCGTGTGCATCTCTGAACCTGTGAAGAAGGAATGGCTTTCCAGTCTTTACAGCCTAGCTTAAGGCCTTTCGCCCTTCACTGGACCCAGCTCTGTCCTGGTGATAGAGCATGGTACAAAGATTGGCTTATTGCTGGGGTCCTTAGGCAATCATCCTTTTCCCTGAATAAGTAGATGGGTGAGTCTGAAACTTGTGTCTACAGGATGGAGTCTTAAACTCAGAACCACTGGAGTGCACCTGTTGACTACAACTTCAGAAGTGGGCAGGGAGATGTATGATGATGATAGTCCTGGAACCAGCAGCCTCAGGGCCAGCCTGAAGCCTAATTCTACAGTGTTAGAGAGAAATTAATTTAAGAACATAAATAAACCCTAGGAAGGAGCCATCGGTAATTGATGGCTGCTAGGGAAAGGAAGGTCAATTTTCTTTAGGAATGCAGCTCCTAAGAGACTAGAGAGTACGACCATGCACACACAGGTAGCGCTATGCAGACTCAGTGGCTTAAAACTTCAAATGAGCACATGACCTTGGCAGTGAAAAATAATAAGAATTGGAAGAATTAGGAGGGGTGGTGAAAGGGAATGGACTTATAAAACACACTGTATGCAATTATGAAAGTATTGAACAATAAAAATCTTAAAAACATAAATATTTTATTACCTAACAGACATCATGGTTGTATTTTGAAGGTGTTTATATGTAAGAGGGTTGTCATAAAGGGAAATATCCCACAACAGAAACAGTGAAAAAATTCAAAGTTACATTCTGAGCTAAATAAAATTCTTAAAATAGGAGTACATATGCATATTGTTTTGTTGTAAATGACAATTCAGTGAAGATATATTATAAAATTTTATCTTGTTTTACTCTTTAGATATCCATATTTTGGAAAAGGAGATGATAACAAACTCAATTTGGAGTCAGCTTTGGAAATAAGAAAGGTCCCTGAATGAATAATATAAACTTTATTGCCATTACTATTTTTGAATGCTGGGAGGCACAGAAGAGCATGTTAGGCAAGTGTTCTACCTGAGCCATACCCCTAGCCCATGCCAACATAAATTTTGCTGAAAATACAAATGTCATATAAAGAAGTAATCTTTTATAATTCAAGAAGTCAATTTCGGGTTGATTCTAGACTATTGGGTAACTTCAGCAAAACTAGGTACAAGTTGGCAGATGTTCATTTAAACACATTTGCTTGGGGCATTGTGGGAAAATACAATTTATGATTTCATCAATATGCCTATACAGTTGAAGGCAGAGAATTTTACAGAACCATCTCAGACAAAATGTTTAACAACTTGGGTGAATACTTAGGGAACAGTCAAGACAGCAGAAGCCAGGAATGGGATTTCAGATTTGAAATTTAGCAAAATAAATTACCTACGTGTTGAGTGTTGGGAGGCCACATATTGGTGTTGACTTTTTTCCTGGATTAGTTATATAAGGAGCCATCATTGTTGTCATGAGAGAAGACTGAAGTGAATAAGGTTACTGTGGGAGCTGAGTGTGAACATTTGATTTAGAACACCACAGAACTGTTGAATGGACATGTATAACTGCATTTAATTGCCAAAATATTCTTTCAAATAATAGCTTAAGTACAATAAAATTATAACAATTATTTAAACATAGCAGAAAATAAATTATTCAATTTGATTGATCTTCATATACATGAAGATATTTGTTTCTTACCAAATGCAGAAAATTTCAATAATCTGTGAGTTTAATAACTAGTTTCTGCGCTGTTAATATACCCATTTTAGTTTAACCATAACCCTTCATTTACATAATAAAACAGAAAACCTAGACTTCAAAATTTATCATAAAATGATGGGGAAATGCTAAAATAGTGGTTAATAAAGTATGCATACAAGATAAAACAAGAAAAAAAATCATAGTTGCTAGTCATTCTTAGAACTAGTTTTGAGCCCATATTGGTCTTTAAAAATGTCTGATTTGATGAACAAATGGGATGGACATTGAATGGAGGATAAAACAAGCAACAGGACAGGAGCATACCAAAGAGGGCTTCTGAAAGAATCAATATAGCAATGTATCAAAGCAGATATTAAGACTCACAACCAAGCCTTCGGCAGAGGGCAGGAAGTAATAATAAAAATAGGGGAAGTTAGTAAGACTTGGGGAGAACAAGAGCTCCACAAAGACCAAACTGAGCAGGACACAGGGGTCTTCTATGAGACAGTTTCTCCAACCAAGGACCATGTATGGATATGGCCTAGAACCCCCGCTCAGATGTGGCCCATGGTAGCTCGGTGTCCAACTGAAGACCCTAGTAAGGGGAACAGGGACTGTTTCAGTCATGAACTCGATGGCTGGCTCTTTGACCCTCCCCCATACACGCCAGGGAGTAACAGCCTGGCTAGATCCCAGGGGAGGACATTGAAGCCAGCCCTGAGGAGACAAGATGAGCTGGGGTCAGATGAAAGGGGAGGAGATCCTCCCCTGTTGGTGGACTTGGAGGGGGCAAGGAGGAGATAAGGGAGGGATGGGGAGAGTGGGAGGAAATGAGGGAGGGGGTTACACCTGAGATGCAAAGTACCTAACCTGTGATTGATATAAAAATAAATAAATTACATTTTAAAAAAATGTCTGATTTGGGCCAGAGAGTTAACTTAGCTATTAGCATTTGTTGATTTTATGTTCTTTTTGTCATTGATGCAGTTTTTGTTTGTTTGTTTGTTTAATGTGCATATCATTAAACACTTAGAAAGTTAAAGTGATATGCATACTTGAAGATTTCCAATCTAAGGATGAGATTTGAGCTAATAAATTAACTTTTAAAAGCACAAGACTGTTTAGTCAAAGAATTTGGAACATGAAACATTATGCATGTAAATCACAAATCACAAACTGTGTCAAAATTTACACACTTATCAAACCACTTTTATTACACAGGTTTATTCTGGAATTTGGATCATACAGTCATCAGCTGTAAGGTTGCATTATAATATAAAGATAATAATCACACCGGACCAGGACATGTGGATCTGCTTGATACAGGGTAGTGGTTTGGTACAGAAATGTGGTTTTTATTTCCGTGGATTGCAAAAGGAGAGCACATGCTTATTGAAAACGCAGAGCAGGAAAGCAGGACTGTTCTCACCAACATGCTTAGTGAGAGGCTGTAGTTTGTTAGTTCAGTGATGTGAGAAATAGAAAACCTGACAGGTCTGACCTCAGAGGTCATCTTTACATATGAAAAATCGCATGCAAAAGGCATGTCTGAAATTGAAAGCACATTCTGGCTGCTGTGGAAAGATTTGTTTCTATTCTTGCTTGCTAAAACATGTTTTGCACACAAATATTATGAGGCAAAACTTACTATGTAGAAAGCCAAAGATACAGGGTTCGACATCAAGTGTAAAAGAACAAATATGGGGAGAATGCTTCTTTTTATTAGTTAATAATGTGAACTATGCACTTCTTCTTTCATAAATCTCCTTGATACTCAAACCACTGGCAAGTATCTCATGTGATTTTCCTATCCTTGTGGGTCAAAATATTCTGTTGACTCCTGAAACTCCATTCTGTTAAACTCCATTCCTTAGTTGAGGGACATCTAGCTTGTTTCCAGATTCTGGCTATTACAAATAAAGCTGCTGTGAACATAGTTGAACAAACATTCATGTTGACTAGTGAAGCTTCTTCAGGATATATGCCCAGGAGTAGTATAGCTGCATTTACACAGTGGAATAATACTCAGCAATTAAAAACAAGGAAATCATGAAATTTGCAGGAACTAGAAAAGATCCTCATGAGTGAGATAACCCAGAAGCAGAAAGACTCACATAGTATATACTCACTTATAAGTGGATACTAAACATATAATATAGGATAAACATAATAAAATCTATAGTCCTAAAGAAGATAAACAACAAGGAGAACCCTAGGGAAGATGCTTAACTCTCATTCAGAAGGACAAACAGGATAGACATCAGAAGTGGGAGAAGACAGGGAACTGGACAGGAGCCTGGTATAGAGGGCCTCTGAAAGATTCTATCCATCAGGGTATTGAAGCAGATGCTGAAACTCATAGCCAAATTTTGGGTAGAGTTCAGGAAATCTTATGGAAGAAGAGGGAGATAGAAAGACCTGGAGGGGACAGGAGCTCTACAAGGAAATCAACATAACCAAAATACCTGGGCCCAGGGGGCCTGCAGAGGCTGATGAATCAACCAAGGACAATGCATGGGGAGGACCTAGACCCCTCTGCTCAGATGTAACCCATGGGCAGCTCAGTCTCCATGTGAGTTCCCTAGTAAGGGGAGCAAGGGCTGTCTCTGACATGAACTCGGTTGCCTGCTCTTTAATCTCCTCCCCCTTACTAGGTGGTCTTACTAGGCTGCAGAGAAAGAGGATCCAAAGAGCCCTGATGAGACCTGATAGACTAAGGTCAGATAGTAGGGGAGGAGGACTTCACCTGTCAGTGGCCTAGGGGAGCGACGTAGGGAGGGAAGTAGGAGGGAGGGCAGGACAGGGAGGAGATGAGTGAGGGAGCCAGGATACAGAGTGAATAAATTGTAATAGCTAATAATAATAAAATAAAATTTTTAAAAAGCCCTAAATAAAGTACCAAGCAGAAATTAACAGAAAGAATGCCTACATGAAGTTGGTGATGAGCAGTTATGCAAATTTACACAGGATGATGAGCAACTACTGACTCTGACACTGAGCAAACATGGCCCTGGCCACTCTGCGTACATCAATATATTGCTGCAACAACAGAAAAGCACAATACGTCTGCCTTTTGTTTGGTGCTATCTCCCTTTAGTTTGACAAATCAGTTTGTTCTTTTTGATATTTTGTCTATAGAAACAAACCAACAAGCAATAACTTCATCTGCAGAATAAAATGAAAAGATTACTTTGGAAATCCCTTTTCTAAAAATTGTTAACCAGCATAATTGTCCAACAGAATAGATAGGCCTCTAGTTATAAAAATTGTTGCTTGTTATTGTGACAGTAGATCATAGATAAACTAAATTTGAATTTGTAAGTCACTGACCTCGAGAGATGTTGGTTAGTGTCTCCTTCTCTGAGAAGTGGGTTATTCTTATGTGTTAATGGCTATGTAGTTTAATCTGAAGAGAATCCTGTTCTGACTAACCCAATCCTAGCCACACGCAGGTCAGATCACAGAAGGCAGCACACAGTAAAAAGCAATGCTGCTTCACATTTTTTCATCTCACTTAATTTTTAAAATTTAAGTTTGCAAACAAGGAACAATTCAAATATTGATTAAAATACACAGAAAATATAATTTCAGTCTATAAGTCATTGCCCACTGGTCCTGGGGAAGTCCTTGTTGCTGGGTTACCCGTTCTGGGGCATTTTCAATGGACAGAGATGAAAAGCATATGTTTTAAAATAAACTTCATTCTAGAAAAGACTTAGCTACAGTTACACTGTGAAGAGAGCGCAAAGGGTTTTCACAGCTTCACCCTTGGTATGTTCACTCTAATACCTGCCACAGCTAATGACTCAATGGCAGCAAGTTGTTATTTTCTTTTATTATATTTACTCAATATTAGTAACCAAATTTAGACTTTTCTCAAAGTTTTGGTTTTTCCCTTGTGCTTTTTCTGTTCCACAATCCTATGCAAGACAGCGAGCTGCACTTCTTTAGACCTCTCCTATCTGTGAGAGTTTCTTAAACTTTTATGTTTAGATGACCTTGAAAGCTATTTCATAAATTACCTCCCAGATGAATTTTCCATGGCATTTTTCTCATGGTAAGAAGGTAGAAATGCATATTATCAAGGAGAAAAAAAAACAAATATTAAGTTTTCACACGATATCAAGTATTCATACTACCAATGTGATTTAGCAGTATTGATGATGACCTTGGCAAGTGGGCTGAAATGGATTTGTGAAATTTCTTCAATATAAAGTCAAAAACAGCCAGCATATAAAACATGAGGAAAAAAATTGATTGACTGCTTCATCAAAGTAAAACCTTTTACCATGAAATACTGAGAAATACTAAAGGAAAATAGAATAAAAACTGAAGGGTGGGGGGCTGTATTTACAAACCATGACCCAACAAAAGAATAGTTAAATAACCCAGAAATCTGAAAAGGAAAAGAATAAATAAGAAATTTAGTAAGGAGTAAAAACCATCAAGATACAGTTCAACGATAAGAATATCCATAGGTACAGAAAAAGTCCCTGAAGACCTCAGCCACAGTGGGATGCAAATTTCAACTACAATGGCAATTACTGCCTACACTAAATAGATAAAAAGAAATGATACCACCAAATTCCTGTGAAAATAGGAAGTAGGAGCATTTGTGTATGTTTTGGTGGGAATGTAAATTTATTACAGTCATTTTATAAAATTATTTTTGCAGGTTCTTTAAACTGCTATGCAAGCAGCTACCACAAACACCATCAATGGCTCACCTGAGAGGTTATCACAGGGGATTTAAAACTTGTTCTCGCTTTTTAAATGGTGCTTAGATCTTTAATAGACACTTGATTTAATGTATGTAATTTAAATCAGACCCACAAAGGACCTTACTCATGGAGTCTGTGCAGCTAGATGGCGATGCTATTAGTAACTGCCTGATTCCTCCCTTGTCTCCTACAGACATGCCTGCACAGGAGGAGAGCCTGGGTGTGCCCTAGAGTCTGTTCTTAGGGCCAGGTTGGATCTCTGCACAAACCCAATATCGTGTCTATCAGAGATTGAGCACAAGTGAGGCAAAATGGGAGGCAGGCAAACTTAATGGAACTACTCCTGGGCCAGGTTTCTCGCGTGATCTTTCTAGACTGTGTACCCTGGGAAAGAAGCAGTGGATGGAGTCATGGCAATGTTCAAGAGGCCCTCAGCGTGAACAGGGAGACAAGAAACCACGGAGCTCTTTCTTCACTCTGGCACTCGCAGGTGCCTCTGTGTCTAGTGCTGTGCTACGGTAAGGTGATGGGAACCTCATGGGTAAAAGCTTCATTTTTTTTTTTTGGCCAGTAAAATAATTTTATTTCCTAACACAATAAACATATGCATCCAATAGGTGTTCACCTTGCACATCGATGCACAAATGACTCACATGACACCGTGGCTTTGAGAGCTAACATGTAGTAAACAAAAGCTGTATTGGCTGAGATGAGAAGTTCCCGGATGGCCAGCCTTCTGCACATCCAGGATCAGTCACAGCAGAATCTGCTTCATTAGCTAAGTTATAGAAACCTGAAGCTTTGAAGAGCTGCTACACTTTTGCGTCTGATGCTTCCAGGTGAATAGGAAGCAGCAGTATCAGCTTGCATTCCATCTAGACATCCTGTTTCCTGTTACCAGGAGGGTGGGACTTTCTTGCACATTGTCCTGCACATATGCCCTACTGAATTCATTTTTTATGTAAATACGTAAGAATCATTTGGTTTTTATTAATTTATATTCTGGTCTATCTGAACGCATAAAAAATACTGACTAATAATACTCTTCAAACACAGATTTTTAAATTATAATGTATTTAGCATCACTTGTTACTATATGGTCCAATCCTTGAATACATTTTTCACATAATACTCTTAATGATGCATAGGTTCCCTCCAGATAAATATGATTAAAATGTTTTATCTAGGAATTGTCTAATTTGATTTTGAATCCAAAGATATGAATAGAGTTGGGAAAGATTAAAAAGCTATTTTTATTAAAAATTTGAGAATCATCACACTTTATATATGTACGTGTGTAGTAATTGATTAACAATTTATGCATTTATTGAAGTCAGTATTCCTTGGATATTTTAACATTGATTTTAGAGTCAGATCACTCTAGGCTCAAATGTCAGTTCTATCACTATCTGTGTGTGTATATATATGTTCACTACTAAAATATAAGTACATATATGAACATATATGTATATATGAAATCATTACTAAATGTACACACTAAAATAGTGAAATCAGTTCTACTAAGAGACCATATCCTGTAGTTATAAGCATTTGAAATGAATAATAAATAAATAAACTTACCAACTAAATGCAAATCTACATTTTCTAAATGAAGCTTCATGGCCTTAAGCAGTGTGCAAGGCATCGTGATACACATGCCTGATTAATGCCGGTAATATAATCTGCCACAGCTTGAAACCAGCCATTGCCTCGGGACTCTTGTCCATGCATCTCTTCCTGCAATATCTCACTTTTAAATTCTCAAGGGTGAATTCACATGAGGCTCTTCTGATGATTTTTTTTCCTGTGTCAGATATGACCAATACTGCCTTTAAAATACCTCTAGAAGTCCCCTGACCTACAAAGTTTCTCAGTGAATATGATAATTTTCATGGCCTCAAATTAAATATATACACAGAATTGCAAATAACACCCAGCATTCTTTTTCTACAAAATCTTCTTTAGCTTGCCCAATTGTTCTTGATCTTGCCTACATTTCTTAATGTCTCAAATGCTGTATTTAACTTATCATGTTTGTTCTTCTCTTTATCATCAGACTAAAGTCTAATTTCTAGTTCTTGAGATTCCATTTGTCATTTAACAGTATAGGACTCTGAATATAAATATAACAATTGCAAGTCCATAGTAACTGATTAATGAATGAGTTCATTCGTTTACTGATTCAATTTATTGATATCAGGCATTAGAGCATTGATGTAAGAGCCCAACCAGCTTGGTTCCGGCACCAAATCTATCACTGACAGGGCCTGTAGTCTTCATCTCTTTAATCTTTGTCTAAAAGATTTCCACATTATAACTTTTGGATATCAAGATGCAGCTAACAGTGATGCCTGCTGAATCTTGACGTCCACCTGTCAGTGGTGTTGACATTTTGACGTATCTGATATTGCTCAAACACGTGGAAACAACCATACATGGAATGAACCTACTCACTCAAGGGCGACCTCACTCGAGTCATTTACCTTATATCACCGCATCAGCAAAATGACTTAACTTACATTTGAATTCTTAATTCTTATTTTAAACATCCTCGGGATCATAACCTAATATTTCCACACTGGAATGAGTGACTATGTAGAATGCTGTAACTAACACACGCCAGCAAGGTAACTACAGCAGATACAAGTGGGAAGAATCTTATGGAACCCAATGGGGTTTGTGGCTGAATTAAACATTATGAAGAACCATCACTGTCATTAGTATCAATTTGTTCAACTGCCTGCTGACTTTCCCTATGTGCCCAAATTTCAGGAAAGCATGGCTTAGATTCATGACCACATTGTATCAGTGCAGCAAAATGCAATAAGCCCTCACAGTTTAGATATATCTTAGAGATTTATACATAAAAATGTAATAAATGATTTACATATAGTTTAGACCAAAACTAGAGGCAGAGAAATAAATGTTGGTTCCATTTTGCCTATAACAGCATAAAACTGATTAAAATGATTAAACAATGCTTTGAATTTGAGTAGTAATCAGAAAGATGCTAAATTAGTAAAAGTCCTGAGAATGAATTAATGAATTATGAATGGAAATGAACACTTATGGATGCTAAGAGGCAAACATATTCAGAAGATTTTTGGTTTTTACGTTATCAATTGAAAAGGGTATGAACTAAAAAAATACAGGTTAAAAAACATGATAATAAGAATGTTGTATGCTATGCTTATATAATTATTTCCTTTTACCCTAACAGCTGGTACAAATTGATGAAACATTATATAATTAACAGATCTTAACATCACTGAAACATGGTGCTACCAGTCTCAAAAGGTATTCTGAAGAATAATATATCATGAAAACAAAGCCAATGCAAACACCCACTGAATATTAGCTAGATGTGAGCTAGTACATGAGAAAATGGGAATTGTCTTTTCTGTCTGATAACATGGAGACTAATCATAGAAAACAGTCATATGGGGAAGGTCATTTTTCTTAACCTAGCTGACATTTTTGTGCACCTGGTATTTTAGAGCGAGCTATGTCTACAACTGTGAAGAAGCAATGGGCAGAAGGTGGAAGTGAAGTGGAGTGCAGCTCCAACAACCAATGAAAGAAATCCCCCAGGGAGTTCTCAAGTGTGGATGGCCCCCGCAGAATTACTCCCAATTGAAGCCAATGGGCCAGGCCTTTGTACTTCCACATCAAACAGTTGCTGGATGTGTGATTCCCTGGGGAATAGGCAAGGCAGTTTCCTGCAGCTTAAAGCAATTCTCAGACAGGGACACAGTTGCAAGTTGCCAACAATAAACATTCCTGAAGCTGAGAGAATGAATATCTTGGGCTTAAAATGTATCAGCAACATAGCACAGCAAAGCCTCTATAGTACACATAAGCAGAGAGGAATATAACAAGATGCAATGTGCTTTACATTGGTAAATTGTCATGTGCAGTTTCAGCTAACAGAAAAACTGGCCCCAAAAGTTGCCTCCCCCAATTCAGACCCAAGTATTTGTTTCAACATGTCCTCAGAAACTCCCTCTCTTGGGGAAGTCTTCCCTCCTAAAGCTGTAGCAAGGAAAAAGGAAAGCAGCAGGCAGCTAAGTGTTTAAAACAAGGTGTCTATGAGAACAGCTAGAAGGTAAATCATTTTCAAGAGGAATTGCTATTGGCTCATCCC
Organism: Pachyuromys duprasi; assembly: GCA_028658305.1. Classification (NCBI taxonomy): domain Eukaryota; kingdom Metazoa; phylum Chordata; class Mammalia; order Rodentia; family Muridae; genus Pachyuromys; species Pachyuromys duprasi. The sequence goes on from CM053744.1 coordinate 64,319,067, forward strand.
ACGATATAAAAGATGCCTTTGGGAGCACAGGTATTGGGGGTAGGGGGAGCAGAAGATCATGCATGGAGAGTGCACTGCTCTACTCGGACTCTTCTGGGTCATTTAGGGAATGAATACAGTGTCCCATGTGAGGCTGTTATCTGTCTTACACTGCTGTGTGTTCTTTTCCTTGGGAGACTCACTGAAGGAGATGCTACTTCACCTGGGACTCTAGATCTGGGACATTTGCTGTCTTCCTCAATAGGGTTTCCACAGCCGTTTCTGCTGGCTGCGGTGAAAACCCACCCTGATGATGTTTTCTCATTTATCTGCTGCTTCTCTCTATCAGATACTCATTGATTATATTTTTATTTATGCTTGTTATATACTTAATTAACTCACACAAAACTGAAAAAAAGGCTATCATAGATTATTCTCTGTACACTATAGAATATAAGACCCAGCAGCAGAGGTGTGAGGAAGGCATCTAGTGTGCAAAACCCAAAGAAATAGATCTGTTAGATGTGAATTTTAAATTACACAGATGAATACATCCTAGGGAATCTATAAAGTTGCTATAGTAATAGAAACACACAGAGTTGGGGAGGCAACTTTCAGAGTCAGTTTTTCAATTAGCTGAAACTGTGCATTCCAAATTATATATATATATATATATATGCGCATATATAAATTAAAATTTTTGCTAAGGGTACATTTTTTCTATTAAATCATCTTAGGACCAATGGGGCATCCTGGTTTTGTTAGCTACTAAACACTACACTAAAGGTTTTCTGTGCTGAGAATGGGCATGGGGTTCATTAGTAGGGTGCTTACCTAGCATGCACACAGTCTGGGTTCATCTATAGCATTCCAAAAACCAAAAGGGAAAGGAGGAAAGAAGAAAGTAAGGAAGGGAGAGAGGGAGAGAGGGAAAGAAGGAGGGAGGAAGAGAGGAGAGGGAGAGAGAGGGAGAGAAGGAAGGATGAAGGGAGGGAGAGAAGGATAGAAGGAGGGACTGATTCTATCAACTCACCCATTCTGGTCATTTCTGCCCAGTGGTGCTTACTTAATTAGGCTTTTCTGCTCCCAACTAGATTGTAGTGCCAAGGTGCAGTTCAGAGTTGGAAGAAGGAACAGAGCAGAGCCCATCAGCTCACAAACAAGTGAGTGGCAAGCTCAGGCTAAGCCAGCACCTTTCAGTTTCTAGCAGTTTCCAATTTCTGCCTGCTGTTCCACTTCCTATCTACCTTCATTCTCTTCCATGTTGCTAGTCTTGCCTACTCATGGCAGCCCATCACCCTTCCTGCACACTTGGTTTTCCTCCACAGAGGGAGCAGGTTGCTTGTAGTCAATACTTTCTGCAGACCCTCCAGAGTCAATGGTTCTCAGCCTGTGAGTCACAACTTCTTGAGGTCAAATTCACAGGGTTCTCCTATGACCATCTGAAAACACGAATATTTAACAGCACAATTGATAACAGTAGCAAAATTACAGTTACAAAGTAGCAACAAAACTAATTTCATGGTTGGAGGGTTCACTACAACATGAAGAACCCTAATAGAGGGTCACAGCATTAGGAAGGTTGAAAACCACTGCTCCAAAAGTTGATGCAGGAGACCCCACCATTGGCCAGATATACCGTGTGTGTGAAGTGACTATCACGGGTACTCCACTCCAGTTAAGCAGGTTTATTGGTCCTATTTTTCTTATACTTCTGTAAATGTGAATTCTTACACTGTTTCCTTGAACACATTTCACATAATACTTGTAGCAAGTCTGTTTTACTGGCTGAACTCAGAATACAGAACTGTGTGGCAGACTCAAGAGAGCAACACGAAGCACAGTGCAAAAAAAAAAAAAAAACAGACATGTGTTTCTATGTGTGTCCTTCATGCTGTATCCATCCTATCCGTACAACCTTAGGCAAGAGTGAAGCCATTAGGCTTCTTGTCACTGCTGCAGAGCCCCCATCCGCTCTGATTCTTTTCTTAGACCGTTGTGTCTTCACTATTTCACCCTCACTCCTCTTAACCCATCCTGGTCCATTGTTCAGTTTGACCCTTTATGCCATCCTATTCTATCTCCTATAGCTTCTTTCTAATTTCCTGACCTCTATAGATATTCCAAATGAAACACACAGATGCAAAGATTGAAATCCACAAGTGAGAGTGTAAACTGGTGTGGCCACTATAGAAATCAGGTTGGAAGTTTCTCACAAAGCTAGAATTAAGTCTGACATATTATACCTGAGCATATTCGCAAAGGACTATATATCCTACTATAGAGAACCTGCTCCTACTACATCTGTATTCATAATAGCTAGAATATGGAAACAGTCTAGATGTCCATCAACTCATGAATAAATAGTGAAAACGTAGTACGTATTCACATGGAATATTATTCATCTGTTAAGAAAAAAATGAAATTTTGAAATTCACGCTCAGGTGGATGGACTTGGAAACAATTATTCTGAGTGAGCCAACCCATTCACAAATAGAGATGCTCCATTTTCTCCCTCATTTGTGGACTCTATATTTGAATTTGTAGATGTGTATGTCTAAATTAGAGTCCTGATGGAAGTTGGAAACTTCATAAAGGTCAAGCAACCTTTATCATCGAACAACCATTTCCACACACATTTTTGAATAAACAAAATCTATTAGAATTTTATCCATTTTTAAATAATGCTACGTCAGATTTTTGTTATTTTTAAAGTTCTATATATTCAGGAATGGATCTTTTGGATATATATCCAAAAGCTATAATACATATATTATAGCCTATATCTATATAAGATATAGTTTATATATATATCATATATATTATATATATATAAACTTGGGGATATATAATACTAAGTAATATAATATAATATAATATAATATAGTATAGTATAGTATAGTATAATATAATATAATATAATATGACAAAGATTCTTACCTCATAATAGACTTTTAGTAAACTTAAAACATGTTGACAGATATAAAGTATATGCAGGGTAATACTAGTAGACTTATTATTTATATACATACACATATATGTATATATTAAATAATATAAATATATTTATATAATATGTGTGTACCTATATACATAAATATATTTAGATATACACATATAAATACATATGTAATATATAAATATATATTGTAAGAGTGAAATAATCAATTTTCAATAAGCTTTGTATATGTATATCTAAATATATCTATGTATATATGCATATGTTACATTTATTATATTACATAAATATATTATATTATATAAATAATAAACATATACATATATATTGGTTTTTCTAGTATTGCTCTGCATACACTTAGAATTTGTCAACACTTTTAAAATTTACTAAAAGTCTTTTTATGAGGTAAGAATTTTTGCTTCTCTCAAAAACTTATTGAAGTTTGATTATTTAGTTTTTACTTTAGGTCTATGATTCATCTCATAACTGTTTTTAAAAAACGGACATGAAGTTAAAGTTGCTTACTTTATAGTGTATCATAAAGGTAGCATTGTTTATCAAAACCTCCCCTTTCTCTACTCAACTCTTTATAGTCTGTTCCAACAACAGATGAGTAATTTTCTTTGGTTCGGTCTCTACATTCATATTGCATTGTATGCAGAAAAATGCCTCTGCTGGCACTAATTACTCTCAATTTTAGTAACTGTTTGTATTAGGAAGTGTGAGTCTTCAACATTGCACTTTTGATCACTGTCTCAGATATTTTAAAACATCTGGCTATACAGAGAAACTGTCAGTTGTTTGATTTTTTTTCCCCTTGCCTATGAGCAATACTTCTTCCTTTGCATGACATACAATTATGAAATCCTTAACATATAAAATGTGTAGACACTTTAGAAATTATATTTTCCTCTTCTTATGGTGGTGGTTTTTGAATCACTTTACTTGAATGGATTCCATACTGTTTATATTCTTCATTATGCTCAGTTAACTCACTGTTGTTTTTCCGAAACACCTCATTTCTCAGTGTGCATACACTTGGATGATAGTTCAGTTATGTTTCTGCTTTAGCCTTCATTTCTTTTTTGCCCAGAGCCTTTAGACAATGACATGCTTGAGTATTTCCAGAGCAAGTATAGAGACCTGTAAATCTATGTGTGCTTCTGAATTCCCAGGAATATATCAGAGCTGTTACAAAGCTATTGCTAGCTCCCTATTGAGTTTTCTAATGAAACATTTGGTCAATCTATGACTTTAAAAACAAAGTTTCTTTCATAAAATACATCCCAGCCTGCCCTCCCCTCCCTCCAATCTTCCTAGTTCCCCCACACTTCCCTTCCCACCCACCAGATCCACTGCTCCTCTGCTTCTCTTAGGTCTGTGATGGGGAGAAGGGGAAAGCAGGCCTCCAAGGGATATCAAGGGAACGTGACATAACAATAAGACAAGGCCCCTAATATCAGGGGCTGACAAGGCAACCAGGCAGGAGAAAAAGGGTCCCAAGAGCATGATTGCCTCAACTTCTAGCTATTTAACCAAATACCGGAAATTAAAATTTATTTGGAAAAATGTACTTATTTTTAGCAAGTGTACTGGGGGCAGGGACTTTTTTTACCTAAAATATAACAACTTGAGTCAAATACAAACAGTTTTGTATTGAGGTTTTACTCTTTTTGTTGTTGTTAGGAGCCAGTGAGCTGTACAGCATTGAGAATGAGGCTGTTGAAGGACTGCCAGCACTCCACAGCTCTTGGCGCTGTGCTCCAGGCTGGAGGACCAGTTGTTTCCTTTCAGCGCTATCAAGGGGTGATGAAGATGGGACACCAGGTAGCTGAAAGCCTTTGATTAATTTTCAGAGGCCTAAAGATAGTCCCTTTGACAATTTTGTAACTTTTATGGAAAAATTCTGTATGGAAGGATTATATTCCAACAGTTTTCACTAAGCCCATTTTTAGTAAGATGATTCTGAAGTCTTTCAGGAAGAGTCATTAAATATATTTTGTTAGAGTTACTTCCAAAAATTTTACTTTTTTAACATTTTTATTTTATATTAATCATAGGTTATGTACTTTGTATCGCAGCATCAGCCCCCTCCTGCATTACCCCCTATCCCCCCATCCCTCCCTCATCTCCTCCCTGCCACTTTCCAAGTCCACTGATAGGGGAGGGCCTCCTACCCTTCCATCTAACTCTAGCTTATCAGGTCTGTTCAGGAATGGCTGCAATGTCCTCTTCTGCCTAACAAGGCTGCTCCTCCCTCAGGGGGCAGAGGGAGTCGAAGAGCCAGCCATTGTGTTCATGTCCAAAATAGTCCCTGTTCCCTTTACTAGGGTACCCACTTGGATATTGAGCTACCATTTGCTTCATTCAAGCACAGGCTCTAGGTTATATCCATACAGGGTCCTTAGTGGGAGAAACAGTCTCATAAAAGACCACTGTGCCCTAATGCGTTTGGTCCTTGTATAGCTCCTGTCCTGTCCAGGTCATACTAACTCCCCCTTCTTTCATATGATTCCCTGCACTCTGCCAAAGGGTTATGTGTCTTAATATTTGCTTTGAAACACTGCTAGGTAGACTCTTTCCGAAGCCCTCTGTGGTAGGCTCTTGTCCTGCTACTTGTTTTCTCCTACATCCAATGTCCATCCCATTTGACTTTCTAAGTGAGGATTAATCCTGTTACCCCAGGTCCTCTTTCTTGTTTATCTTCTTTAGGTGTATAGATTTCAGTATGTTTATCCTATCTTATATAAGTGAGTATATACCATGTGTGTCTTTCTGTTTTTTGGGATACCTCACTCAGGATGATCATTTCCAGGTCCCACCATTTGCCTGCAAATTTCAGGATTTCCTCATTTTTAATTCCTGAGTAGGATTCCAGTGTGTAACAGTACCACAATTTCTGTATCCATTCCTCAACTGAGGGACATCTGGGTCATTTCCAGGTTCTGGCTATTATGAATAAAGCTGCTATGAACATACCTGAGCAAATGTCCTTGTTTTGTACTTGAGCATCTTTTGGATATATGCCTAGGAGTGCTATAGCTGGATCTTGAGGAATCACCATTCCTAATTATCTAAGAAAGCGCCAAATTGATTTGCAGAGTGGTTGTACAAGTTTATATTCCCACCAGCATTGGAGGAGGGTTTCTCTTTCTCCACATCCTCTCCAGCATGTGTTGTCACTTGAGTTTTTGATCTTAGCCATTCTGACAGGTGTAAGGTGAAATCTCAGGGTCATTTTGATTTGCATCTCTCTGATGGCTGAGGACATTGAGCATTTTTTAAGTGTTTTTCTGCCATTCTACAGTCCTCTACAGAGAGTTCTCTGTTTAGCTCCATACCCCATTTTTTAATTGGATTACTTGATTTGCTGCCTTTTAACTTCTTGAGTTCTTTATATATATTGGATATTAGCCCTCTGTCAGATATAGGGTTGGTAGGCTGTCATTTTCTTTTGATGACAATGTCTTTTGCTTTACAGAAGCTTTTCAGTTTCATGAGGTCCCACTTATTGATTGTTGCTCTTAGAGCCTGTGCTGTTGGTGTTCTGTTCAGGAAGTTCTCTCCTGTGCCAATGAGTTCTAGGGTCTTTCCCACTTTTTCTTCTAACCGATTTAATGTGTCTGGTGTTATGTTGAGGTCTTTGATCCATGTGGACTTTAGTTTTGTGCAGGATGATAAATATGGATCTATTTTCATTTTTCTGCATATAGACATCCGGTTGGTTCAGCACCATTTGTTGAAGATGCTGTCTTTTTTCCATTGAATGGATTTGGATTCGTTATCAAAAATCAAGTTTCCATAAGTGTGTAGGTTTATATCAGGGTCTATTCAGTTCCATTGATCCACTATTCTGTTTCTATGCCAATACCATGCAGTTTTTATTACTATTGCTCTGTAGTACAGCTTGAGATCAGGGACAGAGATAGCTCCAGATGATCTGTTGTTGTATAGGATCGTTTTGGAACTTCTGGGTTTTTGTTTCTCCATATGAAGTTGAGAGTTTTTTTTTCAAGGTCTGTGAAGAATTGTGTTGGTATTTTGATGGGAATTGCATTGGCATTGAATCTGCAGATTGCCTTTGGCGGAATAGCCATTTTCACTATGTTAATCCTACTAATCCATGAGCACAGGAGATCTTTACATTTTCTGATATCTTCTTCAATTTCTTTTTTTCAGAGACTTGAAGTTTTTTTCAAACAGATCTTTCACTTTCTTGGTTAGAGTCATCCCATGGTGCCTTATGTTATTAGTGGCTAATAACCTATTGTGAGGGGTGTTGTTTCCCTAATTTCTTTCTTGGCCCGTTTGTCTTTAGTGTATAGGAGGGCTTCTGATTTTTTTTTTGAGTTGATTTTGTATCCAGCCACTTTTCTGAAGGTGTTAATCAGTTGAAGGTGTTATCTGGTTGAAATTTTGGGATTACTCATGAATACTATCATATCATCTGCAAATAGGTATACTTTGACCTCTTCCTTTCCGATTTGTATCCCTTTGATCTCCTTTAGTTGTCTTATTGCTTTAGCTAGGACTTCAAATACTATGTTGAAGAGATATGGAGACAGTGGGCAGCCTTGCCTTGTCCTTGATTTCAGTGGGACTGATTTCTCTCCACTGAGTTTGATATTGGCTATAGGCTTGCTGTATATTGCCTTTACTATGTTTAAGTATGTGCCTTGTATCCGTGATCTCTCTAAGACTTTAAACATGAATAGATGTTGGATTTTGTCGAATTCTTTTTCAGCATCTAAGGAGATGATCATGTGGTTTTTCTCCTTCAGTTTGTTTAAATGCTAGATCACATTGATGGATTTCCATATATTGAACCATCCCTGCATGCCTGGGATGAAGCCTACTTGGTCATAGTGGATGATATCTTTTATGGGTTCTTGGAGTCAGTTTGCAAGTATTTTATTGAGTATTTTTGCATCAATGTTCATAAGAGACATAGGTCTGAAGTTCTCTTTTTTTGTTGGGGCTTTGTGTGGTTTAGGTATCAAGGTGACTGTGGCTTCATAGAATGAGTTTGGTAATGTTCCTACTGTTTCTATTTTGTGGAATAGTTTAGAGAGAATTGGAGTTAGCACTTCTTTGAAGGTCTGGTACAATTCTGCACTAAAACCATCTGGCCAAGGGCTTTTTTTCGTAGGGAGGGTGTTGATGACTGCTTCTCTTTCCTTGGGGGATATAGGTCTATTTATATTTTCTACCTGATCTTGACTTAATGTAGGTAGATGGAATCTATCAAGAAAATTGTCCATTTCATTGAGATTTTCAAATTTTGTGGCATATAGGTTTTTGTAGTAAGACCTAATGATTGTTTGGATTTTCTCATTGTCTGTGGTTATGTCCCTTTTTTCATTTCTGATTTTGCTCATTTGGATTGTTTCTCTCTGCCTTTTTGTTAGGTTGGCTAAGGGTGTGTCTATTTTGTTGATTTTCTCAAAGAATCAGCTTTTGGATTCATTGATTCTTTGAATAGTTTTATTTGTTTCTAATTGATTTATTTCAGCCCTGAGTTTGATTACTTCCAGCTGTCTAGTCCTCTTTGGTATATCTGCTTCTTTTTTTTTCTAGGGCTTTCAGTTGGACCATTAAGTTGCTTGTATGAGATGTTTCAAATTTTTTCTTGAAGGCACTTAGTGCTATGAACTTTCCTCTTAGCACTGCCTTCATTGTGTCCCATAGATTTGGGTATGCTGTGCTTTCATTTTCATTGAATTCTAGGAAGTCTTTAAATTCTTTCTTTATTTCTTCCCTATCCAGGCTGTCCTTGAGTAGCAAGTTGTTCAGTTTCCATGTATGTGCAGGCTTTTTGCTGTTTCTGTTTTTGTTGAGGTCCAGCTTTAGACCATGATGATCAGATAGGATACAAAGGATTATTTCAATCTTCTTGTATCTGCTGAGGCTTGCTTTGTGACCAACTATATGGTCTATTTTGGAGAAGGTTCCATGAGATGCTGAAAAGAAGGTATACTCTTTTGGTTTTGGGTGAAAAGTTCTGTAGACATCTATTAGGTCCATTTGATTTAGGGTCTCTGTGAGTGCCCTTGTTTCCCTGTTTTGCTTCTGACCAGATGATCTATCACTTGGTGAGAGTGGAGTGTTGAAGTCTCCCACTATGAAAGTGTTGGGATCAATGTGAGATTTCAGCTTTAATATTTTTTCATTTATAAGTGTAGGTGTTCTTGTATTTTGGGTATAGATGTTCAAAACTGCGATGTCCTCCTGCTGGAATTTTCCTTTGATGAGAAGGAAGTGCCTCTTCTCATCTTTTTGGATTAGTTTTGGTTGAAAGTCCATTTTATTAGATACTACGATTGCTACCCCAGCTTGTTTTCTGAGTCCATTTGCTTGAAACACATATTTCCAGCCGTTTACTCTGAGGTAGTATTTATCTTTGTTGCATAGGTGGGTTTCTTGAATGCAACAGAATGTTGGATCCTATTTCCACAACCATTCTGTTAGTCTGTGCTTTTCACTGGAGAGTTGAGTCCATTGATGTTGATAGATAATAGTGACCAATGACTGTTATTTCCTTTTATTGTGGAGTTGGTGGTCGTACTATGATTCATTTCTTTTTTTCTTTTAATTTTTGTTGGGAAATTATCTATATCCTATATTTTCTTTGGTGTAGTTGTTTTCATTGGATTGGAGGTTTCCTTCTAGTATCTTCTGTATGATTGGGTTGCTGTGTAGGTATTGCTTAAATTTAGGTTTGTCATGAAACATTTTGTTTTCTCCATCTATGTTTATTGATAGCTTTGCTGGGTATAGTAGTCTGGGTTGGCATCTGTGTTTCCTTAAAGACTGCATGACCTCTGCCCAGGCCTTTCTGGCTTTCATAGTTTCTGATGAGAAGTCTGGTGTGATTCTGATTGGTCTACCTTCATATATTACTTGACCTTTTCCCCTTGCTGCCTTTAATATTTTTTCTTTGTTTTGTAGGTTTAGTGTTTTGACTATGATGTGATGTTAGGTATTTCTTTTCTGGTCTAGTCTATTTGGTATTCTGTAGGCTTTTTGTATGTTTATGGACATCTCTTTCTTTAAGTTAGGGAAATTTTCTTCTATGATTTTCTTAAAAATATTTTTTGGTCCTTGAATCCTGGAGTCTTCTTTTTCGTATATTCCTATTATTCTTAGGTTTCGTCTTTTCATGTCATCCTTGATTTCTTAAATGTTTTGTGTTTGGAACTTTTCTGATTTTACTTTTTCTTTGAGTGCTGAAAGTTTAAATAGTATTTATAAGGTTTTCCACTTAATTGTTGTAGTTATAAACAACTAATAATATTTAATATTATTCATCCAGCTATCGTGGCAAGCTCAGCTAGCTGCAGTAATGCACCAGTATTACTCAGAAACCCAGGGTTCTGCTCAGCTCAGTGATCAGGAAGCCATTCATAATTCTTAGAGTGTATAGTACCCTCCCTTGCTTCTGTTGAGTAAGTGTCTGGACTCAAGAGCATATGGAATGCCTACATCTCTTCAATATTTTGAGTTATTTTGCATTTTACATCCAATCAACTGGAAAAAAATTACCATTTCATGGATACAGTTATGTGTGTTTGTAGTTATATTCATATGTATAGGTAAGTATATCCTAAACATATAAACCTAGAAGATTCACCTAGAAGAAATACATCAAAACAAAGAAAAACCTATTTATATATAAATATTTCAATTTGAGTAGATTGGGATATAGTGTTTGTGTGTGTGCATGCATGCATGTCTGTGTAGAACAGAAAATAGGATAAGAAAAAGTAATGGCAGAGGATAAGAAGAGATTACATTATAATTGGGAGCATTTATAGACTCGAATGTGTGGATGGAAAGTGCTGGTGTAGAGGTCAGTTTCAGTTTCTGCTGCTAAGCAGTGTTGATCTCCCTTCTCCCCACATTATGTGTCTGCTGCTTTGGCCTCCTCGCTCTCTTTTCTTTCTCTACACTTGTCTCTGTTGACAGTCACTTCACTTTAATTTTTACTATTTTTCTGTTTTCTTTTATTGAGAATAGATTTTTCATACACTATATTCTGATTACAGTTCCCCCTCCCTACCTTGCTAATATCTGAATCCACACCCTTCTGTCTCTGAATAGAAAAAATAGCAGGCATATGAAGAATAACAATCAAATATAAAATAAGATCAAAAAAGAGCAAACAAATTATAATAGGACAGAACAAATTGAAGAAAAATTCCAAAGGAAAAACACATGAGAAACAAACATTTATAGTAGTTTCTTTTTTATTTTAATTTTTATCAGTTACACTTTATTCACTTTGTATAACCACATAAACCCCTCCCTCCTCCCTCCCAATCCCACCTTTCCTCCCCCTTCTCCACACATGTCCTTCCCCAAGTCCACTGATAGGGGAGGTCTTCCTTTCCTTACTTCTGATCCTAGTCTATCAGCTCTCATCAGCAGTGGTTGCATTGTCTTCCTCTGTGGCCTGGTAAGGCTGCTCCCCCATCAGGGTGAGGTGATCAAAGAGAAGGCCAGTCAGTTCATGTCAGAGGCAGTCCCTGTTCCCATTACTATGGAACCCACTTGGGTACTGAATTCCCATGGGCTACATCTGTGCAGGGGTTCTAGGTTTTCTCCATGCATGGTACTTGGTTGGAGTGTCAGTCTAAGGAAAAATCCCTGTGCTCAGATTTTTTGGTTCTGTTGCTCTCCTTTGGTTCTGTCCTCTCCAGATCTTACTATTCCCCACTTCTTTCATAAGATTCCATGCACTCTGCCCAACAGTTGGCCATAAGTCTCAACATCTGCTTTGATATTCTGCAGGGCAGAGCCTTTCAGGGGCCCTCTGTGACAGGCTCCTAGCTTGTTTCCTGTTTTCTTCTTCTGATATCAATCTGCTTTCTCTTTCTGGCTGGGGATTGAGCATTTTAGCCAGAGTCCTTCCTCTTGATTAGTTTCTTTAGGTGTACAGATTTTAGTAGGTTTATCCTATTTTATATGTCTATATAAAACCTGTTATTTAATGCTGAGTAATATTCCATTGTGTAGATGTACCACAATTTCTGTATCCATTCCTCAACTAAGGGACATTTGGGTTGTTTCCAGCTTCTGGCTATTACAAATAAAGCTGCTACAAACATGGTTGAGCAAATGTCCTTATTGTGTACCTGAGCCCCTTTTGGATATATGCCTAGGAGTGGTATAGCTGGATCTTGAGGAAGCACTATTCCTATTTGTCTGAGGAAGCACCAGATTGATTTCCAGAGTGGTTGTACAAGTTTACATTTCCACCATCAGTGGAGGAGGGTTCCCCTTTCTCCACAACCTCTCCAGCATGTGTTATCACTTGAGTATTTGATCTTGGCCATTCTGATGGATGTAAGGTGAAATCTCAGGGTCATTTTGATTTGCATTTCCTTGATGGCTAATGGCATTAAGCATTTCTTTAAGTGTTTCTCTGCCATTTGATATTCCTCTATGGAGAGTTCTCTGTTTAGCTTTGTTCCCCATTTTTTAATTGGATTACATGATTTGTTGCTTTTCAACTTCTGTAGTTCTTTAAATATACTGGATATTAGCCCTATGTCAAATAAAGGGTTGGTGAAGATTCTTTCCCAATCTGTAGACAGTTGTTTTGTTTTGATGACAGTGTCCTTCGCTTTACAGAAACTTTCTTAACAAGGATAAGGCAAGCAATTGGAAAAAGATTTCCACTCATTATTACAAACAGTTATTTTTGTGGAAAAAATATTTGCTTTTATTTACTTCCTGATATTGTTGCTTACAGACCACACACACATTTTCACACATCATTCAAATTTTCATTGATCATTTTGCTTATGTTGCTTTTTTATTTCCTTTGAAACCTTGTGGGTTAGGTATAATTGCTCTGATCAAAAATTGTTCAGTTCATGATCATTCAGAAATCACCCTGAGAGGAGTAAGCAGAAATGCTACATGTATACAGTGAGAGAGGTTTCCATATCACATTATTGTAGTAGATGGATCATGTCTATATAAAACAAATGTTTTGAAATTATCTTGACTGTTTAATTGCTTATAACACATTATTCCTATATTATTTATATTTAGAAAGGTATCAGACTTAAGTAAAGTGAAAGACCACACCAGGAGGGGCTCTTTTTTTTTCAGTTGAGATCTTGAAAACATCCTCAACACTGTGAAAATCGTTATTTTAAGATAAAAACACATAGGCAATAACAATAAGTACAGAATTTATTATCACATGAGGCTTTGTAATATACTCACAAAAAGCTAACACCTGTTAGTTCATCTGATTCTCCCATGAATCTTTGTGTGTGTGTGTGGGTTAACATAAGTCCTTTTTCACAAAGGAAGAAAATAATGGTCAGAGAAGATACTGACATATCAGATAGAGGCTAGATCTGTATAGAAAGTACCACTGTGAAAATTACACTTTGTTTACTCACTGTATTGGGGTGCACTCATTACCTTGCATACATGTAGAAGTCACGGAGAGACTTGAGGCAGCCAGTTCTTTATATCATGAAGTCCTGGGGATCAAATTCAGGTTACTAGAATTGGTATCAAGTGCCTTCACCTGCTGAGCCATATCACTGGGCCCTGGGGTAGAATTTTCTGACAACATGTTCGTGCCTGATTTTTTAAACTTTTAAAAAGTGCCTCTGAGACTGATAAGGACTATGTAACTGGATCTAGTCTTTGAATTCTTAGCAGTATACTCTGATATTTTAGTTATAGTACATGTATGATTCGGAAAGCCAAGAACATCAATTTTAGAACAGTACCAATAGAATATTATCTTTAGATGTATCGTCCCTGAGCATCAAGAATTTCTGAAGGACCCTACCTGCCATTAAAAGGTGGACCCTTAACCTTTCACAATTCCATAATATAGAGCGCATTACTTGTATAAAGGTGATGTTATTCTCACCAATCAAAGCAAAAACTCAAAATAAAAAGCAGCAGATATGCTTAGATATTCTTTCAGGTAGCTCAAAAGTAAATACTGAGTCATAATTACCCCCTCCACTAAAATACACTATAGCATAGAGTAACACCATATGCCAGTTTGTTGTAACACAAATATCTAGGCAAAGAAATAGTATCAAGGCCACTAGTATTGACCACAGAAAGAACTTGAACATTTTCAGACAACTGATGCGCATGAAGGAGGAAGATCCGTGACTGAGCTGAATCGGCTGGACAACACTGGGTTCTGAATAATGCATTTCATTCTGTTATTAAAAATGCAGTATGTGTCAGTCACACAAAACCCAGTTTTCCTGGAGAGAGCCTTTCTCAACCCCACTGTGCTGCACACCGAAGAGAGAGATTTCAGAAATTAAAGCTAAAATCCTTAACAATCTCCTCTTCCTTCTTTCCAAATTTCTGCCAAAAAGATTAAATTCAATACGTGGTTGAACTTGGAATATTTAGCTCAGTAATGAACAGTGTCTGGCATATTGTCATCTTATATATTGAAGTTTATCTATGTGTGTCTCTGTGTGAGTGTGCTTATGTGTGAAGGATTAGTATAAAGATGAATATCTGTAGACGAACACACCAGAAGAAAAATAGTTCATTTTTGTAAACAGACCTCATCTTGTCTCTTTTCACTTCTCTCTTGATCACACACAATAAAAATTATTTAATCTTACTAGAATAAATTAAAGATGAAGCATAATTTTATATATTTCTCTAGAGTCAGACATGAAGGAAAGAGGGGTAGAGTAAATGGCTAAAATTTTAGCTTACACAATTACTATCTTTCTCTTAGAAAAGCATGCAAGGGAATTAAATTTGCAAACAAGTAATAGATTTAAACATATTCAATTTAGAATTTGCTGTAAGAATTTTCTGTGATAATTATTCTTACTTGATGGTATTTTCCTGTCACTTAACCAAATATGCAAGTGTTGTCCTGCCTCGCTGTGTCCGAGGGTTGCCTGAGCCCCTGTTCTGCATCCCCCTGCCTCACTGCTGAGCTGTGCTGGTCACATGTGTTCAGGAACTAGTGGCCCTCTCCCTTCCCTCCTTGGATTCGTTGGTTTCTCCATCGGCTCCAACGTTAGGCATACAAGTCACCTTCTTTTCATATTGTCATAGTTTAAAAAGGGATTCAGATTCCAGAATGAAGAAAATGGTTCAATTATTCTGAAAAAGAAAAATCTGATCTAATATGCCAACCTTCCACCTCAGGTTGGATCAAGGTCTTATTTTCACAGTCGGGGACTCTTAATATCTCTTACCTCCTTTTCTGAGAAAGGTATTTTTCTGTATGTACCTATGCAAAGTTTCCTCTATCTAATGCTCACCACATATTCCCTTCTCACAGACTTTTGAGGATGAGTGGTAATAATACCTACAATATTTCCCACCTACCTATTCCCATCTTGGGCTTTCCAGCTCAAGATGATTTCAACTTAATAAAATAAATTCATGCATCTAGACCCCCTGTATCACATGAGGCATTCCATTCCTCGACGATTTGTTCTCACGCCCAGAATCTCACCTCTATCTATGCACTTAAAATGAAAAAGAATTATGATTCTTTGATTGCCATTTTGATAGTGGATAATGAAATGTTCTTCTAATATTTGTGAAGAGTTTTGTCACTTTTAACTTTCTTCTGTCCATGTGTATATGGTCCAAATAGACTGCCTTGACAGATTCACTCCCAAATTGTCAATGTATTTCAGTGTATTCTTTAAGCAGTGCCTAGGTGAACAAATAGGAAAGTTCCATGAAGGCACAAAATTGCTATGTGTCTTTATCCTTGAGGTGAACAGCATCAGAGAATTTCAGCATGTTCTCTCAATATCAAATTAATTCTACAGGACTCTAAATCTGACCTGAACAATGAGACGTGTAACCTGTGTAAGAAATATTTGCTGAGGAAGAGCTGTGAAGAACATGAGAAGTAAGACAAATTGTCTTCTTGCCACATTAGCCTTTGTGAGCCCCATAACATCTGCCTGTGTTCTTTACAAGAGGAACGTTCTTGAAAATTTCATCTGTCTATCATTGTCTTTGAGCCTTCTTAGCCTTGGCCATTTTGCCTTGTTGTAGGTGACAAAAATTTCAAATTCTTCTTTGCTACTTGAAGCAGAGATTTGGGCTTATTATCACAAAATGACACAACAGAGTAGTAGCTGCCTGAATTAATACATATGAATACAGATCAAGGAACAGATGTGACATGAACTCATTTCTGAATCTTTGTCTTGCTACGTGATGTTTAGAAAATCATATCCACATGTCTATCCACCTGAGAATCTGATGGTTTACTTCATCTAATGCTGTGGTTACATATAATCACCATATAGGAACTGGACAATTCAAATATATAATTTGAAACTGAATCATTACTGTTTTAACTGAATAATTACTTTCCTTTATTTCAATCATTTTGTCCTTACATTTTAAATAGAATCAAAGTAATATATTTTGTTATTAAACATAACTTTAGTTTGAGATTAAGTTATACATTGAATGCTATATCTAGTAAAATATTACTGCTCTATTTTTGTGTATGTTGGGTGCGTGTTATTTCCACTCTCACACATTGAGCAGATCATTTTTAAATCACACTTGCATCAGTACCAAGATAGTTGAAATAGTTTATGGGCTCAGTTAAAATAATTGTTAGTACACACTCACATAAAAATCACACCTTGAATATGTCTCACAGATAGTGTACAGCTTGCTCTGTATTAAGTCCCTCCAAAACTCAGAGAATTCACACAGCTATTCCTTGTCTCACAGTCCACATGGACTATGATCTATGTGACTTATCTAGATGTCTGTGACTCTGCGACACTCAGAAGGCAGCCAAAGGTGTTCACTAGGATTGTCCTCATTGGTATTCTTGACTGGGGAACAATATGCACTTCTAAGTTCACACACACACATACACATACACACAGTGTTCTTTGGATACAGAAACCCTTGTCACATTGACATTTTTCTGTACTAAAATCATGATTCTTTAAGAACATGGCAGGGCTGGTAGGGGTTGGGGAGGACAGGAATGCCACATAAAATATTATTAGAAATAAATGACTATAAAACATGTGCAAATGGGTATGTTATCACCCAGAGTGAGTAGTGAGTTAAGTTACAAAGCACCTGAAATAAACAGATAATGTGCTCATATTAGAGTATTTAATTTTTGTTAAAACCTTTTCTGCATTATAGATTCAATATAATAACAATTGCAATTTTAGTGAATGTTTCTTTATATATGGATGGACATTTGAAATTTATGTAAACACATAAAGAACTTTAAAAGAAAAGACAGTGAACTTTAAAGGTGAAACATCACAAGTCTTTATAATAGAGCTAACACAAGATAGTGTGGCATTGGCAGAGAAACAGGTCAACAGATCAATAGAGGAATCTGGAAATATGTCCACAAATGTGATCAAGCGACTCTCAATTTTAAAAAACTCTATTTCACTGCAAAATCTATATGTGAACATCTGTTTGTAAGTAAACTAATGGGAGTATTCAAAAGCTTAAGTATAAAATCTAAAAGTATAAAGCTATAGAAGATAATCATTATAATCCAAAATAAGACAAATATATTTTAGGCATGATACCAAAGGAACATCTGTAAAAAGATGTTAATAAACTCATCTCCACTAAATTAAAAGCTTCTGCTCTTTGTAACACAGCACTGAAATAAATAAAATACTAAATATAGCATATGTACATAATACATCTATGGTATTTTATTCAGAATATATAATGAATTGCTGAAATTTCATAAACCATGGAAACAAAAATTTGATCTTAAAATGGACATGATGTTTAAACAGCAACATTGGAAAAAATATGAGATATAGTCAGATATTTCATACATAAAAGGGAAAATGCTAAACTAAGCAAATAAGCAAAGAAAGTCAAAATCATTAATGGTTTTCAATAAATGAACAGTATTTCTGGGTCTGCAGTACACCAGAGTGCTCGCCTACTAGGCATGCAGGCTTGGGTACTAAAAAATAAAGTAATTTTGAACTTGAAGAATGATTAAAATTAGAAATTTGCATTAACACTTAATATAAGAAGTATTTTCCACAATGACACAAGACTGGATTTTCAAACATTGTGGTAGAAATGCAAAATGATTCAACTGTATTAAAAACAATTTTTCCAGTTCTTTAAAAATTAAAAAGCAATCTTCATTCAATCTGCTATTAATCACTGAAGAACATGCCTGTAAAATGACACAGTAAGTATTCAGACTAGTTTTGTTTTTTAATTTTATTACTTTTTTTGTAAATTGCTTAATGATATATAAGTACATTATTTCTCCCCTCCTCTTTCCTCCAACTCTATCTATACCCTTTCTCCCGCCTCAAAATGTGTCTTTTTCTTTAATTATTATTGTTATAAATATGTAGTATTTATATTTAATTATGTATGTTATTATATGATATGCATATATTATAATATATACATTATGTATCTTTTTTTATATAAACACACACACAAACAAACTGTGAACACAGCCTACTGAGTCCATTTAGTCCCCTCCCACCTCTTCTTCTGCTTTCTCAGAGACTTAGGCATGAGGCAGGGTGTAGATGTTTCAATCAGGTCTTAGCACCTCACCACCAGTTGCTCTCTGCATTTTGTGCATCAGTTGTGGCTTTCTGTAAGAATCGTTGTTACAAAGAGAAGCTTCTTTGTTGAGGGGTGAGAACTACACTCAACTCCGTGTACTAAGATAAGTATTTCAAATGCAGTAAGAAATTATACTAGTTTAGGAGAGTGGCAGTGGGATCTCATTTACCATTCAGGACCTCAGTAGCTCCAAGTAGTTGGCTAGGCTTCTAACACAGCAATAATTTTCCTCCTGTTGAGTGAACCTTAGATCCACTGGGACAGCTGTTGGTCTTGGAGTGAGTGTCAGTATTGTACCTTTGGGGATAGATTTCCGTGCTGTTTTTGTTGTGGCTTGTGGGTGTCACAGCCGGATGGGACTATTGCTTCCTTTCCTTGGTAAATTGAACATCACCTTCTGGTAATAGAAAAGACAGGGAGAGTTAGATCCAATCCAATCCCTGTAAGACCTGTGTCTAAAGTGCACGTTGCCTCAGCCACAGGGAACTCTACGTCTAGGGGACAGCCAGGGGCAAAAGCAACAGGCTCTGTTGCTTTGCTTAGATTTCCCTGACTCAAAAGGAAATTTCTAATACCTGGGACTGAAGCTTTTGTTACATACTCAACGGCTCTTAGAGGGAGCATTATTACCCCCAAGTGGCATAATTTCATTAAGTGTGTGTCTGTATCATATGTAATTATTATTTCTTAAGGCATTTTCAAACATTCTTGGTGTTATTTATCCGTATGCCATGGACCCCCTTCTGTTTGATTTCTCTCCCAGCTCTCAAATTAAATCCTCCCTGCTTTTCCATTTTCCCCTTCATATCACTTTTATCCTGCTATTTCCCTCTCTAGTGATTCACCCCTGTGAATAAGTTTTAACTTCCTTGTTTCAAAGTTACTCCTGGTTATATATTCATATCTCAAGATTTGAAGCTGGAAATTACAGATAGAGGACATAAGGCATTTGAGTTTACAGGTCTGGACTACCTCCCTCAATATCATAATTTTTAGTTGCACTCATTTACTTGTAAATTTCATTTTTTAATTTTCCTTTACAAATGAATATTATTCCAATGTTTATTTGTAACACAATTGCACTATCTATTCATTAGTGGAAGCATATTTAGGTTGTTTCTATTTCCTAGCTATTATGAGTAGAGCAGCAATGAATATTGCTAGTCTAGTTTCTATGTAATAGGATGTCAAGATTTTTAGGCATATGCTAAGGAATGATATGGCTGGGTAATAGAGTAGATTCATTTTTAGCTTTTTCAGAATCTTCCATGTTGATTTTCAGGGAGCTAGATAGTTTGCATCTCAACAATGTGTCATTTGTTTTCTTGATACTTTGTTGTTTGAGCTCTTTGGATAGTGATCCTCTGCAAGATTTATAACTAACAAAAATTCTTTTTTACTCTGTGAACTTCCTCTTTATTCAACTGATTGTCCCCTTGGCTGTACAGAACCCTTGTGGTGTATGAGGCCTCACTAGTCAGTTGTTGACCTTAATTCTTGGGCAAATGGAGTCCTATTCAGATATACCTATATCAAGGGTATATGCCTGTGTTTCATCATTTTAGATTTCACATTTGGGTCTTTGATTATTTATTTCATTTAGATTTTCTAGCTTAATGAAGTACAGGTTTGTAAGACATTGCCTTATAACATTCTAAATCTTCTAAATCTTCTGTTTTAGTGTTTCCCTGCTTATTTTTGATTCTGCTCATTAAGGTCAATGCTCTTTCTGTTTGTTTGTTTTTCTTGGTTAGTTGGGCCAATGTTCTGTCAATTTTGTTTATCATTTTAGAGAACCAGCTTTTAAACTCACTGATCCTTTATATTGTTTTATTTGTTCCTACTTCATTCATTTCTTCCCGAATTTTCATCATTTCTTGACAGCTACTGGGTTTGGTTTTGTTCTTGCTTTTCAAATTTCTGAGTTGCATTATTAAATCATTTTTTGTGCTCTTTGCATTTGTTTGTGTGTGTGCAGGCACATAGAGCTATAAGTGTCCCGAAGGTTTTGTTATTTTGTGTTATCATTTTCATTTAATTCTAGAAATTTTTTCTTTCTTTCTTTGCTGCAGGACATTTTATCCCATTGTGAATCCTAAAATTGTAAACTGTGAAACACTCTTGTTTGGTGTGGTTGAGCCCTATCACACACCTTTAATCCAAGAACTTTTTGTTCATTGTAAACAGGTGATTATGGTGTGGTTTGGCCAGCGCTAGCACACACCTTTAATCCAAGAGCTTTCTGTACCCAGGATTTAACAAAGTTATGCTAGGTCAAGAGGGGCAGCAACAAACCAGCTAACAGGGATTAAAGAGCAGGAAGGACTTTGAGTTGAGAGGTATTTAAGACAGCACGGAGAAGTAGAAGGAGCTTTAGCTCTCTAGCTTTTGGGGCTTTTTGAACTTTGAGCTAGGAAACCTTTGGGTATTTTGGCCTTTTCTTCCTGGGCTGTCAGGTGAGCTAGTAGTGAGCCTTTTGGGCTTTTTCCATTGGGACATGAACTGAGAAGGAAGGTCAGCTGAGTACTTTTTCTGTCTCTCTGAGCTAGCAAGTTTTTACCCCAGCATCTGGCTCCTGAGCCTTTATTGGTAAAGTAGAAGTTAGATTTTCAGTTTTTAAAACATTTCTTGAGTTTTTCTTTGACCCATCCATTAGTGAATAGTGAGTTGTTTAATATACATGTATTTGTACTTACTAGAGATTTCTTTGATGCTGATTTTAAGTTTAATTGCATTATGGTCAAATAGGGTACAAAGACTTGTTTCAGTATTTCAGAATTTGTTAAAATTTGTTTAATCTCACATATGATCTATTTTAGAGAAGCTTCTGCTGAATATAATGTATATTCTTTGAAGTTTTGGGGGAATATTCTATATATATATTAAGTCCATTTAATGCATAATGCCATGTTATTTTACTGACAAAATATCTGTTTATTTTTTGTTCAGATGACCTATGTATTGGAGAAATTATGGTATTGAAATTATCTACTATTTGTGGTTAGAATGCCAACCTTTATCTTTAATTTTAGCAGTAGTCATTTTATAAAATTGAGTGTGCTAGATTCTGATCATATATATTTATATATTATATATCATATATAAATGTATAGTATATTTATCATATATCATTACTTTGTTCTGGATAGTTAATGTTTTATCTATGATATATTCTGTTTTCTAGTCTTGTCTATTTAATATTCTATGTGCTTCTTTATCTAAATGATTATAGAGTAATTTTCTTCTATGATCTTGCTTATTTGCTTAGAATAAAGTGTCTTTCTTTATTTTTTCTGATTAAGTAAGAATTCTCTTTTCTTTCTTTCTTTCTTTTTTCTACCTCAGCTACTAGAATAGCAATACCTGATTGATTTCTGGTCCCATTTTCTTAGAATTCTTTTTCCCATCATTTCACTTTGAAGTGGTGCCTATTCTTAAAGTTTATTGTAGACAACAGAAAGATGCATTTTGTTTCTTAAACTATTCTGCCAGCTTGTGTCTTTTGATTGGATAATTGAGGTTACTGATATTTAAAGTTATTACTGAAAGTTATGTGTTTATTATGGTCTTCTTGTTCTTTTACTGTTTGAATTTCTAGTCATACTTTGTGTTTCAGTAATTGTAGCTTCATTTGTTTTCATTTTAGAATCTCATGTCTACACTTATTCCTCTCTTTAAGCCCAAAATATTGCTTCCATTAATTTATTTCTTTAGGCCTTAGAGGTTGAATGTAAATTATCTTAACCTGTTTGAATAATGGAATGATTTTCTTTCATCTTCAATTATAGCAGATAGTTTTGATGGGGAGAGTAGTCTAAACTGGTATCTGTTTTCTCTTGGAAGTTGGAATGCATTGTTCCTGGATTTTCTGGCTTTCAAGTATCCACTGAGAAATCAGCCTGCTTTTGTTTGTTTGTTTAATGTACCTAATCAAAAAGTTCAGATTATAACCTACATTCTGTTTCTTCCAGAGAGCACTCTCACAAATCCTGGGAATAAACTAAACTCTGTAGCCTGTCACATGGTCTATAGAGAAAAATATCTCGTTAAAGAAACTCAGAAGAAGGAAGCAAAAAAGCCACAAGGAGTCTTGCAAAGTGAGGCCATCAGAAGGACACCCACATGAAGGAAGCCATGCTCCATTTATTCCCATAACTCTCTACCTGGTAATATTTGTGCACCATACACTGATTCCTAAATGTTATAGATCCCACATAATTGTTGGGAAGTGGAGCAATGGTCATCAGAGAAAGGTGAGGAAACTTGGGGTGAGGGCCTCAGGAAAAAAAAAGGATAGAATGAGAAGGTTCAGATATGGGGTAAAGAAAACAGCCAGAGGACAGTGCCCACTCTGAAGAAGTGGACAAAGGAATCTAGTGAATTCTCTACGCAAAGGTGGCTCACACTGCTGGCACAGCATGCAAGTCCTCAAGGACAGCACACTGCCGAACCTGGAGACTGCTTCCTGTGAAGCAGAGATAGCTTAGACTTATTAAGGTGGTGGGTCACTCGCTACAGCACTCCCAAAATGCTCAACGAGGCAGTCCTGCCTATTAGGCGTCAGCACTGGCCAGGTGTGGGAATGACTCCCTGCTTAATAAATGGGCCACAAAGCACAGCAGCTCCGAGATGAGGCATCACAGGGAAATTGCCCTTTCTGTCTGTGCTGAATAAAGCAGAGAGAATCTGAATTTCAATATGACACACTTCAGGAGACATGTACAGAAATGTTCTGCCCAAGATAAGAATAAAATCTTTAACTTTTCCCCAACATAAACATATTTTTTCAGTACTGAAAGTCTTATAATTCTTCAGCTGTCATGTGTCACGCAGAGCAAGACTGCAGAATGGTCTTCAAATGACAGAAAACATCATTGTTCCTCTTCCTTTCATAAGATGTAAGAAAGGTAACAATTCAGAGATGAACGTTCATTAGTTAAGCAGGAAAAAGAGGCCATGGTACACATTTGTTGATGGCACCTTCTCCAGTGAGGAATCAATTGTAAAGTTAAAGAAATCAAAAAGCTAATAAATATCAGAAATGATATAATGCATTTATTTTAGTGATCAATGATACTTATATTTCAGTATGAGCAATGTTAAGCTTTTTACAGAATTCAAACTAAAATGATTAAGCTTCTTTTTAAATATGCACTCCGTACACTGAATCTCAAATGCTATTAAAAATTCTCCATTGCAGAATTGTGCATTCGTAACACAAATAGATAAAATATGGAGAGATAGATAAAATTGCTATTGTGGATTTTCTGTTAAATCTTGAAGTTGTTGCTTCTCTAACAGAAATCACCTGGGAGTGAAACATGAGCTCTCCTCCCAGAGTCAGACCGCAACCTCTATGGCTTATTCCTGACCCCTATTATTGAAAAAAATGAACTTAGTCGTGTATCCCGAAGTTAGGAAACATAAGACATTGATGCATGAATGTGGGGATATTTGAATAATATGCAGTGGCTCTTGGGAAATATACTCTTTCTGTTAGGAAGAAGAAATGAGGGGGAAAGGAAGAGGGAGAGGCGTCCGCTCCTCCCCCTTTTATTCTTTTTGTTCTGTGAGAAGTCAGTGCCATTGCTGAGTCTCAGCAACATTCTCCATGACAATACCTCAGCTAGTTTCTATTTTTAAAAGTCCTACCATGCATCTGAAACTTGGTTAGATGCTTTTCTCTATAAGAATATTCTTATTACTTCTCAACTTCCCCACTATCTGTGGGAAGTAAAACTTTTGACAGTGTTTGTGAAAATTAACATTTTCTCAGCAATCATTGCATAAAATCAATCACTACTTCCAAACATGGCAGAGAAGAAGATAATCATGGAAAGGAAAAGAATATCTTCCTAGGCAAATAACTCTTCCAGCGACTTTCCGTCATCAGTCTGCATGAAGTAGCCCTGACTTTTCGCTGTTGAAATCTGAGCCTGTTGGGCAGCTATTTTCTCCATCTGAACTGAAACCATTGAAAGTAAGAAAAAAATCAAAATGTTCTGAAATGCTCTAGGACTTTTTAAAACATAGTGATAGGTTTTTAGAATAAGTTGATAACTAAAGACTACATAGGTTATTTTGTTTACATAGTATCTGTTAAAGATAAGCAAGGATTTTTAAGAACATGATTTCAATGTGAAAATGTACATTTCTCATTTTTCACCCCAAACTTAAAATGTCAGACCAATAAGTCAATTTCTTTCTGGAAGTCATAAACTGAAAATGAAATTGCCTCTGTTTCTCTCTAAGCATGTGTCTCATGAAGAAATTCTGCTTTTGGAATTTCTAGACAGAACCTCCAACTGGATGAGAAGACTGAAAAGCTAATAAATTGCCTATTCCTTTTCTGTTATCATGAGCTATAAAAAAATAATAATAATAAAAGCTCATAATCAAGAGTATCAGACCAGCTTAATTTTAATAAAAGTAATCAAAGAATATGGCTTTAAAGTCTGCCCAGATGTGTTTATAGATATTCTTAGTGTCATTTGTACAATCTGTAATAAAAGCTTACGTTTTAAAAATTAGATTGCCAGAGAATCTTTGTGTTATGCAGGTAGAGTCGAAAGATGAGAAGAGCCCATTTACAGAATGACTATTATAAATTCGTCCTATCCAAATGTAGACATGTAGACAAGAAATAACATAAATTTGTCAATCACTAATTAGTAATTCATCCCTTACCAAAGAATGGTAAGTTTTGAGAAGGCAGGTAATACAGAGCAAAGTCAGCTCTGGACAGATAAACAGGAGGCCAGAAGAACTGTCTCTGAAATTAATTAAAACTGACCAAAAATTAGTATCTCCTAGCAAAATAACAAACGAGATTGTGAACTTCCTAAAGGAATGCTGTGGTTTGTGCCGTAACCGAAATAAACTTAAAATTGTGTTGGCATTAATTTTAAGAGCTGGTGGCAGAGATTTTAGGCTGCTTGTCAAGTGCAGTTCTTCTCATGCTCTAACAAATGAAAATAATTGGACAATATTTAAATGTATTGCTTGAAACACCAAAAAAATGACCTGATTCTAACCAAGAATAATCTAACCAAGTCTACAGTGTACGTGTGTTGACTGAGGTAGCAGTGGGTGTGTGATATGAAATTCCAAAGAATCTCCAAGGAAGGCTGGATGTATCTCCACTTTCAACCCTTGTTTCATTTCCTATTACTAGAAACTGGGTGTGATCATGACAGCCTGGGCAGTCGTCTGGGAACAGGATGGCAGAGCAGTGATCTGTGAAAAGTGATAGGTACTGGGCCAAAAAAACAATGCCAGTGCTGTGGTGAGGTTCACAATTGTAGTAGGGAACATACAATTATTTGGTCTATTATTATTTAAGAGTCTTCTAAGTGATGAAGTCCACATGAAAGGAATCATTTCCAGGAGAAGAAATGTGAAGTAACAGAATAAATGAGTTCAGCATCATGTAGTAGAATGCAAATCAGGTTCACTTAATGAACCTCATCTAAAAAGTATTTATTCCACTACACATTTGACATTTTAAAATTTTATTAAGTGTGTGTGTGTGTGTGTGTGTGTGTGTGTAGGCATGCAACGACCATCAAGGTTTAAAATGTGAAGGTCAGAGGACAAGTTTCAGGAGTCGGTTCTCTCCTGCCACTGAGAAGAATCTATGGATTAAATTCAACTCTTCTATGTTAGCAATGGTAAGTCTGTTTCATAAAAATCTCCCATTTTAGCTAAACCATCACAATTCCTAAAACTAAGGCAATTTGGTTCCCATAGCTAAAATAACATGTTTCTATATTCGTGCTTACTATGTTCTATCTATCTCCAATTATGAGCAGCCAGCCACAGAGAAGTTTGTTGATCACATGACATTCTTTAACTCTGGTTACTCCTAGCTTTGTCCCATCTTCTCAGCATTCTCCTTCCTAAGTGCACACTGGGAGGAATGAACTCTAAGCTTCAGGAAGCCATGACTGAAAGAACATACATTCTGAGGAGGAGATTCGTCTTACACACCTTTATTGTATTGATCCCTATAACTCACTCCTCCAGTAGGTCCAAACCCATCCTGAGTAATGCAATCTTCCTAATACTCCTGCTACTTACGTATTTAAATGTAAGCATAACTTCTACATAGGAGATTCTCCAATATGCTTTCCCCTTCTCAATATGTGCCATATCTCTAATATAAATGTCACTGAAGCCTGCATTTTTGCATCATATTTTATGATGATTTTTAGCTCACGTATTTGTCTAAGGGCACAAGGTTATAAAGTGTGGGCAGTCTACTGACTTTAGACCCCACAACATCAGGTGTTGTAGAACTCGTGAGTAAATTACTGAATGGAGATAAGAAAGAAACAGAGAATAGCCATCCAGGAACAAACAGTGATGCTCTATGTGTGGAGGCTTGGGATTATGCACGCTGACAGAAATGTAAATGAGCACTGTTACTGTAACTGTGGAAGCTTCGCAAAAAATTTAAAAATGTGGTCCAGCCACATTCCTTCTCAGTTCATGCAAAAAGGACTCAGACACCAGTTTACGATGGAGATACTTGCATACCCTTAATCATCATGAGACCATATTCACTATAGCAAATTAACCAATCAGCCCTGATGCCATCAGTAGATGAATGGATTGAGCGGATTTGGTATAAATACATAATGGAGACTTACTCTGTCGTAAAAGAAAAACAAATTACATTATTAGTAGTAGACAGTGTGGACCCAGAGAGCATCGTATATGAAACAAGCCAGTCGAAAAACTACAAGTATTACATATTCTCATTTGTATGGACAACAGGAGAAAAGGGACATGAAACTGAAAAAAAAATACTGGATATGGAAAGGAAGAAAGCAAGTGAAGTTTTCAGAAAGGGGTTAAAAAAGCAGTACTATGGCTCCGAAAGTAAAGGTACCTGCTTTGCAAAGCTGAGATCTCTCAGAGAGTAAAACCTAAGGACCTGAATTCAACTCCTTGGACTCAAGTTGTCTTAGGGTTTCTATTGCTGTGAAGAGACACCATGACTATAGCAACTCTCACAAAAGGAAACCTTTAGTTGGGGCTGGCTTAGAGTTTCAGAGGTTCAGTTCATTATCCTCATAGCAGGGAACACAGCGATGTGCAGGCAGACATGGTGCTGCAAGAAGGAACTGAGAGTTCTACATCCAGACCAGCAGGCAGCAAGAAGAGAACCGGCTTCAGCTTCTGAGATCTCATAGCCCAACCCTTAGTCATGCTCCTCCTCCAACAAAACCACACCCCTTCCAAGACCACACCTCCTAATAGAGCCTCTTTCTAGGGACCTATAGGGACCATTTTTATTAAAACCAACGAGACAAGAGAGGGAGCCACAGCCAATATACAAATCCAATAAATGATAATAATAAAAAAAACCCAACCACCACACAAGTCAAGGCAGAAGAAGAGTTACAGCTCAAAGTTATCCTTTGATTTCCATACTCATGCTGTGGCACATTTGTGCACATATCACAAAACACACACATATGCTCACACACACACACACACAGAGGCAGAGAGAGAGACATATATTTAGCATTTCTGCGATTTAGAGTAAATGCAAATAAATATTAATATTGCAATTAATTCAGCAAGGAATACTTGAGAGAAAGTTCTTTACCTTCAATAAATTTTATTTATAATGGAATGAGTTAAGTCAATACTAACCCACATAAAATCAAGGGATGAAAAGTATTGTATTTCATTTAGCAAATTACTAGACATCATTACTAAGAGGATTAAAGTTGACTATAACCTATGTGCAGGTTGCAAATACTTAGAAGTAGAGAAAGGGCAATTCACAGATGAATTAGGAGAGACCATGAGAGAAACAGCAAAGTTCAGTTTATGAAAGAGACATGGTTTTGACAGCCAATATGGATTAAGAAAGAGAGCAAAGAGAATCAAGGTGCTCTTAGTAGACAGTAAAATATTTCTTTAAAAGTGAAAGTCATTTAATCATGGCCTAAACAAATTAAGAAACATTTTTGCATGATTTTTATTTATTTGCTGAAGAGAGACTTGGTGGCTTGAGAATGTGGTGTTCTCCAAATGATAGAAGTTGCATCACTTTGAGGAAGAGTTTAAAAATTGGCCAATGAATCCACTGAGAAAGCTGAAACCCCTGAGAAGTGGGACTTGCACACAGTAATTGATAAATCATTGACAGCTCTGGTGCAGCATCGGCAGAAGGATGGACTGTTGTCATAAAAAGACAGAGCACATGCATGTGAAAACCAAGAGGGCTCTACAAGATCCACAGTGTGCAAACTAATCTAAATACCCCAAATCACAGGACATCAAGTATTCAGAAGTATTAGGATTCTCTCACTAACTAATCAGTCTTCTTAATTTGCTTGCATTTTTTAAAAAGAACTCAGTACTGTATAGCCCAGGACAGTGGCTCTGTAAAGCCTGGCACAGGGGTCTTTTCTGAGACTGATATTCCAACCAAGGACCATTCATATATATAATATTGAACCCCTGCTCAGACATAGCCCATGGCAGCTCAGTATCCAAGTGGGTTCCCTAGAAAGGGGAACAGGGAACTGTCTCTGACATGAACTCAATGGTTAGCTCTTTGACCTCACCTTGCCCCCGAGGGAAGAGCAGCCTTGTTAGGCCACAGAGGAGGACATTACAACCTATCCTGATGAGACCTGATAAGCTAGGATCAGATGGAGGGGGAGGAGGACCTCCCCTATCAGTGGACTTAGAGAGTGGCAAGGAGGAGATAAGGGAGGCAGAGTGGGATTGGGAGGGAATGAGAGAGGGGGCTGCAGCTGAGATATAAAGTAAATAAACTGAAATTAATATAAAAAATAAAAATTTAATTAAAAGAGTGGCTATAGGAAGGAATATCATTCTTAGAAGAGTATGACTGAGAGAATTTGAGGTGATGAATGCAGTCATAGAGCAGGTCAGTCACTAGGCAAGCTCCTGTGTTTGCTGATGCTCCCTAGTGTATGAAGCTGACTGGCTCCTGTTGTCCATTTTGGCTCTTTACCATGTCTTCATTATCCCCTCAAACTGAACTTCTTGATAAAAATGCTTTACAGAAGCATCAGTCACCAGATCAGGTGCCTGCTTAAGCCCACATTGCTTTAGCTGCAATTCAACCACTACATCCTAGATTTCTCATTGGTAGAATCGAAAGAAAACCCTTAGGATTCTAACATAACAATGTCATGGTAATTCTATGCATTCCATTCAGTGATGTGATTTATTTCTGTTATTCAACACTGCTGAACGTCTCTAGAAATGTCCTACAGTCAAAGGTGGGAGGTAGCGAATCAGACTCATTTTTCTTGTTGCAGTAAAGGGAAAATAAACACAGATGTCCCAGGCATCAGTGACAGGAAAAGAACAAGGTGTTTATTGAGGTGTGTTTGTGCAGACTGATGCTCTAGAGGGGTTCTATGTAGGGACATGGAAATC
Source organism: Pachyuromys duprasi (assembly GCA_028658305.1). Lineage (NCBI taxonomy): Eukaryota > Metazoa > Chordata > Mammalia > Rodentia > Muridae > Pachyuromys > Pachyuromys duprasi. The sequence goes on from CM053744.1 coordinate 64,349,038, forward strand.
TACAGAATCTTCTTTTAAGGGGTCAAAGCAAAACTAAGCTAGAATCTCCTCTCTGAGAAGAGTTGGACATTTAAACAAAGTATATATCATAACTCATTTTTCCATGACTGAGGCTCAATTCCAGAGATCAACTTAAATGAAAGAAAGTTTTCCTTTGGCTCAAAGATTCAGCAATTTCAATTTACGGTTCCATGGCTCTGTGGCTTTTGGGCCAATGCTAAACCAGTACCTGTTGACTGGAGGATGTGTTAAAAACAGGTGGCTGAGAGAGGGGATCCAAGATGGCTGCCACGAGAGAACACTGTGTCTGAGGAGTAGGAAAGCAGAAACAACGCAGCGACCAGGAGACTGAACTCTGGGACCTAAAACGCCAGCATTGTGAGTGCCAGGTGAGCGGAACT
>CM053744.1:64349938-64388374 GCA_028658305.1 Pachyuromys duprasi
AGAAATAGACGTGAACTGAATATTTTTACATGAATTCAGAGAAATGGCCAAATTTCAGATTTTCAGTACAAAATAGAAGCTACATGGTTTGGAGCATACAGAATAATTTTAAAGGTGTTACCTTTTAATTTTAGACTTATTTGTGCATGTAAGTGTTTTGCTGATATGTATATCTGTGTACCATGTCATACCTGGTGCCTGAGCTGGTCAGAAGAGGGGATTAAATCCCCTTTGACATTATGAATGTTTGTGAGCTGCCGTGTGGATGTTGGAAACCACTGAGACACCTCTCTAGCTGGTATGATTATTTTCAATGTTCAAGCAATGAAAATTTTCAAGTTTTTCTTCAGAAACAATATATCCAGAATCCAGGGTTTTGTTGTTGATATTGTTGTTTTGTTTGTTTCTTTGTTGTATTTTTAGAAAAACTCTGTTTTTCAAACGTAAAAGTGTAGGAAATTATCAGTTATTCATTCACCAGACCTTAGAATGTGCATAATGAAATGTTACCATGTGTTTGAAGGTTATTGTTGTGAACTGCAAATTAAATGAATGAAATAAAAAAAAATGGAACTAAAAAAAAAAACAACAGGTGGCTGAAAGATAAAGAAAGCCAGAGAAGGGTCTAAATTCAAATGACCACTTACGGACCTAGCCCCAATGACTCAGTTTCCTTCCAGTAGACCTTGTCTCCTAACAGATCCACTAACCATAGTAACATCATCACAGTAGCAACCCTGCCTTTACTACATGGGGCCCTGTGAAACCCATTTTCCAACCATAGCAACATTGTGTATAGAGAAGAGTTTATCACAATGTGTCTGTTATATCACATTGAAAGCTCTCTGTGTTGAAGCAAAATTGAAATTCATGAGACTTGTTTGTCGAAAGAATATTCTTTTCCCATCACTTCAAATCTTCTAATAGTCCTCTATATCCAGTCTAATCATCTGTATATTTTGGCAGGCTTAAGAAAAAAAAAAGACTACCCAATATCTCTGGCCCTTATTTTGCTTTATGTCTTCCATAGATCTGGCTTATTTCCTCAAATAAGCATACCAGAGGTTTGCCCTGGCATCATTCCTCCACTCCTTTAAATCATTTTCTCCTAGTCAGTTTTTCTTTTTATTTTAACCTTGTGATGTTTACCTCACCCTTTGTTTATTATTTTGGGGGATACCTAAGCAGCTACACTTTTTTTTACATTTTCTCATATAATTGTTTCAACTCTCACTTATAATTTTATTTCACATACATAGAGACACACATACTTTCTATACAAAAATATTATGCTGACCCTCAAATTCATGGAAAGAATAAATGATCCCTTGTTACTGTTAAAAACCCAAATTTCTCTGCCTCATTGATGTTCCTTTGTGAGACAGAATCATGTTAGCGGCACAAAACCTCAGTTAGTTCTTTCTGAAAGACCAGTAGGCACCCAAAACCCAGGGAGAATGTGTATTTGAGCACAGGACAGGATGTTAGAGAGATTCCCAAGCCAGCATTTGTGAGGTAGAGGCTACAGGATCAGGGGTCCAAATCACCATTAGGTATATAGAGAGTACCAGGTTGGCCTAGAAAGAGATTCTACCTTAAAAAATTATAAGAACAAGAAACAACTAAGAGAAAAAGATAAAAAGTCTGTGAAACTCTCTAGTATGTGGATATATGGATATATGTAAGTATTGTTGTTTTGCCATCATTATTAAAATTATTTCTTAACTGGGAATAAGGGTAAAAAACACCAAAGTAAAGTTAAAATAATTTTACCATGAAGTCTGCTATTCTTAACTGCTGCAAGAACAAAATGACTGGGGTGACATCAGAAATAATGAATTCTTTAGGACCAAACAAATTCCAAACTGCGGTCTTCATAATAAAAAACATTAGCTTGTTAGGGTAAATAAGATAGAAAATATGATAGGAATACTAAAGAAAATGTTATGTCTTTATATGCTACAAAAATAAATAGTCTAGTGAAGTATATATGCAAATACAATGAAACCCTGTAGAAATATTTTAAGAGTTGTTTCTAAATTAAATTTACAAAGAAGTGTTTTATCATGCTTATCAATAAACAGCATTCTTAGGACGCTCAAAAATGTCTGTTGTTGACGCTTTAGCAAGTACACAAACACACATGAATTTTCATAGAAACACAGCTCCACTGCACAACTTTAATCCTTTGTCTCTTATTTACTAATTATCTTTACGTGCCATCTGGGAATGGGCTATCTGTGGAGAGTTTCCTTTTTCATTGCTATATGGAACAGTAAGCCTAAACAATCGAAAAGCAGCGATTGAAATCACTGTGAAGGAGATTCAATCTTGTAGCAGGGATTGTCTAGGTTGAGGAGATATGATGTTTCAGGGAAAAACGTTGCCACAGATCACAATCTGGGAAAGGAAAGGCAAACGTGAACTCACCTTAAATGAAGGCACTCTCAGAGAAGAGGTGTGGAGGATAAAGAACAAAAGATACCGGAAATCTACGATTCAGGGCAGCTGAATATAGGAATACAGTTGGAAACTGATTAGCAAAAGAGGATGAAGAATTAGCTGTGATCAATAAGGTAGTAATCAATTAAGACCTCAGAATTAAAAAACAGCTTTAGAATTGAAAAGTTCTGTGGTCATTTTAAAAACAGCATTAGCATTACTCCAAAAAAAAAAAAGCTAGAAAGGACAGTTTACCATCAAGATACCAAGTTAAGTATGAAATGACACAGGAGAAAAACATAGTATAGTAACAATCTATCCTGAACACTGTGGAATAGAAACGAAACAGTTAAAAGGAAGAATAGCAAATAACTAACTGATTGGGATGTACACACATGTATGGATGGCTAATGTGAAAACAGGATAAGACAAAGGTCTTTTAAAAGATGACATCATGTCTCTGCATGCTGAATCACCAAATATTCTAACGAAATATATGTGATACAATGAGACATTACAAATCTATTAACAAGCAAAATGCTATAGAAATGCAAAGCACTCTATTGTTACACACAATATGTTCACACATATAGAACCAATGTCTTGCTTTGGTTGAGTATTTTTCATTTTGTTCTTTATGGGTGAAATGAAGGAGCAACAGGGTGATTTTTGAAGAATTTAAATAAGAAATATCAATCCAGAGCATATCTTTGAGTATACACTTCTGAGCCATACTGTTTAAAGCAGTTGAAATTAACAACAATGTAGAAGAAAGCCAGCCCCCTTCCTTAAAAAAAATTAGTGTTTTAAAGATGTATATTAGGCAGATTTTCAATATTTTATACGTATTATTCAGTTCAAGCCATAAACACTCTGATTATTAGATTTGTAATATATAATTTCTCAGAAAATTGTGTTTTCAATTATAGTTTGATCAAATAGGTCTAACCAAGTTGTAATATTTTTCTGGAAAGCAAATAAAACTGGAAAGCAATGTTACCAGCAATGTGGGATAGGGTCAAGGGACCGCTGTGGAGCAATGGAGGTTGTCATAAAGAACGCCTGCAAGGTGGAGTCACATTATTTATTCTAGTGCTAACAGAAGTTAGGTAAAAGGATGCTTCACTTTTGTGAAACAAAGGAAAGGATGTAAGGGATTTGCTTTTCCTCAAAGGAACTATATTTTTATTTTTTTAATTTTTATTAATTGCAGTTTATTCACTTTGTGTCCCGCTGTAGCTCCTTCCTCCCTGCCCAATGCCATCCACCCTCCCTCTTCTCTCCCAGTCCACTGATAGGGGAGGTCTTCCTCCCCTTCCATCTGCTCCTAGCCTATCAGGTCTCATCAGGAGTGGCTGCATTGTCTTCCTCTGTGGCCTGGTAAGGCTGCTCCCACATCAGGAGGAGGTGATCAAAGAGCAGGCCAATCAGTTCATGTCAGAGACAGTCCCTGTCCCCATTACTATGGAACCTACGTGGACACTGAACTGCCATGGGCTACATCTGTGCAGGGGTTCTAGGTTATCTCCATGAATGGTCCTTGGTTGGAGTATCAGTCTCAGAAAAGACCCCTGTGCCCAGATTTTTTGGTTCTGTTGCTCTCCTTGTGAAGCTCCTGTTCTCTCCAGGTCTTACTATTTCCCATTTCTTTCACAAGATTCCCTGCACTCTGCCCAAAGGTTGGCCATAAGTCTCAGCATGTATTTTGATACCCTGCAGAGTAGAGCCTTTCAGTAGGTTCCTGTCCTGTTCCCTGTTTTCTCCCTCTTCTGACGTCCATCCTCTACCTTTCTGAACAGGGATTGAGCATCTTAGCCAGAGTCCTCCTTCTTGGTTAGTTTCTTTAGGTGTACAGATTTTAGTATGTTCATTCTATATTATATGTCTAATATGTACTTATGAGTGAGTATATACCTTGTGTGTCTGACTGCTTCTGAGATACCTCACTCAGGATGATCCTTTTCAGTCCCACCATTTGCCTGCAAATTTCATGATTTCCTTGTTTTTTATTGCTGAGTAATAATCCATTGTGTAGATCCACCAAAATGTCTGTATCCATTCCTCAACTAAGGGACATTTGGGTTGTTTCCAGCTCCTGGCTATTACAAATAAAGCTGCTACAAACATGGTTGAGCAAATGTCCTTATTGTATACTTGAGCATCTTTTGGATATATGCCTAGAAGTGGTGTAGCTGGAACTTAAGGTAGCACTATTCCTAATTGTCTGAGAAAGCACCAGATTGATTTCCAGAGTGGTTGTACAAGTTGACATTCCCACCAGCAGTGGAGGAGGGTTCCCCTTTCTCCACATCCTCTCCAGCATGTGTTGTCACTTGAGGTTTTGATCTTAGCCATTGTGCTGGGTGTAAGGTGAAATCTCAGAGTCCTTATGATTTGCATTTCCCTGATGACTGAGGACGTTGAGCATTTAAGTGTTTCTCCACCATTCAATATTCAGGCTCTAAAAGCAACAATCAATAAATGTGACCTCATGAAACTGAAAAGCTTCTGTAAAGCAAAGGACACTGTCATCAGAACAAAACAACAGCCAACAGTTTGGGAAAGGATCTTCACTAACCCTATATCTGACAGAGGGCTGATATCTAGAATATATAAAGAACTCAAGAAGTTAAACAGCAACAAATAAAGTAATCCAATTAAAAATGGGGTACAGAGCTAAACAGAATTTTCAATAGAGGAATATCAAATGGCAAAGAAACACTGAAAGGAACTTTTATGACTGCACACTCATTACTGAGAGTGAGAGACATTGAAGGCTTCTGTGACAACCTCTCCTTGCCACTGGGGAGTGGGGAACAGTCCAGTCAGGGACCTACTGAAAACAATTCTTTTTTATTATTCTTTTTTTCCAAATGAATATGGACTTTATTTATTTATAATAAACTACATACAGTAAGAACAGTTATGAAACAATCAGGAAAGCCAGATGTAAAAGTTACATTCAAAATGTTCAGCTCATTTGTATTTGGCAACCTTGAAAAAAAATACTATCTATCCTGTGTAGGTGAGTCTAAAAGTTCATACCTAAATCATTCTCTATCATATGTTGTATTTATCAACTTAAAAAATATCTTTCTAGACTTTAAAACATTTTCTTACATCCTAAACAACGTAAGCCTATGTATGAAACTATAACTGTCTAATCTTCCACCCCATCAGAGACTTGAGAAGGAATAATATTATTACTTAAGTAGGAAGTACAGGCAAGCAACTTGCAAAACTAAGATGACAGAGACAGTTTGCTGCCTGCTCAGTCACCCACTCTCTCTCTCTCTATGATGTTGGAGCATCATCTTCAGAAATATGAAGGACTTGCTTACCCTGTCATGGCAGAGCTTGGCAGTCAACTCAGACAGAGTCATATTGTCTGTACAGAGAGCTGGGGCATTTTTTGCCCAGTGAAATAAAAGGAGAACAGAACTCTTAAAATAAGTGAAATAGATGCTGAGGTATAGTTCTTCATAATTGATGGCTTCTGGCATTGTGGGGGTGGGGAGGATATTCAGTTTTCTTCAAGAGGCTAGCCATTAGTAGTCTGACCATTCTCTAAAGGAATTTGAATCCAGCAGCATGGCTGCTCTAGCAAGGGATCACATCCAAAGACCTTCTAGGTCTATATGATCTGGCTAGAATGTAGACATACTCTGAATTACAGTATGATCTGTCTGGAATATAGACATGGCCTTTAGTTCACACCTTTAATCCCTCACAATCAAGATAACATTAGTTATTAGAAGGAAGCAGCCATGTTTGAAAGTGACATCCAATTGAGGAGTAGACAATGTGATGAATCAGAGAAAGACCTGATAGAATGAGTTACAGATAGGATTCACCCAACTTTCATGAGGACAAGAAAGAGAAGCCAATTAAGAGCAGTGCAGGGAGAGAGAGGAGGTCTTTACAGGCATTTTTTTAACAGCACAATTTTACAGAGAGAGTTTACAGAATGAACAAGCTAGACACAGGTGAAGACAGAAAGATCCAGAGAATGAGAATGAGACAGAAGATTAAAACACATCGCCAGAATTAGTTTGAGAGCGGGCAGAGCAATTCAGTCAGAAGCAAGAGAAGCTAGTTTGAAATCAATCAGGTTGGAGAGGAGTTTGGGCCAGAACAACTGAGTTGAACAGGCAGTGAGTGTTCAGAAAAAATTAGAAAATCTTGGAAATAACTCTTATCTCATGCCCTCATCTAAAGAAAACAAACATACAAACATCATTTATAATGCTTTAGTGCATTGTAACAACACAAATTGAACTTGGTGGTATTTTGGGGGGAGGAGAGAGAGTGGGAGGGTGGACCAATGAGGAATGGGAAGTTAATGTGACAGAAGTGCATTACATGAAATTCCCAAATAATTAATGAAAATATTATGTTGGGGCAAAATATATTTAAAAGAAAGACGCAGGGACTTAAACGTCCCTGAAAGTGTGCTTTCCAACAAATGCAATGCAACTTGCAGAGCTACAAGATAAGATTTACATCATTTTTATGCTCATGAGAGCTGCTGGGCTGCCTTATTCAATTCTAAATACAGTAGACAAAGAGGTAGAATAACAGACTTTTTTGTCACAGTTCTGAAGGCCAGAAAAATCTCAAGACCACCGTGCTGATTCATGGGGTTCACAGAGGCATGCAGCAGCCACCTTCTTGTGGAGCCCTTTTGTGAACGTCCCTGCAGCAGCAGCTCTGTGATGCTTCTCACAACAAAGAATTACACACACCAACTCAGGGTATCACCCTTCAGAACTCGTCAAATCCTAATTATGTCTCAGATATCGTTTCCAAAGAACAGCACAACAGACATAGGGCTTCAGTTTATACAGTGGTCAGTGGGGGTAAGAACCACAGTCTACAGAAGGAGTCAAAGAGAGAAATCATGGCTGCCCAGGTAGAAGACTCTTCATAAAATCAACAAACTTGAGTCAATCAGCTTGTTTGTCAATAAGCAAAATGTTGCCAAAGTGCAAGAGGTGCCCTTTGCACTCACAACCAGATAGTGCGCTTAATGTCACTGTTTCTAACAGTCTGACACCATTAAGTTATTTTTTATTATTTATATTTTATTAATTTATTATTTTGACATCTTCCTGATGAAATTACATAACAGACATTATGCTGTGTGTGCATTTTCTTCATTTAGGAAATACTTTTAAATCCTTTTTACTAATATTTTCTGTCTTTTCATATCTACATAATAGACTACTGTGTAACAGGTAGCATCACTTTCTGGTGTTGATTTGTTTACTAACATTTTGACCACTGTGCACAACATAACTTAGGAACATTCTTATGTGGATGGCTATGCCTGGAATGGAATTTAGAAGTCACAGTGTTCACGTGAGTATGCACACCTGTAGACACCACTGTAGGAAGATGGCTCTGATTACCTTACTTTAGTGTTAAACTGTTACTGTAATTTATCTTCACATTCTAATTCCTGTGTTGTATCTCTCCTGTTGTGGTTTTAGCTTTTATTTCCCTAAAGGATGATGAAGTTGAACAATTTTACTAGCATGTATTGCTACTCTTTTGTGTTTTATTTTTCTCTATTAATTCTTGGGCGTTTTAAAATATATTGTGCATACAAATACATTGTCAGTTATATATAACTAAAATTTATTCTTCTATCCTGTGGCTTAGTTTTCATTTGTCCAGTAATATCATTTAATAAACAGAACGCTTCATTTCTAATGTTCCTAAATAATCAGAATTTCCTGCACAAAAATTGTTTGGGAAAATAAACATTCTCCTATACTATAGAAAGAAAATATTCTGTATCTTATTTTGACATTTATTTTTGGATAATCTTTAAGCTCTTTCTTAGTCCAGTAACTCTTGTACTATTTATTCTATGCATTATTCTGATATTCCTCTCCATAAAGAATTATTATTCTCTACACAGATTATTCTGATTTAACTCTATGCTATCTTCTTCCTCAGATTTCTTTGTAAAACTCCATATCTTCACATTAGAAAATTTTTTGCGTACCTAACTTTATTTTTTATGTTTATTGTTAGAAATCAGAAGAGGAGGGATGAATAGTATAATAGTTATGGGTCTGTGGTTTTTCTGTTTTTTGGGTTTTTGTTTTCTTTTGGTTTTGTTTGTTTGTTTTTGGTGTGATAGAATACCCTGACAAAAAGAATCTTGGGAAAGGAAAGGTTTGCTTCAGTTTATTGTTCCAGAGGGACTGAGTCTGTCATGGCAGAGAGGACACGGCAACAAGCAGTAAAAGTATGGTGGCCAGAGCAGAAAGCTGACTGACTGCTCGACTTTCACCTCAATAGAGGAAACAGAAAACAGGAAGTGGGTCTGTACAAGAAAACCTCAAAGCCTACCCCCAGTGACATACTTCCTTTAGCAAGGTTTCATTTCCTAAACATCCCATAGCCTTCCCAATTCACACAATCAGCTAAAGAAGTGTTCAAGTAACTAACGTGTGCTAGACTTGGCATTTCTCATTCAAGCACTACAAATGGCACATAATATTGGTGAATGTCTTAGTGGTTTTTAATTGAAAACCACGGCACAAACCTCAACTCGTTTACGTTTCATGTCTTCAAGCAGATACATTGAAAAAATGCTCCACTTTGGGTTTTGGAAGAGTCGTTTTACAGGAATCTAACAGGCCATAACTAAATGAATTTATCTTTTTCTATGTATTCTCATATTATTTCTTTGATTGCTAAAAACATTGAAATCAGTGAAGTAGCATACAATGCTGATTATTTAGAGTTTAAGTTCATGTCAGTGGGACCCTGCATCCAATCTATATTTAGGTCATGTAGTTTTTACACAACAACTCTTGGTTTTTCTCCAATCAATCACAATCATTTAGATTGTCATGCTTTGAAGTTACCTTCCCATGGTCACACCCACTGTGATCAACAGACACCTTGATTTGCCTTCTTAATGAGAAATTGAATAGCTAATTTGCCCACTCAGGCAAAATTTCAAATGCCTTTGACTCCACTAGTGGAAAGAAGACCAAATTAATTCAATCATGGTTAGATTTATTAGACTAAGTCCATAATCCTGCTGGGTAGCCTTTCAATTTTTTAATATATATCACATTTTATTGTTTTAAATTACGTATTTTTCTTTTCTTCTTCTCACCTTCCCTTTCCCCTTTATTTCCTTCCCTGAGAATGAATCTAGGACTTTTCTTATATTTTCTAGGCAAGTTACTCCATTGCTGAGCCCAAATTTAAGAGAAAAAAGTCTTAAAGAGAATTTGTCCCTTACAATTAAATTATATTCATGTATTTGGCTCTATGGCAATAAAATTATTATGAGCCCCCAACCCTCAGCATCTGTCATACCACTTTCCTCTCATCTTCCTCAAGTCTTTCTCATTTTTATTGCATTTTTATTACATAAGAAATCTTTTAAATTTAAATATACTTTGATCATATTCTTCCCCTTCCCAAAGTCCTACCCTTCCCCAGCCAAATTTAAGTTATTTCTCAAGAAACAAAAATCCTATACAACACCCCCCCAAATCCAAGAAAACAAAGCAAACACACCCCAAAAAAAGAGTAGACTGAGAACAAACAAACAAACAAAAACCTGTAGAGTCCACGATATGTTGGTCAACTACTCCTGAACATAAGCCCTGCCCTGGCATGGTTGATACACCAGTGTCACTCCATTGGAGAAGACTGATTTTCCTTCCCCCAGCAGATATAAATGACAGCTCAGTTGTTAACTTCTACCCAAGGGGCTAGATTTTTATTCATTCATCTTTTAATATGACAAAATAGACTATAACAGAAAACTGGGATAGCAAAACCTATCACATCAAAGTTGAACAAGATAGATCAACAGAAAGAAAAGAATCCAAGAGAAGGCACAAAAATCAGAGACTCACTCATTTCCACCCTCAGGAATCCCATCAAAACACTAAACTGGAAGCCCTAACATAAACACAGGGTACCTGGTGCAGCCCCCTGCAGTTCCCCATGCTGCTTCAGTCTCTGAGTTCCCAGGAGCTTTGTTCATGCTGATTTATAGGGCTTTGTTTTCTTGGTGCCCTCTAACCCCTCTAGCTTCTTCCACATTTTCTGCCTTCTCTTTCATGGGGTTCCCTAAGCTCTGAGGGGAAGGATTTGATGGAGGCATCCCATTGAGTGTTGGATGTTCCAAGTAGTGTCCACATTTGCTTCCATTTGTTCCACATTTCTTCCCATTTGTTCAGGAGAAATCTTTCTCTGATGATGGCTGAATAAGACACTAATCTACAAATATAGAGAAGTATCACTGAGTCATTTTAACACTACTTTTAGGAGGAGGTGAAGAGTTTAAGTTAGCCTGGGTGACTCCATTTTGAAATGAGGAGCCATGTTGACCCGGAGCTGAACTCAGGTACCAGGAAATATCACAGAATGTGTACTTGGCAGAAAACAAAGTTAACTCTCCTAGCAACAGCCTCCAGGAAATATCACAGAATAAATACTTGATAGAAAATAGAGACAATCTCTGGCAATAATCAATGAGAATCAGTTGGGAAAATTCTCCCCAATGTTCCAGATGTAGTTAAGAAGAATGGGAATTTTGATTATGTAGAAGGTCACCTCGCCCCTATGGCTTTTAACCAATCCTGTAACATCAAGGCATGAACCCCCCTGCTTGCTGTCATGGAAATCCCCTGCTTTCAGTTTTTTTTCCTTTTAAAACCTTGGGCTCAGGGTCCCACCTCGCTACTGATGCGTCAGTGAGACTTGGATCCCCAGTTCGATCACTCCTGTAATAATGCTCTTTTGAGCTTGCATGGAGCTGTCTCCTGATGGTCTTTGAGGGTCTCATGATCCTGGCACAACAGAGGCAGTATTATCATGTTTTTAAACCCGGGGTCCATAATTCTTCGGGGCAGCATTTAAACTCTAAAATGTTAACTTTTCTCATATTTTCTATGAATTATCCTAATATTTTAAGTCATAAAGGCATCTGTATAACCAAGATTCTATTTTTTCTATTCTTATTTCTACCTTTCATGGTACTCTTTCATTAGAAACTCTGTCAGAAAATATGATGATACACTTCTTTGTGTTTTTCCCTCTCATCATTTAACAGAAGTTTAAAGTTATTGGTTATCCGATCTTTCTAAAACATAATAACGTTAAAATAGTATGTTCTCACGCTTATGTAGTAAGTATATAGAGGAACCCCTGGGGCTATGGGGTCAGACAATGTAACGTGGTTAATGCAGAGATCATGCAGTTCAGTGGTCAATGAGTGAACGCTGTGGCCTGTGTTAGCTGCGGCGGTGTTCAATTCTGTTGTGCCAGTTTTTAAACAAATGCATCTCAGACACATGGTGTACAGAAGTTAGAACAAGCAGACCACTAAAGATATTCATAAATAATTGTGATAGACAAGAGTTTCTTTAAAAACATTGCTATGTGGTGGAAAGATAAAACAGGTCAAGATTCAATAAAGATTTTTGTAAAAAAAAATATAATATGTAAACAAAAATTGAATTTTCCATCTCTCTGTGAGTTAGAATGGCTTCATTAGGAAGATTAAATTTACTGCACCATCAAGAATAGGTTAGGCTTGCAGAGCTTTTAGGAATACATGGAAAGGGAGAAAGCTATGAATAAGCTCACACAGGCAGAAATGATAGCTATGAGGAAACTGGTGCAAAGAATACCTAAAAACAAGCTCCATGAATATAGAAATAGTTCCTTGTTCTCTGCTGCTATCCTCTATTGAGGAGACATGTGAAGAAGTGAATGCAGGCATGAACCTGGCATGTTGTCAGGATGCAGTGACCCTGCACACACAGAACAAAATCGAATAACTGATCATCACAAAAGGCAGCAAAAAGGTCAGATAGGAACCCCAAACCAAAAGCAGTAGCTTAGGTGAACCCACAGTACATTCTAGAGAAATTTCATGGCTGAGAAAAGAACCTATTAAGGGTATTTGATAGTCAAGGTCTTGCATTATTTTCAACAATTGAAAATATATAAGAAATAGAGTATAAATGATAAAAAGTCTTCTGAAACACAAAATCTTACTCATTACATGACTTTATTTGACCTTTTGGCTTTATACTGTATTTCATATCAGTGGTGACCTGTAACCCTTAAGTTGTACTTGGCCTGCTGTCTGTCCCTTCATGTTTTTGAACCTCTCCCTTTGCTCTCTGAGTGTTCCTTTCTTCCGTTTACAATATTTTTATCTGAAAAGAGTAAACACTAGAAAATTCTGGCTGCTAGGATTTTGGTGATTATAGCTAGCTCCATTCTATTTGCACTGCATTTGCAAAGCTCCATTTACACATCCTTTATCCTTCAGAGCAGAATTATCCTGGAACAATAACGGAAAAATAAAAACCAAGTCTATCAGTAAGTTGTAGTTTATCAGCAAGATGTCAGCACTTTTTAGACACTTTACTATGTAAGGTATATAAGTAAGGTAGTCTAGATGAATATCAAAAACTTATAGTTTGTTATTTGAAAGATTTTTTAAGTCTACACAATGTTTTACAACCTTTGTAAACAGATATTATAACTTACAAACTGAGATTTGCTTCACTGGAGCCATATGTATTTCCATAAAATTCTGACTCTTAGCAATGCAGTTAAATGTATATGCTTACAGAAACACAAGACAGGTATTGCACACACTGAGAATTCATGATATAATGACCTCTCAGTGACATCATGGTTTCTATTATATAGAATTAAGTCTATGAGTCTGAAGCCAAAAGCCATAATTAGCAGAACTTTAATTGCTAGGAGGAGGAGGAGGAAGAAGAAGAAGAAAAAGAAGAAGAAGAAGAAGAAGAAGAAGAAGAAGAAGAAGAAGAATCTAAGTTATAGAATATCACCAGTCCCACAATTACCTGAAGCAAGACTGAGAAAAATTGTAAGAGAAGAAAACAAAAGATAAGCTCACTGCCATAGATAATGAGCTAGTAGAAGAAACTGCCTTCACTCTTTTGTGCCAGTAGTAACGATGCAACAAATATGAACTAATTCAAGGTATCCTGTCCTTCTTAATAAGAAAATATCTGTTCTCTGTTTCACATTATCAGGAAGTTTTACTTGCAGTGAAAATCTCAGGAGGAGGCTAAGAAGCTGGCATTTCATAGTTTATGTCAGGCTCTGCCAAGAAGTCTTTTATTTCTGAAGAAATTTTGGAAAAGGTGATATATACAGAAACTATTGCTGGGCTAAGATGGCTTTGGGAAACTGATTTTTAAATATTTTTTAATCTGTATGTATGTTTCTATGTGTGTGTATACATGATTTGTGTATGTGTACATGTGTATATGTTCATTTATGCATGACATGTGTTCTAGTGGAAGTCAGAACATAACTCAGGTGTTGGTTCTCAGCTTCTGCTTTGCTTTGAGGCAGAGTCTCATATTCCTGCTGCATTTTCCTGGTTATGGCCCTGAACTTTCAGTGTTCTGAAATTGCATGCATAGCTGAGATTGCAGACATTCACCACTGTCCAGCTTTGCCTGTGTTCTGTGGACCTAAACTCAGTCCCTCGTGCTTATATGGCAAGTGTTTTATGAACTGAACCATCTCCCTAGCCCAATTTCTTTTAAAAGAATGGTTATTCATTTCTAAGGTTGAGAATGTAGCTCAGTAGTACAGAATTTACTAGCATGCATAGGTCTTGAGTTCAAATCCTATCTCAAAAAAGAAGGGAAGGAAAGAAAGAAGGGAGGGAGGAAGGAAGGAAGGAAGAAAAGGAGGAAAAAGGGAGGGAGGGAGAAGAGAAGAAAGGAAGGAGGGACTAGAATGTTCCTAATGAACCAAATACATTTTCCAAAACCTGGTCTCTCTCAGTGTTCACTGAGTAGAGCCTGTACCACCACAGCACCATACCATGTGTGTGTTGAAAGTATCTATGAATTAAACAATTGACCTTTAAAAGAGAAAACATGGTGAGCTGAAAACTAAGGTTCCCTGTCTTACTGTGCCAATTTACCTAGTCTTAGATGAAACGAGCGGAAAACTGCTTGTGCATAAAAAGGCTTCATTAAGTCGATGTTCCCATGTTTGTGTTTGAGTATAGGCTTCTATCAAGGATTCGGAGTGTGACAAGGCAAGTATTTAAATAATGCCTGGATTGTAGAGACAGAGAGAGACATCTACTGGTCCATCTACTACCGGTCACAAGCACCTCCCCCTTCCCTGCAATTAATGTAACATTTTCTCTCTTACAGCTGACAGCCAAGAGCATAATTAGAGTCTAATAAAACACGGGAAAGTCACAAATGCAAAGTGGAGTAAACAGTAAACAGCGAGGGGAGAGGAGACCCGCGAACGTGATGGCTGGGTAATGCCTCAGATAAACTGTGTGCACACTGACACTGTCACGCTCTCAGCAGCCCCAAGTGTGCTGGTAGCCTGGTGCAGACAGACAGCTCGAATTAATCCCAAGAGAAGCGCGTGACAGCCGAGTGAAGCAGACAATTAGAATGAAGGAGGAAATTGGAAATGGCAAAGGTGTGAACATATGTCAAATTACAACTAAATGATAAATTACAATTCTGTCATCGGAATAAGCGGTAATTAAGAAAGATTTCAGCTATCCCTCTTGGAAAAAAAAAGAGAGAGAGAGAGAGAGCGCACCGTATTTTGCCCCCAGTTTAGATTTTTTTTTTTTTTTTTTTTTGCAGAATTGTTTCCATCCATCTCACATGCCGGGCTGAGTCTTCCTGACTTTTGAGCTGCATTATTTGTGTACATTAAGGGTAATTCTTCTCTTTCCTCTTCCCCGTTTTCCAGACTGGCAGAATGATAGTGTCAAAAATGAACAGGAAGCTGATAGTATCTGGAATAAAAAACCTGCATGGAGGCTTGCTGCTGAGGCTGCTGCGGCAATCTAATTATTTTAAACAAGCCCGCACAGTCCAGCTGACAATTAGGAAAGTCTGCTCTATGGCTTGAGGGATTCAGAGGAAGCTGGGTAATCACTGTACACTCGTCCCTTTCGCTTAGGCGGTAATGAAGGTGGGTGGGGCTTCTTGGCAGTTTTCGGCCACTTAACCACAATTTAAAACAGCTGTGTAATTAGCGCACGTTTCTGCATCCAATATCCAATTCCAATTTAGAGTTTGTAACACCTGTGGGTTTTGTTACACGCTCTAAGACCACGGCAAGGGAATGACAGAACCAAAAAGCGTAAGACTGGCAAAGGCAGCTCCAGAGAGGGTGTTCTGTCCCAAGGGACCTTGTGTGCCCACACTTGATGAGGAAGGAATCTCACGTGTAAACAGAGGATTTCTATAGCAGAGTCAACACAAAGCATTCTGGCCTTGAATTCTTTAGGAAAGCAGACATGCCTCTGACTTTCACAACCCTTGAAAACTCCATTAAAAAGGAGAGAAGGAGAGGGGGAGAGAGGGAAAGAAAGACAGAGGGAGAAGAAAAAAAGTGAATAGGACTTTCCTTTCAAACACCATTGGAAAGGACTATGCCCTGTGCCCAAGGTAACAATCTTATTTAGTACATCTAGAAAAAGGTAAAATTGAATTGGTTGGTCATCTTCCACCTGTTATTTAGTGACCATGAAAGCATCGATCTCAGAAATTCAATGAGAACTATAAGGTTAATAGTGATAATTTGTAGAAAGGCTTGATTATAAATAAAATTTGCTAATCTATAAACAGCCCCCAGTTGTTTGAATATGGATAAGGCAGTGTTCTAAATTTTCTGTGCATCATATTAGTTGTCAAATGGGAAGAACAGTACAGAGAGACACTCCTTCACTCACAGAATAGTGAGGGTGCAATGAGATCCTGTTTGAAAAGAGACTGAACTACTCAAAAGTTTCTCTCAGAGTGTATGCATAAATTTACACCATTCCTATGTACGCCCTCCCTGGAGGGCAAAAGAAGCAGCTATCTAAAAAGCAAAATAAACGCCTCTAAAAGGGATGTCAGACGCTCCGAAATTTTTCTGGGATGAAACTATTTCCAGCAGCTACAACCTAATATTGTAGCCAAAGATCCCAAATGCTTAGCTAGGGCAGCATGTTAAAGGCTGAAGGAGCAGTCATGCTGATTACAGTAGGGTTCCTTTTAGAAAACCCACCCAGCACAGAGCCATGAGTCCCTCCCTCCTCCCTCCTCCCTCCCCCCATCACGGCGTGCTTCTCTGAGCCTATGGGATCTGCCCAAGGTTATTTTAAAAGCGGCTCACTCACACACATCTGCTTCAGGAGTAGCGTAGCCTCCTGTGCCCATTCCTTATATTCTTACTGTCTGGGATCAGAAGCCTCTGACACTGACTGCCAGGAGTTTAGACGGATCTAGGGATAGGAAGATGAGAACTGGGTTTCATTTCTTCGGGCTCAAGGGTAAGTGGGTTGGGTGGGGGAGGAGAAGAGTTGCTGCAGTACTATGGACCACCCATCTTAATAGACCTTCTAGTACAGAAACTGGAATGCAGGCATGTGGCCTGAAAAAGTGTGTTATTTTTAAAATATTTATTTATTTAATCACTTTACAGCCTGATCCCGGCCCTCTCCCTCCTCTCTCATTGTGCCTCATGCACCTCTCTCCCCCCTATCCCTCTTCTTCTTAGAGATGGAGAGGCCTCTCAGGGCTATCAACCTACCCCAGCACCTCAAGTCACAGCAGGACTAATCGCATCTTCTCCCACTGAGGTCAGACAAGGCAGCCCAGCTAGAGAAAAGGGATCCAAAGGCAGGAGGACTCAGAAATAGTGACTACTTTATTGTTAGGGGTCCCATATGATGACCATGCTGCACATCTGCTGCATATGGGCAGGAGGTCTAGTTCCAGCCCATGCACACTCCTTGGTTGGTGGTTCAGTCTCTATGAGACTCCCTTGGGCCCAGGTTAATTGACTCTGTAAGTCTTCCTGTGGTATCCTTGACCCGTTGGGCTCCCTCAATCCTTCCTTCCACTCTTCCACAAGACTCCCCAAGGTTGTCCTATTGTTTGGTTGTGGGTCTCTGCATCTGTTTCCACTGCTGGATGAAGTGCCTCTCAGAAGACAGTTATGCTATGCAAGCATAGCAGAGTATCATTAATAGTGTCAGGGGTTTGCTCTCTCTCATGGTGTGGGTCTCAAGTCTGGACCATTCCCTCAATCTCTGCTCCATCTTTATCCCTACACTTGTTGGGTTGAAGGTTTTTATGGGTGGGTTGGTGTCTCCCTCCCTTCACTGGAAGAAGTATAAGATCTTTGCTTCAGTTGGGGTAGAATATTCATAAACTATGATTTGATAAAAAATAAATAAATTTTATTAACTAAAATCTAAAAATTAAAACACAGTTTATACAATAGAAGTTGCAAGTAGAATGATGTCAATGTTCAGATTTTAATAAAATATTATCGATTGCTGTTCATGTCAGACGAGGCAGCTGGGACTTAAGAGAGCCCTGAGTAAAAGGGAGGAGCCCAGAGTTAGAGAAAAACCTGTATGAGGATTTAAGACATCAGCCGTTATCAAGGGCTAGCCTTGGCAAGCCGAGGTAAGACTACAATCGCAGGAGTAATCAGTTGTGTTCATGGGACTGCTGACGAGTGACAACGGAACAGTCAGCCTGAGAACTGCTGTCTGAGCAACCCATTGAACTGATACTAAAAGACACGTAAGAAGAGCTAAGTTCAAAATTGATATGAATCCATCAAAATAGCTAGTAAAGGGCTAGGTGTGTTGCCACATGTCTGTAATCCCTGCTCTTGTAGGTAAAGGTCACCCTTTGCTTTGTAGAGAGCTCAAAATAGACAATCAATAAACAAAAGAAAGGAGAAAAAGAAGAAAGAAAGAAAAAGAATGGAGGAAAGAAGGAAAAAAGAACTCAGTCATGTCTTCAGAAGTTCCTTGCCTCATAATGTTGTATCAGGGCTTTCCTTTCTTTTTTTTCTTTTTTGTAATTTCGTCTTTTTATTACTTTTATTTGTTTTTCTCCTTTTTTTACCCTACAGGTCCCCTTGCATCTACATTATGACTTTCCAGTTTTGTGAGTTTTTTTTTTAACTTCTTATTGAATTTTTGTGAATTTCACATGATGCACTCTAGTCCCATTCATCTCCCTGTGCCCTCATATCTACCCTCTGCCTTTGTACCCTCCCCCCACAAAAGAAAATAAAAAACACACAATCAATCAATCAATCAATCAATGACAAAATATAGAAAGCACCTCACTGTGGAAGACATAGCGTATCCCATGGTGCACCCCTCTATCCACACATCTTCACTTGTAAACTTTCATGGTAATGAGTCATTGGTCTGGTCCAAAGTCTCTGGCTTCCGTCACACCATCAATATTGTACTCTCATCGGGACTCCTCTGGGTTATGCTGTTGTTGCACAGGAATCCTGCAGCTTTGGGTCAGCAGGACCAGCCCTCTCATGTACTGCACGAGTTGGCAGATGATGTAGATTTAGGGTTGAGTCAACTCAAAACCCTGGCTCTGGTGGCACCAGCATCTGCACCACCAGGGCAAGCGCCCCAGCCCTGCTCCAACTAGGCCGCTCAGAGCGGCCATCAGGCAGGCCCACCTCTCCTGCTCTCTTGCTCTAAAGGACAGCTCACCCACACCCTTGCCTCCAGAGCCAGCTCCACTGTGCTGCCCAGCTGAAGCTTGGGACTCAGCCTCCCAAGAGCTGCAGCCAGTAAGGTGCTTGGGTAGCTCTTCCTGTTCGCACACCCGAGGGCTGGGGTTGGGGGCTCACTCGTGCCTTTGCCATTAGGGCTAGCTCCACTGTGTTACCCTAGGAAGGCACAGGGCTCCTGAGAGCTGCATCCAGAGAGGTGACAGGAACAGTTCTGTTCTCTTGACCTCTGAGCCAGCCCTCCAGACTACTGCAGGTGGAAAGGGAGGTGGGAGGCATCATCTGCACTTCACAGCAGCTGAGTGGTGATTGGCAGGGCCAGCTCTCCAGTACTAATGCCCTAAGGACTGCTCACCCACACCCCTCCACCTGGGGCCAGCTCTATTGTGCTGCTCAGGCACTGTGCAGGGCCCATTTCCCTGAGGGCTAGAGCCAGCTCACTGGAATCCATGACCCTGGGCCAGCTCTCTCAACTCCTACAGGTGGCAAGGGTAGGGAGGGCATCACCCCTTGCACAGGCCACCTCATGACAGTCGAGTGGCAGAACCAGCCCTTCCACACTCTCACCCCCTGGGCTGGCTCACCCGTGCCCTTGCCACCAGAACCTGCTCCCTGCACTGTCTGGGCAAGGTTCAGAGCCTACCCTATTGGGTACTCTGGCCAGTGAGAGGTGAGGGCCAACTCTCCAGAGTGCTGCAGCCCGGAGGGCAGGGCCAGCTCTGCACAACCATTGGACATTTACTAGGTCCCAGGGAGCTGCCCAAACCAAGAATGACCCCATGGTCTCTAGTGGTTATATGAATCACAGACATCATCACTGACCCCTGCTGCTGCATGGCCATGGACCCAGACATGGCCTCAGCTGCAACAGGAGCAGAGACTTCACCATCACCTCAGGTGGTGGGGGCTGACTACTCACAACAGGCTATTGCTCTCCACCCTAGCATGCATCTCCAGTTCCACCCGTCTTCATAATGCTCAAACTGTTCTGCTTCTCTTTCTCCCCTATATGTCCAACACGTACTTGCACACTGTAGCGGCTGGTGGGCCTCTGGGTGACCTCCACCGCCTGTGCTGCCTGGCATAGAGTCATGGCAAGTGGACCTCTTAGTGTGCACAGCCTCCCACTGTCGCATGGTGGTGGCAAGCAGGTCTCTGTATGTCTGCTGCAGTGCAGGCAGGTCTCTGGGCATCTTTCTCCACCCCACAAAGGGGCACGGCAGTAGGTAGGTCTCTGGATGTCTTCCTCCCCAGTTTTGCGTTTTTATGGGAATTCTGAGTGTGGGAATGCATAGATCTCTGTGTCTGTATTTGTTATTTTGGCCTTTTCTTGGGCTCATTTTCTTCTTAGTTTTGTCCTATTCCAGTTTTTTATGGTACCTTATTATATTTTATTAGTATTCCATAGAAGCCTGTTTGTTTTCTAATGAGACAGAAAAGGGGTGGATCAGGATGGGAGAGAAGATAGGAAGGTACTAGGAGGAGTAAAAGGAAGATATATTACATGAAACAAAAATCTATTTCCAATAAAAGAGCAACTAAGTATAATCAAGAGAAGAGTTAAGCAAAATGTACTCTACAGCCTCACCAACTTGCTTTATTAGTAAGTTTATTTTGGAACATAAATTCACTTTAGTATTTTGTGTTGCCTTTTTCTCACTGTAATAGTAGAAGGTGCTGGTTATGAAAGACAAGGTCTAATCTACAATATAAAATATTAC
Organism: Pachyuromys duprasi; assembly: GCA_028658305.1. Classification (NCBI taxonomy): domain Eukaryota; kingdom Metazoa; phylum Chordata; class Mammalia; order Rodentia; family Muridae; genus Pachyuromys; species Pachyuromys duprasi. The sequence goes on from CM053744.1 coordinate 64,370,686, forward strand.
TGGTGGAAGAAGACAGAAAGCTCTGTCCTGATGCAACTTGAGGAGCTGGGGTGGGTAGGTAGGAGGGGCTCTTCTTTTCTGAGAAATAGGGGAAGGGGAAGAGAGAGGGAGGGTGGCTCAGTGAGGGAGGTATGATCTGGATGTTAAGTGAATAACTAAATCAATTAATTTTAAAAGTTTAAAAAAATACCACCTGGCATTTTGAGAAACGATTGCACTTGACTCTCTTGAAATGCCCATGTCCACATGTAGGTGTGTTTTAGCCTTTCCCTGAGAAGCTCTTTGTTAACACTGTGCTTAAATCTACGTTAAATTTTTTTCTGATAAAGTCTAACTCTGGTTAAGATAGAAAGAAAGAGTAGGTATGGAAGGAAAAAGGAAAAAAAAACAAAGGACAGAAGGAAGACAGGGAAGAAGAGAAGGAAGAAAGGAAGGAGGGAGGAAGGAAGGGGCAGAGGGACAGAGGGAAGGAAGGAAATAGTTGTAGGAAACAATTGCAAATGAGACTGAATCTACTATATCTAGCATACAAAACAAAGCCACTAGGCTCACCAGTGTTTGGTGTGACTAACCCTGAAACAACAATCAACAGGCAAGGAGCTGGATATGACCCAGAGAGAGAATCAGATATTAAAACCTTGTAAACCAGTTATTGCAGATACGTGTAAAAACTTGCAGGCTAAGACTTTCATTATGAATCTTGAGAGATAGGTGGAAACCATTAAAATGAGTTGAAAATTCTCAAAACAAAATATATGTCTAATATGATCTATCCATTTAGTAGAAGACTCATAGAATTCCTCATCTTAATCACGGCATTATAGCCAGTATTGTTTTTAAAAGGCAGAAAAGAGAAAGCAGATCAAGAAATATTTGGAAGAAATTAAGGATGAATCAGGCAACATAAGACAATGTATAGCATGCATACATGTTGTTCTGGTTTGGAAGAAACTGGACCCCATAAATTTATAAGGAGTGGCACTTTTAGGAAGTGCGGCATTCTCAGAGGACGAGCATGACTAAGGTGGGCCTTGAGGTCTCAGAAGCTCAAGCCAGCTGTCTTCCTGTTACCTGTGAACCAAAATTTAGAACTCCCCTTCTCCACACCTCCCTCTCCCCGAAACCCCCTGCAAAAAATAACACACACACACACACAAAAACCAAGTCTGCTTGTATTGCCCATATACTCCCTGGAGGATGATCAAACTTCCGGGGTCCAGCCCCTTAAGGAAAAGCAAGCCCTCCCCCTCTTCCGCCAGTAGCTATCTGTTGTGGAGAGGGCATCGCAGAAGCCTCCTATGTCTCTCTTTCTCTCTAAAGCTACAGGTGGAATGCTTTCAGAAATGGACTCTCCTGGTTGGATTTTGTCAAACTGTCCCAAACTGCAGTCATCTGGGAAGAGAAATCTTAAAGGAGAAAACGCCTCTATTATATTGCCTGTGTAGGGTGTTTTCTTTCTTTTTTAAATGTTTTTTTTTTAGAATTTTATACAATATATTTTGATCATATTCTTTCCTCTCCCCAAACTTTGCCAAGATCCTCCTTCCTTCTTTACTCACAGGATTTCAAGTTTTTTCTCTCTTAAAAAAATGAAACATACACACACAAACACACACACACACACACACACACACCATGGAGTCTGATTCATGTTGGCCACTAATGAAAATGAGGACAGCTTTAGAGTTTGTTTTATATACTCAGGGTCACCCCACTGGAGAAAACTTTATATATATATATACATATATACATATATACACATATATATATATACATATATATATATATAGTTGCCCTCAAAATTCCACTAGAAAACTCTTATTGCTGATAAACACCTTCAACAAAGTGGCTGGATACAAAATTAATGTTTAAAAAATTCAGTAGCCTTCCTGTACACAAACGACAAATGGGCTCGGAAAGAAATTAGGAAAATAACACGTTTCACAATAGCCACAAATAATGTAAAGCACCTTGGTGTAAATTTAACCAAGCAAGTGAAAGATCTGTATGACAAAAACTTCAAGTTGACAAAAAAAGAAATTGAAGAAAATATCACAAGATAGAAGGATCTCCCATCCTCATGGATCAGAAGGATTAACATAGTAAAAATGACCATCCTAGCAAAAACAATCTACAGATTCGATTCACTTCCCACCAAAATACCAACACAATTCTTTTTGTTTGTTTGTTTTATTTTTAAATTAATTTAATTGTGTATTCACTTTACATCCCAGTCATAGCTTCCTTCCTCCTCTCCTCCCAGTCTGACCGTTCCTCTCTCATCTCTCTCCTTTATTCCTCTGAAAAGGGGAACACCTTCTACCCACCTACTCTAGCTCATCAAGTTGAATAAGGACTGAGTTCTTCTACTTTCACTGTGGCCTGGTAATGCAGTCCTGTCAGGGGAAAGTGATCAAAAAAACAGGCAACAGAGTCCATGACATAGCCTTAGTAGTGGACTCACGTGAAGCCTGAGTTGCCCATTGGCTACATACATAGAGAGGAACCTAGGTCCAGGCCATGCATGGCCCTTGGTTGGTGCTTCAGACTCCATAGGCCCCTCTGGACCCTGGTTAGTTGGCTCTACAGACTTTGAAAGAACAATTCTCAACTTCATATGAAAAAAAAATAAAACAATAACAACAACAACAAAAAACCTGCTAGAGGTTTCTCTATCACTGACTTCAAAATGTACTATAGAGCAATAGTACTGGCATAGAAACTGACTGGTTGATCAATGGAATTTAATTGAAGACCCAGGACTAAACACACACACACACACACACACACACACACACCTATGGACACTTAATTTTTTACAAAGAACCCAAAACCATACAATTGAAAAAGGTAGCAACTTCTGATGAGACCTGATAGACTAGGATCAGAGGAAAGGAAAGAAGGACCTGGGGGAAGGGTATGGGTGGGGAAGAGGGACTGAGGGTGGGCTTGGAGGGGAAGAGGGACGGAGCTATGGGGGATACAAAGTGAATACACTGTAATTAACAAAAATAATTTAAAAAAAGAAAAAGGTAGCATCTTCAAAAAATTGGTGCTGGTCTAACTGGAGGTCTACAAGTAGAAAAATGCAAGCAGATGCATATTCATCACCCTGCACAAAGCTCAATTCCAAGTGGAGTAAAGACCTCAAAATAAAACCAGAAACACTAAATCTATTAGAAAAAAAAAGTGTGAATCAGCCTTGAACTCATTGGTACAGGATACAACTTCCTGAAGAGAACAGCAACAGCTCAGGCTCTAAGATCAACAATCAATAAATGGGACCCATGAAATTCAAAAGCATTTGTAAAGCAAAAGACACTGTCTAGGGAACTCCTCCTTGAACATCACTCAGATAGGGAAATAGAATAGACAATGGCTATGGATGTAGAGAGGGAACTGGATAGGAAAGGGTGTGGGGAGGTAAATGAGGGGGTCTCAGTAGTAGGAAGAGTTGAAAGGGGAGGTAGGAGAGTTTGGAGAGAAAAAGGAAACTGGGGGTGGGGAGTCACTATATCACACTAGAGACCTGCAACAGGGTAGACCACAGCAAAGCTATGGGGATGTTTCTAGCTTAGCCTCCTAGAAAGGAGAGACATGGAGACTGAGAAGGCCATCTTCTAGCCAAGCAGGACTTACAGTGGTGAGAGGGGAACACCAATCCACCTTCAAAACCTTTGATCCAAAAATGTCCCTATCTAAAAGATGTACAGAGATAAAAATGGAGTAGAGACTGAGGGAATGTCCAACCAATGCCTAGACCAACCTGAGTCCCACCCCATGGGAAAGAGCCAACCCCTGGCACCATTAAGGATACTCTGCTATGTTTAAAGACAGGAGCCTAGCATAACCATCCTCTGAGAGGCTCCTCCTAGCAGCTGATCACATTAGATGCAGAGACTCACAGCCGAACATTATGCAGAGCTCCGGGAGTCCTGTGGAACAGAGGGAGTCAGGGGAGAATGGGACATGAACTCAGTGGCAGGCTCTCTGATCACCTCCCCCTTGGGGAGTGTAGCCATGCCAAGCCACAGAGAAAGACATTACAGCCAGTCCTGATGAGACCTGATAACTAGGGTCAAATAGAAGGGGAGGAGGACCTCCCTTATCAGTGGACTAGGGGAGGGGCATAGGAGGAGAAGAGAGAGGGAGATTGGGATTGAGAGGAGATGAGGGAGGGGGACACAGCTGGGATACAAATTGAATAAATTGTAATAAATGATAATAATTTAAAAAATTAAAAATACTTGCAAAAAATAAAAGAAAGCAAGAAAATCCAGAGGGGACAAGAATGACACAAGAGGACCAACAGAGCCAACTAACCTAGATCCATAGAGACTTACAGAGAAGGAAGCATCAACCAAAGAGCATTCATGAACTGGACCTAGGCTTCCTACTCATATATAGGCAATTTGATCTTCCTGTTGGTCCTCTAGTAAATTGAGTGGGCGCTATATATGACGTGGACTCTGATGCCTGCTTTTGATTACTTTGCTCTAACAGGGCTTCCTTGCCTGACCTCAGTGGATGAGGATGAACTCAGTCCTGATGGGAATTAGTGTGCCGGGGTGAGTTGATGGGGAGGCTCCCCTTTTCTGAGGACAAGAGAAAGGGGTGCAAGGGAAAGAGGGTGAGAAGAAGGGACCGGGAAGAGAGAAGGGATGGAGCTGTGATTAGAACGTAAAGTGAATATATAAATTAAAATAAATTAAAAAGTTAAAAGCAGCCGGAGCAAGCCATAGGGAGCAAGCCAGAAAGCAGCACCCCTCCATCACCTCTGCTTAAGATACTGCCTCAGGTTCCTGCTTGAGTTCCCGATCTAATTTCTCACAGTCATGAACTGTAATCTTCAAAGTGAAATAAATCACTTGCTCCTGGAGTAATAACACATATAAGCAACACTATTAACAATGTTGGGAATTTCAGTAGCACTACTAACTTATATAATGTGCTTTCATTCTAAACTGTAATTAAATGAGTCTTTTTTAATTTTCAGCATGCAGAGATTAAACTACACTCTAATAAATAGCATAGGATCAAATAAATAATTTTTCCATTTATTTACATATTTATTTATTTACTTATTTACTTCACCACCTGATTGTAACTCCCAGTACCGCCTTATGACCCTCTCCCCTCTTTCCCCCTCTCTTTCTTCTCAGAGAAGGGGAGGCCCCCAAGGAGTTACCAACCCCCTCAAGTCACAGCAGGACTAAGTGCATACTCTACTACTGAGGCCAGACAAGGCAGTCCAGCTAGGAGGGGAAAGGGATCCAAAGGCAGGCAACAGAGTCATAGATAGGACCTAGGAGACCCATATGATGACCACCCTGTACATTTACTACATATGTGTAGGACCTCCAGGCCCAGCCCATGCGTGTTCTTCGGTTGGTGGTTCAGTCTCTGTGAGCACCCTCATGGGCCCAGGCTAATTTACTCTGTAGGTCTTCATGTGGTGTCCTTGACCCTGCTGGCTCTCTCAAGCCTTCCTTCCACTCTTCCATAGAACTCCCCAAGCTCTGTTTAATGATCAGCTGTGGGTCTCTGCATCTGTTTCCATCAGCTGATGAATGGAGCCTCTTCCTGCTTGCCTTATTAGGGAATGCACATGAGACCTGAGCTGCCAATCAGCTACACCTTTGTATCCGGCCTAGGTCCAATCCTTGCAAGGTCCTTGGTTGGTGCTTCAGCCTCAGCAAGCCCCTCTTGGCCCTAAGTAGTTGGCTCTCTTGGTCTTTCTGTGAAGCTCCTATCACCTCCAGGTCCTTTTCTCCTTCCCCCGACTTTTCCACAAGGCTCCCTTCTCCTGGCACAATGTTTGGTTGTGAGTCTCAGCATCTCTTTCTAGGTGCTGCTGGGTAGAGTCTCTCAGAGAATAACCCTGACTGCTATCTGCAAGCAGAGCAGAACATCCTTAATATTGTCAGGGGTTGGATTAACCTTTTGTGTGATAAATTTCACTAAACTATGACAAATGATAAATGCCATGTATTTGTCATCAACTATCCTCTGTAACAAATTCACTACCCTCTGCTTCAACAATTATTCCCATCTATTTACCCGAATCCTCCAATCGCCAGAAACCAGTCATCATTGTACTGTCTGTGATTTTGCTTTTTAAAAGAGTGTCTTGTATTTAAGCGCACATGAGCTCTTCCAGGCTCAACCTCGCTCACATCTCTTCCTGAGAAGATGGTTCATTTCTATACTCAATGAATAATATTCAGTTGTATACATATATACCCATTTGACCGTAGAAAGGTGTCTTACTTGGTTTGGGGTTTCTTTTAGTTGTTTTCACAATCATCAAAAGGTTCTGAAAATATTTATGTTTAACTTTTTTAGACAGGAGCTCTCAGGTCTTTGGGTATTAAGGTGATTTTTAACTTTTCAAGGTTTTCCCTGTCTTCCAAAGTGCTGTACGATTTGCAATGTGTTTCTGTTGTGGCACATTCTTTTCAGAAGTTGGTATCAGTGTTTTGAGTTTCAGTTTCTCTCTACAGGTATGTAACTCCCTCACATGGATGTTTTAGTATGTATTTATGTAATGAGAATTAAATAAAGTATGTGTGTACCTATTTGCTTTCTGTGTATCTTTTTTGCATTTTTATTAATTATTGTTTCTTAATTTTATTTATTTATTTTATTAATTACAGTTTATTCACTTTGTATTCCAGATGTGGCTCTTCCCTAGTCCCCTCCCAATTCTACCTTCCCTCCCTCTTCTCCTCCCATACTCCTCCACCAGTCCACTGATAGGGGAGTTCTTCCTCCTCTTCCATCTGACCCTGGCCTATCAGGCCACATCAGGACTGACCTCCTCTGTGGCCAGATAAGGCTGATGATCACAGAGGGAGGTGATCAAAGATCAGGCCAATCAGTTCATGTCAGAGACAGTCCCTGTTCCCATTACTAGGGTACCCTCTTGGACATGAGCTACGATGGACTAGTTCTATGCAGGCGTTCTAGGTTGTCTACATGAATGGTCCTTGGTTGGAGTATCAGTCTCAGAAAATACCCCTGTGCCCAGACATTTTGGTTCTGTTGCTTACCTTGTGCAGCTTTTGTCCCTTCCAGGCCTTTTATCTCCCCCTTCTTTCATAAGATTCTCTGCTCTCTGCCCAAAATTTGAGTCTCAGCATCTGCTTTGATACCCTGCTGGGTAGAGTCTTTCAGAGTCCCTCTGTGGTAGGCTCTTGTCCTGTTCCGTTTTCTCCCCCTGCCATGTCGGTCCCATTTGCCTTTCTAAATGAAGATTGATCATCTTACCCAGGTTACTCCTTCCTGTTTAGCTTCTTTTGATGTACAGATTTTAGTATGTTTTCCTATATCATATGTCTAATATCCACTTATAAGTGAGTATATACCATGTGTGTCTTTCTGCTTCTGAGATACCTCACTCAGGATGGTCTTTTCTAGTTCCCACCATTTGCCTACAAATTTCATGATTTCCTTGTTTTTAATTGCTGAGTAGTATTCCTTTGTGTAAATGTACCACAATTTCTGTATCCATTCCTCAGTTGAGGGACACCTGGGTTGTTTCCAGATTCTGGCTGTTATGAATAAAGCTGTTACAAACATGTTTGAGTAAATGTCCTTGTTGTATAGTAGAGCATATTTTGGATACATGCCTAGGAGTGGTATAGCTAGATCTTGAGGTAGCACTATTCCTAATTTTCAGAGAAAACTCCAGATTGATATCCAAAGTGGTTGTACTGCTGGTCCACCAGCAGTGGAGGAGGGCTCCCCTTTCTCTACATCCTCTCCAGCGTGTGTTGTCCCTTGAGTTTTTTATTTTAGCCGTTCTGATGGGTATGAGGTGAAACCTCAGGGTCGTTTTGATTTGCATTTCCCTGAACATTTGTTTGTTTGTCTGCCATTCAATGTTCTTCTATTGAGAATTCTCTGTTTGGCTCCATACCCCAGTTTTTAATTGGATTGCTAGATTTGTTGCCGCTTAACTTCTGAGTTTATATGTTCTGGATATTAGCCTTGTGTCAGATATAGGGTTGGTGAAGATCCTTTCCCAATTTGTAGGCAATCGTTTTGTTCTGACAACAGTGTACTTTGCTTTACAGTAGCTTTTCAGTTTCATGCAGTCTCATTTATTGATTTTGATCTTATAGCCTGTGCTGTTGGTGTTCCATTCAGGAAGTTATCTCCTATGCCAATGAGTTCAAGCTCTTCCCTACTTTTTCTTCTAGCAGATTTAGTATATCTGTTTTTATTTTGAGGTCTTTGATCCACTTGGACTTTAGTTTTGTGCAGCATGATAAATATGGATCTATTTACATTTTTCTACATGTAGACACCTTTTTAGACCAGCACCATTTGTTGAAGATGCTGTCTTTTTTTTTCCCATTGTATGATTTGGCTTCTTTGTAAAACAATCAAGTATCTGTAGGTGTGTGGGATTATTTCTGTGTCTTCCGTTTGGTTTCATTGATCCACCATTCTATTTCTATGCAAGTACCATGCGGTTTTTATTACTACTGCTCTCTAGTACAGCTTGAGATCAGGGATGGAGACACTCCAGAAGATCTGTTGTTGTACAGGGTTGTTTTAGCAATTCTGGGTTTTTTTGTTTTTCCGTATGAAGTAGAGAATTGTTCTTTCAAGTTCTGTGAAAAATTGTGTTGGTATTTTGATGCCAATTTCATTGAAACTGTACATTGCTTTTGGCAGGATGGTCATTTTGGCTATGTTAATCCTACCGATCCATGAGCATGGAAGATCTTTCCATGTTCTGATATCTTCTTCTATTTCTTTCTTCAGAGACTGGAAGGGTTTTGTTTTGTTTTGTTTTGTTTTTGTTTTTTTCCAAACAGATCTTTCACTTGTTTGGTTAGAGTCACACCAAGGTACTTTATGTTATTAGTGGCTATTGTGAAGGGTGTAGTTTCCCTAATTTCTTTCTCAGCCTTTTTGTCTTTTGTATACATGAGGGCTACTGATTTTTTGATTTTGAGTTAATTTTGTATCCAGCTACTTTGCTGAAGGTGTTTATCAGCTGAAGGAGTTCTCTGGTTGAATTTTGGGGGTCAGTTATATATACTATCATATCATCTGTGAATAGTGATACTTTGACTTCTTCCTTTCCAATTTATATCTCCTTGATCTCCTTTCGTTTAGATTTTCTTTCTTTCTTTTTTTTTTTACTAATTACAGTTTATTCACCATGTATCCTAGATGTAGCTATATCTGTTGACCGCAACTCATTTTAAAACATGAATCTATGTGTTGTTATATTTTACCTATTATGCAAGACTACTTTATCTTACTTTTAGCTTTTCTCTCAGACTCTGTTGCCACAAAAATATTTATACAATAACCACAAGATTGTCATTACACAACACTTTACAATAATTTATCTATACATGCTTTAGACTTTAATATATAACCAATGTGTTATAAAACTGAATTTCTTATGAAATGAATATATAAACATATTTTAATTTTATTTAACATTTGGATTAACATGTTAAAGTCAAATTTTGATAAATATGTTCAACCCATATTAACGAGGTTTTGTTCTTCTGGGAAGTGATAACTGAATTTTATTACTATTAATTTTATTTCACATTTAACATTTGTACAAGGTATTTTATGTTCATTTTTTTAGTTGTGATGACTGTTGAAGTTATTCCAATACAACCTTTAAACCACAACAATGTTCCATGTTTGAGGACTGTAATTCACTTGTAATGAATATTTTCTGCTCCCTGATAGAATTCATTATTCTCACTTCAACAGCAGCAACAGCAATAAGTGGGGTCTATAATATTATATCACTCTGCAGAATGTACGAGATTTTTCTTTGTATATATGTTGTTTGGGTATTTGAAATTATGTTGCCTGAAGTATATTATGAAAAATAAGCACCTTAAATAATCCACAGTTGATGCCTCCTTGAGCTTGTATATATAATTACCAACTTAATTCATAAAGCTATTTCTCCACATTAGCTAAAGCATGAACTTAAAACCCAAATCAGCACTTGGCTTTCCTTTCTGAATCTCATACTTAAACTTGGACTCAAACCATTTTGGGTCAAGAACAGAAGTAAGTAAATAAGAGCAATCTCTTACAAATAAACAGACATTCAGCTCAATGCACTTTAAAACTCCTTACCTCGTTCAGCACCATCCTGCTAATGGTATAAAACTCTACCTGATACTGACCTTTAAAAGAAGCCAAGGACAATTTTTTTTTCACAGATTAAAAGACCATAAAAGTGACGGTCTGCCACGGCCAGGAGCTGAACCTCTGCCGAGAATTACTTGTTGAAAGGGAAAGGAGAGAATTTAAAAGGATTCTGTAATACGCACCATTCTTAATGAAGGTGTTAAAAAAAGAAATCCAATCTGCTTTTAGGTGGGAAGAACTAGGAAGAAAGGGCGTGTTAGCTGTTGTGCAATTGTGCCTTTAGGAAAAAATTGTTTATGTGTGGTCAGCAGGACCCTTGGCTTTCACCTTCTAACGTACTTCTACATTTAGGCAATTCTGTTCCACTCCCAGTTAGCTGTGCACGGGTTGCTGCAAATTGATTTATTCCCAGATAATGGATGAAGTTGATGACTGTGAAACTCTTCAGCAATTTAAGGTGGTTTTGGCTTAATATAACCTGATATTGACCTTACTTTTAAATGTATTAGCATCTGTGCAAATTTGTAAAGGACTTTCAAATTCTCCTTAACACACAAGATCTGTGTTTCACCCCACAGCAATTGAAGAAAAGCAAGGTAGAAGCTGCAGGGAAAACGCTGTGTTCGCCAGAGCTGGGAGCACACAGGTTACGGAGAAAGCCAGACCTGGCTTCTGCACAGGGCATCAGTTCAGCTCACATTCAGGGTTCTGTAAGTACTACATAAGCCAATACAGAGCTACAACAGTCTAATGTGGATGAATATGGTCTTTCTTTTTTTTTTAATTTTCTATTTCTTAAGTATTCTTAAGTATTCTCAGAGATCTGTTAAAAGAAATATAGTGGTGGGAATAGATGGATAAACGTTTTTGAAGTGTGAAAATATGTGAATATATGTTATTATTACTAAATGGAATATTGTCAGTTGAAGTTGATTCTCACTATAAATCTAGAAATGTCTTAGTAAAGACACTTTTCTTAAAAATATCAGGCCTTGCAGAGTAGAATGACATTAGTTCATTCTTGGTCACTGAGGCCATTTCCAGGTCATGGAACTTGCTTATGAGGTAAGGCATACATGGTTTAAGAGAAATGGGGGTTCCTTTAAAAAGAAGGTACATAGAGTTGGGAATGTTAATCTGACCTGCTAAAAACAAAGTCTAGAGTTCATATTTTTTCTGTGAAAATCTCTAAAACTATAACTAGCAAAATGGCATGCTTCTGTTTTTCATGAATAATTTGCAGGTCCTCATCAAGAATACTAACCTGTTAGTAGTATTCAAATTCTGTGCTAAAGGTATTGTGATACAGTTAACAAAGGCTTATTTTACACAATCATCAAAGTAACATGAGTGAATTAAAGAAATGGATTTATGTATAACCCCATGTATAAATTGACATTTGTATTTCCTTAGTGGGTTCTAGGTTTTCTAAAATATTAATGGCTAACCAGTTTTACACCTAACTTGAATTCAACCACAATTAATGCTTAATAATTCTGTGAGAAATACAGCTGTGTTCTATACCTTTTTATTTCATATGTGTTTGTTTACATTTTTAATGTGTAAACAGAAATCTCATTAACATGCTTTACTCCAGGCAAGTTTAACTATTCTCTAATAGCACCAATTCTTTTTTAGTTCTAGGTAAACTATTCCTATTTAGAGAACATTTCAGAGTCAATGAGTTAGTTGTCACTGATAACATAGTTATAAAATTATAATTCACATAATAGTAAAAAGTTCCCAGGCTTTAATCATTGTAGTGAATAAAAATGTAAATATGTAAAAAAAATGAATCAAAGAAATATCTGCAATGATGGATGTTAAGTAGAAAGAAAATTAGGTCACTAAGTGGAAACTTGTAATGAGTCATCTGATCTCTTGTGTAAAAGAGCATTCAGTATATATTTAAAGAATGATCTTTAAATAGAAAGTGCACATACAAAACATTTGTTTTAATGTGAGGAAAACAAGTGATTCTGACATAATTAACACATCTGCATGGAAAACATCATAATTCATTATGTCTGTTCATCACAGTATTAACAATACTCTGCACATTGAATTTCTAGACTCTAAATAAATATGAAAAAAACAGTATAAAGCAAAGTTCTGGAATTAACGGTTATATGTAAGAACCAATCAAATTTTCAAACACTGACAGCTGGACATAAAATGGTCATCATTTTAAACTTTTTTTCTAAAAAAAATATATTCTCTACTTAATGATTTAATAGTTATTGCTTCTAAATAAAATTGGATGTGGGTTTAGTTAAACAATTGGTGTGTTTAAAGTGTAACATAATGAGATGTTAATCATTGTGTGTATTGATATTCTGAAAAAAAAATCTCTTTCCTTCTACATTGTAATCCACTATGAACTTCTTAGTATTGGAGAATCAACAACAAACACCCTTTATTGGAAAGATATCATATTAAATATTTTAAGCAATTGATTTTACTTGATATAGATGATTCATTTCATCATTTTGGAGACCAGTTCACTGGAATCCTGAAAATGGCAACATCTTAATATGTAAGTTTAATACATAAACTTTTTAAAAATATTTATTTTTTTATTTATTATGTATACAGTATTCTGCCTGCATGTGAGCCAGCAAGCCAGAAGAGGACAGCAGATCTCATTATAGATAGTTGTGAGCCACCATGTGGTTGCTGGGAATTGAACTCAGGACCTCTGGAAGAGGAGCCAGTGCCCTTGACTGCTGAGCCATCTCTCCAGCCCATACACATAAACTTTTAAAACTAGTCTTAATATTTAAGTTGAAATGATATGATTTCATACTTTATTCCAACCGATGTTTAATCACAGTAAAAGGAAAGGAGTTTACCTGTGAGGAGCAAAATGATCCCAACTATGTTTTCCTGTAGTAAATGTTTTCCTTCCGAGTTAAGAAGGACCAGGACCAGGGGGGATGCCCATTGTTTCCTACTCATTTAATAAATGTATTGACCTACAATATGAGTCTGGTTCCCTTCCATTTGTGTTTCTCAAGACCACAGAGTTCACACACATGAGCATCAACACCTGTGCATGACAGCTTCTGATGGGCGTCCTCAGGTGAATGCAGTGCCTATGGCCATATGGAATGGATGTGTAGTACCAGGCTGATACCGGCCGAGTAATAGAGTGAGGTGTCGTTAGGAACATTATTCATGGTTGATGAACACATACCTTTTCTCATGAAACACATACATTTCAGTAAGAAATGCATAGATCATTTACTGAAGCACATTTATTACAGCAAAATGTGTACCTCGACTAATGAAACACATAGATCATAGAGTAAGATAATTATACTTACAGTGAACAGATTTAACTATTTATGGATATTTTGAGGATAAACCAGCTTTAGCAGAACAAAATTGAATTGAGAAACAAACCAAAACATATGGGTTAATTTGCTAATACTGTTTTGAACTTGACATATGATTTAAAATAAGGGCATTTTGTATATTGTTAGCTTTAGTTTTAGTTTTAGTTTTAGTTTTAGTTTTTTTCTATGATTACATATGTATGATTAATATGATTCAGTATTTAACATCTTTTCACGATGTTGACCAGCACTGAACATGAGTAGCAGGGAAAATCTGAAATATGATGTTTAGAGAAGGCAAAAGGCACTTGAAGTTGCCAATTTATTGCTTCTTTTCAAATAGAATTTAGTACTTGCACTTTGACACAACTCTATTCTGGGACTAGCAGCATATCTTGACACATCTACCTTTATCTGAGGTAACAAATGCCACAGAAAGCCAGAAATAGGATGTGAGCCAATGCCCCTGCCCCTTCGGGGTCAGCAGTAAGCTATCAATTCCCACTGTATAAATTCAGTTAGTGCAGGCTCCCTGATACCCTGAGGAATCCCCTGAGGATTACCGTGGGTCAAACACTTTGTTTATGACTAAGGAATCCCTCAGTATATCCAGCTTGAACCATAATCCTAACTCAGCAAGCTGGGAATAGATGTGAATTCCAGGCTACTGCTTTATTGAGGACATAATTCACACAGACAAACACTGGACTGAAAGCTCTGCAAGATTGATCTGATTTGTATCATTGCTCTGCATTACATATGGAAACCTACCTTACCCTGGCCTCCTCTGGTAGTTATGCACAATGGTCACTGCCGGCTTCAGCCATTAGTCTGAAAAGAGAAGTAAGAATAATCTTCTTTATCTTGCCTCCTTTTACTTCTGCTAATATATGAGTTGAACAAATATAGAGAAGGAGCAGAGGAAGGTGAGATCAAATGAGGAAAATGGCTCATTACAGTAAACAGAGCTTTGCTATGCATGTACTAGAAAAAGATTGTTTGTGTTCATTGTCCAATGCAGTATATCAGCCTGGATTGTTTAGTTGCAGAAGAAACCAATCTTACTGTTCTCTCCTCAGGATCATCCCCCTGATGTTCAAGACACTCTTCATTTTAGGAGGAGGCGTTGCCCTGTTGTTTACAGCTGGCTCTTGAACCACTCTAGCCCTGCCTTTCACTTGAAAATCTGACTACAGATGTTCATTGCATTTGAAAGGTGCTATTTTCTCAAATTTACTTAGAGTACACCATCATTCAATCTTTCATTTGTAGGTGGTTTGTTTAGTTCCCCTCCCCCATGCTGTGCAATGCAGTCCTTGGATGTAGAGGTGTAAGTGATAAAACTGGATTAACTGGAATTTTCAATGTGAGACAATGGGTTTTTCACTGAGATACTCCACTCTTCCTTAAGTTACAGACGCTCATTTCATTATTCAGTGAACTCTCCAGTGACCCTGCGATCTTACTATATAATTTATGTTTCCTGATACAATTCAACAGTGTAATCTTATGATTTATGTGCTTCATTTATAATTTGATCATCTCAGTATAATACATGTTTTTCTACATGATTTATGTACTTTATTCTATAATATATGTGTTTCGCTGTATGATATATGTTTTCATCAGCTATGTATTATGGCATTGGTGACACATTCCTAGCAAAGGAGGCAGAATATCCCAGCCTGAGGGGAAGTCTGGGGGTTAATTGCAATCAATTCACCTTCCACACAATTGCACTTTCATCTGCCAGGGCTTGTGAAGTGAACAAGATTAACATGGCAGCAGCAGGGAGGGATCTGTACCAGTGTCTCTGTTCCCTAGATCCAAGAGAAAGACAATCCAAGAAGCACATCAGGCCGTGAGGGCCCCACACTTTGGTTTTCTCTGGAACAACAAGAATAACAACAAAATTTTGTTAATCATACGTCAGTCCTTCGAATATAACCTGATTCCTGATATATTAAACACATTTATGGAAATGCTGGAAAGAGTAAACTTTCATTGTAAATAAGCAATTTTTGAAAAAAGAAGAGTTATTTAAGAATAATATTGCAACCACCCCAGATTTCATTAAGCTCATCACTGCAGCAAATATCACTTGAGTTGTCTGTCAGACATTTTCATGTAGGAAGGCTTCTTTTCTGCTGTACTTACCCACTGAATACTTATGTATTTATCAGACACGCATTAAGTAATGAATTTGTTCACACACACACACATTTAAAGCAGACCAAAAGCCCGGCTTCACAATACTTACATTCTATGACAGTAAACAATCACTATGCAGAATGAATAAAAGGGAAAATAACATGGTAGACTACGATAGGCAGCAAAATAAAACAGAGTAGAATTAAAAACTCCTAGGTGGTGTGATGCTTCTGTTTATTAACTTAAGTCTACATTGTATTTATGTTTCACCAGTTTTTTATTATTCTTCAGAATCTCATACATGTATATAATGAAATATGATCATATATATCCACTTATTTCCCCCGCCAACTCTTCTCTTCCTCCTCTGCAATGTTCACCTCCCAACTTCATGTTTTATTCAAATACAAGCTTCCCAAGTCTGGTAGCTGCTGCCCATATGTGCATAGGTGCACTGATTTTTTTTTTCTTTAATGAAGTAGGGACTTGCAAAAGCTTTGCCAAGAAAGAAACATGTTAACACAGATTTAGGAGGTGAGAAAAGGGGCTGTTAGTATATGGAAGGAAACAGGATGTTCGGAGACCTTAAAGTTGAAGTGGACCTCTTGCGGTTTAGAAGGAATTAGGAGATCAAGATGACAAGAAGAGGAGGAACATGGGTGTTAGTAGAAGAGTTTTCAGGAAAGCGTTATTAAATAAGACTAGATCAGGAAGAGTCATGTAGAAGCTGTAAGTACCTTGAGGCTTACTCTACACAAGGAGGGAGGCCTGAGCCTGAGAATGTAGAGCTAACAACAGCCTGAGCTGCCTTCAGCTTTGCAGACGTGCTCTGTGCGTGCTACTCACAGTTACAGACAAATATGGAAAGGTGGGCCCAGGGAATGCAGGGTTATTGCAGAAGTCTGGGCTAAAGTAGAGTGTTAGTAGGTCAATTAAGGATGGTAGCCATGGAGATAGTGAAAATTATTCAGAGTCTGGATATTATTTCAAGTTAAGCTGACAATATTCTCTGAGGGATTGACTACAGTGTGAAAGAGAAGCCAACTTACTCACAAGGACGTTAAAGTAGAAGATTGAAACAAATGCTTTAGTACTTGCTTCATATATTTATTTTACTGTTAAAATTAGTAAAAGGAGATTGCTGCATGGGTTTCCACATAGAAAGTACATATTGATAGCTAGAGAATTATCAAGTCAGTTCAGCACATGTTTTCTTGATGCATACCCATATCAAGTCATTCCCACCTCTTTGTGCAATAAATTTCTACTGCCTTAAGCTCTCAGAATATTTAGGAGACTAAATCTTTTTTTTTCCATATGCATGTGTGTGTATCATATGTGTGACAGTTTTTAATTTAGAAATACAAGTACATAATAGTTTTGTCTATAGTTATCATGTTTTGCTTTGCTAATAAGTTGAAATCATTTCAAACAATTATATACTTAGTTTTGCTTTTATCAGTACATATATCAAATACCAATAGTTTATTATCTTTATAAATTATTTGCAATCTATCAATGATACATATATAAATTTAAAAGTTCCTTCACAGGAATTATGCTAATTTTTCTTCTTAAAGTATGATGATGTTTCTTCGAAATCTTGAAAAGAATTTCACTTGATTTGTATGCAGGTTTTAAACTACAAATAACTTTTTATTTTCTATACAGTAAACCCAAATAACAATATCTAATTTGACATTTTCGTCTAAGAAAAAATTCTTTTTATTGTTTTAGAATTTCATACTTACATATAATATATTTTCATTAACTCTACTCCCCATTTTGGCTTCTATTCCCCTACACACAAATTTTCTGTTTCAACTTCATGTACTTTTTAATTTTTTAATTAAATTTTATTTAACCTTGAAGAATCTTCTTTTTTTCCTAAATAAATGCAATAACTTTATTTTAAATTATCAAATAAAAAATTAACCAATTCTGAAAATATGCAACCAACTAATTAAAGCCATTAAGGTATAACATTGACCTACTAGGACAAAAATTTTACTTTTTTAACTTTTATTAACATATAGTCATCAAGGGTCATATTT
>CM053744.1:64388874-64431776 GCA_028658305.1 Pachyuromys duprasi
TTGGTGATGCTTACCTTTGTGGTTCCTGATCTTTTCTCTAAGTTCTCCAGTTCCAGGATCTTCTCCGTTTGTGTCTTCTTTATAGATTCTAATTCTGTTTTCATGCTTTGTATGGTTTCCTTCATCTGATTGACTGTGTCTCCTATTTTGGTTGTTTCCTCTCTGTCTATCTTTAATTGTTCCTGTATGTGGGCAGTTAAATCCTTCTTAATTTCTTTGACGGCCTTGTTCATTTCCTCCTTTTGTGCCTTCTTTTGTTCCTCTAATATAATTATAGCTTTAATATAATTTTCCTGTGTCTCCGCTGAATTAAAATCTCTATTGCTCTTGGGTGTTTCTGGTGGGTCCATGGTGTCCTGATTATTGTTGGGTGAGTTCTTTCGCCGATTTCTGGGCATTTGTTTATATATAATCAAGGAGCTGTTTGTGCTTTAAGGCTGAACTTCAGACTGGAACTGTCAATCTCTTATGTCAGGAGTATTCTTCAAAAAGATCAGGGAGTTCTAGTGGTTTGATAGTGTGTGTTGTTGCCTCAGTTGAACTCTGCTGTGGGATCTGTGTGCCCTGCTTCTTGCTCTGTGCTAGGGGCTGTGAGCACCACAGGCTGGTCTCCCCTCTGGTCTGGAGGTTTTGTTCCTCACTCTGTGCCAGAGGCTGCGTGTCCCCCTTTGATATGTCGGCTGGGGGTGCTTCTCTGGTCAGGAGGCTCCGAGCTCTGTCCTGGGCTTGCTGCTAAGGGCTCTCTTCTGGACTGGAACCTCGGCACCTCCTTCTGAGTCAGGGGCTGTGCACCAAGATCTGAGATTGTATTTGGGGGCACCACGGTCTGGACCTGATACTATGAGTCCCAATCCGAGGTGGTGGCTGGGTGTGCCTAGGGGTGGGTCTGACTAGTGTAGCCTGCAGTATCTGGGTGAAACTCAGTCCGTCCAGGGTACTGTGTGCCCCCGCCCGAAGTGGCAGCTGCTGGCGCAGAGGATTGTGTTCCCGTGCAGTGCAGCCCGAGGTATCTGGGTGAAACTCAGTCCGTCTGGGGTACTGTGTACCCCCGCCCGAAGTGGCTGCTGCTGGCACAGAGGGTTGTGTGCCCACACAGTGCAGCCCTCGGTATCTGGGTGAAACTCAGTCCGTCCGGGGTACTGTGTGCCCCAGACCAAAATGGCGGCTTAGGCGCCCAGCCCAGCTGTGCGCAGCCTGTCACCCTCCGGAGTTTTTCCTGAGAATAGCTGGGTGTCCCTTGGACTTTTCCACTTGATTTCCCCACCATAGGAATTCCGCTCACCTGGCAGTCTCAAATGCTGGTGTTTTAGGTCCGAGATCTCAGTCTCCCGGTCGCTGTGCCTACACTACTGTCCTGTTCCTCAGACACAGTGTCCTCCTGGGGCAGCCATCTTGGATCCAAGTTCAATATTTAAAAAAAAAAAGTTGCTTCAATAGCATCTGTACCACCATTGCACCAGGATGTCTTGTAGATAGGTCATTATTATAGCGATGGGGTTTTTTTTGTTTTTTTTTTGAGTTAGCCTGTAAAAATACTGTTTATTTGAATTCATGTAAGTCACTCCACAAATTCTTAAAATAAAGGTCTCACAGTAACTCTAATTGTGAGTTTTGAAAGTACAAATAATTAGTGTTGGAATTATAAAAGTCTTTCTTGATTTTTACACAAAATATTAAACTTCAATGATAGACTATCCCAAAATAGTCACTCTTTTTCTTAAAGTTATATTAAATAGTAAAATGAGGAAGTAGATAATTGTATAAAATAATTGTTTGTTTCCTTTTGTTGCCTACTATAAATGATTGTTCTATTATAATTTGAAAGTATAACTTTATAATGTGTGTTGATATAAAACCTATTAACAAGAGTCGGAAAATTTCCCATTTTGCTGAATTTGAATACAAAATTTCTGGTATACAATCTCCAATATTTCCATTCTTCATGCCCAGGCACATCAGTAGTCCCTCTGCTTCTACTTTTGCCTTTGAAAAATAACACAAAAGGCAAATGGTAGCCTATCTAGACCAGAAGTGGTCAGGTGAAAAATCTATTGCTCTTCATTAAGAAAGATAATAGGTCAAATTAAAGACAAACAATCCAGGCACACACTCACCCAACCAATTTGAGTGCTTCCAGTGTGCTAGTCAGTGTTCTGATTTTCAGGGGCTGAGAAATGAGTATGACGCCACCACATGCCAACTCAGACTCTCTACCCCACTAAGAGGGTCCATTATTTTTAAAAATTGTGTTGGAGCTATGACAAACAAATGCCTAATGATCTGCAAAGTATGAAATACGGTTATGGAATCAGAGCAAAAGCTTTCTGTGACAGTTCTTGGAAACTGTAGAAATACAGGCACAAAAGGATGATAAAGACCAAATTAGAAAAAGTGGTTGAGGGGAATGCTAGGAAATCAAAGGAGTGAGGAGCTACTGGTGGTCAAAATGCCAGGTCTTCTAAGCCTAAGAGTCAGCTAGGTGGAAGGGTAGGTCAGATTTACCCTGGGGGTCAAAATTCACCTTCCAGTGTGCTGGATACACAGGCATATAACGTGTGTGTATGTGTGTGAGTGTGTGTCTGTGTGTGTAAAAGAGTGTGTGAGAATGTGATTGTTTGTGTGTGAGTATGTGTGTGTGTGTGTGTGAATGGGTCACAGCTATGATCCTTGCAGTGTTATGTGATGAGGGAGACCCTGGTTATTTAGAGCCCTAGAATAAGCCACCTCAGACAATGGATACTTTTCTTACTATGTAATGGATATACAATAATTTTCTGCAATGTTAGGACATAAAAGTCAGAAATATTGTCTTTCCCATAGTAAGCGTTAACTTTCACCTGCCAGAGGTTTATGTTAGTAGGATTCGTGACCTGCTTGCTCATGGTATGGTTCTTCTCCCCAAACAGACTTGTCAGTCTTTGTCAGAGAGAAGAGGAAGGTGGCAGAGCACAGAGGGGGCCACAGGTTTCCTTTTGCTCAGCTCAGCAATTCCTGGGCAATGTCTGAGACTGCAGTAGAGACTGAACACACTGAAGCCTCCATTATACTACCTCTCATTAAAAAATGAAAAAGTGGACAACTAATGAGAATACCTGCAAAGAAAAAGAACAGCCTCCCAATGTTCCTAATACTGATCATCTGGGCCACCCAGAGGAGGTGTCTAATTCTGAAAACTCAAGAAATGAGAAAATTCTAGTGAGCCAGAACAGAAATCTGTCTTTCAGTTCTCCAAGTGTTCCCAGTCCTGTTTGTGAGAAACCCATATTTGTGACGCACTTAACTAAGATTATTTTATAGTAGTTACAACAGTTCAAAAACTGCTCTATCTTGAGGAAAAGAA
Organism: Pachyuromys duprasi; assembly: GCA_028658305.1. Taxonomy (NCBI): domain Eukaryota; kingdom Metazoa; phylum Chordata; class Mammalia; order Rodentia; family Muridae; genus Pachyuromys; species Pachyuromys duprasi. Next base: position 64,392,215 of record CM053744.1, read on the forward strand.
ATTGTGTGTTTGTATGTGTGGAGGGGAGTGAGTATGTGTGGGTGAAGGGGGGTGAATGAACTGTGGTACCCATGTGTCACACAGCAGGTGTGCAGAGCTTAGAGGGCAACCTTGGTTGTCAGTCCTCACTTCCATCTTGTTTGAGACACAGTTGAAGCTGGGTAAGCCAAGCCAGTTCATAAATATCCAGGGCTTCTCATCGCTCTACCCCTACTTAGCAGACGGGTGCTGGGATTGCAGACCTGCACTTTCCATGAATTCTAGGGATTCAAATTCACATCCTCAGGCTTGTCCAGGAAGCATTTTACCAACTGAGCCATCATCCCAGACTTATTATTCTAAGTCATTAATACATTTTTAAACCTCATAGGAGCCCAAGGAAGTTGGGTTGATAAAATCTATACTTCTTCCAATTTTAGAAATGAAAAGGCAGATACAGGGTGGTTAGTGATTACAGAGGTATTAAGTGACACTGTCAAGATCCTGCCTGTTTCTTTGGCTCCAGAATCTCTAACTATGTATTGTCTCATAGAATGCCAATGTCTGCACAATGTGATTCAGACATAATAGGGAATATAATAACATCATAATTAATGTAACCTGAGACACATGTTTAGATACATGAATCTTTCAATTACTAGTGTTGCCACACTAAGAGATTTTCACTCTTGGCAAGCTGATCCAGACAGCAATAGAGAAGACTACCTAAAATATTTATAATTATACATAACCTGCATTAGCCTATATGAAATCTTCCAGAGGTTTCCCATAGCTCATAAAATTAAATATGCAGTTGCTATTATGGTGTGTGAAATAATCTGCCCCTTCCAGTATCTACCCAGGCTCCCTGTGTCTGCTGTTGCAAAAAGCACTCTAGTGCCTGTTTTCTTCCTGCAACAGGGTCTTTGATGGCTTCCTCCTCATCATGCAGGGTAGCCTCTAGTACTACATGTCAGAATTCTTCTTTGTTTGCTGAATAGATTCTTTCCACATCTTTTTTTTTAATGTCCTCTATAAGATTTGTCTTTAAAATTATGTTATTTGTTCACATTTTATAACTATTCATCCCTTGTGCCTACAGGAGAGACTTGACACAATAAAGGGGAAAAGTTCATGTACTGCTCTTTTAAGTGTGAATGTGATAAAAACCCAGAACACAGGGACATTTTCTAGGACATTAGTGCTCAATACTTTACCTTTAAATAAAATGAATGGATTATACAAAGAAATAAATTAGCTGAAAGCTCCCATTCGGTCAATGATAAAATTCTGTTTACTTTCTGAAAAATTTTCACTCTAATGGCGAGCATAAAATGAGTGATTTATGAAATTCCCTAAGCGTAAGAGAATCAATATAATGAAATGCACAAAACTTTGAAGTGAAACAGACCTGCTTAGAATCCTGAAATCATTAATTAGAGGCTTTATAAATGAGGGAAAATGATCTGATCTATTTATGCCACATGTTCTTCAAATTTTAAATTAGGATAATTATAAAGTGTACAATGTATAGATTAAATAAAATAGTTTATAGTAAGCTTATCATAGAACTTGGTATTCAAAAATGCTAGCTGTAGTTATTAACACTATAAGGAAGTTAAAATCAAATCGCCCTTCTTTTGCATTGAATCTATAGATGATAAACATACAACCAGAATTATCAGTTTCAAAGTGAAATCACTCTTTTAATTGTCTAAAATATTTTATGGTAGTTTTTGTTAAGACAATTCAGGAAGGGCAAAGGTGTTTCCTGACTAGAGGTCAGCACTTTTTCTGAAAGTGCAAGTGTAAAGAAATAGTGGCTCAATTTCGAATGATAGAAATTTGAATCCAATCAGATATGCTTTATGGATGATCTTAGAATGAAAACAAAAATTAAATTATAATGGTTTTCTTCAGCTAAATGGAAGCATATAAATATCAGCCAACATTCTCACGAGTATGAATCATCCTATAAAAATATTTAAATCATTCCTATTTAATATGCTCAACCCATATCAATATTCAACTATAAAAATTCATAAGGCTACATAATGCATAACAATAATGTCATGCAACTATATCTATTTGTCAGCTCAGTGACAACTATATGGATGCCATTATTTTGGTGACATCATGGTTATATAAAAGAAGTAAAAAGGAATATAAACTTTTTAAAAGAATTGTTTACCCTCCACTTAAATGACACATTATATCATTTAAGTGTTTTAATTATAATATACCCAAAGTAGTCATTATTCAGAAAGCATATATTTTATGCTTATATGAACAATATCCCATAAGTCTGAAAATTCCTTTCCAATTATTATGATAATGGTGCTTGCATTATTTCCCAAGCTTATGAACACCTTGCTGGTCAGTTCTTCATGTACGATAAGCACAGAACACTTGTCTCACAATTTTCTGTCCATTTGCCATCTCCCCCAGAATAAAAATAAAATATCTCTTAATTTCTTTCCAAAGTAAAATTGTGCAGAGACTACAAGTTAAAAAGATAAGCTCATATTCCTGAACCTGATAAAACTGACCATTAGTATAGTCAATAAAAGCAGAAGATAGACACAGGATAGGATGTTTAGGGATAAGGCCTTCTGAAACTGGAAGTATCGTTGGTTCCATCCTGGCCATAGGCCAGAGATGCTGGAATAAATTCTGGTTCTTACTCTGGATTCCTGTCATTTCTCTTCTTCCACCTAGCAAAAACTGGAGACTTGACCAAAACTCTAGTCCAGGGCCTGCAGAGATGGCTTAGCTGTTAAACACAATGCTTGTTCTTCCAGAGGACCAGGGTTCAATTCCCAGCACCCACTTAGCAGCTCACAACCATCTCTTTGTAACTTCAGTTATAATGGATCTGATGCTCTCTGGCTTTCTTGGACACCAGGTACAAATATAGTATACAGACATACATGCAGACAAAATACCCATATACAAAACTAAAAGAATTGAAAAAGAAAGCAAGAAACCCCTGTCCAGACACTAAGCCCTTATGGAGAACAGCTTTGAATTGGATCTCTATATCTTCATGGTAAAACTGTGTTTTATGAATTATTGAATTTTAGCCAACCTTCTAAACAATTTTAGGGTCTCAGCTCTTGAGGGGAAATGTTATGGTAGTAGGTCATTGAGTAGTCATACTTTCCTCTAAGTCAGCTTGGGGCTGTATTTCCTGTTTCCTTGGTGACATTTGAAAGGTAGACATTACTTTGTCACTTCTTACGCTTCCTAATCAAAAGAATTGTATCTGCTTTTGACCCTGGGCAAAGACATTCTAATCTAGACATTAGACATTCTACTCTTCCAAAAATGAGTACATCACATGCCATTTTCTTCCTTCAAGAGCTAATCCAGCTAGGCCTGTCAATCATGTGTCCAAGCATCCATCCCCACCCTACTTCACTCCCCATAAGAAATCTGATTCTCCTGGAGACCTACTTAAAGAGAGAGGAGGAATAATGATTCCCTTAATGAGTCAGAATGCTAGTCTTCTCCAGAACCCCATACCCATCTAACTGTTTGCAAGCTTCTATCATGGAGCACTGCAGTTTCTTCTCTTTTCTCTCTTTTGGATTCTGTCAAAACCTGGTTGTGCTTTCTATAACATTCTTGGCTTTCTCATTTGTTTGCTGACACTCTCCCCGCTCTTTCCCATGAGACTACTTGCTGACCTCCATTGCTAAACTTGCCTGCTGTCTTCAACCAGGCTGAAAAGCTGAAGTTTTCTCTTTTCCTCTTCCCCATGTCCTTCCTCCTGGCTGCTTCTGCGACATCCTATCTGCCTTGGTGTTTTCTTCTCAAACTTTACTAAATATGTCCTCAAGTTTCTTCTGAGTCTGTTTCTACATTTTCACTGCTGACAGCAGTCATTCAAAAGAAGGAGCCCTAGTTTTTCTTTCAAAATATTTGACAACCTTCTATAATAAATATCTGGTAAGTGTAACGTTTAGCTACACATACCTAGAAAAGTCTCCAAAGCCAGATATTCAGTATAATGGCACACACACCCAGCTTCTCTGCTTTGTAAGGAGTGATCTAGCACTGTGGCTATCTTTATACAATACCTATTATCTGTAGTCTTAGGATACCCAAGCAGGAAGATTTTAGAGAAAATGTCAAACCCTAAGGACAAAATGGCTTGGGAAGTATTTTCTATTTCTTTGCTTATTAGTCTGTTTGGGGAAAGCTGTGTCATTCGATCTTGCAAGCCATGTTCCTGCAGAATTTCAGTAGTAGAGCATGCATACAAAGGGTTATCAGCTATTTTCAACATTTCATACCTAAAAAGACACTTGTCCTTGGCTTGTTTGCCAGCCTCAGGGTGCATGGTCACACTCATCACAAGTAGACCCCTGGCTAAGCAAAAGCCTTCCTACATAGATCATTTCCTCTCCAAATGAAATCTCTTAACTCAAAAGAAAACGTTCTTTAATTTTTTTCTTTTTTATTTACTTTAGATCCCAAGGGTGTCCCCTCCCTCTTTTCCTCCCTTTTATCCCCTTTCTTTCTTCCTTCCCCCCCCCTCCTCCTTTTCTCTCAGAAAAAGGGAGCCCTCCTCCCGTGGGAAAAAAACACTCTTAAGGAGGAATTTGTTTGTTTGAATGCTTGTTTCAGAAAAGAAACAAAAAGCTAGGGAAAAAAGCTGATGGCTTGTGGGTTACAGTTATCAAGCTAGCCATGAAAATATGAAAATGTTCTCAAATATAAATCCCTCTTTGCTGTCTCTGCCAGACTTCCCACTCTGGCAAGCTGTGAAGAGTTTATAATTCTAAAGTCTTCTAGATTTTCTTGCATTAATCAAATTGTCTTCCCCTGCCCCCCTCTGGTTTTCTCATTGATTAGAAGTGAATGTGAGAAAGGTTTGTTTTTTTAATGTAATTTAATTTCATCTTATACTGTTTCCAGGAAAGAAGAAAATATTTAAAAGGTCCAAGCAAACAAACTGTTAAATTCCAAGCAACGAGTTACAACAGGGTTCTCTTTACACGAGGCTTGGGAGGCATTTTCCTGAACTGTCTGGGAAACAGCTATGTAAAGCTTGGGGATTGAGGGAGTTGAAGTGAGGAGGCACAAAACTGTAATGCTTCCCAGAGTAGTGGAGCTGGGCTCCGTCCCCCAAGGCGGCTCCCCCTCCCCCCTACCCCTGCTCTTCTAATGAGAACACATTAAACCTTTCTCAATGCCCTGATGTGCTCTTACGCCCGCCGCAGAATCCTTGCATTGCATTGCACACTGTCGTCCAAGAATTTCCAACATTATAAAGCGAGAGAAAATGCTTTCTAGACAGCTCATCCAGCCCTCCCCAGTTCTCAGCAGGGATTTAAGAGTGCCTACTTCCACTGAAAGTAAATGCATGCTTTTGCCCCCAACTAAAAGGGACTTTTTCCGGGCTTCTTTCCCCGCCCCCCACACACAAAGACATCTGTATATTCTCCCTGAATCTCACTTGTGCACTGTGGACATTGTCAGAATTTGGAATTGTAGACCACACACCCATAGTTTATGTACTGGTTTACAATACCTTCACATTCTGTTTCCTCAGACACTTCGCCAATTATTGTAAAGTTCTTTGTGAAGATAAAATATTTAGCACAGCTGGAAAGGCTGGGAGTACAAAATTAATTTTAGAAATAATTCTATCGTTTAATAGATACAACTTTAGTTTTGTATTCTCTTAACTGCGGGGCTCAGATACTCTGTTTTCAAAAACTGTTTTCTAAATTCTACTATCCCACTCCTTGAAGCTTCAGTAGAGACATTGTGCAAGGAATTAACAATAAAGGGCCTGTTCTTGGGGATTTTTAAGATTACTTTGTCTATTCGGAATCCCTGAATTTTTGGTCCATGGGAAAATGTTTTCCAAAGTCTCACTTTCTTCTGCTACTCAGCCCTAAGAACTTCAATGACACCAAGCAGCACCAGGCATCACAGGAAGCAGCATAAGAACTCCATTCTGAGGAGCAGTTAAATGCTGCTGGAAAATCAGGCCAACCCTAAGACCCCCTGCTAAGGCCCAAGACCACTACCATGCTGGCAGTTTCAACAGAGTCTATGAAACAGCACCCTGATAAAAATGAATGCACCTAATCGTGACTTTAAGCCTGGAGGAAGTTTGCTTGACCTGGTCCAGGAAGGATGTGTGGAGGCTTACAGCTTGGTTAGCTATAACTTCTCCAGCTGTTAGAAATGTAAGAGGAACCCCTACTCCTATAAACAAGGCATCCCCTAAAACAAGCTCGGAGCTGCACTCTAGAAGATAAAGGTAGTATTCTATTGTTAAGCTCTTAGCTGGCTGATGGCTGGCGCGGTCCTTGCAGGCGAGGGATCATATGATAGACATGTAGTTGGCTTAGGGTGAAAAAAAGAAAAAAAAGGAAAGTAAATTGTTAACTGCCACCTGGGCAGCGGAACTCCAATCAAAATCAGGAGACCGACCATCAATACTTGTACTTTCCTTGCCTTGCACTTCCCTGGGCTTGTTTTTGAGAGGGAAAATGTGCCCCTCCCCCTTCGGGCAATAAATGAAGAGGTCCATCAGTCTTGGACTGTCTCCCTGACACTGATGGGTCCAGTCTGGTGAGAAGCAATCAAGCAGAGTGTGTGCTGCCTCAAAGACAGGCCTGCTGAATGAATGACTTGCTGTTTATTTTGTCTCATTTGCATTTTTGCCGATTACTCTTTTGATCTCCATTCCATAGGTTTAACTTCTGTCTAATATAATTTATTCAAACCTACTGATACTATTGACTAACATCCATGTCCAAGGAAAATAAGGAACTGTGCTGACAGCTGGGAAAGGTGGATAATAACACAGCCAAGCCCTCTTGCCTTGGGCTGAGCACGGCCCCCTACCCCTTGATGAGGGAGATTAGTCCAGCGCAGTGGGGCTGGCCCCCTTCCCATATGTTCACTCAGTCCTCGGTGTGTCCTTGGTTACTCCAGGCTCCCAGAGTGGAGTCTATCTCTCTTTTACAATCCAGAAGAAAATTCAATGAGCCCAAGAGCATAAGGAGAAATGTGTGCTCGTAATCGTTTATTATGAAAGTTGATACTGTCTGCAGAAAGTTAGCAAATACAGAAGTGGCTACTTCTACCTGGGAAAACAAGGGAGGAGGAGCAAATGAAATGTGGGATTTAAGGTGAATACCTTCACCGGTCAAACTCTTCTGTTGGCTCTGTGTCTCTGTCTCTCTCTTCCTCTGTCTCTCTCTGTCTCTCTGTCTCTGTCTCTCTCTGTCTCTCTCTGTCTCTCTGTCTCTCTCTTCCTCTGTCTCTCTGTCTCTCTGTCTCTCTGTCTCTGTCTCTCTCTCTCTCTCTCTCTCTCTCTCTCTCTCACACACACACACACCTTTTTTCTAAGGACAGGAATGCCTGGCTTCTGCAGAGTCCCTCAGTGTTTTCTCCATTCCCTGACTCTACTTTCTTGACTCTGAATGTTTGAATAGGCTGAGTGAAACATTTACAGGTTATCCAGGTACGTCCTTGCCATATGAGCGGTCCAGTGTCTAAGAAGGGTGCTCCTTGTAACTTTTGCTTTAGGAGCTCACTGTGATTGTCATCTGGCTTTCAGGAAACAAACAGCCAAACACATCTGACAAAGGCATTTGCCAAAAGCAGATTTTCATAGTTTTCCCGAGTTTGTTTAAAATTGACTTTGAGGTTTTTATTGCTCTTTGCTCTTCTTCCCTGAACGTAATGGCTTTCTTTTATGGGCTTGTGCTCAGTTTAAACATATTTGAAAATGAATGTAAATAAACACATATCAGAGGGGATGGGCCTAAAAAAGTGATGTTTTGGCATATTTTAGTTGGATAATTTGACAAGGAAAATGCCGGTCTTAACTGAATGCTGTAATCATTTCTTTTTGCTAAGATAAACCTTTCTTGGCAGGACACAGCTCAGTGTACCTTTTGCTTGCTGTGACTGTTCCTGTGTTGCCAAGGCTAAGTCATGATGGCTTGTCCTTCCTCTCTCTCTCTCTCTTTTCTTTTCTGCCCTCAGCTTTTATGCTTGCTTAGGTTACCAGAGAAAATAAGATGATTCAAAAGGCACTTCACAGATGAAGCTACTTCTTTTTCTGATTATTAGTAATCATGGGAACTTTTCATACAACACCTAAAATTCAAATGCAGCCTAGGGGAGACAATAGGCTTTTGTGTGCGTTGAGTGAAACCTCCCCCTCCCCTTTGTTGTCTGAATGTATTTCACCCTTCTGTCAAAGTGTGTCCACTCTAACCTCTCCTCTGGCACTGCTGGCCTGCTGGCTTCTCTCCAGCCTCCCAAACTATGTGTTTGACTCTCATCTGACACCTTTAGCTGGTACAGTCACAACACTTTTTTGCATAATAAGCAGGCGTTCCCTCCCCGGTAGAAAGGTAATTAAAAAAATGTTTAGATTTTTGTTTTCGTAGCTGTAACAGTATAAATGAAACTTCTGCTCAATTAAGCGCCCCTGTCAGCGAGAGGGGCAAGGGAGCGATGGGTCCTTTTAAGGAGAGAGCTAGTTCTATGCTTCTGCCTCAGCCCCGGGGATGCCGGTCTGTGATTTTCCCTCCCCCACGGAAAGGAATCTTTAAATAAAGATGTCTCCATCCGAATTGACCACCGTTTATAAAAGCAAATCTGGCTGGGGCTGGGCTGTTTGCGCTGAAGGAACATTCCTTCCCATTACAGCGGCATTTGCACATTTATAGGAAGAATAAAGGAAAAGATGCATGATCCATGCGAAGCCGCCCTCCCTCTGCCATGCAGAGAAAGAAGAACTAAAAGGATTATAAAAGTTCAGATTAAAATGATATAAAATCTAGCATTTGGCTCCAATACTAGAGCCTTGGTCCTCTGAAGCTAATCTGTATGCACTCTGTGACCTCCTCGCAGCGAACCCTGCTAAATATATTATTCCCACGGGGGCTTTCACTGCTGCTTGGTGTCAGAAATCAATATGTATGAGGCGCGTGGATGGGAATTTCTAATAGATCTGCCTGGCCCTGTGCTGCTTTTCAATATCTGCCTTGGACTATTAGTGCCGGCTCGGTGCCTGTGAAATAACCGAGATAATCTTTTAAGGTGCACTGTTAAGGTGGAACCTAAATGTTGCTGTTTCAATTAAAACAAAAATTATATTCATAAATCAGTCCGTCGGGTCTGTGTAACCTTGCGTAGTCACTCTGGAAAGCTGATTAAAAACAAGGTGGGATTTAAAGCTCTGGGGAATGGAATGCTATTTTTAACTTCTATTTAGAGTTCAGAGAAAGATTTTGCATTTTAAGGCTAATGATGTGTTTGGGGGAGGGGTATCAGATCAGAAATGAAATTTAGAAGACTCTGAGTTCTCCCACCTAAAAATGCTTGTTTGGTCATCATATGGAAAAACAAAACAAACAAGCCAACAAGCCATATCAGGGATAGCAAAGCATTTCCACCATATTAGATGAGATTACATCTATATAGTTCTTTTTAATATAATTTGTTCACACTGAAATTATTGCACAGGTGAGTTTGTTAGATAGTTGTATAAACCAGTTTCATCATCCAAAGCAATTGTGCCATGTCACTTACATATGAATAGCTATTTGGAGAGAAAAGTGAATGAGAACATCTTTCCTTAGAGTTCCCTGTTGCCTAGCCTCACCAGTGAGCATCTTCCCTTCAGCAGCTAATTGTCAAAACCCTGTAAGATGCCCTATGGGTCTGAGCTGTGTTCCAGGAGTGTGGAACTAGTCTCTTGCTTCTCATTGTTTCCTTCTTTGTTTTAAAGACACTACTGGGTCCAATGTAACACATACCAAGTGACACCCCAAAACTGGCTGGTGAACATGGCTTATCATTGCTGGCAGTAGCGGTATCACTAATAGTATGACTGAAGACGCTGGAGGTAGTCTGCAGTTCACACATACACTCAAGCAACTTCTCATATGCTGAGGCTGGGTTCAGTTCAGCACAGGGCCTTGGCACAGAGATCCCCCACTCAAGAAGGTCTGGGATCTGTTTTCTTGTGAATTTGTCTCCCCACGAACAGATGAAGAAAGAGGGTATAGCCCTCCCCCTCCCCATTCCTTTTACACAGGTTTCAGTTAGTACAACACAATTCACCCCAGAGTTTTCAACCACAAACCCTGGCTTCATGTCTGATCTTCTCTGTATTGTGTGTGAGGTTTTAGCACCCACTTTCCTAGCTAAAACTCTAAGTTGGATATATCCAAAGAAGTCAGAAGACTCCATAAGGCCATTAAGAAACTGTCTCTGTAAACTACCTCAATCTCCTTGGGCTTTATAATATTAATTGTTTAGAAATGTGTATTTTTATATAATAACTTTTCTACCTATTTATGGAATTAAATATATATATATATATATATATATGTGTGTGTGTGTGTGTGTGTGTGTGTGTGTGTGTGTGTGTGTGTGTATGGAATTAATGTGACATCTGCCACTCAGCACAAGTCTGGGCAACACCTAAGAAACCTTGTCTCTGAGCTTCTCTTGTACATTTGTTTTATTTTAGGGATGCGCTTCTGTGTGGGCAAAAACTGCGCTGCAGAACTATTAAAAGAAAAAAGGATGCTAAAAGCACCAGAAAACCAACTGCTCAGTGGGTCCTTTGTGACAGAAATGCTGTTGTCTCCCTTTATTGAGACTGTCAACAGGCCCCATGAATAAAAACTGTAAATGTTTAAGAACTATATACCATTATGTGCTCCCTCTTCACTGCCGTGCAGGGGCACAAAAAAAATGGGAGAGGGGTCTGTTCTGACTGAGTTGCTCCCTCACTAGACCTTTCAATTAGAGAGTTCTGAAAAGCAAACAGTTCTATATGCTTTCTGTGTTTCCCAGCTAAGTGTGATGTTATGAGACCATATGTATAAACTTCAGTAGTAGGAAGAGTATTTTGATGGTGTTTTATAAACAATGAATGAAACACTTAGAAATAGAGGAGAAGAAAACCCGTTCAATTTTGCCAAGAGTCTGCTTTTATTAAGAGTAAATATTATTAAATTTCATAGATGACAAAATTGAGATAAAAATAATATTTTCAATTAAACATCTGCGGTGTGCATATACATACATGTACATTGTATAGGTGAATGCAAGAGCCATGTCTCTCCTTCCTTCCATAATGTGGGTCCTAGGGATCAAATTCAGCTTCTCAGGCTCAGCAGCAAGCATGTTTATCTACAGAGCCATCTTCCCACCCACAAAGAGTGAGTGATATACATATATATATTTAAATATAATTTGTATGCATGTGTTTGTATGTATGTGTTGCTATGTGAAAGCAGCTACAGATACTCTCTGAGGCCACAGGTATTGGATCCTCAGGGAGCTGAAGATATAGACAGTTGTGAGACACCCCATTTGGGTCCTCTGCAAAAGCAGTGAGTGCACTTAAAAGCTAATTCCTCTCTTTAGGCCCCAAAATAAATTTTAAAGTAACTTATTTTAGCCAGTTGGTGTCTAAGCCTAAGCAAGTAGAACATGTTAAAAATAACAAAATATGCAGTTAACATGGTTAGAGGCATAGTATGTTTAAGAAAGGAAAAATAACATTCCAGTTTAATGTCTTTACTTCTATCATTGGAAAGTTTATTAGTAAGTTTGCTTTCTCTTTTTTTTCTATTTTCTTCCTTTTTCTAAAAAAAAATATTAGGCTGGGTTATAAGATCTGTCATGGAACAATTAAGAAATTGTCCTACTATAGCCTTTAAAACACGTTATGTCCCAAGAATCTCTACGTTTGCTTTAACAGATGTTTCCAACGTATTACTTCAAAATATTCAAATCTTGATTTTAGAGCCACAATTACCAAAATAAATCTCACTACCTAGCCAAATAAAAATATTGCGTATTTCAATTATTTCTGCATACCTAGGATTAGAGATATACAAATAGAGCACCAACCGCCAAATACGACAGTCACCTTAAAAAGGAAATTCGTATCTTGACATTTTATGCAAATCTAGATAAAATGGCTTCCTTCTGCAGGTCCTGTGCTCTTCTGGTGAGATAGGAATTTCCTCCGAGGAGGTTTAAAATGCACTTATTAATTTCAGTCAGAAGAAATTTTCTTTCTGTCTTTCTGTCTGTGCCTCTCATCTCTTCAGTCAACATTTCTGCCAGCAAGAACAGAGTCTTTGACTAAATATATCAAATCTAAAGGAAAGTACAGGAAAAAAAAAAAGAGTATGGGGTAAAAGGTTGCTTCCACTGAGAATGATGTATCTATTGTAGCTTTTAAGCCCACCTATATCCCTATGTTTTCATGATCCATGGGAATATTTTATTGATCATCTTAAAGTTTTCTTCAATAGAATAACAAACCAAAGACAGGGCTGGAGAGATGGCTCAGAGGTTAAGAACACCTGCTGTTCTTTCAAGGGTCCTGAGTTCAATTCCCAGAAACCACATGGTGGCTCATAACCATCTATAGTGAGCTCTGGTGTGCAGGCAGAATGCTATATAAATAATAAATAAATCTTAAAAAAAAAACCAAAGGCTGCAGCTTAATAATCACATAGAATTTATATTTAAACAGTGATTGGTACGTAATAAAGTATTTACTAGTACCCTGTAGCACTGTGAGACCAGGTTTTAGTCTGTTGACTAGGATGGTCACTGAAATATGAGGCCATGCCAGTGTCCAAATGGGAAAAAAGCCACTCAAGATATTTTTAGAAGAACAGAACCTAATCACAGAGGTGTCTGAAAAGTCATAGAGCTTGAAGAAGAGCAGAGTGCTCAGCGAGATGGCACAGAAAAGAGACCGACCAACAGCGCAAGTTGCCCCGCCCTGGGCTGAAATGTGGAACCTGGGTAGGTCTGGTGGATGCTTTGTTGATGAAACACTGGGAAGCAGAGGGTAACTGAGCTGCAGAGCCATGATTCCATTGGAAGTGCACCTGGGAGGGAACCAGGATGCCATCTGAGAGAAGTAGGAAGGAGCAGGCCTCTTTTCTTCCTTTTGTCTCCCAGATTTCCACAAAAACCCACCAGAAAGTGCTGAAAAGTAGTCAAGAAAAGGAGCCTGTGGGCTGTCAGTCTACTGGTTATGCAGGAGAATGAGACAGGTGGAAATGGAGCTGGGAGGTAAGAGGCAAACACACAGCATGATAGCTTTCCAAATGTCACGTGTCGATTGCACTACAGAGCACATCAACCTCACCAAGAAAGGATCAGTAGCTCTACTTAGAGCCACACGCTCAACTTCAGTCCTTTCCTAGTTGGCAGCAAAACAAATTGGTCTTCAAATAAAATCTGAACAAGAAATATTATGTGGATCATGGGACAAAACCAGCCACTTAAATTATGAGTGAAAATGTATTATAATAGGTGCTACAAATTATTCTGGAGTTATTGAAAATAAATAAAGCTGTCGTGACAACAGAAATATTTAGCTTTAAGGATTCTGCTGACACTTGCATTTGGGTTCCATAAAATTCTGGTTGAATATTAGGACTTTCCCTGATGAAGCATCTTTGAACATCATGGAGTTTCAAAGAGCATTTAAACTGTTCTAATAAAAATGATGCATTTTAGAATTACTCCCAAATTATGGCACAAATCAGAAGACCCATAGCAATAACTGTTTTAATAAAGTAAATCTTATTTTTGATACAATTCATTATAACAGAGACTTACATATACCCAGACAATATTTGGTTTATCAAAATATATAATAAATATCTTGGAATGCAAAGTGCCATAATATATCATCCACAACATTTAGAATGTTTCATCTTGCATTATGGAACTGGACAAGACAGTCTGACCAAATAATTTCAATATTTATCTATAAGATAGAGCAAAGAACCCCCAGTCAGCCTACAATTCAATGCTTTCTAATTGAACTTTAACCCATATTCCAATTAGATCCTTCAAGGTTTATGTCCCTAATACTTTTACTTCAATTCATTGCTCTCTGTGTGTTATTCACATTTTTCTGTACTTTCATCTTTAGTCAACTTATCCTATTTATAAATTGTTTCCCTATTCTACTCCAGAAGCCTATTCTAGTATATATACTTTCATATAGTTCAGTTGCCTTTATGGTAGTCTACAGCCTAAACATGTATGTGTGTGCATACTCTGTGCATGTGTGTGCTTGTATATTTGCACTTTAAAAAGTATACTGAATTTGAGAGTACTTTATCAAAATTCAATTTCAAGTCAACTTTAATAACAATAGAAATAATACCTTAAAATGCCACAAACCCATAGAAGTAATTACAACAAACTGTAAAACATATTCAGCGTTTATTGAATTAATGAAATGGAAAAAAGTTACAGACGTTGGAAATATTGTAACACACACTGACAGGCCTCCATCTAGCTTTCCTTTATCCAAAAGCAGGTATGAAAAGTTCTTCAAAGCATTTACTTACTAAACTCTAGTTCTCTGTGATTACCCTGACTAGCATTCCCTGAGCACTGAGTTATATGTCATTTAGAACAGAATCAGAGATAGTCATGTACCATTCACTGAGTCTTTCAAATATGGTAATTGGTGTCTTCAATTATCATTTAATTTTTTTCAGCATTTTGTCCCATCAGCTGTACTATAATCCATGTGATGACAGGAAGGGAATGTAGATCATTAGTCTACACACATTTTACCACATCATGGCTAGTAAATTTTTACCTAATTTGATGAAATATGCATTGAATCAGAGAGAGAGAGTTTTGGGATATCCTGATTTATTTCCTGATTTATTTCTACAATGCACTCAACCGATCAGTATACTCAGGAGAACCTAGAAACAGTAGGGGCAAAGTGCATTCAGGTGTTCTCTTTGTAGGATGCTTAGTTTCAACGGAGCATGCTAAGTCAAAATTTCTAAACCAACCTCCTAAGGATCACAGCTTAAAAAAAAAAGATAGCAAACAAAACAGGAGACAACCTAGATGCCCCTCAACTGAAGGATGGATAGAGGAAAAGTGGTACATTTACCCAATGGGATATTACTATGCCATTAAAAACAAAGGCATCATGAAATTTGCAGGCAATGGATACAACTAAAAACAGATCATGCTGAGTGAGGTAAACCAGACCCAGAAAAACACACATGGTACACACTCACCTATAAATGGATGATATTAGCCATAAACTACAGGATGACCATGCTACAATCCACAGACCCAAAGAAGCCAAGGAGAGCCCAAGGGAGGATGCTTGAATCTCACTCAGGGGGGAACTAAAATAGACATCTGAAGTTGATAGAAGGATGGAGCTTGTTGGGAGAAGGGGTGGCGAAAGTAATGGGGTAGGAACCAGATGTGTGGACAGGGAGACCAGGAAACAGAACAGAAATCAGTAGGGGTGCATCTCTGGGGCAAGGGAGACTCCCAGGGATCTATGGCAGTGACCCTACTTAAGACTCCTAAGCAGTGGGGTATAGGGAGCCTGAAATGGCCACTTCGTGTAGCCAAGTAGAACTTCCAGTGGAGGGAGGGAGACACAAACCCACTCATAAAACCTTCAACCCAAAACTGGTCTTGCCTATAAGAAGTATAGGGATAAAGATGGAGCAGAGATTGAGGGAATGAAAACCAATCACTGGCCCAACTTGAGACCACCTCTTGGGAGAGAGCCAACACCTGATGCTATTAATGATAGTCTGCTATGCTTGGAGACAACAGCCAATCATAACTGTCTTCTGAGAAGCTTCATCCAGCAGCTGATGAAAAGAGATGTAAAGGCCCACAGCCAACAAGAGGTGAAGCTCCAGGAGTTTTGTGAAAGAGTGAGAAGACGGATAGAAGGAACCAGAGAGGTCAAAGACACAAAAACCAATGGAGTGAACTAACCTGGGCCCATGGGGGCTCACTCACAGAGACTGAATCACAACCAAATAGCACGCATGGGCTGGATCTAGACAATCTAGAACCCATACACACATGTAACAGATGTGCAGCTTAGTCATCATCCAGCTCTCCAAACAATGGGAGTAGAGGCCATCTCTGACTTTATTGCCTGCCTTTGGATCCTGAAGTGGAAGTTTCTGGTTTCTTTGAAGATGCAGTTTTGTCATGTGATGTTTTTTTTTATGATTTTTAGGAGACTTAATCATTCCCTTGTAATCTTTTTTTCTTTTTTTTAAATTTATTTATTTTTGTATCAATCACAGGTTAGGTACGTTGCATCCCAAACGTAGCCCCCTCCCTCATTCCCTCTCCCCCTCCCCCCTCCCTCCCTCATCTCCTCCCCATCCCCGCCAAGTCCACCAACAGGGGAGGACCTCCTCCCCTTCCATCCATCCCCAGCTCACCCTGTCTCCTCAGGGGTCATGTGAAGTTTTGCTGCAAGCTGGGCATGTGATGTTTTGCTGTAAACTCTCTCATGCGAGGGGTGTGACTTTGGCCAGTTAAGAACATTCCATGAGTGGAATTTGAGGACAGGAGATATATAAAGGCCCACCCATAGTGAGGGATGGCTTCAACATTTGACTTTGCAGAGAGAACTATTCCAGAGAACTTCTCAACTGAGTCTTGTGCTTTATCTGACTTCATGGTGCTCCTTGGAGTTGGACTTTAGACAGGACTGCTGATATCCTGACTACTGAGTTTGGTGATCCCTTAAAGAGCCATTAACCCAAATCAGCAGGAAGTAGATAAAAGGGGTCTACAGCTCTTTTCCTTACTAATCTCCTATCTAAGGTAGTGGGCTTGAAAGGAAGATAAAGGTGTTTAAAAACCCGAAGTAAAGTGGGTTTGATGAAAAATCTAAGCCCACAAGATCCCTTTCCCCTAGCTGGGTTGCCTTCTCTGACTTCAGTGGGAGTGGATATGCTTAATCTTGTTCTTACTTGAGGTGCCAGAGTAGGTTAGTATCCCTTGGGGGGTTCACCTTCTCTGAGAAGGGGAGGAAGGAACTGGGGTGAGAGGGTGTGAGGGTAGAACTGGGAGGAGAGGAGGGAGGGGTCTGGATCAGGCTGTAATTAGACAGATACATAGACAGATAGACAGACACCTAGATAAAAAAGAAATATTTTTAAAAAGAAGAAAATAAAACGTTCTTGAAATGGCTATAAGCATTTGTACTGCCCCTCTCACTTCCTCTAGGTTAATCCAGATTTTTGAGATCTAATTCAACATGCCTGAGATGAAGCAGACACAGTCAAACCATCCCTCTTTGACTCCAAGTCACAGGCATGCTATATACTATTGCAAAATGACGTAACAAGTACTTTTTAATGTCATAGTAATATAAGCCCTCATCAAATGAGCCTACATCTCAATACTATGGTTAACAAGGCAAGACAGAATTCTAGAAAGGTTAGTTAGTTCCTGTGATCACAGAAACAGAATCCGTAGGGTGTGCTGTGAGTGGTCCAAATTACCACTGTAGAGTTTTACAATAGGAAAGTCAAGATTTTGGTAGAGCCACAAAAAGATCTGTAGCAAGCTAAAATGCTGTCTTCCCTGCGTACTGAAAATGGCATGATTCACTTCAAAATCAGAAGAAAAAAATTTTAATTTTACCCGTCTTCCCCTCCAATGTCTGGAGAAAGCCTATGGACACACGAACTGAACTGTAGAACAGCTTGTTTCTCCTACAGATTTTCTTCCGTAAAAATAATGAATTTGATGGCGGTTTCAGTAGCAAGATGAATCCAGCCAGGAGCCTCCTCATTCATCATGCTTGGTCCCTCTGTCATATCACAGTGTAGCTAGATAATCCCTTTTCCATTTTGGTTCAGAGACCTTTATACACACCACCTCATTAACTCCACAAATGCTGTGTAAGCTGAAGGAAGACAACCCAGTGCAAGGCCTGGGAGCTAGTCACCAAGCAGTGGGTAACACACCAGATGCTCAGGCATACCTGCCGCACACCCCCTAAGTGCACAAGCCCACAGCGTGGTTTCTTTCTTTGTCCTCACATCATTGTGCTAAAAGCAAGCAGCCAGTGATCAATGTTCTAAGAATGATATTTAGTGTGTAGGTCACAAATCAGGATAATCAAATAAAATGTAATCTACATGAACTACTGTGCACTAGCTCTGTACCAATATATATATATATATATATCACAAGAGTAGTGGCAGTAGTTTAAATTGGCTACATATGGGCATGGTTTACTAGATTACTGCTGCCTACATTGGGGTAAGCGTAACCTTAGAATATGCATATCTATTTGTAATGAAACTTTATATTTGAAAGCCTTTTTGCCTCTTCAGATAATCTTAATATTAAGAAATGACTTATAGTCTGGGCTCAGAAAATAAACTGCTTGCCGTGTAATCTTGGCAATCCAAGTTATAACCATAGATCCCACTTAAAGGTAGAAGAGAATGGACCCCATAAAGTTGTCTTCTGAACCCCTATGTTGTTCTGTGATATGTCTGTAGCACCTACCACAAACGTCATACCCACAAGCAAAATGATACGAAATTATTAAAAAATCTAAGGGATAACTTAATAACAGAACTTGGAGAATAGTGTTACAAAGAACCAACTACAAATACCTGTATTTCTAGTTGTTTCACACAAATGCAAAGCTTCCTGGAAAGAAGAATCCTAAGCTGTCTTCCAAAAAGATGTAACAGATATTTCTGAGATTCATTTCTAAGGTTATAGCTGTATCATTAGGGCGTGGAGCATGACAATATTTTACAATGAAAAGTAGGTCTGACCCAATCTAAAGCTTGCAAGACTTAGATTAACATTTGTGTCAAACCTATTTTACAATAGTCTCAAATACACTTCTTTTATTTCCAATACTGAAAAGCTTAATTCCAAAAAAAAACCAAAAGAACAGCAACAAAAAACTAATCATACCCTGAACAAGTGAATGATTCTGGGTCAATAACAAGTACCCGACAGTTGAACTCTCAGTCAGTGTAAGGACTAGAAGTAGAGTAATGCAAAGCCAACAAAGACCTGAAATCCAATTCTCTCTGAACCTATTGAGTAGCTCAGCCTCTCTGTCTCCGTTTTCTCCCTAGCTAAAGAAATGCCATAACCATTACGAACCCACTTCTTTCTCATTTTCCCTTACACACCAGGGAAAGTTCTAGATGGAAAGCATCTTTATCAGTTCTGGTCTCAATTGTGTAGCTACTTTCCATGTCTAGGACACTATTATGTGGTCTAGAATCTGAATTAATCCTCATTTCTAAGATAGCCTCTATTCAATATGTTCCTTTTATTCTAAAACACCCAACAAATATTTAATGCAAACAACTTTCAGGATTGGGACATGCAGAATTCCACCATCTTCCTTTGTGTTTTACCTTTTGAGACAAGGTGTCATGTAGTAAAATTGGCTTCAAACTCACGATGTAACAAAAGATGACCTTACCCTGCTGCCTCTCTTTCCCCAGCGTTGAGATTACAAGCATGAACCAACATGCCTACTCAGAACTTCTCTGAGTTCAGAACTCAGTCAACCTTTTCTGGCTATTAAAAACAAAATTATTTCTTTTATTTATTTATTCATTTATTTATTTATTTATTGTGTGTTTCATTTGTTTTTGTATACATACATGTGCCATGGCATGTGGATGTCAGAGAACAAATTTGTGGCATCGGTTCTTTCCCTCCACTTTTATGTGTGTTCTGAGGAACGAACTCAAGTCAACAGGCTTGTGAACAAGCACCTTTACCCACTGAGCTATCCTGCCAACCTCTATCCTATTCATTCTTAATAGGGACAGGCAAGTGGCCTAGAACACTCTAAATATAATATTCACAAATCAACATAAGTTTTTTCATCTAGGTAAAGTCTAAGCTTGGAATAAAATGTCCGTTATAAACTAGTATGGCTTTGACTACCAACTTCATCATTTTTAATTCCAATCTTAGCTATGCTGGTACAGCTAAAGAAGCTATGGGTTTTTCAAAGCATCCTTAATTTTCAATTGCTCACATTATTAAACTACCATTGCTAGCATCATTTACTGTAAGAATATGGATATAACAAAATGTTGTGACCAGTTGTCTGAGTTGTGTTCAATTACTGTGAAGAGATACCACGACCAAGACAACTTATGTCAAAAAGGATTTAATTGGGGGCTTGCTTACAGTTTCAGAGGGTGAATCAGTGACCATCATTGTGCGCAGTATGGCAGCAGGCAAGACAGGCACAGTGTTGGAGAGAAGCTGGGAGCTTCCATCTGGTCCACAGGCAGCATGCAAAGAGAGAGACAGTGGCCTAGCATGGGCTACAAGCCTACCTCCAATAATACACCTCCTCCAAAATGGCCATTTTTCTCATTGACCTAATTTTTCTCAAACAGTTCCCCATAGAGCAATAGAGATGTGCCATTTCAGTGTTTGAGAAGCTAAGAAAGGGGCATGTCTTTTCCTTGATGTCTTTTCTATCTACCTACTACATAGAGAAGACTGAGCAACAAGAAAAGGATGAGTAAGGTGCCCTGTAGTAATACACTTGCCTAGTCTCCCAGGCTGTAAGATGGATCCCCAGGAGAGGCAAAGTGAGTATAGAGATACAAGACAAAGGCATGCTGGATCTCTGCATCATTATGTGAAATGGACCTGTATGAGGAATAAATACTGGCAGCACATTATATCTGTACCTTATTTTTAATAGGAAGTACTTTGCCTTTAGGTCACGCGTAATCTTCATCCTAGCTACTTAGTTTTCCTGAAATGTTAGTGCCCACTACACTCTAGGTATAGCAAGTGATGTTAACTGTCTAGTATAACCTGCCAACCTTTGCTGCTTTCTTTTTCTCTTATATGCACTTATGTATCAAATTCTTATCCATGTTCCTTCCATAGGTGACAAAGCATCCTAATCCTAAACATCATGCTTTTTTCTCCTCCCTCCCTTCCTCCCTCTGTGTGTGTGTGTGTGTGAGCGCGCACTTATGTGTCTGTCTTTCTCTGTCTCTCTCATACATACACACACAAACACACACACACACACACACACACACACACAGAGGCACTTTTGTAATTTCCATACTACAACTAGCAAGCCTGTCACTGAGTACTCTTCTCACCTAATCAGGGTTGTATGTTCAGCAGCTTAACAGGGACTAGTTCACAGTGAGTATTACAGCCCATTGCTGGGATTCTGCCATGAACCTATCTTCACTTGTTTTTAAATTGGTAAATGTCCTGTATGCATCATTATAATCACTTGTGAATTAGAAACTTACCTCTTTGAAACTATGTTTGTATTTTACTAGTACTATTATTAATCTTTGTGCATGATTGATTATAAGCTTTCAGAACACTAGAGTCACATGAAACAATAAAACTTTCAAGTGGTCTGCATCAAATCTACCCATTTATATTCTCTGATATTCTGTGCATTTTATGGAATGAGGGGTCAACCAGGAGTTTCCATTATAGCAGAAGATATTTATATGCATGATCATCACCTTTCTTTTAGGATACTCTTTCCATGGAGTTTCTTCTGTATCTCAATAGGTATCCTGCGTTTTTTTCTGAACACAAAATACCTCTCATGTCCTATGGTTCCATCAGTGCACAGAAAATCTGTTGAAACCTACTTGTCTAACTGAACCTAACCTCACCACTCAACTTCAAGCTTTCTGTGCCAGGCTTTCTAAACTGTATGTAGTGTCACTAACAAACATAAAATGCAGGGATGACAATTCACTTATCATCTTGTGGTGACAAAGCTCTGTGCCTGGCTTCTTTGTCATGCTGGTTGATGCCACTATATCAGCAGCCAGGCATGGAGGAAATCGTCGGATAATTGTCAACTCATCACTGGCCTTTGTTCTAGATCTACTGTCTTCAGCACTCAGAGTAACTTTGTGAATACGGCTCTTCTTCACTATGCTTCCAAATCTCATCTCCAAATGCTGGGTGTCAAATAATACTGTCACATGGGAAACGAGAGAGTTTATTAAAATGACTTGCATTAAGATTGTTGATTTTCAAAGCCTGAAAGAGATTATTCAACATAGCTGAATTGCTATTTTCTTATATAAAATTATAAAAAATTGTTTACATGGTCCATTGTTATGATTTTTAATAATAAGATATACTTTATTATGTCTCAATGTTCAAATAATCAAATTCAAGATAATCAATTGGATAAATATTTTTAAACCCAAATATATATGCTGTATATAAAATTTTACTAGCATTTGAAAAAAAATTGAATGCTAGCTGAAAAACCATACGATTGTAACACACAAATTTGATACAGTTAATATAAAAATATATAAGAAACTCAATTTTACAGCAAGAAAATATATAATGTACTAAAACTAAATAAATTAAAAATTAGACATTTCTCAAAATAAGCATACAAGTAGTCAAGGAGTATATTTTTAAAATAGTAGAACTACCACATGATTAATCAATCTTTCTACTGAGTCTATAATCAAAAGAAATAAAATTGTATGTGCAAAATATATATGTATCCCCTGTATCCTACAGCATTATAAACATTAGCAAACATATGGCATCAACCGAAGTCTTCACTGGCGAATGAACTGGTGAAGAAAATGTGATTCGTGTGCACAACTGAGTACTATCAGTCATAAACACGAGAATGTCTGTTTGTTATATAAGATGAATGAATCTAGAGGAAATCATTTTAAGGGAAGAAAAAGCAACACAGCCATAGTGACACAGCATAGTGCCACTTATATGTGGGATCATTTGGCTTTATAGAAGTGGAAGAATCAATGAGTAACAAACAGGGTTCAAGTTTTAGAATGGAACCATGAGATTGGCAAAGAGTTGGTGAAAGGATTCAAAATTTTAGTTAGGAGGAATGAGTTCACTTAGGAGCTCTATATACAACATGGTGAGTGTATTGTAATAAGTAGAAGGTAGTTTTAATTTTTTTATTATTCATCAATTATGTATTGTTGCAAGATTTAGCCATTATTCATTGTTATTATCGTGTATGCATATGAGTGCTATGTAGGTATGCACACCATGGTGGAGGTTTGGAGGTCAGAGGCCAACTCTTGGGAGCAGATCCTCTGAAGGAACCTTTTGGAATCTTATCAAGAGCCTTTATCTCCTGAACCAGTTCCACCTGCCCAAAACATGTAAGAAAAGGACTATAAAGTGGTTTCACTATAAAAAATGTTAATTATGCAGGGTGGTACATATGTAGGCTAGATTTTTCCATTCCACAACATATATCTACTTCACAGCGTCTTACCATACACGAGAAATGTGCACAAGTTTGCCCATTATTTTAATGAGAGAGAGAAGGAGAGTGGAAGAGAGAGAGAACACTAGCTACTGACTGCTAAATATATTCCATTTCTCTGGAAAGTTTTATATTTAGCAATTACATGAAAATATTGTAGGTCATGAGATTATTAAAATGTGAAGGAGCGTTGCCTAACTATGAATGCTGTGCAAATGCAGGTCGTTAAATCCAGCAATGCGGGTGACAGACTCAATCCAGTCTGATGAACTACCCTGGAAGGTGACGAACTTAGTGGAGAGACTTCCAACCTTCATGTAGAGATAATCTAATTAATCTGTGTACATTCCTCTCTCAGTTAAATTACTATCTCTTTGACCTTAGCCAAGTGATTAACTTTTTTCAGTTCAACTTATAAACAACCCAAACCCTCAACCTTCATTATTACTTGATCAGGGCAACCATGAACAGCTAGGCGGGTTATGTATTACATAAAGACATACAGGGCAGCAGGTGTATAGCTCAAAGGGGTCTGTTCTTCCCCAGGCAGAGTCTGAGCCAGAGTCTGGTGTTGGGCTCCCTTATCAAGAGAAGCATATCTTTGTAGTTTCCTTGAGTTTGTGATGGCTGGCACCCTCAGGACTGCATCTGCCCAGAGAGGGTACATTTTTTTAAATTCAATCAAAGTTG
Source organism: Pachyuromys duprasi (assembly GCA_028658305.1). Classification (NCBI taxonomy): domain Eukaryota; kingdom Metazoa; phylum Chordata; class Mammalia; order Rodentia; family Muridae; genus Pachyuromys; species Pachyuromys duprasi. Next base: position 64,416,012 of record CM053744.1, read on the forward strand.
CAGCTAGCTGTAGCTCTGATTGTGAAAACAAAATTGAAGAAGAGAACAGAACATCTAACTCACCTGCAAACTAAACAAGAGATGCTGAGAACTTGGAAGGACTTTAACCGTGCTAATAGACATCTGTCGATTAAAATATCTTAAAAAGTATTTGTTTTTCTCAGAAAATTAGCAAAGAATGAAATAATAAAATCTGGCATTGACATGACAACTGACTGAACAGAGGCACGGTTAGGTTATGTGATAAAAAAAAAAGGTCTCAAAGTCAGTTTTGTAAATTTTCAAAAATGGTTCCAGCTTAGAATAGTGGCAGACTTCTACACTGCTCTTCTAAGAATTTTCTCCCCGCAAAGCAAATACAACATAGAGTAATGTTTCCCAAAAATGTATTAAGAAAGCCACATTAATAGGGTTACATGGCTAAAATAACATCTTAGCATCCACTGAAAATGAGATCAATTTAAAAGACACTTTACATGTCTAGCCACCTCTTTATGTGGTAGATTTACTATACACAAATCAATTTGAATCTAAACATGCAATGTTCTTGCATTTATATGCATGAAACAAAGTCAATTTGTTTAGCAGATAATTGCGGGAATACTGATCAAATAGATGCGTTAATCAGTTTTACCAACTATCTACCAAAAGGAGAGAGATATTTCTTTTATACGCGTTCATATACTTTCACCATAATAGTCTCAGGTAAACTATTAATACCAAGACTACTGTTCTTCTACTTCTTACTGGTGATTATCTTGGTCTGATGCTTTAAAACTGCAATATTTGTATAATCCATCCAGGGAGAATCCTACACCATCCATTTTCTGGATTTCTCAATATAATGCAGTGGTCTTCCTAATTTCTACTCCCATCCCATCTTTGCTCCTGGTGAGATGAGAACCCAGTCCTTCATCATAATCACCACGTATTGGAAACAGGCCCTTTGCCCCTCTGCCTTCCCACAGTTCTTTCCACTCAAGCCTGAATTTCTACTTACGTGAGTATACACCACTAGTGATGAACATGATTGGGGAAAAAAATCTCTGCCACATTGAGAGATACAACATTTTAATGAGGAACATATGCTTCACAGGACTCCTTGCAAAAGCACATTCCTCTTTTCCTAAACCTGCACTACTGCATTTTCCCTCCTTTTTTTCCCCTAACAACAGCACCTTCTTGTCCTTGCTCTACTGCATACCATGGCTTTGCTGTCCCTTTCATTTAGAAGATGGAGGTTATTAGGAAAATCTGCTGAGCCTGTATCTAATTTCTTTTATTTTTTACATTTTTATTTTATATTAATCACAGGTTATATAATTTGTATCCCAACCATAGCCCCCCTCTCCCATTCCCTTCCTATCCCTTCCATCCCTCCCTCATTTCCTCCCTGCCCCTTTACAAGTCCACTGATAGGAGAGGACCTCCTCCCCTTCCTTCTAACTCTAGCTTATCAGGTCTCTTCAGGAATGGCTGCAATGTCCTCTTCTGTGGTCTAGCAAGGCTGCTCCTCCCTCAGAGGGGCCAGGGGGTGGAAGAGTTAGCCATTGTGTTCATGACAGAAATAGTCCCTGTTCCCCTTACTTGGGTACCCGCTTAGATATTGAGCTACCATTTGCCACATTCAAGCAGGGGTTCTAGGTTATATCCATACACAGTCCTTGGTTGGAGAAACAGTCTCATAAAAGACCCCTGTGCCCTGCTATATTTGGTCCTTGCGGAGCTCCTTTCCTCTCCAGGTCATAGTAACTAACCCTTCTTTCATATGATTCCCTGCACTCCGCCAAAGGGTTGGTTATGTGTCTTAACATTGCTTTGAGGGATATCTTCTCCTTGACTGATTTCTCTTCTGATCATGATACATGTTGTATGGCAAGTTCACTTTTATTCACCCTGTTTTTTAAAAGTGAGCATTACGGTTTGGGCAAGTACTCAGAAATTGGCATGGGCTTTTCTGATAAACTATTTTACTTTAAATAAGTCATGAATCTATATAGTTATTTCTGTAGAAGTCAGCCATAAATTATTATATGGTGGCATCATATATCTGGCAAGAATATTTTAGTTTATGGGTCATGTTGCATAATTCATAGCAATAACATTGGTCTAATGGCCCTTTGCTCTGTCTTTTTCTTCACAAAACATTTCCAGCTCATAGTCTTAGCTTGCAATTCTGACAACTACCACAGGTGTGTGAAAAGAAACCTGATTTTAAAAAGCCATCTTCTATTTTCAAATTGGCATTACCACCTGTACTTTAGTGTAATACTGAAGTGAAAGCAAAAATTGTGGCAAGGAGGAGATGGAAGTCATGGATCATGGTTCTTTTAAGTCATTGATGGTGGGTTAAAGAGAAAATTTAACAATAGTAAGAAAAGACTAGAAGAGTAGTCAGAGGGATAAAAGATAAATCAACTTTATCAAAGCATCCCATTATATCCCATATAGATATGTATATATCTATAAATATACATACATATATATACTATTCCTTTAAAATAAAAATAAATAAATAAAAACATATTGGAAAAACTACAAAACAAAAGCTTAAAAAAAAGAACTGAAACCCAGTGTTCAAACATGTAAAATAAAGTAGCATTCCTCCAAATAGTGTGTTCTCTACATTGACACACTATGGGAAGTAGACAAGCATTCCTCTTACTTGGTGTGCTTCTAACGGGTCCCAGGAGCACTTTGTCGATATTTTCCTGCATTTTAATTTTGTCTTATATCTATAAAATTTCCTAAAATAAGGACAGTGAGGAAACTATGTGACAGAAAGAATCAAACGTTTTAGATATTATTCTCATTTTTGCTGGTAGGTTTTGTTCAATGTAAGTTTACCTCTATAAATTAGAGTGTCTTCATTTGTGAGACTGAAAACATAAGATGTCTCTAGCCTTGCAATATGGCAAAGACCTGATAAGACCCACATCAATTATTATTGAAAAGACTACCATGTCTTTTATTCTAAAACATATTTAGAATAAAATATCTTAGAGTTTGCTTTACTGTCCCTGTCATCAACAAATACTCATCAACAACTACTAAGCATCCAAGCCATCTCCATGGCAGGGCTGACATGTGATGTGTGGCGATGCGCCAACCCATGTTGTGATTAGTCCAGGGCTTGCTTCTGAGAGTTCTTGCACGTAGTAAAGAAACTCAACCCCAAGCGAGTGAGCCAACTATCTCCCCTTACTGTTTTATCTCAGAACCAAATCTTTACTCATGATGAGATTGCCAAGCCAGTGACCTGGAGATCTCCAGGGCTCTCTTTTCCTTCATTACCATTTCAGCACATGGGCAAGCTTTTACCAGTCCTACCTTCACATACCACTATTGTTTCAATCAGCTCCTTATCTCCTTTTTATATCTTTGTTATCTGTATATTCTAGCTACTTCTTTAAGTGAAACCACTGTCACCAAAGTAATATGTTTAAAAACAAAATTAATTCATCCACCCCCGAGAATATAATCTTTTAGGGTCACAATGACATATAAAGTGACCCACTTAAGATCCTCCCCTTCCATTTGACCCTAGCTTATTAGGTCTCTTCAGGACTGGCTGCAATGTCCTCCTCTGTGGCCTAGCAAGGTTGTTCCTCCCTTGGGATGGGGTGGGGGGTGGGGGGCGGGGAAGGGTGGCATTTAAAGAGCCAGCCATTGAGTTCACGTCAGAAACAGTCCCTCTTCCCCTTACTAGGGAACCCACTTGGATACTGATTAGCCTACACCTGCATTTGCCCCAACAGGACACCTTCCTGTCTTTTGATAGTAGCTTTAATTCCAAGTCTCAGTGCCTTAAAGGCAACAACTGTATCCAATTTCTCCTTCTGTTCTCAATGCCCACATTAGTTGGTGGAAATTTATGCCACTGTCACATTGTGATCTTAGGAGTCTTTAGTAATGACATTCACTTTCTCAAGAGGCTCAGGCAGCAGGACCACAAGTTCAAGGCCTGCTTGGAATTCAAAGGTAGCCTGGGTAACTTAACATGCCCTTGTTTTAAAACTGAGGAAAAAATTAATGAAACGAGTTATAAATGTATCTCAGTGGTGAAGAAACTGTTCACCATTCAATCCCTAATGTTGCTAAATAAATTAATTAATAATTTAATAGACACTTCAAGGCATGCAAGCTGAATTTTGAGAGGTAAATAAAGGATTAGTCTGAATCTGGAAAACAACACAGAAGAAAGGACACCATTCCAGACCCAAGGAGAGTAGAAGTACTGAATGAGAAATATGTTCCCATGTACAAAGATCTTAAGAATCCAAATCAAATCGCACATGGAAAAAACAGTAGATACTCCCTTCTTGCCACTGTCTTCCATAGTCTTAACCCAAACCAGTATGTGGAAGGAAATGAACAGAGGCCATTGACATAGTCCATTCATGGTTATCCTAGAAGAGGGAAGTGGGGTCCCAAATCATAGCAGAACAACCAAGGAAATATGCAGCATAAAATCTAACGGCTCTCATAGATACTAATTGCTTCCATGATATGGGCTGAATGAAAATTCACTGAAGGATTATTTGTGGGCCACTAAATTCTGCACACAATGGACAGTAAAGAGTTAAACACACGAATGTTCCGAAATAGCGTTTCTGCTAGCTTTATTCAGGATTATGTTGTGCAGCCACTTAGCTGCTTCAGCAGAGAAATGCTTTAAAAGGAAAGTGCAGGAAACACTGGAAAGAAAGGTTTTATCATGTTTCCCAGGGGAGAAATGTGTTCGTGGTGGTGTTACCCAGAAGGCAGTCCTTTCTGACAAAATGGTGAGGACAACGGAGGGTAGAGGCAAAGAAAATTCAGAGGGCCTGCATATAAATGCAAATAAACAAGTAGACACAACAAGAGTAATGATGCTAAGTAAGAAACGCCAACAGCACAGAGAGGGAAGTGAGCTTCTGTATAGAAGGGAGGCAGCACAACTAAGAAGGGGTGAGGGGATGGACACTAAGGCGAGATAGTAAGGATTTCCTGTGAAGAAGGCAGGCGGTGGTTTCAGCAGGAAAATGAGCTATCTGCAGAATCTATAAGCCTCCCACAAAACTCAGAACAACTGTGAGATCTCTGCCACATCATGTTTGCCAGAGTGGCAAAACTCTCCTGGAAATGACAGCCTGCTCATCCAGCAGAATGTGCAAGAACAATGTAGGCACTAAAGAAACACAAGGAAATAAAGCAGGAAGATGAGAAGGAGCAGCTTGAGACCCATCCCAGCCAAATCAAGACTAATGCATTCCAAACAATTAGTTAGAAATGCCTTTCATTAACTCTACATGTACAAATTAATTCTCCACTAAACTGATTATCATTTTAACATTCTGTTTATACAGAACTAGTTTCAGATAAATCAAATAGTTGATTAAGCTCCTAATCATGGGTGGCTCAAAATATTACAGCCAGGTATTGTCTAAGGGAAGAACTCCTGACTTCATAGATGCAACCAAAGAAAACGCATGTGAAAACCATGTGACACAGAGCCAGGAATGTGAACTTTGGTGTCAGACAAACCTTTATGCCAATTTCTGCTCTAGTGCCCAGTAGTTATGTAAACTTGGTGCCAGTTTTAATTGAGGACAATGCTGGCATCCCCCATAAGAGTTCCCCCATCACTGGAGTCATTTTAAAACTTAGCTGGTTAATGCAAATTAATACTGTGCCTTGCACACACATATACCCACGTCCTAAACTGTGATTTCTATTAGAGCTCACTGTTCACTTGATTTCCATGAGGCAAGAAGGAAACACGAAATATTAATATCTTACATATTATAAACCATTTCACAGATCTAGAATGCTCTCATTATATCTAATTATTTATGATATATAGTGATTGACTTTATAAGTGGTTGAGGGGGACAAGTCTTAGGGCATCAGGAATCCATGTGTATGCTGGCTTGCCATGTAAGCTCAAAGCCTTATAGTTAGAGCAATAGATACATACAAGTCATTATTTTGTAAATAAGTTATATATTAGTAAGTAATCTGTAGTGGCATAAACTATCCAGCTATTTCAGCCATTTTAAATCATATTTTTTTCTCTAAGGTCCACTGCTTCCTTTATTGTAAAATATAGAAATATTGTATACTTGGTTATGCAATATCAGGTAATTCCAAAATAAAGTAAAATTATGCACATTAAATATAGGCTCCTGAATTTACAAGAAAGAAAGTAATCATTATATGTTTAATGATTTATATATAACACCAGACATATTATATGCATGTGTGTGTGAAACGTTAAAAATTATTCAAATTCAATGAAGTACACCTATTTTATCTCAGTGTAACAACTAATATTGATATTCACTACAAAATTTCCACACCTCATTACAACCTCGCAAAGTACCCAGCATAGATGACGCTACCAACACCACTGTGGACAAGAAATGGAGGGCGACCAGCTTGTTCAACAAAATAACTTCACTCCCTCCTAAGCGATTATGAAAAATAAAAGAAAAAATAACAAAGGAGGAAGGAAAGGAAGGAAAGAGTGGAAGGGGAGAAGAAAAGGGAAAAGGCTGTTTTCAGTCTCTGAAAGCTAAACATTTATTGGTGACTTACATTGTTATACAATATCTTGAATCTTTCAGTGCATCACCTTACTTGCAGTTTAAAGGGATACTAGGACAACAGAACTTTATGAATGAAGTGCTAGGCAAGGAGGGATGGAATATTACGATTTTGACTATTATTGGGAGGAGCACGGTGTAAACTGGCTGGGGAATTTAAACAGTGATTTGTTACAGCAAAATGTATTTTATATAAAACGTTTTTTAATACATAATATATAATTTTATGGCCTTATGCTACTAAACTCTTGCTTGTGCTACCAAGGCTGAAATTCTAGTTGTTCTTTCCTTGTTCATCCTCTGCCTATCACCTAGAACTCACCTTTACCCACAATCTCCATCAAGGCTTCTATCAGAAGCAAGAGGTGTCTGTTCTGCCCTTTCCAGTTAACACAGGCACCACTACTCCAGAGCTCTGGATTCACTCCTTTCCAGAAAGCTACCACAGACACCACATGCTCCTCCTACCCCACTGCTTTCACGGTGTGCAGCCTTGATGGTGGTCCTTCACTCAAACCTGTCTCCTGAGTCTGGTGAAATTGGTGGTGCAGTATAGTTGGTATGTTTTAAACTGCAATAGAGTGATACTTTGCATATAGGTATAGTAATATCAACCATGTACAGTAATAGGCTAGGCCCATCTATGTAACCAAGAAAACACGTAGAGATTTAGAGGTTCAAACTAAACCAGAAACTTCCTTTTTCTCTGACTTCCTATAAGTTGATTCATTAATAGAATCTAGTCCTTTGAGTACTTCCTCTGTCAAGGGCTATGTTAGGTATGAATTACATATAGGTTCTAAAAGTGAAAAACCTTTTTCTCCAGTCTACTAGGAAGAAATAATGTAGAGGGGGAAAATAGTGCATGAACTAAGCTACTTGAAATGAATATGATAAGGACTACTGTGGTAATGTTAAATTCAGCACTTTGGGCTGAGGTAATTACAAAATGCATCAGAGAAGAGGAGGCATCTCAACTTTGGCCTGACTGTATAGGGCTCTGACTGGTGTTGGAAAGAAGTTCAGGGACAAGAAAGAGCCCAAACAGAGATAATGTAGAGGGCTAATATTTTGGGATATTAACTAAAATTTCCCCTTAGAAAGCATTTCCTTTACTGTTCTCCCCTCCCCCTGTTCATCTCATATCACATTAGAGGGCAGGATAAGATTTTACACTGTGCAAAGAAAAACTAAAGCTTTTATAAATAAAAAGGCCAGAGCTTTTCAGTGACAGAACCCAAAGCTCCAACCATTCAACACCAGCTAAGATTAAAGTTTATGTTACAAACAAGGAATAAAGATTCAGAGCTTCTTCTCAGACTACATGGAAATTCCACAGATAAAGGGAAATGGTAAATTATACAAGAGGAACCTAGGGTTTAGATACTAGTGTGTTCCTTGAAAGATCACTGCACTCAGCTCTACCCTCTCTGTGGAAGGAATAATTAAACCCTTACCTATGACTGAGAAGCAAAACTAGGATGACAGCCAGGCAACATGTGGACAAGGACACAAAGAGCAAGGTAAGCGCTAACCTTGCTAGCTAGGGCTTAATAGGGTCAAGCAGTATTATTCCTGTCAAAATTTATTTGACTAATTCCCTAATTATAAGAGATTCATCATAAAGGCATCCTTATTTTACAGAGATTAACACAAAGAAGTTATGTGAGCCAAATAATGTCATTCAGTTGAAAATGACAGAGTTGGTATCCTAGACAGAACTCATAAACATTATGTCGAAGGATACCCAAAGTTACTGAAGATGTTGCTTCTAATACAAATTAGGATCAAGGATCAATAGAAAAGGAAGGTCAGTTGCAGAATAGGAAAGCAAACTATTTTATAAGTGAAAACTTTATACCATATGAGAGAAACCAGAGTGTACTACATTTTTTGAATGAGTAACCTGTAGCCATAATGATAGTAACAACGGCACTAATGTGAAGGATTTCTTTAAATCCAATTGAAGAACTTTAAAGAACTGTTTGGTGGGTGGAACTACTGATAATCAATCTAAAAATGAAAATGTCATAAAGTCAAAACTTGTCAAAAGCTCCGTAGTTAAGATGGACCAATAAGTAATGTGACCATACTATTTATATGTGACCATGTGATTTCTAGATCCATGCTCATAATTCTTGAGATATCTATGTTTTTAACTATTATGACATTAATATATTCAGAAAATGGCAACTTGTGTCTGAGCTTATATATTCCATTATGTTTTACTGAGTTCCCAATTACTGTCCCTACCTCTGCACCCATTCTCATTGGACAGCCCTATCCAGTGACTGAGCACAGCTCAATCAAACAGCACTCTTCCAAAGTAGACTTTGACTCAACAAAGCTCTCCACTGGTCTAACAAATAGTATTATATTGTACTATGTCTTAGACTCTTTATATTCCATTCTGCTGTCTCTTTTCTTTGTTACCACAACTGTCAAAATTTATAATCCAAGCTTTCTCACTTCCTGCTTTCCTTCTCCAGTGAATCTCCTACATCTCTAACCCATCCTTGGCATCTACTCCAAGTAAGTTGGGTGGTATGAGATGAGAGTGAGTTGAGGGGAAAAAATCTTAGATGTGGGTTTGGTTAGTTCACAAGCCCCAACTCTGCACAGAGACAGTCAGAGTCCCTGGACCCAGTCTCATTTGCTAACTTTCTCACAGTGTAATGGTGGATGATGATGTGCTTTGCCAGTGTCATTGTTCAGGCATTTGAAAGACAGAAAAGTTGGCTAGTTAGTTAAACTATATTTGCACTAAAAGTCTGCCAAGGCCAAGAAACTGAGAGACCCATTAACAAGCAGTTCATAAGTATGAGAGTCAGGGAGACCCTTCATAATTTGCCCCAAACTATGTACAAATATATAAGCAGCTTAGTTTAACAGTGGACCAAAGATCTGATGGACCCAAACTCCAGAGACTTCAAAATATCCACCAAAGGCAAATTTGTTGTGTTAAATTCAAAGCTCAGCTTTAGAAAATCCAGAACCCTTAAATATGGAATGGGAAGATGCTGATGAGTACCCCGCAGGCTTGTGGTTTGTGTAGTCCTCTAATCCCTCTGAATTTGGAAAAGAGGCTTACCACAATCTCCCACTAGAGAATGCTGCAGAGGACCCTGGACTTCAAGGCAACCTTACCTGTATACACACCTTCTTGATTTCAGGAACCACAACCAAATTCAATTCCAGCATTATCTAGCTGACAGTTGTTGGACTTGGTAAAATAGAGATTATTTTCCAATGGACTTTCAAAAATTAGCTGCCTTATAACACACACACACACACACACACACACACACACACACATAAAAAGCCAAGGAAGTAACCCTGCGGTTATTTAACAAACTGCTTACCCAAAAGGGCTGGGAAGTAAAAATAAATAAGGAAAAATTTATCTACTTGAGAACAATTTATCAAGATTGTTTTTTTCTCCAATTTAACACCCTGACAAGAGTTTTCAAATAACAGGCAAATTAGCTGCTCTTAAAAATCAGCTTTGACCTGTTTAAGAAGTTGTTTCCTGTGCCAATGAATTCAAGGCTTTCCCTCACTTTTTCTTCTAGCAGATTTAGTGTGTCTAGTTTTATATGTTGAGGTCTTTGATCGACTTGGACTTTATTTTTGTGCAGGATGATAAATATGGATCTATAGCATTTTTCTATATATAGACATCCAGTTAGACCAGCACCATTTGTTGAAGATGTTATCTTTTTTTCCATTATACGGTTTTGGCTTCTTTGTCAAAAATCAAGTATATGTAAGGTGTGTGGGTTTATTACTGGATCTTCAATTCTATTCCATTGATCCACCATTCTGTTTCTAAGCCAGTAGCATGTCCTTTTTATTACTTTTGCTCTATAGTACAGCTTGAGATCAGGGATGGAGACATTTCTAGGAGATCTCCAGAAGCAGAAAGACACACATGGTATATACTCATTTAGAAGTGGATATTAGCTATATAATATAGGATAAACATAATGAAATCTATGGTACTAAAGAAGCTAAACAACAAGGAGAACCCTAGGAAAGATGCTTAACTCTCATTCAGAAGGGCAAAAAGGAAAGTGGGAGAAGACAGGGAATAGAACAAGATCCTACCACAGAGAGCCTCTGAAAGACTCTATGCATTAGGGTGTTGAAGCAGATGCTAAGAGTCGTAGCCAAATTTGGGCAGATTGCAGGGAATCTTATGGAAGAAAGGGGAGATAGAAAGACCTGGAAGGGACAGGAGCTCTACAAGGAGACCAACACTGCCAAAAAATCTGCGCCCAGGGAGTCCTGCAGAAAATAATGAATCAACCAAGGACTATGCGTGGAAAGGACCTAGACCTCTTGTTCAGATGTAGCCCATGGGCAGCTCAGTGGCCAGGTTGGTACACTAGTAAGGGGAGCAGGGGCAATCACTGGCATGAACTCGATTGCCTGCTCTTTAATCATCTCCCCTTGGCAAGGTATCCTTACTAGTCCACAGAGAAAGAGGATCCAGACAACCATGACCGAGACCTGATAGGCTATTGTCAGATAGCAGGGGAGGAGGACTTCCGCTATCAGTGGACTAGAGGAGGGACATGGTAGGGAGAGGGAGGGACAGTGGGATCAGGAGGAGATAAGGGAAGGGCTACAGCCAGGATAAAAAGTGAATGCTTTGTAATGATGATGATAAGGAAAAAAATCAACTTTGACATCTCTCTCAAGGAACCATGAACAGCACAATACTCCAAACAAACCTTCTATCCTACATGCTCTGTTTACTCATGTCAGTCACCATTTTGCTACGAAGATTCCCCTACTGTTCGATGATATGATTTTGGTTTTGCATTTTGAATTCCATAATAATATTTATTCCTAAGTGGACCAACATGAACCCTAAAAGTAAACATACCCACACATTTTACAGGAACAAATACAGGGAATAAGACTCAAAACTAAGGCCTGCAATTGATAGTTCCTTGAAGAATAGAAAGAGAAAACATATCTTAACCCAGAGAGAAAATTGGTGAAGATATAAGTTTGGTGTTCAACAAAAACAAAAACTTTGTCATTAGAATAGTTTTGTATTGACGGTAGAGGCAAAAATATTAGGAATCAAAAATTCTTTTAAGTTGCATAAAACTTTAAAATTTGAGGTGTTGACATACACATCCTTTGTGTTGATATATGAGACTTCACTAAACAATGATGTGTAACTTAGGCCAGTTTTTTTTTCATGTTGTTTTGAAGCCTAGTGATTGGGTGAAATATGAGAGGAGAGTGGAGTACATTTAAGTCAAAACAGTGTAGTCTGTTTGCAGTGGTTAATGTATTTGTAAACACTGCTCTAAAACCTCTAAAATCTATTGGTGCCAGATGAAACATCACTCAGTAATAATTAAAGAATCCCATTTGCCACTGAAGGAAAAGGTATTTGGAATGCTGAATTCCAGGGGAGAGAGGAATCTCAATAGAAAGGCTTCTTTCAGAGGTAGATAGCAAGTGTGTTTACTTTAGATTTTTTTCCCTAAAAGGATTTCTAGAAACATGAGTTTGTTTGCAAAATGAAAAATACGTATTTGTCAATTATGCCATTATAAAAACAAAATAAATTAACTTAAGTCATGCTTATATGAAGAGAGTCTAAAACAGATGAGGCTTATTAAAGAATATCAATATAGAATCTACTTTTTCCAGTGAAATATGAGGAGTCTGATAGTTTAAGATTATGTCAGTGTTTATGAGACATAAGTTAGTTGTCTCTAGGTAGGTAGTCTTTTGAAAATGAATAGTACACAAAATGAATCATGAAATTGGCTTCTTCCTCTAAAAATAAGCACTGTTTAAATACTGACTCAATAAGAGATTATGGTAAATGTTATGGTTCAATAAAATCAGCAGTATCCCAAATGTGGTGGCCTGGAGGATGAAATAGAAAGATGGCAAGTTCTAACCACCATGTGCTACACAGTGAAATCCTGTTCCCCAAACAAAGCAAGACAAACACCCAACAAAATAGCAACAATTGATATTTGAACCATTATTACAAGAATAAGGTTTTTACTCAACTGTTCAGTTAGGCTGAAATATGTGAATTTATCAGTGTTATCAATGACATAAACATGAAAGATTTGATTTTAGAATGAATAACATTTACTTTGTAAATATCAGTGTTCATATATCTGCATATGTATAATTTACTAATATCTCAAAATGACAAACACTTTGGGAATTCATAAATATGGATATAGATACAGTATTAAGTCTAAGGACTTAGCTTATGATGCTACATTTGGATTTATGACCACTGTAATATCAAAATGACAAAGTTTTCTACAAATGTGTTATGTTATTTATAGGTCAATCAAAACAATAAATTCAAAATAAATAAAAAGTTAAGGAAAGAAATTTTACATATAGTTTTCACAGTAGTATCTCTGCATCAGGTTTTTCACATCACTATCTCCAACAAAGACATTTTATTGACTCAAATTATTTATTATTCAAATTTAAAGAGAAAGCCAACTCAAAATTTTACAAATAATTATTTCTTAGCATTGCTTGTGTAGAAATTTTATTTTAAATATTTTAATCCCTCTAGTTGTCTATGTTAGTTAAAAAGACCAAATTACATATACTTTATAATTTTTCTTCTAAACTAAACAATGAGAAAAATGTTGTTTTAAGTCTAGAAGTGCAGGGCAGAAAACATGTTTTTATAAGGCAAATAAATACTTTATTGAATTTTCCCAATTGGACATTCACATGTGGGGCAGCAGGTGGACAACTTGAGGACCCTGCTTTGTCTACTTACTGCGTTCTTATTTACTCATTTGCTTAACAGACATACGTGCTAAGACCTTGTGACTTCCCACTTCTCTATGTAAGAGGCAGGTATTCTGTTTGTGCCTCAACCCCTTGCTGTCTCCTTTCAATTGCCTCTGGACACTAACTCTCCCCTTTCACCTTCGGATCTACAAAGGTGGTCCATTAGTTTGAATCAGTGATTCAGGGACAGGTACTATAAGTGCCATGCTAAGCCAAACCAGGATAATTTTTTGTCCTCCTCTCTAAGAAATCACTTCCTTGGTATTACAGAATATGTTATTACAGGACTGGATAGTGTTAACAACAAGAGCGCTAGCCTCAGTTGGTTGAGGTCTGTAGCTTGTCACTTACTGACAACATCTATTGGCCAATCTGCGGAGAACAGGAGAAGACAGTGAAGTGATTCTGACATAGACTTTAGGGAAGCCACAGCCATGTCTCTAAAGCCTTGACAAATAAGTGTTCTTTTAATAATTATATTCTAAAATTCATTTTTAAATTATATTTTAAAATATATTATAAAGTACCATAGAATCTGCTTTCCTGTGTCTTCATAGCTTAATTGACAGCTGTCATTCAAATGAACCACACATGCCAGGATGGCTAAACTTAAATTAAAAGGTAATTGAATGGCCAAAGAAATTGGTATCTTTATTTTCTAAAGAGATTCTGAAATACGCCTTTTAAGTTGGTGATGTCTTTCAAATGCTTGGAAATGGTCCTCCATCTTACCTGTAAGTGTGCCTTGCCCACTCATGCATACTAAGTACGTACTGTTATCCCAAAGGACTTCTCATATACTTTCCATTTATTCCTGCTGGTGTCAGCCTGGTGTGATTTCTATCTTTCTTTGTGGCCATGAGTCTTTGTTTCTTCAGATGTATCAAACCGACCAAGGTGGCCAGTGCAGGCACATTTCATCTGCACTGTGTGTTTCATTTCTGGAGGTTCCACATGACTCTCTCATGTAGTACTTGTCACTGCTGACATCACTGATTAGGTATTGAACGCTGCCCACCTTTTCAATGGCAGCTCATGCTCATCTCCATTTCATCTTGGTAAGTTGGGCCTCACATGCCATCTTTCTGAGTCTATGGAATGCTAGGTTTCATGAGATGTATCTTGAGAATTTTAAGAATGTACCCATGTCGTGCTGGTGCTTTGCATTCTCAAATGAAAAAACAGATACCTTCTAGGTAAGATTGAGGTTTTCTGAGAGACCTGAAGGGCTAGGGTCAGATGGAAGGAGAGAAGGACCTCCCCTATCAGCGGACTTTGAGAGGGGCATGGGAGGAGATGAGGGAGGGGGTGGGATTGGGAGGGAATGAGGAAGGGAGCTACAGCTGAGATACAAAGTGAATTAACTATAATTAATATAAAAATAAAAATAAAGATTTAGGTTTAAACAGTCTCAACGAAGAAAATATGCATGGAGCTAGATGATTCTACCAGCCATGTCAACTCCACCAGCCATGTCAAATTTTTCAAATTTCTCTTACAGCAAGCTTAGTGTGATGCACTCAGTATTGTTAACTATGCTTTTATTTTTGTCAAATAACAGTATAAGGTAGGAAAGGGACTGCTTTTGTTTATGGAATTTTGTCTTGAGCATGAGGCAACTAAATTAATGATGTAGATATGCTGAAACCAGAAGACCTTTGCTTCATCTTACTCAGTGGTTCAATGATGGAACAGCAAATACAATAAATGAATCTCTATAAAAACCATCTTAGAGTTAGTGTCTAAGGCATAATTTTTATTTTGTGATTTTGGTGGTCTTCCATCAATTTTCTGAAAACAATTCATTGCCTGTAAAAATCCGTTGCTTTCTTCAACAAATGGTGCTGGTCCAACTGGATATCTGTATGCAGAAAAATGAAAATAGATCCATCTTTATCACCTTGCACAAAGCTAAAGTCCAAGTAGATCAAAGACCTCAACATAAAACCAGACACACTAAACCAGTTAGAAGAAAAAGTGGGAAAGACCCTAGAACTCATTGGCACAGGAGACTACTTCCTGAATAGAACACCAACAGCACAGGCTCTAAGATCAACAATCAATAAATGGGACCTCATGAAACTGAAAACTTCTGTAAAGCAAAAGATACTGTCATCAAAACAAAACAACAGCCTACAGACTGGGAAAGGATCATCACCAATCCTACTTCTGACAGAGGGCTAATATACAGTATATATAAAGAACTCAAGAAGTTAAAAAGCAACAAATCAAGTAATCCAATTAAAAATGGAGTATGGAGCTAAAAAGAGAGCTGACTGTAGAGGATTATAGAATGGCAGAAAAACACTTAAAAGAAGTGTTCAACGTCCTTAGCCATCAGGGAGATTTCACCTTAAGCCCACCAGAATGG
>CM053744.1:64431876-64488023 GCA_028658305.1 Pachyuromys duprasi
TTTGTAATAGCCAAAATGTGGAAACAATCCAGATGTCCCTCAGTTGAGCAATGGATACAGAAATTATGGTACTTTTACACAATGGAATACTACTCAGCAATTTTAATTTCCTCCTTTTTAAAGGAGGAAATCATGAAATTCACGGGCAAATGGTGGGACCTGGAAACAATCATCCTAAGTGAGGTATCCCAAACGCAGAAAGAAACATATGGTATATACTCACTTATGTAGACCTATAGGATAGGAAGGTCATGCTGAAATCTATACACCTAGGGAAAATATACAAGAAGGAGGACCCAGGTTGGTATGATCAATGCTCATTTAGATGAGCAAATGGGATGGACATTGAAGGGAGGAGAAAACGAGCAACAGGACAGGAGCATATCAAAGAGGGCCTCTGAAAGAATCAATATAGCAATGTATCAAAGCAGATATTAAGACTCACAACTAAGCCTTTGGCAGAGGGCGGGGAATAATAATAAAAATAGGGGAAGTTAGTAAGACTTGGGGAGAACAAGAGCTCCACAAAGACCAAACTGAGCAGGGCACAGGGGTCTTATATGAGACAGTTTCTCCAACCAAGGACAATGTATGTATATGGCCTAGAACCCCTGCTCAGATGTGGCCCATGGTAGCTCAGTGTCCAACTGAAGACCCTAGTAAGGGGAACAGGGACTGTTTCTGTCATGAACTCAATGGCTGGCTCTTTGACCCTCCCCCATACACGCCAGGGAGTAACAGCCTGGCTAGATCTCAGGGGAGAACATTGCAGCCAACCCTGAGGAGACAAGATGGACTGGGGTTGGATGGAAGGGGAGGAGATCCTCCCCCGTGGGTGGACTTGGAGGGGGCTGGGAGGAAATGAGGGAGGGATGGAGAGGGTGGGAGGGAATGAGAAAGGGGGCTACGCCTGGGATGCAAATTACCTAACCTGTGATTGATATAAAGATAAATTTTTTAAAAAGAAAAATAAATAAATAAATTACATTTAAAAAAATTCATTGCTTGTGTTCTATATAATCAACATTAGCGAAGATTTCTATAAGAATATGGGTTGACTATAACTGAATTTTTGCTGGAAAGCTAATCAAATTGACTGCAAATCATAATCTGAATCTCAGAAACCGTGTGTTCATACAGCCCTACTCATTGGTAGAAAGCATTGCATATGACTGTCTGTCATATGTGTTTATGCATATACATGACTAATTAATAAAAATGAGTCTTCTGAGTTAACCAAATTGAGTTATCAATTATACAGAAATTAATGACCCTATTAGGATTCCGGCGAAGATTTCAGTTTCTCTGCCTCCCCTTGCTGCTGCTTCCTTATCCGTTAACCCTTCAATAAAAAGAGCCTCCTGGAGCTGTTCACTGGTAGTTCTCCTTTCTTGCCCCTTACTGTCACAGCAGTTCTCTTATTGTTGTTGTGCATTGTCAATCATTCACTGTTATTTTCCCTTTTATTCATATTCTTTTCTAGTTTTCTTTGCTTCTTATCCATTCCTGCTCTTCTTATCATCCTATCCTAATTTTCTCTGAAAGTGATAAAAATATGGAGGAAAGGCATACCACCACCTTGATCACACATGCTAACTAAGCACAATCTCCTTTAGCCTCCCTCAAAACTGTTTAAATGCTGGGCATATGATCCTATTCAGGCCAATTAGATTGACCAAATAATAATAATAATAATTCATTGTTGGATTCTTGCTGTAATTGAGATGAAATGAAAGTGAGCAATATTCAGGGATTCCCAAAAACGGAAAATTAATCCCAGAAATACTGGAGGCCACAGTGTAAATAAGTCAGGGTGGGGTAAGCAAAGAGCAAGAAGCATGTGGCTCTTGATTTAGCTCTTCCACAATCTTTCCACCTCAGAAATAACTCCCCACCCCCATCATTGGTTAAGCTCTTCTCTATGATGCACTTTCTACCTGCTTTGTGCAGAAACTATGAAATCAAATATTCTGAACTGTCCTGTTCTTATAGCAACCATTCAATCTTTAAAGAATTAAGAAGGGTGGTTATCTGCAATCTAATCATCATATCTGTGGATTCTAGAGCTCAAGTAGAGATTGGCAAAACAGGAGACAAGGCTGTGGAGATATCCATATATTAATTTTAGAGTACGTTGCTAATTTTTTGACTTTCAATGTATAACTCTGTTGTAAATTACTATTTCTTCCACAGGCATTCACATGGAGTATGTGTTCTGGTTAGTTCCCTTCTATGGAAAATGCCCTTTCAAACTTCAGCTTGTCCTATTAAAACCCATTTCCTCACAAGTCTGAATAAATGAGTAAGCAATAATCTGCTAAATTAAACCTATTGCAAGTCATTTGTTGCTTTTCTTTTTAAAAGCAGATAAGATAGTCATTAGCTACATAAGTATCAAACCTGTCAAGAAGACTGCTCAAGGACCACTGCAGTAGCATCACTGGAACAACATTCCTGAATAGCCCCCAATTCAAGTTTATACAGTGAGGTATATGGATCCCATGCCGTACACAAAAGTTTCTCTCCAATACCAAGTGATATCTTAGAGTTTTCTTGTGTTGCCACGATAGAGACAACTTCTGAATTCTGAGATTCCACACTACACCCATCAAGAATGGCTGAGCAAGTGACAATGCATGCTGGAGAGGATGTGGAGAAAGGGGAACCCTCTTCCATTGCTGGTGGGAATGCAAACTTGTACAACCACTTTGGAAATCAATCTGGTGCATTCTCAGAAAAATAGGAATGATGCTACCTCAAGATCCAGCTATACCACTCCTAGAATATATACAAAATATACTAAACTATACAACAAGGACATTTGCTTAACCATGTTTGTAGCAGGTCTATTTATAATAGCCAGAATCTGGAAACAATCTAAATTTTCCTCAGCTGAGGAATGGATACAGAAATTGTGGTACATTTACACAATGGAATAGTACTCAGCAATTAAAAACACGGAAAACATGAAATTTGCAGGCAAATAGATGGGGCTGGAAGAAATCATCCTGAGTGAGGTAACCCGGAAGCTGAATTCTAATTTAAAGCGACTTGATGTATGTGTTGTCCGCAGAAGATTCCACAACTTAATGCAATTTCTGTCTTTTAAAGACAGGAGAATAAGAGTTCTCAAAAGTCTCAATCAGAATCAGTTTTATTTGCCTATTGTGAGTTATTTCAACTAAGAACACAAGGACAGCATATAAATATATCCTGCATATTGGCAATGTATATGATGATTTCTGACAAGAATTAATCGTCACTCCTCCTTCCACACACAGTGCAGTCAGAAAGGACACAGCAAATCTGCTCAAGCAATGAAAACAAGCTGTTCAAAAAGCTAACCAAGTAAAAAGCCTATTGTCAGCTGTGACTCAAAGCACATCCGTAAACCTTGTGCCAACCTTTTTAAAATACACCCTTTTAAGAGCTTAGTATGCAGTGGACTTGGGGAGGGGCACGGGAGGAGATGAGGGAGAGTTGGGTGGGATTGGGAGGGGCTGAGGAAGGGGGCTATAGCTGGGATACAAAGTGAATCAAATATAATTAATAAAAAAATACATTTTTAAAAAAGTTTAGTATCATGAGTACTATGTGTTCTCGGGCTCACAATTTTGTCACATTGCAGAAATATACTCAATAATTCAGCTTATAAACTAATCTATACGTGTTTCCGTGAACATGTATTAATGTGATGTATTTCTTAATAATAGAACCTATGGGTTATCTTCTACAGCCCTTCCCAACTGAAGGAATTGTTTAGGAATTTTTTTAAAATCCTAAACAATTTCATAAGAATCTTGACTTTTTGTGGAGCAATCATGGAATTGAATATTTCTGTGTTTGTCATAGTTGTTTTCTTGTTCTGGGTGTAGCGGTCCTTGGGATTACAATGGACTAAAACAATGACCTTCTGTTTCTTCAGATTTGGAGCAGGCCACAATTTAGTCATCGGAACTATGGTGACAAGGATGTACTTGGATCCTATGGAAACTTCTGTTCAATGATGGATTCAAATTCAAAAGACTAAAGAAGTGAGGGTATTAAATACTTTTTATCCACCACAAAATACAATCACTTTTCTTTTCATCATGCTCCCTGGAAAGAATTTCAACTCCTTGTAAAAATGCTTATAATTGACTCTGTTAAGAATGGCAGATTAAAAGCAAGAATGTAAATTAATTGAACAATTTATACATCATCATTTTTATCATAAGAGTCAACTTTTTCCCCTGTGAAGGATCATTTGGGCAAAGCTGAACATCTTACATCCCTTTTGTGACTAGAAGTTAACAAATATTAATCTCAGTTTTCAATATCTACCTACTATCTGTTCCAGCAGTTCAGTCTCCAGATATATCAAATAAATAATGATATGATCTGCTTTTAAGGGACTGCCAACAAGGAATATAAGCACTGAAAAATGAACTGTGAAGTCAAATTCAGTACAATTATGCTTAGTTTTTTAAACAGGAGTTATCACATTAAACTTTCAATTCAATGCACCTAGCCATTAAAGAAAAGATTAGCATATGTAATTAAGTAGAATTGTGTGTAGATAAACAGTGATACCTCTACACATTTTGCATGTGATGGAAAGTTGATTGAGGTAAAAAACAAATCAAAAGAATGAGTCCCAAAGCATGGAAGGTGACTGGAGCCATTCACAGCTTGTTCTTCCCTTGGACTCCCATTTGTTCTCTAGCTTTGTTAATGCCAGATATGACCTCCAATTTAAAATTTGATTACATTAAAAGGAAGGGCACAATTATTATAGATCCCCAGACCTTCCCTTAAGCTTTCTCTCCCAGACAACTCATACTCACCCTTTCTAGAATCCCATGCAGGCTCTTCTTAAATACAGTTTCTATGTCCAACCTATGAATCTTTCCTGACCTTTCAACCCATATGTCAAATTCAGTATGACTAAAACCAAAATATAACTTTACCTCATGTCAGCAAATGTTGACTTCACTTTTCCAGCTATTTATATTAAAATCCAGGAAGTCATTACTAATTCTTTTCTTTTGTTGCATATTTAACTCTTTACCTGTTTACAAATCTGGTTGCATTTGCATTATGAATAATTTACATTAAAAACTGAGTTAGCCTGATTTTGCATTCTTCGCTATTACTATCCTGATTCCATACACATTGCAATAGTTTTAAGCTTATGTTTCTTCCTACCACTTTGACCATCTACAGTGTAAAACTCATGTATAGTTTTTGGGATTCCCCTCTTATCATCAGTGGCTTTCCATTAGTCTTTTCAACAAATCCTCAGATGTGGTCTACAAGCCCCTTTGTGATCTAACCCTGTAGTCCCATCACCTGTTTCATTACTCTTCTATCTCTCTAATTTCCAGCTACTTAGACCTTCTTGTGGTCTTTATATTTACAAGACTGCTTCTTCCTCCCAACACAGAACAATATGCTTACACTGTTCTCTTTTTTGTTACTTTTAATTTTTTAATTTAATATTCATTTATTACAATTTATTCACTTAGTATCCTGGCTGAAGCCCCCGCCCTTGTCTCCTCCCAATTCCACCCACCCTTCCTCTTGTCCCTCTATGCCCTTTCCCTGGTTCCCTGATAGGGAAGGACCTCCTCCCCTTCTGTCTGACCCTAGTTTATCAGGTCTCATCAAGGCTGCCTGCATCATCTTCCTCTGTGGCCTGGTAAGGCTGCAACCCCCAGGGGAGGTGATAAAGAGCCAGCCACCACTTTGGAAATCAATCTGGCGTTTCCTCAGAAAATCAGGAATAGTGCTACCTCAAGATCCAGCTGTACTACTCCTAGGCATATACCCAAAAGATGTCACACCATTCAGTAAGGACGTTTGCTCAACCATGTTCATAGCAGCTCTATTTGTAATAGCCAGAATCTGGAAACAACCTAGATGTTCCTCAGTGGAGGAATGGATACAGAAAGTGTGGTACATTTACACAATGGAATATTACTCAGCAATTAAAAATGAGGAAATCATGAAATTTTCAGGCAAATGGTGGGAACTAGAAAAGATCATCCTGAGTTAGGTAGCTCATACTGTTCTTAATGCCTAGAGTCTTGTCTCTCTGCCTGGCATTACCTTTTCATCTGTTAAAGCTACAAACCGAATCATACGTAAGTATTTAGATGCCCATTTAAGCTTCAAGTGTATAAATATCTTAGTATATTGTAAATACATCAAATATTCAAGTGATGTGAAGGTAAGCAATATGCCTGGGGAGCAAAGTGTATTCCTAAATTCAATACAGCTCCTTAATGTTGAAAGCAGGACACAATAAATCAAAACAGGACCTCAACAAAGAGCCGTTACAAAGCCAAACAATTCTACATGGTTTTCCCAAATTCTCTGATTCTCAGAGAAGACATTAAGTGCTGTAAGATGCTAAATTTCTGTATTCAAAGGTATGCTTTTCACTGCAGGGTTTTAATAGCCCATGTTATTATGGCACAGTCTAAACTGTTGAATACAAATGTACATATGTGCAGAAAAAGACCTAAATATACACACACGCAAACATGCACATATCCATTCAATATGTGAATGAACTATTTAAGTGAAATTTTAAGGCAAATCACAGAAAAGTAAGAAAAATTCTTAAAGTGTACAATAAGAAATTTCCAGCTGAGCATGTTTTATGATTTTATCAAACGTTAGTTAGTACAACTTAATTTGATTTCCTTTTTTTAAAATACCTTCTCCCCTGAGTGTACAGCTTCCCTTCAGCCACAGGACTGCTTTTCAGAAAGACTGTAATCAAAAGACAGTGATTGACACCAGGAACCCGTTTCTCCTACCACATATCTTCAAGGCAGTCATGCAATCCAGTTGTGTATTAGAAATACTTCATACTTGGGTTAGACTTACGACTAGGGTTAAATAACAGCAGTCTTGGAAAGGGATAGCAAGGTGCTTCCGGTTTGCAAATTGTCACACCTGGACGACACAGTCATGTTCACTACAACTCTGGAAGCAATGATTTGACTGAACATGTAATTTGGTTAGTACCTCCCCAAACACCAAATTAAGAAACACTAACTTGAGAACTGACAAGATAGATAGATAGATAGATAGATAGATAGATAGATAGATAGATAGATAGATAGATAGATAGGTAGATAGATGTGAAAAATCTGAATTGTGAAGGACACAAAACAGAACTACTCAAGGCAATATCTCAGAAGAGAAGAGTGAAAATACAAGTCTCAGTCACCAAGTTTCCTGTCTAACTATGCTACTCACACCTTGCATGCAAAGAGATCCTTAAATTGTGTACAACGTGCTTGATTTGGATATTTTTCTTCACAAGCACATAGAAACAAAAACATAAAACATAAAATGTAGAGTGGGAAAACAAGTTCTGCATATAATAATAAACAAAAACTTTTACTAGCACACCTGGAAAAATCTGTGTGTGGAAACCTTACAAATTATCTGGCTCAATATTAGAAAAGTTAGAAATATCATGAAAGGCATTCTCTCTCTTTCCAAATCTTTGAGTTATTCAAACTCTTGAAGAATCACCTCCTCATCATTACATCTGAAGCTCTCCAGGAATTCATACTCTTACCAGGTTAAAGTAAAAGAAAAAAAATACTATTTCCCAAATTCCAATTGAATATATTTATTTAGCATACTGTTGTTGTCTGAAGCCAAATATAATAAAGAAAGCATAGTTACTTACCTGAGAAACTGCTGCATATTTAGGGGTTTCTTGTAATTAGAGTTATTGAAGTCCTCTCTTATCCAATATAATTTCATCCTCTTGGTGCATTCTAAACATTTCTATTCACAATGTTAAACCGTAACAGTGCACACATCTGTGCCCAACACACTTATAAACCATCTTCTCCTTCTCATGTGGTAGTACAGTCTATGAACATGAAGTCTTTGAGTAGTATCAAGTTCTGTGTGTTCCTATGTCAAGGATTCCCAAGTTTTAATACCATATTCTGGCTGGAAAAGTGTGTGTGTGTGTGGTTTCAATGGCATCAAATAAAATCAGCCCTTTGTACTGAGAAGCAGTGAAATGGGGTGAGCACATAGGTGGTGAGCAGCACGGAGGACTGCAGCATTGCAGTATAAGAAAAAGTAACACAGATATCAATACCATAGGAAACGAATGCAGATATCAAATTTAAAGGGGGGGGGCAGAGAGTGGCCAGACACACAATTCCATGTGCCATATTTCTTCACCCACATGTCTTCAAGAGTCATCGCTGAAGATTTGTGGCACAAGGATCTCTTGGGGTATTTTCTGTGGGCATGCTTACAGTGGATGAGGAAAATTAAGGCTCATTTGTTTGTCTTCAACTTAAAAAGTCTTTTATACTTTTCAAGAAAAATATATCTTAGGTATCATTCGATTTTTCTTTATACAAGTTATATAGAGAGGTATATGATAGACAAGTAGATGATAGCTAGATAATTGATAGATATGGATGGACAAAAAAAACAGTAATAGCATATTTTATGAAAGACTTGTACATAGCATCATACCACTGAGATAGGGGCACATGTAGAAATACAAACATTTACATCATAAAGAATGTATTTTCTTTCAGAACTGTATGTTTACGGATTTAGATCCCACAAATAAAAATTTCTGTCATGGAAAAATGGAGATATTTTGAATACTAAAGTCCTTTATTTAACAACACAGAAATTTCACAAAAACAACTTTACTGGGCAAATTGAAGTGATTTTTAAATTTTTCTTTACAGTTTTGTACATGCCCCATAAGTGATTTTTTCCTTAATAAATACACTGTTTTCCAAAACTGCTTTTTTTAAATAACTGCACAAGCTTACATACACCTTTACACAAGTATCTATTAGAAAATGTAACCATTAACTGCACAGTTCAGAACAGGAGGACGCTGGGAAAGGAGTACACTTTGTGGCCCTTGTCCTGACAGATCTATTTGGCAATTGTGGAATGGAATCCCTCTGAACACAGTAGCTGTGTGTTACTCACTAGGAATACATATCTCAGTGTGAAATGCCAAATTTAATAAAAACAAAATCTGAAACATTTAGCTGTTACATGAGAACCAACTGTTTGATATTGCTGGGAATCTCACCATGATCAAAGACCCACAACAGCTTTCTGCTCGATATATTTGACCCTGAATCGCGCATTCACTTAACTGTGTCCCCTCTTTTCATTCTTTGATTACTGATACTATCAGCTTAAAGGCTCTCTATGCTTTAGCACTAATTGAACAACGTCCGCGCCAGGGGTTCTGACGAGGGATGGAACATTCCTTTCCTTTCGTGATTACTTAATATTCACTCATAGCAAGTCCATCGTCTCCCTGTGATTGCTTAGAATGAAATTGAGGGTTTGGGCATAGGCAACCAGGATTCTCGTCATGTATGCAAACATTAGGGAAGGTGATTACTGTCTATGTCCCATGGATGGATGCAGTACTACTTTGTGAGCATGCCTCTGCCCGCATGAGGGCAAGAGGAGTCCACCAGAAACTCGCCTGAGTCCGAAGGTCAGTAAAGACACAGGTCTGCACTATGATATTCTTCTGGAGTGCTGAGGAATAGCTAAGAGGAGCATTTGCTTAGGACACTCTGTGCCAGTGGCCCACAGATTCTCTCGTGCTCCCTTCAAATGCTGCCAGGGCACGGCAGCCACTGAAGACTGGACTCTCGTGTCTGTGGACCTTCTCTACCAGCTATAGCAACATCTGATATGTAAATTTTGTATGTATACAACCTAAAATATTACTTCTAAATTTCCTTGATATGGAAAATGAAACACACATAAAAGTTATGTTTCACTGATATTTTGGAATAAAGAAAATGCACACCTTCACTGCCCTAAGGCTACAAGTTGTCAGTACACAGATACTTGAGAAAGAAAGCTAGGGGAGGGGAGGTGGGTGGGTGGAGCTATAAAGGTAATTTCACCATCACCGGTGAGAACCCTACAGTTTGGAAATTGAGTTTAAGTGAAAATATAATGTGTGGCATAAAGAGAATTAAAGGAAAAGGCCACACTGCTTTATCATGGTACCAAACAGGTTCATTTCATTAAAAATAAATGAAACAATACATTTACAACACAGAGATTCATTGTCTTCAAAATAAAACAGAAACAAAAAAACAAAACAAAATAAAAACCAAAAATAAACCTTCAAATACATCAAGACATGCAATACCTAACCTTGAGGTTTTGACTGTCCGTACATTGCTATGAGGTCCTTATTGTGTACCTAATACAGTCTGAAAAGAAGTTCGCTTCACTTACAATTATTTTTACAAAAGCAAGGGAAGCGTCCCATTCAAGTGTGAAAATAAGTTTTCACATACTCATGTGAGTCAAAAAAAAAGAATAAAGAAAAATATTTTTAAAAAAACAAAAAAGTAAAGAAACAATGGGACAATAAAGAATTCATACAGGCCCTCACTGGCCCTACAGAAGAAACAGAAATTATACCTACAAACCCTCTAAGGGAACACAGAGCAGAAAGCTATCTCAGAAATAATATACAGCACATTTTATGATTTCAGCTTTTGATGATTTCATTCTTTTTTTTTTCTAAACATAGGCGGGTGTAATGCATAACGCATTTTCCTCAAGGAGATAGCTTGACCGTACTGCAGAGTACTAAGCATTGGTATGCTAGCTAGGCACGTTCACAGTACCCCACTGGTACCCCACACTGGCATCATACAGACCTACTATGTTCCAGGTACTCCAGTGTTGGCACAGTTGACCTTCTTTTACAAAAAGAAATGGTCCTTCCACCTCCCATTCAAAACTAAATGAGATCTGAAAAAATGTTTGCCAGCCAGCCTCTGAAACACGTTACTCTTTAAAGTCCTCATGGCCTTATCACTTTCTTCCCCTGTTGTTTTCCTTCTGATTCATCTTGCTAACAACCTGTCTGATAGGCATAAAGAACAAAAATGAAAGTAACAGAGCAACTTTGTTGTTCTATCTGTTTTTCCTAAATTAGGTTTTATTCCTAGAACTGATCCTGAAGTTTTTTAAAAAAATCAATTAAAGTGTTTGTCTTAATGGGATAGGCCTCTTTTGAGAAGCATGACTGTCCTAGGGAAACCCGATCTTACAAGGCAAGGCAGCTCAGGGTCTATGAAGCATCCTGGGGGTGCTGTCTTGTTTTATAAAATTCCCCACTCCTCCACCTTGCTTCATGAAAAGAAAGCTTCCATTGAATGGGAACGGAAGCAATGGGTGTTCTGCTGAGGGCCTTGGGGAGGAGCACTGGACCCAACTGATAAGCTACGAAAAGGAAGATTTTAAAAAAGGGCCTCACTTTTAATGAGTGTGTAAATTATTTTTAACTTGAAAATATGTCCAGCCACACCTTAAAGTAGGCTTCAGTGCATTGAAATTTTAAACCTGCCCATTCAATGTGTTACATGGAATGAAAACTTTGAGTAGCCTTCTGTTTTTATTTTTCCTACTCCTCCCCAAAGCAAAAGCAAAATAACCAGAGTCAAAAAAGCTTGGACAGCTTGTGTACAGCTAGAGAAAAAAAATGTTTCAGGAATGAATTTCTCTTTCTATGGTCTGATAACTTTAGCCTAGAAAACACTTTTTCAATTAAAAAAAAATTATACAACGGATTCTGCATTTTCCAACTATTCTGAGTACTCCCCATACAGTGCAACCCAAACAAGTCAACTACACTAAGTACCTGGGGGCTATACCCGCTGTACAGCTCGCTTGTATGCAATGCAAGTGCATAACCACTACTCTAATATAGTGCTCAAAAGATTAATTGAAACCTTCATAGTGGCTTCCCTTCTTACATCGACACAATTGAAGGTATTTGCTGGATGCAGTACTATCTTTTAGTCTTGTAAAACTGGCCATCAAGTCTCTACAGAAAGATGCGTGAATAATCACCAGCGTTGTTTCTGCTTCTACAAACAACTGGCAAAAATAGTTAAAGCTAAAATTTATTGCTCCAGATTTAACTTGCAGAACCACATTGTTGTGCACAAACTGTTAATCTCCATAGCTGCTCAGACATGATTGTCTCCTTGTGTCTAAACACACAAAATACAAGCTGCTATCTGTACAGTTTACAGTACTGAAACACATATATTTGAAAATGAAGTATAGATATGTACTTTGCAAAGATACATGATTTTACAGTCAGGGGTTACCCAAACTTATTATTATTATTTTTTTACAGCCACTTTCAAAATAGACAACAACTTCACTAGTATAGCTAAATACATCAAAGGAAGAATCAGTGTATTGAAAGTAAATAGACTGGCCAATTCTCCAAGCTTCCCTGTTATTTTTATGTGTCTCTTTCTCCTTTTCTTTTCCTCTTGTTTTTTTTTTTGAAGAAATCCCTATACATTAAAATGAAAATAATTTCTGTATATTTTCTTCAATGGTGGACTAAGCGGTTTCTTAAAACAAGACATTAGTTTACCCTTCATTTCCAAATGCCTTGAAAATAAGATACACTACTCTTTTAAAAGAACCATCGGAATGCTTCAGCGCTGGGGACAGGTGTTCTCTACAAGAAAAAGAGCAAGAAAACAGGTTAAGCTTTCTTTCTATGGCAATCTAAAATCAGATTTTTCTCCTTTACACTTCAGCAACAGTTTTAGTCAACTGTACACAGCATAACGACGTGTACAGCAACATGTAATCCAAAAATTAAAATGCCCGATCTTAAAATATGAAAACAATACTACTCAGTTTAATACTAATTGACTGATTATAATGACTGAAACACATGATATACTTAAAATACAGGAAATATATCCTGGGGTATATGTGTCAGAATAAAAGAAGGTCCAAGGTATTAACCTCATAGAAAGCCCATGTTAAGTTGATCATCTTTGCATCTACATATATATGGCACAGTCACCTCATGACATAGGAAACATCTTCATTTATATATCTTTCTATTATAAAACTTCATAGCCAGCCAGGTATGCCATCTTCAATGCGATTCATGTAGGCTGTCATGAAGCCAGTGACTATTACTGAATTACTCTGCCTATTACATTAACAAGCATGTCACCAGGTAGTAACCTGAACTTTTACATACAAAGTTGCAGTGCATACATACATACTCGATCTATGTAAGACTAATATCAGAGCTGAGTGAAGCATATCTTTATGGTGACAAACTGGTATGCTAAATGAGTGCTGCCAGCCAGCCACTTTATATCTGTGTGCATGTATACACATTCTCTTAAGATATATATTAACACACATATTAATATATACTATAATCATATATTTATATATTTCTTAAACTAGTGCTCATAACACTTGTATTTCCTAATAGAAAAATTATACTACAAATTATATTACAAAATGTTCTAATAATTGAAGCTGTCTTTCATTTATTTTTTCATACATAAGTAATTTGGTTGTCATTTTCTTTTCATAATAATCTTAGTTGAAAATAAAAATCTGTATTAACCTACTACATTATCAGTGAGACTTTAGACTATTCTTTTGAGAATGCCACACCCATGTTCGTGTGTGTGTGTGTGTGTTACTTTATTTCATGTGCCTTTCTTTGTCTTAGGCCTGGACCTCAAGCCTATATTTAAATATCTTTATTGTCAAAAAAGAAATATAAGTGAATAAAATAACTATTTTGGAAAACAAATTTCATTTGTACTACTGGCACTAACAATTATATTTAAAAACTGCCCCCCCAAAATAACCATAACTTCAGATATCAAGACAAATTAATTTACTACAAATTACACAATTCAAATGTGCATGCCTACATAAAAAATTAAACTATCCTCAATAAAGCAACCCCCTTTTCCTCCTATTACTGATGACTTAATCAGTTTTGTCCTCTCCAGCTCACTGTGAGTACTGGGCCTCCATCATTTGCTTTTGTTCATGAAAAACTCCTTAACTACTTTCTAAATTTAACTCTTGAATGCCAAGTGTAATAATTATAATTCTAGTCACATTTACTTAGTCATTATTGAAAGAACTATAAGGAACACAACACACCCATTCTAACATTCATACTTTAAACTCAGGCACTTACACTCCACACCACAACACCACACGTGTGCACTTACACATGCACACACAATGCACACACTCATGCACACACACATGCATGCATGCACACACGCACAAGCAGGAAATGTGTACAAGCAGGAAATGAAAACGGGAAAGTTTTACCAGATGCCACCTTGCTTTCTGATGCCAACTAAGAATGAATTCTATATAAGTAAGTTTATTTACATAAATGTAGTCATTTTAACAAGATACATTAGATCCAAGTATATCCATGCAATTATATATCTACGCTCAGATTCACATATGAAAAATAAACATGTGCATATATATTCATATATATGCACATTTATGTGTATATGTATGACAGAGATGCCAACTTACTCTCAGATGCCAACTGGAAACAAGTTTATAAATATATACTTATGCAGTCATGTATCTTGATAAACAGATATGTTTATGAAGATAAACAGAAAAATACAGAAGAAGTTTCTAAATGAGATGAAGTCCTTATTCCTTAGATACGCTTTTGAATCTATTTTGTAACTTTGTTCTTCCTGCACCTCTTTCTGCTATTCAATTTCATCTGCACTATTTAATGAAAGCAAGAGTTTAAAATGCTGCCTAGGATCAAAGGTCACTGCGGCAAGGAAAAGATGGTGCTTCCTCAGTGCTTGCTAACACTAAGAACAGGAGAGAAGTGAGGCGCAGGTTTTTATAGTGATGTGCTCAGTCATAGAATAGCACACCACAAACACATAAGAAAAATTAGGAAAATCACCAGTGCAGTAATTGGAACAAATTATCAAATATTTACCAGAAACTTACAATTTCCTTCTCAGTTTTACTTTAGGATTAAAATAAGAGAGAGAGACTCTTTAGAGTCCTAGAGGTTATACAAAACTAACATTCTGCCCAGTTTTCCTTAGGCACACCAGAAATTTAATCCAGGGGTGAGGCTAAGTTATTTGCAACCAAGCAGCTAGAAGGAACTGTTTCCATAGAACTCTGAGTTAACTTCTGATTTCTGACTGCCCTCTACAAATTCACACACACACATCTTCTGACTGCCAGCTAACGAGGTAGGCTCTGTAGGAAGACCGCTGTAAATTGTTTGAGGCTCAGCACATCAGCACAGGGGATTAGATGCCCTCATTGCTACCTCCAAGTTAGATAAATTTAAAGTCCCAGCTGGGGAATGGCACTCCTGATAAGATTACTGTGACTTCCTGGATCTCAGTGCTGCTTGCAGGGGATAGTTATCCTGAGTGACGGGAAGAGCAGATTCCCCTGGAAGAAAACAGGGCAAGAGGTAATGAACAGAATTGGGTTGATCGCATTGTTTAAGGCAGCCTTCACCACTCATGCAGGTGTGATCAGCCTGGCTCCAGTGAGGCCTGTGGAGAAATCTGCATGTCCCACCCTACCCTACTGTCCTCCTCCCTGGCATTGCTGTAAGGCATGCTGCAAAGAATTCTGACAGAGGCCAGATAGAAAATGACCTTCAAGCTTGGAGAAGGGTGTGTGTTTATCCCTTAAGTAATGCTTCAAAGCAAAGGAATGTCTGTCAATGAGAGAATGGCAGAATGAATGCAAGCTCAAATACATTTCACTCTACCTAAAAAAAAAAAAAAAAAGGAAATAAATATTGTCTCTAGTGAAATGGATTTCAGCATAAATTTTTGCTAACTGAGTAATGCAGAGCAAACAACAGAGCCTCGAATAAGGCAGTAGCCACAAGCTCTGCTCTGAGAATCCAAAAACGCTTCTCATGTTTTGGCACCTGTCAAGTGAACAGGGTCACTTGATGTCTCTGGGTCAAGCATTCATCTGCACATTCTTGTTAGAAGTAAGTGAAGCTTAAGGAAAATTCACCTCCTGAAAGCTGTAAGTGGAGCACCTAAAATTGTACAAATGAGGGTGTGGAGTTTGGTCATTTACGTCAAGATACAGTACATAAATGTGAGTGTGGCAGTGTTTACCACAGTACGTTGAAAACGTTTCAATGAAGTTAGATCTGAAGTTTCAAACGCCAAATGAAAGAAAAACTTTGGCTTTGAAATCTACCTCAGAAAATAAAAAAAAAATATTTCTAAGTCAGGATAACAGAGATGGCATTAGAATTAAATGGAGAATGCTGAATAACTTGCTAATATTTGTTTGCATCCTTGTTACATTCCAAAACAAATATTCCCACAATTCACCTGGGCCTTCAAAATTTTACTGTGAAACAGAGGGGTCTAACACAATGATTTCAAAGAGTTAGAATCTGAGAAAGCATTACTCTTACATTGATTAAAAATAATTTTTCATGTTCTTATTAGCTTAAAGGGAACATACATCACCAAATAATTTTCTGATTCTCCTATGGTGATGGGAAAATGTTTTCCAGCCAAAGTCAATACAATTTCAGGGTATACAGTGCCAGTGAAGCCTCTTCTGAGCTCTTTGGGGATGTTGATTTCCTGTGAAAGCCAGTACCAACTTCTTAGACTCAGTAGCACGTGGGATCTTTACTTTCGAAATCCCATATCTAAACCTTTATATTAGCATATTAGTATATACTAGTATACATATTAGTAATTTAAAGACTTTAACCATTGTCTGAAAATCTGCAATAAAAATTACATAAATGGATAAGACAAAAGGCAATAGGCTGCCACTGTTGTCCTTTAGCATTTGACTAAGGCTTTTTATAGAGATTTTAATAAAACCTCTCAACTTTAGGATTTCCTCTTTTAATAAACAAAAAGATTTCTGATAATGAAAAATTCCTTTTTTCCTATTTGATTTATAAGATAATATTAAAATGCCATACACATATGTTGAGGTTTTTTTCCTAGAAAATTTTAAAATCTGCTTGGAGATGTAAGACGTTATATTTCATGTACAATATATGTGGATATGAACATATATCTTAATATATATGTTTATATTTAAACAAAAAAATCTTTGAATATTTAATTACCAAGTAAAGTGATACCCAGCAAAGGTGAGCATCTCCCCAGTTCAGCAAAAATGTTTTTTACACTTTCTTTTTAAATATTATACTGTAAAAAGTGTAGTCTACTACTCTATAACCACTAGAAAGTATAGAAAGAACATAATCAGTATATAAGAAAACCAAAATAAAAACCCATATAAACATATAAATAAGAGCATGATTTTACTTTCCAACATTTTTCTTTTTTTTCGTTTGGTATTTTTAAGTAGGGTCTCACTATGTCCCAGTCTGACCTAGACCTCAAGGTCCTCCTTCCTCAGCCTGTGGAGTGCTGGCATTCAAGACTTGTATCACCTCTTCCAGATCTCTAATTAAATCACAACTCCTCTCCTCTCTTCCTCTGGGCTGTCAATATACCTGTGGTATGTATGTAATGTGTAGCACATCAGTTCATTTCTCCCATAATCGACTCCTTCAGCACATACTTATTTGACATAATGAGGCCTTATTTTGGTCAATATTCAGATGTAAGTAAAAATGAGTACAGTATTACCACTGACCAGTGATATCTAAAGGACAGGCACCAAATAAAGAACTGGTGGTTGGAAGCTACATTTCCCCTTCCTGGACCCCACACTGAGATCTGACATTATTAACAGACACTCAGATTCCTCTGATTGAGGAATGAGGGTGAAGAGGTAGTGTTGGCATTTGTAGCCTCCATTCTCTATTGGCAGTTGTTCCTGTTACTCTTACTACCTTGGGAATGAGTTTCTTCCTTCGCCTTCCGACCGATATCTCTAGCACCACCAAGATGATATGATTTAGGAGGCGAACCTAGCTAACTGGAAATAGAAGGGAACACTTATAAGTCACACTGCAAGGGAACCAAGTTCATAGGGTGGTAGAGTCAGTTAGGGAATCAAAGTTCAGAGACATTTACCTTGAGAGATGGAGTCAGGGTGAAGAAACATGGCACAAGGGCACCAAGAACCCCAGGGACATGTACTTTCTGTCCCTAGTATCTAATGCAAACAACTTCTTTAGACATGACACTTGATAAATGCTACACATAATTAAATTTGGTAGAAAGAAAGAGAAAGAGAAAACTTGAAATCACAACATTCCAATAAATGAGTAAGTTTACTGTGACATAAATGAGTATTTTAGTGATTAAAATGTTCTTGGACAGAAAAAAATCACTCGATACAGTAGCAACCATGGTCTAGAGAAACAGGTAATTTTTTCAGGGACCTACAGGGTTTTTAAAAAGTATTTTACAAAAAAAATGATCAATCTTGTATAATAATTTTAATTTTGTGTGTATGCAGGGGTATAAAAGTAAAATTGAGATTACAGGTGCAAAACTGACTGGCCACAGTGATGTGCGCCTATGACCTCGGCACTTTGCAAGTGCAGGCAGGAGGAACAAGGTGATCTCAGGCCACAGCGAGAGGAGAGCCTGGCTCATAGAAAACTGTACGAAACAGGTCAACGAACTCCACGCTGTGCTGTTAATAACTTAAATGTACAGAGTGTTAGTTATATATCTATCTGCAAGCTTGTGTTAGAATATAGGGACTTATAAATATATTTGGCTTAGGATCTAAGTATAGTTATGGCTCTCTCTCTCTCTAAAAGTTTAATAATTCTATTTCCATCCAATCTCTCCTGAAACTACTCTGTCTACTAATTCCTGTCTACAATATTGCCTCTAGGAGAAAATAGCTTTTTAAAAAATGATGAAGGTTTTAATAAGTTTGAAACTTGCTAACTTGCTACAAACATATTTTTACCAAGCTCACCCCTTTTACTGGAAACAAGAAGAGATATTTGTACAACCATGAGAAAATTGTGCATCACTTACAGATTAAGGATGTTTAAGTTAACAAAGAAAAATTTGAATACACTCTAAAGTTTACTAAAATAAAACACAATAGTTACAATTATAATTCATAGCCCATCTAAGTTATGGTATGGAATGAGAAATACCTATAGACCTGGAGACTGGAGAAATATTTACTTTTTTGATAGTACATAAAGATACAAGATGAGTAACGTTTTCATCGAGGTCACTGACTTGCCCATTCTTTAATATCTTCTCTGGTAAGCCTCAGCCACTGACACAAACTCAACCCAGAAACCCCTGAGTGTTTTATGCTTCTAAAGTGATCAGAGGATTTCAGAGAACATTATTCGAAGTTGGTCCACCAATGCGATGTCATCACCAACACACTTCACTTGGTTAGAACCATGCTCTGAAGAACACCATGAGGCCTTTGCAGCCTGTCTCTTCCAATAGTCTCTCCTTCTATCTTTTTACCTCTCCTGTCTCCTCTTTGCTTTCAATTTAGAATCACCAGTACAAAGAATGATAATTACTCTTTGACTTCTTCACCTTTCTTAAGATTTTTAGTTAAGAAATCCAAAGACAATTAATAATTAAACTTGTTCAAGTCTTTTTAACATGTGTCTTCCATCACTGGAAGTATATTTGGGGTCACTTGGACTGGGAGGATACACACATGAAGGATTCCACTACCCTGAAATTAGAGTATCACCACATCCCATAATACTCCAGTCTATAGATTCAAAGGTACCCTCAGGAAATATTCATAAGTTTTTCTACATCTTTGTGCAAACATAGTGACTCCTAAGGAAAATTCATAAGTCTATCATTTTTGTCCTGGGATTTGTTTTTAGCATGTAGTAAGCAACAATCTTTTCACCATTGTTCTGGAATATTTTCTGTATGTTCAACTCAGTATTTCTTCCAGAAGCTTTTCTTATAACTACCTTAAAAGTATACCTTAAAATTATGCTAACATCTTTGAATACTTAGTTGTTTATAAGCAATGCTTTAGTTGTTTATAAATGATGCCCTAAACACTACTGTTAATTAATTTGGAGGGTTCATCTTCTCACCTGGGCCCTTCTCTGTTTCTAACTAAATAGTTTAATTTTATCCTTAATGAAAAAAACTGAAGCAGAAAAAGATTTTAAAAAGAGAGAAGAGAAAAGGGGAAGGCTGGAGAGAATGCAGCAAAGGCAAGAGAAAGCTAAGCTAGGCGAGACTCCCTGGAACTAATTTTTCCATTGTGCTGAATGAAGAGAAGGGACTCTGAATGGTTCTAGAGTCCATCCGTGACAGCGTCTCACAGACTGTAAGACGTTAGCAACTGCTATTCATTTCCAATTGAAGCAGACTCAAGAGCAGCCTAGAGCAGCTCAAGGCTTTCCCAGTCTGCAGCAATCCCTCCTCTCTCTTCTGTTCATCTTTTGTTTTTCTCTACTATTTCCTTTTTTTAAATTCAGAGCTATAACATATACCTCAAAATATAGCAAACAAAACAAAACCTAATATGACATCAAGCAGCAGGTACAGTAGCATTGCAGTCATCATATTCCCTCACCCTGGCACGGAGGACGAAACTGAGGTGACCCGTGCCAACAAGTGTGCACTTGCTTCTAGAGTTGTCTAAAATTTCAATTCTTCCCTTTATAATCGGTTCATTTCTTAGTCAGGAATTGAACATAAGAAGAAGCTCCTAAGAACCTTGGATGAAGGGCCAAGACATAGAGTTAGGGAATAACAGACATACTCACAGGGCAGCTGGGAACAAACAAAAGGCGTTTCTTAAACCTGGACATACTGCAGCCCTGTGTATATGTGTGCATGTGTCTACAGAACTTATGTTCAAGCATGAGAAGCACTCACCTACAGGTGTGTTTGGCTGTATCTAGTTTATCAAGGGTTTTATCACACTCTAACCAGTACCGTGAATGGGCAACACAGACAGATGGCTACCTGGATGAATCAAAGCATGCCGTTTACAGAACATTTAAATTTGACTCCTTATCTTACTAACAAAACTTCAAATATAATTTCTTCCCTCACTATGTAGACTTGTTCAGTTGTGTTATTGCTATTACTAACATTTTTCAAATTGTATTTGAAAGTCACCAACAAGTTCACATTTTACACTGCTGCCTAATGCAGTTGAAACCACCACTTACCAGCACTCCTTGCCTGTGGTACATCCATATATTTTCTGTCTTGTTCTACTTTATTCCCTTTTCTAATGTCATATTGAGAAGTCAACACATTGGTTTCACGGACCCCTGGTACACCAGCCCTGTACTAGTCTAACATCCTGTCAACTGTGGCCCGAAAAACTCAGCATCAACCCCAGCTCACCCTCATATCACACAAATTAATCTTCCTACAAAGAGAGTCCCAGGAAGAAAACGGGGAGATGTACCACACTTCAAAATGATGCCAATTCCACACAAAGCAGCCTTGCAGCAAATACAAAACATTTCTCTGGGTATGAAACTGAGTCAGCATTCTGTTTTGTTTTCTATGGACTAAAAGTGGAATTAAAGCTATTTAAATTTTAATTAAAGATTTTTGCAACTGACTTTTTATCCATCTATATCTCATATTTCATCACTTTTCCTTATTTCAACTCCATCAAAATCATTAATGTACTTCATTCAGCCTACAGAAACAATTCCACAAAACAGTCATTTCCCGAAACAATAATTTTTTAACCATTGGTCCACCATCACTAATTATCACCATTTCCACACAATTACATTTCAGTGGTTTTTCTTTCTTTAAAGGAAGTTATTAAAATAGGTCTTTTTCAGATTTTGCTAGATTTGCTGAAATCCACAGAAGTGCCCATCATTCTTCCTGCTCTTCAGGCATCATCACGGTCTCCCCTCATCCTATTTGATTTCTATTCTTGGTTGCTTCTATCAATCATCCAGTCATGGTCTGGTATGTTGAGCAAGGAATAGCACTTTCAGCATTGTTTTCTTCCAGTTCCACACTTCTCTCAATTTTCTAGACTGCCCCCTAAAATAGAAATTAAGTGTAGAGAGGACTCAAACGGGATCTCATTTTCTACTAATCTTGGAAGTATTCTAGCTGTACTACGGAACCATGCTACCAAGTGTTTCAAAGTCATACATCAAAAAAGCATCAGCTGTGGTGTAGATCTCCCCATCAGAAATTCATTCACCATTAAACCCAAAGCCTCAGCTCTCACTCTGAAAGAAAACGTATTAATCAGATCTTAAACACTTGTTCCTTCCTTTTGTCCTGTTTTCCACTCTCTGCAAAATTTCAAATTTCTGGAAGGATGAAAGAATCCATATTCTCTTGACAAATGTCCTTCTAAGTAGTGTTTAGAATCCTAGTTTGAGTTTTTTAAGTTAAAAATTCTTCTGCGGTTAGAATTCCACTTCTTTTAAGGCTTCTCACGTTTTCCTCAAAATTGTATTTACCTGCCTCACATCTACACTAAATTAATGCCTGTATCATGTACCTATACTAATGTTTATTAATATCTACATTTTCATTTTTCAATAATAAATGGGCTCTCTAACTGGTATTTATAGAAAGCATTTAACCCTTCCTTACATTGATTCTCTTGAACTAATTCACATTGAGAATAACCCTCTCAATGGCATTGTCTGATGTGCTTAAGCATTGTTGCTTAAGAGCACGGGTACTTCTCACAGATTCTCTATGCGACAACATGGCTGCAACACATTTTTTATCAAAAAAAAATTTAAGTCCAGGAAACTAGTATATTTCCTGAATACAATTTATATTTGATTTTACATAAAATAAATACAAGGTGAACATGACTGTTTTGGAAAAGTAACTGTTTTAGCATTAGCAAGAAATTGCATTGAAACAATTGTGATAACCACTAAGAAAAATGTAGAGGAAGGCATCAAGCTTGATCTTGTGCCTGTTTATATATTCTCAAGCTCCTAAAAGAGACTAAGACATGGGCTGTAAGTTTCACAAAGGTAAAAAAAAAAAAACATATTGTATCCACATACTGTTTTACAGTAGAGTTAAGAAGCCTGCTAGCATTCTTTGAACCCCTGCAGAGCTAAGTCTCAGCATTATTAAATGTGGCACCTGACGCATGATGCAACACAACTCAACAGAAAACACAATGATGAATGGGGGAGGGAGTACAGTTACCCTGAAGAATAATCCAGTTTCTGGACAAGTGTCTCTGCACATGAGAGAATAAGATATGAAGGATAAAAATCACCCCTGCAGCCCTCGACAGGTATCTTGAAACTCCCAAGAATACCACAGTAATGCCAAATAATAAGTATTAGATAGGCAGAAACATTGAAGTGGAACTGAAGGAATAAAATTATGCACACACATACCCACAGCACTTACAGGCTACACAAAACACGTTCTTCAAACAAGTTTTCACAAAAACTATTTTCCAGACTTTTCTGTTTCCTCCATGGAAATCATCTAATATCCTCGCCCAGGACTGAAAAACATGCTATCAATCACCACCCTGCATAAAGTATTGTGAGCTCACTTCTGCTTTCAAAAATTATCTTAGTAATAGGAGAAAATCAATATTTAAACACATCATAACTTCAATCTATTACTCTATTTGGATATTCTTGTGTGACTAAATCAAGATTTTTTGTTTATTATTTTGTATAATGTAAGAAATTGAAACATACCTGGCTTGTGGGAAATGTACTGAGCAGGGCACGGTATCACTAAAGTTGGTCAAAAAAACTTGAAGTGAGTTGTTTTCTGGTAAAGATGAACTATATATTCAGATCATCTGATCAATTCTGATTAAGTAATAAATTTTAAGAGGACCTGAAACTTCTTAAAAAACACATTTCAGCCTATTCCTGGGAAATATTAAACTAAGTAAATGTTTAACTTTGTATCCAAAATGAACATCCCCACAAGGGCTGGCAGCAGCTACTGTCTCCAGTTTCCAATATGGTAGACAATGTTGTACTTGGAGAGAATATGGGGATCGTCTCCATCCTTTCTGCAGACTTTTTGAACATTCGGACTTTCAGCTCACCTTGCTGAACGTTCTACACCAAGCTCTAAGCCTGACTCAGTGAGATCCCACTATTCCACCCAAAAGAAAAATAGATGGTACACAGAAGGGTAATTCAATAAAAAAGTCATTAAAACTTTTCAACTCAAGTAACTTCTATGACCTTCATCACCAGATAAACTTCCCCTACTCGCCAAATATGTTTATCTGATTATGCTGAAGCCTAAAGTTCAATGTTATTTAAGTTTTTTCTCATTGTTTTTCTGAATGTTTACTTGTATTTTGTTTGGTAATGTCAAATTTTCAAAGAAATATCCTATATATGGTATAGTCTATAAATGGATCTTTTTCTTTTTTTCAATTTTATTTCATTACTTCTAGTTGCACATAAAATACCATTTAGATTTCTCCATGTGTTTAGATGGATCAGAATAATGGTTTTATTTAGTAATCAAAACATGTAGCCCACTTCCATAAGCAACTATATTTTGAAGTGGCAGATGAAGCTGTATAGATCTACCATGTACACATGAGCTCTGATGAACATAAAATCGACATTAACTCCTTTGGACTGAATCTAGTGATGGGCAGAGCAGCTCATTGGGTAGGTCAGTGTCTATGTGATGAAGCTGTCTTGTGGCTTTGACCAAAACTGAACTTTTCTGAACTTTTCTCCTTATCACTTATAGATCCAGTATCTTCTCCCTAGATTATCTCACTGTTACATTCTAATATAAAGGAAAATTATCATTTTATTTGGATTTTATTGAAAATGTTCCTTTCCCTCCTACTGTCAATCATGTATTGTATTTTTGTATTAAAAGTTCTATTTCCTACTAGCATGTTTTAATGGTTAAACTGAAAACGCATTTTGAAATTGCAACATGAAATGACAAACTGGAAAACCTTTCAACTTAAAATAAAAAAGAATTCTTACATTTTTTATCTATGCATATCTACTTTTTTAAAAAAATCACTAAACTTCAAAACTTTACGAAGTGTTTAGGTATTTGTGGATTTTCCTGCTCTACAGATATAAACTGAATAGTGACACATATACTTGAGATGTGGACTACAGATGAAATTCCTCAGCAGGCAGGTGACATCATTCTTCAAAAAGTACAGACAATGCTTTGGCCAGATTTCACAACTGCCATTTGTTGGAGTCCTTAGAACTAAAAAATTATATCTGATATGTCTCTCCTCTTCTAAAACACGTTTCTAAATCAAGTTACCAAGTTTTACTTGATAATGTCAGATTTTTTTCATCAAATCCTTTAGAATCTCAAGCTAGTTTCTAAAAACATTATTGTGAGCTTGTATACCAATGCACTTTTTTTTTTCGTAAGAGAAAAGAGAAAGAAAAAAAAAACCTATCCTTTCCCCTGATTTTCCAGTTTTTCCATCTTTTTTTCTCTAAAATGTGGTGGCAAGAAAGAGAACAGGCGTGGGGGCAGGGAAGCCTCCCAGAGGCATGGCTTCACTAATGTAATTCCATAAATCAACTAATGGGAGAGAAACCAGATCTGTGTGGTCTCTAATGCTGTCCCACAGAGATCAATCATGTCACCTGAACAATGTTCAGGGACTAAGAGGCTGGGCTTGCCCATGGGACAACTTTATCCCTTAAGTTACATTAGATTGTGATATTTTAAAAAGTTAAAGCTTTGTATCAGAAAAAAAAAAAACTTGCTTATATACAGTCTGAAGGATTACCTCTGCTAGAGACAAAGTATTAACATAATATAATAATCTTCTACATAGTCATATTTTAAATACATCTAGGAACTTAATATTAATTAAGGACATACATTTTTAAAATAAATTTTGTCCCACAGGAGTACAACACATTTGTATCAACTGCTTTTAACAATTAGTGGCTATTTGTTAATATAGTGATTGATGAATGAGCAGTGACATATGCAAATACGCAGTACACAAAACACAGGGCACTCACTATTTCATGGGTATTACCATACTGGATGTCAACAGGAGTGGCTTCTTATAAACATAAATTGCTCTTAAAATGGGTCTAGGCAAGGAAATGTCATGTTTAAAGGGAGGCTAGAAAAGGGGGCTTAAGGGAATGTGGGCCCAAATCCCAGCACATCCATGTGAATCTTTCTTAATCTTGGTTTACACAGCCTGAAAGCAATCTGCCCATGCCTCCAGTCTCTGAGATAAGAACAGGTCCAAGAGGAGAAGGGGCACACATAGGTTTGGAGTGCTAAGTAAGAATGTGAGTTGTGATTAGTATGCGGATGTTAAGTCCTTAAGTGTCCATGTGTTAATGCCGCAAGCATTAGCTACTAAGTTTAGGACTGAAATCCTACTGCTGGACCTCACACAAAAGTCCACCCACTTCTCAAAAACATCTCCTGGGATGATAATGGAGCAAAATAGAGACAAGAAACCAGGTCAGCAGAGAGACTTGTTAGCTCTGGTTTGGTCATTTACGCTCTGTTATTCTACACACAAGCTTGGGAGTTTCTTACAGCTGTAGTTTGAGGTGGGTACATGTGGGCTTGAGGTAACCTATTCATGGCCTGGATGGACACTCCAACAAATTTGAAAACTCTCTTTTCTTTTGTCCTGTCCAGTAGTATTCCGTTACTTACTATGGCTTTTTTGAACCATACATAACCCATGCTCTGGTATGAAGGAATCTTTACTCAGGAAAGTTACTGCAAAGGAAAATTTGCACTCTCTCACCCACTCCCAAGCTTCTGCAGGGCCACAAAATTCTGTGCATACTAATTTTCAAAGACAACAATGATTCTATGATGTTTGGAATAGTGAAAAAAAATTAAGTTTGTGGGAAATCACTAAAAGAGAGACAGAGAAGAAATATGTGAATCCTTATTTAAATGAGCACACCAGCACAGAAATATGACTGACAGCCTACTAGAACTCATAGCAAACTCCTCCGGACTGATTACTGACTAAATAAATGAGAATTATTCAGTGGCCCTTCCCACTACACTCCTATAATGTTGTACAG
This sequence comes from Pachyuromys duprasi, assembly GCA_028658305.1. Classification (NCBI taxonomy): domain Eukaryota; kingdom Metazoa; phylum Chordata; class Mammalia; order Rodentia; family Muridae; genus Pachyuromys; species Pachyuromys duprasi. Next base: position 64,458,701 of record CM053744.1, read on the forward strand.
GTGGTACCAGTGACTGCAGCTAAAGCTGAGGCATAACAACCCCAAATCTATAGCTCTACAGATCACTTCTCAATGAGGAAATAGAAGCCATACAGTCCTATTCACTGGGCATTCATAGGAAACCACAGTATAAGCTAAATTTTGATTTCCTAATGCCTTCCAGCCTGACTGAAGTAATAGTAAATTAGACCCCAACAGGGTTGAAAAGCTAATTCTTTTGCCATCTGAGAATACACATCCACCTGCACTGGGGCTGCTGTTGTATTTGCTTGACCGGCCAGAGTTGCCCAAAGGAAGAACAATGAAGCACCCTGTGATAAAATCAAAGTTCCCAAGAAGACATAGCTTCTTTATAAAGAGGAGTAAATGCGATGCTGCGGCTGGGACTGCAGTCCAGATGCTTCTGACTTTGGAAATCCCAGTCCCGTGGCCTTGGTTTGTACCAAGATGATCCATCTTCTTCGAAGTCAAACCAGAAGCAAGATCTTTAACTTTTATGTTTATTCTTTGAAACTCCAATTCTCAGTGATTCAAAGGAAACATCCCTAGAAATGTACCTAATTTTAAAAAAGAATACGCAAGTCTTCCTCAGGACAGAGTGTGACAGTCACTCAACATACAGTCTTGTTCACAGAACCTTCCCAAACCCTAAGCCCACTGCCCAGTCTCAGGTATGTGCAAGCAGTTAACCTTCCTCTATTTCACCATGGACTGTACTTGTCTGTCAAATTTCCTTTCTGAACACGTCTCCAAACCACTATACCTGCAATCCTGCATTTTTCCTTTTGTGTTTTGATTAGGTTATGATATAAAATGTTCATCGTGTACATCAATCTTAATTTGAAATGTAATTAAAAGGCTAATTTTAGGATAACTCTTGTGAATAATGTCTGTTTTTAAAACCTATACAAAAAGTAATCTATCATTTACCATATTTGGCATCAACCAAAACCTCTCTTCTCTATGTTTAGAGTAATTTTGCAACCACAAAATGGTTACTTTGTCAGATACTGAACCCAAGGGAAATGTAAAAATCTAAAACCAACAATAGAAACAACAGAGTTTTCCTGGAACTACATAAAATATCTTTAAAATAGTCCCCCCCCACACACACACATCAGCCACAATAGTAAATAATTATCACTTTACTCAAAGTCACATTTCAAAAATGGCTGGTGGCTATCAGCTCTTTATACTATTTCTGCTTGCTCAAAAAATATCAGGAAGGCAAAAAAATAAAAAATAAAACAGGAAACAAAACATTCTGTCAGGCTAAAGAGAAAATTATTCTGAAAGAGGATAAAAATCACCCTCTGAGCACAGGCATTTCAGTACGCACACCACACTCACACACACACACTCACACTATATATGATAGATGGTATATACACATATGTATGATATACTGTAGATTGTGTACCACATGTGCAGTGTTCTGTCTGGGCCTCTAGTAAGTCCTTTTTTAGCCACATATATGTACATACATGAATGATGGAAGTGTTTAATATTTTGGGCAGAGCTTTTTGTTTTGGGTTTTCCTGAGGGAAGAGTTCAAAACAGCAGGGAAAAAAATATTAAACATACTCAAATGTAAAACTTCGGATTCTTAGACCAATTACATTTTTTTCCAGAGATTAAAAAAAAAAAAAAAAGGGAGGAGCACCCTCTAGCAGAAGGGCGGTTCCAGGTGAAGTGCGGCTGGGAGGGTGGTGGAGAGGCCATGCCCTCTGCCAACCACCTTTGTCGGTTACGACCTGCAAGAAGCTTCAGAAAAGGGGGTGCTGCGTCTTGAAGCCAGACAAGAAACCCTGTGGGGGAGAGGAGAGGGGAGTGAGGAGGGAGGGGGCGAGACTGGGAAACAAGAAATCATCTCCTCTGACCTCTAGCGAAGTGCCAGGTTTTTTCTTTAGCTCTTCACATTTTCTAAATTTGCAGATCTGGTGTCCCGTTTTGCGGTTCCTGCAACTGCTGCAGACGCCACAATTGATGAGCCTCTTGCAGGGCACGCAGACCCCACACCTTTTCCTCTTCTTCTTGGCCGGGTTGGCTCCGCCAGCTCCCCCCGAGGAGGACGAGGAGGAGGAGGAATGATTCTGCGGGCAGTCTGCCAGATTGGCAATTTGAAACGCACTGTCTGTGACGGCTGCTGAGGCTGCTGCGGGGGAGTGAAGGGCTGTCATGACGATGACCCCTGGAGGTAATGAGATGCCCCCTAAAGCCGGGATAGCGGAAAAAGTCCCCACCCGCTCGGGGAGATTCATTATCTCTGCTTCAGCAGCGCCGCATTTGAGCTTGTTCATGCATTCCCCCGCCAAAGGTCTGCAGTGTTCGGGGGATAAGGTGGAGAGGAAATTAGTATTTGCCATTTGCAACGACGGCTCTGGCGGACAGCCAGCCTTCCCCAGCCGCTGGGAGTCGTTCCGGTGGTGCATGCTGGTCCTGCCGCCGCCGCCGCCGCCGCCGCCGCCACCGCCGCCACCACCGCCGCCGGCGGCGGGGAGGATCGCCGAGGAGGAGGCGGAGGAGGAGGCGGCGGCCGAGGAGGATTTCCTGCCGGCCCCGCCGCCCCCACCCCCGCCCCCGCCGCCCCCGCCCCCGCTGCCCCAGAGCATCGCGGTGGCGGCGGCGGTGGCCGCGTTGTCGCAGTTCCACGGGGACATGCCGATGCGCGCGGCGGCCGCGGCGGCGGCGGCGCTGCTGGGGAAGATGGGGGTGGTGATGCGCGCGATCTTGGCTGCCTGCGGGAAGGCGCCCCCGTTGGTCTTGTAGAAGGAGGTGGCGAAGGAGCGGTAGCGCTCCATCTCCGAGTTGTAATCCACAAGGCTGTTCAGGGCCCCCTCGGGCAGGTGGCTTTCCTTGGGCAAGCCGGGGGCCTCCGGGCTCGGCCCGGGCTCCACGCAGACATTGGTGTTCATGGTGCAGGGGGGGAAGAAGGGGTGCAGGGTGGAAGTGGGGACCGCCTGGTCCGACACCTGGGTGGGAAAGGGGGGGAGGTGGGGGGGAGGGAAGCGGGTGATGGTGGGGTCGGGGTACGTGCCGGGCCGGGCAGGAAAGGGGGATCCGGGTGGGGATAGCAAGGTGAGGGCTGCTCTAGTCCTCTCTGGGGCGCATGTCCACAGACGGCGATTTCCCAGGCAGCGTCTTCCTTTGCATTATCCTCCAACTGTTACAACTAAAATAAAGAAAGTCATTCCAACGAGCTGCACAGGAGAAAAATTAAAATAAATAAACAGCCGCCCTCCGTACCCCACCGCAGGAACTACAGAAAGGTCCCGCGTTCTCCAGTCGGGTCGTTTGCATAACAATCATCAAGACGTGACCCCCCCCCCAACACTCCCAACCCCTGCGCCCTCCCTTCCCGTAGCACACCACACAGCCCCTTCCCCCGCCCCATTCTTGTAACCCTCCTGAGAAAAAATGTATTAATAGCTAGAGTACCCAGGGAAAGAGGAAAGATGGGGGGAGGGGTGACAAATGCCGAGGGAAAAGGGCAATTGGAGTGCTAAAGACATGCAAATCAGGGGTGGGAGGGCGATACTACCTATAGGCAGAGGGCATTTAAACATTATGAAATGTGTGAACAAGTGCTGCCTGGGCATGCAAATGCTGTAAAGTAGAAAACAGCAATGGCCCTATGAGGAAAACGAACAGGAAATTAGCAAATGAAGTACTGAGAAAGTCTACAATACATCCGAGCATAAACTGTAAGCAAACACAATACAACTGAGAGCTACAAGCCTGCCCACATACAATCTGAACTAAAGAGGCAGGCGAGAGGAAAAAAAAAAAAAAAAGGAAAGAAAAAAAAAAAAGAAAAAGAAACTACCAGCTGCCACAGTGTCCTTCTGTGTCTGCGGTCATTAGTTTGAATCCCAGCACAGCTGGCTCTGTTAGGGTCTTAATTCAATGGACCAAGGACAGGTCTCAATTGTACAAGCCATTTGGTGGCAGGGGCAAGAGGGTGGTGTTTAAAAAAAGCGGTGGTGGGAGACGGGATAGATATATAGGTAGGTAGGTAGGTAGGTAGGTAGATAGATAGATAGATAGATAGATAGATAGATAGATAGATAGATAGATAGATAGATAGATAGATAGATAGATCTCAAATACAAGCAATGTCACAGGCTCAGAACTGTCTGCTGCCCCTATAAGAATCCTCCCAATCATTTCTAATGGAGATTGCTGTCTTTTCAAAAAAAAAAAAAAAAAAAGGAAAGCAAGGGACTTAAAAAAATTCATTCACTAACACTGATTTTTGCATAGAGTGAAAGAGAAGAGAGAGCCCTCCAAGTGTTGTTTACCCAAAGAACCATTAAGGTGATTCCCCCCCCCCTTTTTTTTAAGAAGAAAGTTTAATGCTAACTGGGTATTTGCATTTCTCTATCTACTTACAGGCCATCATTAAGCTTTAGGAAGAGGTACTTTGGTTGTTTATTAAAGGTGAGAGGTAACACCACAGCCTTTTAAGAATAAAAGCAAAGATGTAAAATATATATTCACCTTTAAAAACCAGTTTCTTTGTTTCCCTTTTTTTTTTTTTTTGCCAAAGTACCTTTCTCTGGCATCTTCTGAAGCCTAGAGATTGCGTAGAAGGTGGAGTTCAGGGAATTAAACTGAAGGCCTAGTAGTCTCTGTCTCACATTATCAGAGTTTCAAATGCATATCAATTATAGTAATTACGCTTATAATTAGATTAATGAACCATTATGTCCAAACTCCAAATGTAAAAACTTCAAGATCTACTGATGAGGCACCCCAGAAAATGGGTTCATGTAAACAAATCCCTATTAGGCAAACTAAATCAAGATAAGGAACCTCCCCCAGGCTGGATTAGAAGCTAGCAAGCACCCTTCAATCACAGCAAGTCCCTAATCACTCAGGAACCACCTCTGTGGTTTCGCATTAGGGAAAGCTGCTCCCTTCTGAGGTCTGATGACAATACAAAGGTGGCCCCAAAGCCTCCTGGCTAAATATTCTTGATGCTTGCAAGGGTTTGGAGGAAGACACAGCAAAAATACACACACAGCTTCAGTGTCTGAGAGTCACATTGAAGATGCAAGATCATAATATCTGCTACTCACTAAGAACTAGTTATGCCAACCATGCAATAGGCATCATCACACTGAGTGGAGGGAACATTTCAACATTTTACTCTTTTGACCTTGTTCCAAAAAAAGAAGGCATTTAAGATTCCCTTTTCAGCCTTGGAGTGGTGTTTCCAAACAAGCTGTCCTTGCTTCTCTGATTGTCACCGCCTCCTCCCCCTTCCCAGCTCTAGGTTCAATGCCACCAGAAACTGTAGAAAATGACTGTGCCCAGTACCCAGGGCATTATTGTTTAATCAATGCATCCCTGGAGCATGAAAAAGGTACCCAAGCCACAGCTATTGTTTGGCTTTTATTTAGCAACAAAAATAAAACACACACCAATAACTATAGTTCTAATACCAAAGCTAAATTAAACATCCAGACTTCATGATCCTGCTTTGCCCCTGAACAATGTGACTGTACAAGCCTAATACTGTATGTCTGGTCTACCAGAGACACCGAGATCAAAGGTCATATTTAACATTCAGGAGGAGGGGCGGGTGCAGATTAATTAATTAATTAATACAGCCACGGTTTTTATTGCTGGAGTCCAGCATTAATCTACTTTTACAATCCCGCCGGACAGCAAACATTTAAGAGAGACAGAGAGAGGGGGGAAAAGCCAGAGAAAGAGAAAGAACAATCACTTACCAGTCTCTTTTTATTTGGGGAGCCTTAGAATTTGCAGACGCTGCCAGTCTGCCTTTAATTAGTTGCACATCACCCCCTAACACAAAGAAACACAAATCCAGATGTGTCTTGGCAGCTCCCAATTACAACTTTAATACTTGTAAACAAACTGTTGGGAATGGGGGGTGGGGTAAATAAATATGCGGATGAAAAAAAATACCTGTAAATGGCTTTTTTTTTTCTTGTTGCAGAGAGGAGGAGGAGATGGTGTTAGTGGAGGGGGTGGAAGGAGGAGGAGGTGGGGGTGGAGAGGAAAGCGCCGAGTGTGAGCGTGTGTGGGAGAGCGCGGGGCTGTTGTCGGTGGTCTCTGCTCTTCCCAGCGCGTTGCTCCCGGTCCGTCTCCAGTCGCTGTGTGCGAGGGAGGGAGGGAGCCGGGGAGTCTCTCTCTCTCTCTCTCTCTCTTTCTCACCCTCCCCCCCCCTCCTCGCTCTGTTTGTGTGTGTGCGTGTGTGCGGTGGCTGGGGGAGGGGAGAGCAGAGAAAGGCGAGGGAGGCGGTGCGGAGCCGGGGGCGGGGGCGGGCCGCGGCGCCGAGGTGAGCAGGACGCAGGCCGCGGACACCTCCCGATGATTGGCTGCAAATTACACGGGGAACAAGAGGCGCACGCGGGCCAGCGCTCCTTTTCACAAATCCCCCAGCTCGCCGGCGCGGCCACGTTTCCCGGCCCGCCCGCCAGCACCCGGCGAGGCGGAGGATTTGCTTTTTTGCTCTGGCAGATAATTGTTTGGAAGGGATGGAGAAGAGGGCGTTCCCGCCCCTCGCGCCCTCGCTCTCTGCGGGTGTGTTTGTGCACGCTGGGCGGGGGGTGTGTAAATAAACTTGTCTGGGTTCCCTGGCTGAGCAGGAAAGAGCCGTGCCAGACACAGAGGGGAGGTCCTGCGTGGTGCAGGGAGGCGCTCAGTTTCACATCCCGGTCGCGTGCTTTTAAACGGTCTTCCTGGAGTGGCCGGGAGAGACTCTTTAAAGAGAATCATTATCTTGGGTTTTTTTTCTTTTTCTTTTTTTTTTTTTTTAAGTAAGGGAGAAGGGGGCGGATGTTCTAGTGGTTCGAATCCTTGAAATGTTGTTATGCCAGATTGTTTAAAAAAAAAAAAATTGATGTGATGCTTGACCGGCCTCAGTGTGTGGCTGCCTTTCTCTCTCCTTGCTCTTGGTCTTCCATTCCCACTGCGTCCGAGTCTCCCTGCCCCCCAAGGCTTCCCCTTCCCCCTTTACTATTTCATCTGCTATTTCCAAGGAGTCAAATAATCCATTCCACCTCCCTAATTTTAAATCCAAACTTTACTTTTATATCTAAATGATCTATTTTAACTAGATTTAATGTGCTGAACGATTTACTTCCCATTACCTGGGGAAAATACTTAAAGCTGGAAGATAAATATTTAGCAAACATGTCATATAAGTAAAATCATACAGAAATGCAACTGTGAATTAACCTCTTCACTACTGCCTCAAAGAAGGTGATGTAACCTGGACACATGTTCTCTGCCTATTGAACTGGCAGAAACAGTCATGAAATAGGATGTAAAGTTTTGAATCCTTTTAAATATGTTTCTTTCTCCTTCCTTCCCCCTGCCCCCACTTGGATGGGACTTTGAGAAAGGGTTTCACACTGTAGTCAAGGCTTTTCTGGAATTTACTATCACAGCCCAGGCTAGCCTAGGCCCCTTCTAGGCAGTCATCCTGGCTAAGGCTATAGGTGCACATCACAGCATTTCACTCTAAGGGAGTTTTCTAAGAAGAAATAAAGTCAGATTAAGCTTGTTATAAAGAGTAAAGTTACCAGTCTGTAGGCTGGTGGTTGTTCTGACGGGACTGTGTTCTTTGCTTTATGGAAGCTTTTAGGTTTCATGAGGGCCAATGAGGTAAAGGGTCTTCCCCACTTTTTCTTTTGACAGATTTCTTGTGTCTGGTTTTATGTTGAGATTGAAGCAGAGGCTGAGTCTCATAACCAAACATTGGGCAAAGTGCAGGGGATCCTATGGAAGAAGGGGGAGATAGAAACACCTGTAGGGGACAGGTGCTCCACAAGGAGACCAACAGAGCCAAAAAGTCTGGGCCCAGGGAGTCGTGCAGAGACTGATAAATCAACCAAGGACCATCATGGTGAGGGTCTAGACCCCCTACTCAGATGTAGCCGAGGGACAGCTCAGTCTTCTTGTGAATTTTCTAGTAAGGGGAGCAGGGACAGTCTCTGGCATGAACTTGGTTGCCTGCTCTTTGATCACCCTCCCCTGGCCTTGTGGGGGCGGGGGAGGGGATGCAGCCTTACTTGGCCACAGAGCAAGAGGATCCATACAGTCCTGATGAGACCTGATAGGCTAGGGTCAAATAGTAGGGAAGGAGGACCTCCCCTACCTGTGGGCTAGTGGAGGGACATGGGTGGAAGAGGGAGAGATGGTGGGACAGGGAGGAAATGAGTGAATAAATCGTAATAAATCAAAATAATAATTTTTAAAAGAGTAAAGTTACACATCGAAACAAAAACTATATTGTAGAGTAATATAATAGCTGCAGGAAAGGAAGAAAAATGTGAATTGTTTTGTACAAACAAATTGCTGAAAGATAGTTTAAACCGTTTTGTATTTGAATTTTCAAGATTTCCCTTGCGCTTGTCAAGATTTGGTCATGTGTGTGTTGCGGATAGTAGATAAGATGGCAGGGACGGTGCTGTGCACTCTCAAGGTGTTCTTTCGAGAGGTGGCAGTGGTTAAACGGGCAGATTTGTTTGTGACTCTACGCGCATTTGTCATATGTTTTTAGGCAAAGGCTAAATTTGTTAATAGATAGTTATGTCCTTTTCAGACAAAGTAATTGGATAATTAATAAGACATTTCTACATTCACGTGAATTGCTTTGCATATGCAAGGAAAGAAGCTCTCCTTTCAATGTTCATTTTCTTTCTGTTTTTGCTTTTGTGCTGAGCATCATATGAAACCTATCAGAAAACTGCAACCATTTTTAATGAGTAAATACATTCTATACAGACTCTGAAACACCTTTTCAAGTATATACATAGGGCTTGCTTTGTTTTACAAGGTCTTGCTGTACATTTAAGAGTAGCCCTGAATTTATCTTTGCCTAATGAATATTAAGATTACAGGCCATCACACCTGGCTTCCAAGCTTACAAATATCTGAATCAAAGGCTTAATGTTTAAAGTTACTATTGATAACTACTATTGATGACCTATATGTACCAGGTACTGTGTTCATTAATTTGCATTGTCTTATTTTATTCACATACCTCTATTTTAAAAATAAAGAAATAGAATCCCAGAGAAAGTCAGGAAATCTTACCTCATGAAATTTTAGCTCTACCAAATCCTGTTTTCTTCCAACACTTTATTTTACCTCTGTCTGAGTTATGTGATCGATAATTAATTGATCAGTAGATCCTTTCTAATATCTCTAAGATATTAGAATCTTAGATTTAATTATGATTGTAGACCCCTGGCTAATGTGCAATCAGCTGAGCACACAGGGAAAATTATAAACAGTCTTCCTTATTTCTCAAATATGCCATCCATCTTTCTTTCCACTAGAGAATTAACAGTAAGCTTTGGCAAATGTGATGAAGAAAATTTATTTTCATGTCCATTTCCAATCTCATTATTTTGATACGATCTTAGATACTTGTATGCCCACCATTTTCTTACGCTACTCTATGCTCTATATCGTCTCCATAATAAAATGTCAGAAGTTTTGAGAATTGTTTGCCACTGTTAATTTTCAGTTAGCTCTCATCAGGACCCATAATTCTGTGAGATACTAAAACTTAATGATTACAAGATACTTGCCACAACTTCCAACTAGTTGCAAGTTATTTGTATCTTCTGCTTCTGTGATCAGTATCACTGTCTTTATCTCAGAATCCCTGAAAAGGTGGTTACAGCTGCTATCACCAATAAAACTGCAGTGGGAAGCCATAGAAATAGATGGGTCGTCCTACTGATGGTCAATCCAGGTCAGAGCACTGCTCAGCTCTGAGGGATTCGTGGATCCCATTTCCTTCTGTTCTGAGGCTTCTGGTGTTAAACTGGCAAGGGCAGAGAGAAAGCAAAACTGATTGGTCTTCATGTTGAACACAGCACCCACGTAGCCATGTACTTGCCAAGAACTGGGAATAAGCCATATGTGGCAGCAAAGACCCCTGGTAGGCCACTTCCTGAATGCAACTCTATTACTGAGAAGGGGAAAACATATGATGGACAGCTGGCAGTCTCCACCCACAGTTACCCTAGAAGAGAGACTGTGCAGATACATAGCTACCCTAGAAGAGAGACTGTGCAGATACATAGCTCTGAATCTCACCTCAAGAGACCTTTTCTCCTGGGGCTATTTCACTAATTACTGCCCTTTGAGATTACCACTGCAAGAAGCAGTTTCTTAGTGATTTCATGGAAAGTCTGGCAACTAGGAGCAAATTATGCTTCCTTAAGCACCTAAGGACGGGCAAGACAGACATAGATTGTTCAACTAGAGGTTTACTAAACAACAAAGAAAGCAGAAATAATAATGCAGTCCAAGGAAATGTCACAAATCTGAAATAAAACAGCTTAGAGATACATGTGAGGTAATGCCAGCTTCCGTTCTTTTCTCTAAGAACTCTGCTCATGCAAGCCCACTTTCCCCAGGTAGCGTAGTCCACTTTGCCTTTACCAGACAGAAAAATTAACAAAACTATAGTCTAAGTGCTGCTACTTATCCAAGACACTTATATGGACTTATATATCCCACAATGATCATAAAAGAGGGAAATAACATTTCACATTCCCCAATAGTTCATGTTAAGAAAACCTTTCAAAGTTTACTTGGTGATGTGAATCCACAGTTGTGATTTGATTATACTAGATCTTGAAAGCCAAAAGTCTGCACATGTGTCATTGTCTTTCACTTCCAATTAAATATGGAGGCATCAGTATCACTATGTTGAACTTCATATTCCAAGATGGTACATTTTTGCTGCTAACCCGGGAGGCCTTGAGTTTTAAGCTTGTCATTGTCTTATGGTGCTTTTCTCATGACTACATGGCCTGAAAACGGTGACAGTTAAGAGCAATGAAAATAAATGTTCACAGGGCTAAACCTATTTCTTTGACCTCATTGGCACTGAAGTCATCTTAACTAATCAAACTAAGCATACCTGCATTTGTTTACATATAGTTTGTCTGCCAGACAAATGCCCAGCAAGAACTATCCTGGGCTACATTTGTAGAATTGTTCTTCACGGGACCAAATTTAGTCTCACTCCATGCTTATAGCATTAGTTATTATAGCATTTCTTCTTTCTCATTTCTACAAAATTATAAGGGACGGCCATAGCAGCACGAGACAAATTATCCTCAAGCACAAAAATCTGTATACTTTCTATGAAAACCTAGAAGAATGATCCTTCCACAGACTCACTTAGTTTGATAAGGATTGGAAGTGTTTTTCCTTGTACTTTGCCACAAATATTTGGGATACTTTGCTCACTGGGTTATAAAGAAACGTTTCAGATTTATTTTAGTGTATTTACTTTTAAGGGAAAACACCAGTTGGTCGTGAAAAGTACCAAGCTAGAGTGAGCAGCTCCTAAAATAACAGATCTGAAACGGACCCCGAAATGAGAGTCACAGGTTATCCATTGAGATCCCTCTTTTCTTAAGACTGAAGTCGCAAGACCCCTGACAAGGACCTTTCCTCAGAAAATGGACCTCAGACTTGAGTTGTGCGCTTTCTAAGGATGGCTCTCTTTAAATGGTGAAAAATGAGAAACAGCATCAAGAATGGAAAGAAGGTGGGGCTAATGGCAACAATAAACTGATCTGTCTGTCACCTCGCCCTATTCTGTCAACAGGCACACAGTGTGACAGCAGCTGAAATCCCTGGAGCTGAGTCAGTTCCTGCCCTCAGGTCCTGTGTTCTGTACACAGTGTTATCTGACAGAGTCTACAGAACACTGAAAATAAACTACTCAGAGAAGCCCCTCAGGGAGTCCTCCAGATTCTCTGTCAAAACCCCAAATGCTGTCTGTGTCTCTTGATGTTCTCTGTGGCTGAAGGGGAAGAGATGAATTTTTGTATAAAGTGAAACTTCTATCCAGACATCAGATGTTCTAGGAAAAAGCCTCTGAGTCTTCAGATTGCCCAACAAGTTGCTTAGCTATTAAGAACAACCAACGAAGACTCTTAAGAAATCTTAACAATGAAACTATACAAAAACATTTGACATTTTAAAGACATGAAATTATAATCATGAAAGTGCGGTGTTTTAAGTTATATAAAACCAAAAAACAAAACAAATGTATGTATTTGAAACTATTTCCTGTTGAAATCATTATTTTCATTTTGCTTTGGTTTGTTTGTTTTTTGAGACAATGTCTCTGTGTCTGGAATTCAATCTGCTGATCAGGCTGGCCTTGAACTCTGTAGTCCGAAGCATTTCTGCCTCCCTAGTGCTGAGATTAGGGGTATTTGCCCTCTCCCATACTGTTTTTCCCATCTCGACATCTTTAAATCCAATAGAGGAATTTTTCATAAAAATATTCACAATGAAATTTATTTTTCTCCTGAATTTGAAGTTTTAGACTATTTTAACATAGAAAGCATAATTAGCAAAAATCCAAGTTTGTATATACTATTTTAATCTTAACATTTTATTTCTAATAAAAAACCATTTTCTATGCTTTTCTAAAAATGAATGTTTTATTGTTTACTTTCAATTAACCTTTAAAAAACAAAACAAAAAAAAGCACACTTCCATTTCCCTTCACTGGGAGTAAAAATTCTCGATACTGTCACTGAATTGTTAAAATCCAATCCAGACAGGAACCCCACCCTACCCAGTGCTGACCTTTGCTGTTTTGTAGTTATAGCAACAAGAAGACTTCTGTCTGTCTGATGTGTTCTCTTTCCAAAGTAACATTTGTTATGTAGTATGGAGAATGGTTGTACCGATCTCTTCATTTACTGTTGCATTTAGCTAAACCAGCAGTTTACATGCATATTTTTAAAAAAAATACAACTATTGAAATGAAGTTGCCATGGTATATATAATATGTATAGAATATATGGATCAGTCTTTGAGCTATTATTGGATATCATCTTCAAGCTTCCTTAATCAACTTTCAGGTTAATGTTGTAATAATCAAGTTTGCTTATCTTATCATTATATCTTAATCTCAACATACAGCGAGGAAATGATATAAAACAGACAAGAAGCCTTTCTAGGGTAGTCATCTGATGTAAAGAATGTACACCTGAGCTGCTAAACTAGGCCTTACAGTCTTAATCTGACCTTGGGTATTTTAAGTCTCATTTTACCAGTCTGAAATATCACTTTAATTATAGTAATTACCTATCTCACAGGGTTTGTGAGGCTTAATTAATGTTAGCAAAGCGCTAAAGCTATTTAGTAGAACAGTACTATAGAAGCAAACTACCTGAAAATACACCCTCCCACACCTCAGAGTTCTTTATTTTACACTTCTTTTCTTTGTGTCTTCAGAATGAACATTCTATTTGCTCCTTTAAAAAACTTTCGCTTTCATATTGTGGTCTTTTCTTTTTGGAATTTGCCTTGGATGAAAACATTTCTGAATCAGAGAGGCCAGGAAATAAGAGTCCTATCTGGCAAGGAGACATCACATTTCTCTAGTCAGTCATAAATTGCCAGTTGGCAATTTGAATTTAGTCCTCAAAACATCTCTTGTTTGGGTCCAAGGAGTTAAACAAACTGAGTGAAATATTAATTTTCTTTCAAATATTGGGAGATCTGTTTACTCCATCCTGGAAATGGTGGCCGGGGCCTCCAGTTTACCAGCATTTTTGGTATACTTTACTATCCAACACCTGTCCACATAAGCACTAGATTTTGCAACTGCCTGCTCACTGCACAGCAATGCCTGGCTGGCTGGGGCAACAGTGGAGGCTGACATCAGCACCTTGTTCTGCTAGCCATGCCACATTATTGTGGGTCTAATTTCCACAAAGGCATTTGTAGAGAATGGAAATGACTTGGCTTAGTATCCTAAGTTGGTTATTAGTGTAAAAGTAATCACACCCATCCTTACTAGTATTAAAAATAGCACCTCATCTTTGAAATTGTATCCCTTGGGAATATATCTAGGGTAAGATTAAAATCATATGCTAGTATATCTTTACCCATTTCACCAGAACACATTCCATCATGAATCCCAATTTCAAATAGAATGTAACTGGTATAAAATTCTCATTGTATTAAATAATTGCTGCTAAGGTAGGGGCTATACATAATTTGAAACATGAAAAATAATAACTAAAATAGGAACATATATTGAATGGCCATAGTACTATAAATTTTCGTTGGAATTACTATTCTTTGAAAGAGAACCCACTGGTCACAGCCTAGTCTTTGGGTCCATTGCTAACATTTTGTAATGGTGTCTTTGCTTGAAGTATAGTTGTTTTTACATTTTTGTGAACTGCCTCAGTTGAGTTGCATGGTGAAAAGATAGCTTTCCTTTTGGAATGTCTCAATTTTTAAAGAACTTCTAGCCCTGCAGACCATGGGTCACAATACATTAATGAAAAGCAAGCACCTTCGCTCTCCAATGATATTAAAGATTGATGGTAAACCTTTCTATGCCAAGTATCAAGAGTTTGAATTTTGAACAGTAGCTAATAAGAACTATATTTATATGTCTTACTCTTGGGGAAGTCCAGTTATGAAAATTCTTTAGAAAATGTATTCTTCAGTGTCAGCCAGAAGGCTGTCATAATGATGCTGAATCCACAACAAAGACACTTACTCTAACAAGTGGAAATAATGAGTTCAGAGTAGAGCTGGCTCCAGGCAAGGAATAGCCATTCATGGCTTACCAGTGTCATGGGTGACCTGACTCCTTCTTGTCTTCCTGAGACATCCTATAACCTGGATCCTCCATCAGAATGTTTTCCTCATGGTCACCGCTGCACCAGCTTCAGGTATCATATTCAGACACAATGTGTAGTCAAGGAAAGAGAAAGGCTTTGTTACGTGTCTAAATACTTAGTGTTAAAAGCTTGGACACTCCGGGGAAAGCGGCTGGCCGTACACCGGCTGGCATCTGTCTGCTGCAGTGCAGCCATGTTTCTCCAATATTACCTCAACAAATAGGGCAATTGCGTCTACACGCTGAAGAAATTTGACCCAATGGGACAACAGACTTGCTCAGCTCATCCTGCTCGGTTCTCCCCATACGACAAATACTCAAGACACCAAATCACCATCAAGACACGCTTCAAAGTGCTCATGACCCAGCAACCACGACCGTCCTCTGAGGGTTCATTGACTGCTTGTGCTGCCTGTCCCCACCCCCGGGCCGATTATCAGCAACCAAACGCCTCAATCCTGAACCTCGAAGCCTTCCCCTGCTGTTTGGAATGCTATCTTATCTTACTACGTGATTGATTCGATAGTGATGGGCATCACCCATAAAAGGAACAGACCTAACTTTTTTTTTTCTTCATGGTTTGACTTACTGCCCAGTTATTAAAGATACAATAACTAAAATAAAAAAGAAGCTTGCCCAGAAGCCCTCTGAGGTAAAATTAGATTGCACGGCCACACAAAAACCAACGTCTTTCAAAGACGATGAGACTGACACTGTATTCTAAACGTGTGCCTTTTTTGACACTAAAGATGGGATCCTCCTGAACATGACAGCATTGAGGACAGGAACAATGTTTCTGTTCAAGTCCAAGGAGATTCTAGGAGATGCATTGTTGTTGGCTAGGCAAAAATTGTTTGCTGCCCTGTGTAACTGGACCATCACCTGATTTCTACTACCTTCAAAAGGCTGCCAAGACTTAAGCCTCTCAAATTATGTGAATTATAATATCACTTATGAATGCCCATAAATGGGGCTTATTTAGAATGGCACAGCCTTTTCTGTGTAGCCTTTGTTGTCCTGTACTTGCTGTGTAGACCAGGCTGGCCTGGACCTCACAGCGATTTGCCTGCCTTTGCCACCCCAAGTGCTGGGATCACAGGCATTCTCCACCGTGCCACACTTCTCTACTAATCTTTTTTTAATCCTTTATCATGTTCACAACGCCTTTTGTACTGTGCTATGTGAATCAGGGACTGATTAGCTGACTGTCTGACGTATAAGAGATATGCACTAAAATTCTCTGGATGTAAAGAAAAGCAAAAATAATGGAAAAATTAAGAAAAATTGGTTCAAGAGAATTCATGAATTTTAGCAGCATAGTATATCTAGTTCCATGCTTTGGTCCATTTTGAACATTTTCCCACAGTGCCTTCTGCCAACCCTGAAATCTCGTGCCCTGACGTAATTGCAAAGTATCATAAGCAAAGTAAATAGCCAGTCTTTAAATTTTCAAGTTGATCCCCAAACTGACTGAAATTTGCAAAAATCTGGCATAATTTAAAAGTAAATAAATAGAAGCAGCACTTAACAGAAGGTTCCCGACATAAACAAAGCTGTGCACGTTTTGTTTATTTATGGGATTCTGCAAAGTGTCAGATTCATTTAAAAATAGTCAGCATGAGAGTGATTGATTTTTACAGATTGAATAGAGTTCAGTAACATGAACATTTTAAAAATTAAGTAGTTTAGTAAGAGGGAAGGAAAAATGGTGTCTGGATAATATTGTTCTTCGGGAGACATTTGTCTATTCAGAGTTTTTTAAAGGTTGACAGTGGGAAAATAGCCACTGTTTTAGCTTTTCCAAAAGTGCATTTGAATTGGAATTGTAAGCAATCTAACCATGCATATAGCACCTGTATGTCTCAAGGTTGAGTGTTAAATGTAAGTGCAATTATTCTATTTTAATCCTTTTCATTCGATAAAATTTTACTATATTCTGAAAAGATGTAATGAGTTAAAAACTCTATGCCAGTGGAAACTTTAATTTACTGTTGTCTCTTCATTCAGCTAATAGCCATTTGCTTTTCCTCTCCAGCCGGGATTATTCTTTAGCACATTTTCATTTAATAAATATTTCTTGAACATTTACTATGTACATGATATTATGTCAAGTGGTGAGAAATTGCTCGTAGCCTATTAGAGAGTACTAAGACAACATTCACACACATGCACACACATACACACTTAACAATTACCTCTCCTCTTTTATAAAGGAAAGTGTTGGAAGTATTTATATGATGATAAATCCATATGACAAGAAAACACTCTAGAAATTTCCATACTGTAACTTTCTGAGGATGACCTCATAAAAGTTTTCCTTAAGAAGAAGGACTAACAAGAGAGGAAGGGAAAAGGAGTATCAAGCAAAGGAAACTGTAATCAAAACCTGAGCAGACACAAAAATATAAAGGTTGTGGGGTTGGATATGGCTAAAGTGATGAGAATCTTCAAGAGGCAAAAACAGTGATGGTGAATGAGACACTGGAAGAAGAGAACTACATTGTGCATATCCTTTAAAGTTGCATAAGAAAGGGACATTAAAAATGTTCAGGATCCCTGCAGCCAGCTGTGTATGGCACACAATGGAAGAATCCCGCTGATTAATTTTGGAGAAGATGACTTGGAGGGAAGGAGCAACCTGTCCCGTAAGGATATTTCAGGTTTGCCAAAAGACAAAGGAGACAGTAGAGACAATGCAGTAGATGCTCGTAGCTGATTTAAGGGACACAGGAGCTTCCTGGTGCAAGGAAGGTGATTTAGAAATGTCAGTAGAATGGGAAATAGTGACAGAAAACCCCTTGAAGAAAGGTACTCCTGCACTGACAAGTGATCCACAGAGACAGTGATGCTTCATAGTCCTCAAAGAAGCTGCTGTGGGTTCAACCCTTGTGTCGTATTGGTAAATTCCTGTTATTCTTACTGCTCTGAGTATGACTCCATAATCATGTCTTCTCATTAAACACCCAAAATATGATTGCTTGATAAGTCATTCTGTTGAAAATTATCTACCTTATTTAAAAATTATAAACTAGAGGCTCTTGTTGTATATTGCAACCTATTCATTTAGAAGCCAGTAATTGTACCAAAAATGAAGACATTTGCCCCCATAAAAAGGGTTTCAAGTCACTGTGCATAGCTATATAATCAGTAACCTCTCTCTTCTGGTCTTCAGTGCTTAAGATGTCAAGAACAGGCCAGGAATTCTAATATATAGTCATTGCCACACTCACCTCCTACCCTTCTGACCAGAGATCATTGATGTATCATCATTACCCTTTTTCTCTAATTCTGTGACAAACCAGAAATTCTAGATCCCCAGAACCTTGTTTATTTTTCCGCTAGTTTTCGTATGCTCTAGATACATACCACTTAGTGACTATTTCCCGTGTGCCCATAGATCCTGAGAATGTATCAGCTCTTTCCTCCTCGGAGTCTGTGGAAGTTCCTTTCATCCTATTGTCCTGGTCGTGATGCATGTCATTTATGGACATTAACTGCCCCTGCCCTGTTGCTCTCTTAAGGAGTCAAGGGGAAAGCTGTGCCCTTGTTCCTCATCACCGCTTCGAAATATCCCATTATCTGTAATCTTTTTCCTCCCTTGATTTAATATGATGCTCATTATGACACGCTACCACCATCTGCACTTCACTTTCGTCATCTGAAGAATTCTGGGCTCCTCTTCAATACTTGAAACATTCACCTTCAGCCCTTATAGACTGGACTTTTTATGCCTTGACTTTCTCCTGGCTCGGTGGTTTTCTTAGTCCTGTATCAACAACTGGAAGAAAAAAAAAAACCCACTGGATAAATCTACATCTCACTGGCATTTGTTCCAATTTTCCACATAGGCTTTTTTACTAATATAGCATTTGCACCACCTTCCTTTCTGTTTTATAGTTTCTCTCTTCAAACCTATAATACTACCTCTCTACTCTCTATTATAGGTTCTACTTCACCGAGTTAATTCATAAAAATCAGAGGAAGAAAACTTCCACGAGCCTCATCTATCACACTATACTCTCCATTTATTATCTACAGTCAACATTCTTCCTTTCGCTCATCAGAAGAAACACTGGATGTACCTGTTTAATGTTCAAACCCATCACATTTCCACTATGCCCAATCTGCTCTAGATTTGCTTAAGAATGTCACTATAGAAAGCCCCAGTTCCCATAACAAATTATTTCCATCAACTATTTTATTACCATCAACACACAAACACATTTTGTGTCTTCCTACTTAACCCCATTTCTTCCACTTGTTTGGCAGTAAAATTTCTTTGAAGAAATATGAAAAGTGATGTTTTCTTTTCAGCTTTGTGCTCTGAGCCAGTTTCAGCTAAACTCAGGTAAAGATTGCTTGCCTTTTACAAGATTCAAATATAGTTTGAATCTTATTCTTCTATTGCCCATAAGTAGCATCTGACATTTTCTTCCCATGGCTTTTTTAAAAAACCGCTCTTGTGATTTCTCTCTCTCTCTCTGTTATTAGAGACAGGGTTTCTCTGTGTAACCTTAGCTGTGCTGGACTCACTTTGTAGACTACGCTGTCCTTGAGCTCACAGTGATCCACCTGCCTCTGCCTCCCTGAGTGCTAGGATTAAAGGCGTGGGCCACCACACCAGGCTGTGATTTATCTCTTAACAGTGAATTGATTCAGGTATGGGCTGAGATAATTTCCTTCTTACCTGTGTCTATTTTTTTCCTTTCTCATTTCATTCAATCTAATTTTCATCCACATGCTACAGACTCCAGAAGGCAAATATCTATTCTGGACTTCTATATCTAACTTCTTAAATTCTGCCTGAATTATGTAAAATTGGGCACCTTTCTCCCTAAATACTCCCCAAACTCTTTGTTAATGGATGCAAATCCATCTCTTTGGATCAGAAACCTTGGAGTCATTCTTTATTCTCCTTTATGTCTATGATGATTAATTTTCTGTGTCTACTCAACTGAACAAAGGGATATCCAGCTATCTGGCAAAATATTATCTCATTGTATACTCAAGGGTGTTTTGGGAAAGCGTAACATTTGAATATGTGAACATCAGTGTTGGTGGGTATCATGCAACATGTGGAGGTCTTGAAAAAAAGGGAAAGTGCGGAAGAAGGGAAAAATACTTCTTTCATCTCTGTCTAGAACATCTGTTAGTATGTGCTTTCATATATCACTGCATCCTTGGCACTTCAGACTCAGGCTGTGACTTACACTTTGGGTCTTCAGGTTTTGTGAGCTTTTGCCTTGAACACAGTATATCACAGGACTTCCCATCTTCCAAAATCATGTCAGCCAATCCCCCATAATGTGTGTCTTCTTTAGATTCTATTTTCACACAGAATCTTGA
Organism: Pachyuromys duprasi; assembly: GCA_028658305.1. Classification (NCBI taxonomy): domain Eukaryota; kingdom Metazoa; phylum Chordata; class Mammalia; order Rodentia; family Muridae; genus Pachyuromys; species Pachyuromys duprasi. The sequence continues at coordinate 64,478,718 of CM053744.1, forward strand.
CTTATACAATCTTTTACCCTCTATATAGCATTAATCTGCATATTTTTGCCTCTTAAAATTATTTTGCCTCTTCTAAAATATGTCGAAAGAGTTATTTGTTTATCTTCCGCTTTGATAACCAACAAACACTGGAGTGACCACTCCTTGTTGTGCCCAATCCCAGGCACTGTGATCTTCCACCTATAGTTGATCTATTTTTCCACAAAGACTTTATTAATTTTTCTAGTAAAACTTGCTACACTGCCTCAATTTTTTTTCTCACATCCCAGTAAAGAAAACTCCTCCAGTGATGGTGGTGACATTGGACTTGGCTGCACTCTTCTTAGCCCTTATTGTCCACCAAGAGGCAGTTTTCTATATTGTTTCTCCTTCTACTGGGCTTCCAACATATAATGTTTGGTCGGTTGAAGAAGGTGAATCACTTATCTCCTCATTTGTCAAGTTGAAACTACTATGAAGTGCCAGCAAACTGTAGAGTGCCAGATAAGATCCACCGAGTCATCATCTGTTGTGACTACATCGCAATTCATTCCTTTGCCAAAGCATTCAGCTCTCTTCTCATACTGCCCAATTGTTCTTGAGAGGAGTAACTACACAATACCTTAAAGTTTCATATACTTTGACCTGTGATTTTTGTCCTGGAGTTGTTATAGAAAGCAGAGACTAAAAATGAAATGTATAGAGCTAAGCCATCTGTCTAGATGATGGCAATAAAAACCTCTTCAGAGGGCACAGAAGGAACACTGTCAGGCCCTGGCATTTGGCTGCAGTGAATTATTAAAAATTTTTCAGGGGCATAAAACAGAGAGTAGACATTAAAATTCATTCAGTGGCATATCCATCACTTCAGGAGTTGGAGAAATTGTGGCAGTGGTAATTTTAAGGAGTTTTGAATAGGGTACCTATTGCTGGGGGCCACTGATATCCTGAAGAATGGTGAGGGAAACCCAAGGATGAACAATCACTAATATAAAAAGGGTCTTCTGTGGCCAGTGATGTGCAAAGGCTGAAGTTATGTTTTACTTAGAGAGGGACTGAGTGCTGGAGACTTGGAATCCCAGTGCTAGGAGAACTCTCCAGTTCAGTAACAAGAGAGAGTGAGAATCCAAAATTTATGACAGAGATACCCGAGTTGAAGCACCCCTAAACTTTAAATCCCCAGATAATCCTGAGTCCTCGAGGTTCTCCTTCTTAACTTGCACAGGAATCTACCTTTGCAGCAAAGGCAAGATTAAATGTGCTTTCTGTAAGATAGGCAGCCATTTCTATCCTGGGCCCTTGCCAGCAATGTCTTCTGACTCTGCCACTAAGCCAACAACTAGGATTAAGTCAAAACTTACTTCGTATACATAATCTACAAAAGTAGCAAAGGTGTTGTGACCTAAAGAAAAACTAGTTGACATATGTCATGAGGATCCAGGACAATAAACATAGACTTCAAATGTAAGAATGTTGATTAAAAAGTGATTATCCACCAGAGAGTACCCTCTCAGGTTACAGGATTTGAAATTGGTGCAAGTGTCTAGAAGGTACAAGAAATAAGGTGCTAGTGTGAGGATCTCTTAGAAGCCTGCCTGAGGAAATTGATGGTCTCTCCTGCATGAGGTGGAAGTGTCAGAACTGTTTCAAGCTACAGTTATAAGACATCAAAGAATCATGTAAGTGGCCATTGGCTGAGTCAGAGAACCTACCAGACCACTATGATCTCTGAGGGAAAATTCCATGTACCAAAGGGGAAATGAATGTGTTAGCGGCACTGATAATAACCAGCCTCTTTGGTAGCAGCAAAGGCTCAGAGGGGCCCTAATTAATGGCGAAAAGGTGGCAACACTTAACTGCAGACTCCAGTCGGTACAATTATTGTAATGAGTAGTAGCACTAGAATGGCAGGCAGAAGGCCTACAGAGAGCTATAGAGGTAGAGAAGGGAAGAGAGCATATGTAAGAGCAAGATGTGCATGCTTCCAAAGGAGTTACAGTGCATGAAGCAAAAATGCAGGAAGACGGAGGCTGGTGGCAGTTACTTAGGTAAAGATGCTTCTGTCGCGTACCTGCATCCCATGTCTAAATCTGTTTTTAGACCTTGGAATTTTTGACTGTAGGTAAGAACTTTCCCTAAGAAGAATTACAGTGCAAATACTACAAAAAAGACAAAGCAATGATCCCCATAATCTCTTCCAATTAAACCTTGACATTTGCTAGTATATTTCTACACAGAAATGAAAAGAGAAATTTAAAAAAAGTTTCAAAAGGTTTGTTGGACACAAGGTCCAAGTTCACATAGATACTTAGGGACCTAAACATAATTGTGGTCGTCCTTTTTTGAGTAAAGTATACTTGGTAGTCAAATTCCAGCAGTGGCCCACAGTGGATTCACAAAAAAAACAGTGGATTTATGATCTTGTTTAATCAAAGAATGCAGAACTGAAGTAAACATGATTAACCCTGGGAAATACTCCTTTCATGGATCTCTGTGCTCTAGGCAAAAAGTGTCCGCGACACCAATCCCAACAAAGGCAAAGTTTCTAAACTGGCCATTTACTATGGAAGTGGATGTACTGATACTGAAACCAAAGAAGAATAGGCAAAGATTATTGCCACCCTGAAAGGCATGGTAGATTCAAGATCATTTATCTATATTGCACTTTCATTTAGTTCTTTAGTCAGTTCTCCATAAAATCTAAGTAGACTCTAGGTTTACAGTTTACTGAAAACTTAACACATGAATAAAACCTATTAACACATGAATAAAACCTAACATATACGTGTTTTATTAGCATCAGTTAGTAGTAGTTCATGTCCAGCAGAGGAGGTAACTTATTTGACTAAGTGTTATTTTATATTCTTCAAAGAGAACTCAAAAAACCTTTCCTATTCCCTTCAATGGACAAAAGTATAGTCTGACAGTCTTGGGTTAGTATTCAGCTGTTCTGTCTTGAATTAAGATAGAAGGCGTTTAAGGTATACATTCTGCAGTCCAGTGGATTGTGTTCCTGGAAGGGCAGCACTTCCTGTAGGGTTCAGTGAGCGTCTGCTAGTATTTAAACTCAGTGCCAGTAATTACTGTGTGCTATGTGCTCTACATGTTCTCCTTTTGTTGTCCTTCCCAGAAGAATAATTCAAAATATTACTAAATGAAAATCCCTGCTTCCCAGGAACAAGCTTTTGATAGTGTTCAATTTATACCAGAATTTATTCAGTTATCATTTTTGTTCCTCATTGTTCTTTCTTATTTGTACAACATGAGAACCTTGAGAGTGGGAATTTTGTTTTCTTTCTTTCTCAATGTGCCCCCTCTCCCTGCAAAAAAAAAAAAAAAAAAAAAAAAAAACAACTCAGGGCAGATCACAGTCTATTAAAAACACAAAAAATATTTAAATACATTCATGCTGCATATCAAGGCTTAATTTATTAATTTTATGCTTTGGAAATTATATCTGGTTTCATAATGCCTCTAAATCCACCCTTCTTAGAACTTATTAAATCTACTCTTGAAAACTATAGGCCTTATTTAAAATATATCCAGTCATCATCTTGAGTAGCTGTTCATTTTTAAAGTTTTGTAATTCTTTAAATTACATACCACATACACCCAATTTTTCTACTTCAAGAGAGAAGAATAATGGGAAGGCAACGTTACAACCGAACGATGAATACTATCCGTGACCATTCTTTACTGCTTCTTAGCATTGCATCAGCACATGTTAAAGTTTACCTCAATAAGATATAGCTTCTTCTTGCGTTTGTTAGTTTTAACCTTTTGATTACCCTATACTACTTCTAGACTAACCGTTTCCCTCAAGACCTAGAGACTCTACATTTTTCTTGATATATCTTTGGTTATTTATACATATGTTTATACCTCTTGGTGTTGGACATAATTTGTTTTAGTTATTGTGATGGCAAAAGCACCACCAAGATGTCTCCTCAACGGAGAACACGGAAGCTGGGAGTGCAGTTGCCATGGGCTCTGGGTCCTTTCAGTGATTCACTTGCCAAGAGCTGTCCCCACCCACATAAAGTGACTTATAATTCTTTTGCCAAATACAACAACACCATTTAAGTTAAGATTCTCACCTGTTCTCTTTTATAAGTGGATTTTATATTCTTCCCAGCCTTTTTTCCCAAGGTAGATTCTAAGATGCTCCCTAAGAAGTACACAAAACCTAAACTCCATCTCATATTCTGCTTCCAAGAGACCTCAAGCTGTGTAACAGTTCATATTATATGTTCATTTCTGCATCTTACTATAGAAACTGACACTGTGCCAGGTAATGGGCACAGATTTAATTATTTCATTTCGATGACTGTGATTTTCTAAGGTTTGCTTGAACTAATTTGTTCATTCTAGTGGTTCTGTGTTTTTTTTTTTTCCAACCTTTGTTTGTGTGTGCTCATGTTTGTGTTTCAGTGCATGTGTGCATGTGATCAAACACATGGAGGCCAGAGAATTACCAATGGAGTCAGACACTATCCAGTGAGTTCTTCAAAACAGAGCCTCTTATTGGCCTGACAATTGCTTATTTGGCTAGGCTCAATGGCCTGTGAGTGCTCAGAACTGTCTGCCTCTGCCTCATGAGCCACAGGAGCACAAACATGCTTCAGCAAACCCATCATTTTTATGCGATTTCTGACTTTGAACTCAGGTCCTCATGTTGAGGTAAAAAATGTTCCCAACTGCTATCTTCCAAGATCCTCTAATTTCTTTCTTTCTTTTTCATTTTTTGATTAGTCATTTATTTACTTTACATCTCAACCACAGCTTCCCCTCTCTCTTCTTGTCCCAGTCCCTCCCTTGTAGCCCCTCCATCCATCCCTCCTCAAAGAGGAGGCCTCCCATGGATATCGATCAACCTTGGTATAGCAAGTTTCAGAAGGACTAGGTGAATTTTCTACTGAGGGTAGACAAGGCAGCCCAAATAGGGGAAAAGGATCCAAAGGTAGGCAACGTAGTTTCCCGCTTTAGGAGTCCCACATGAAGATCCAGCTGCACAACTGTTACATATGTACAGAGGGCCTATGTCTGTCCCATGCATGCTCTCTGGTTGGCACCCCAGTCTCTATGAGCCCCTATGAACGCAGGTTAGTTGATTCTGTAGGTTTTCCTATGGTTTCCTTGACCCCTCTGATTCCTTTAACCCTTCCTTCCCCTCTTCCGTAGGATTCCCCAAGCTCCGCCTATGGCCCAACCAATGACTGGCCCAGCTTGAGACTCATGCCATGAGAGGGATCCTCTAAAATTTTAGAACAAAGGTTCTGAAGTAAATAAACACTCCTATCAGAGACCAATTTAAGCACAAAATTACTTCCAAAGATCCTATTACTGTTTTTACTAACGAGTTCTTCATTTTTTGATGAAATCCTCAGAAGTTAATTTATTTCTTCTTATGCTTTCTTTTCCACTACTATCAACATAGGTCAATAACTTGAGAAATTTGTGCCTGGTCCATAGAGAATTAAATTTCTATATATTTTTTTCTGTCATTGTTTTCCCTGATTTTGTAAAATATAAGAAAGTATGCTATCAATATTTTATTTTATCTGGGATAAACATAATGATGTCAATTTATCACTTCTATAAGTTTAGTCCACATGCCCTGAAAAACATTTTAAATGATAAATTTTGAAATAATAATGAAGAATAGATTAGAATACAGACTATACAAAATATCATATAGACAATATACAAGAAAATCAAATTGTTTCCAGTTTCTGAGCTTGTAAAATAACTATGCCTGCTGGAACTGAGCAGGAACTAAAGATTTTGTAAGTCCATTGTTTTGGCGAAAGATTTTACACAGAGAAGAAGGTCTATAAATCACTATAATTATTTTTCATATGCTTGGATTTTCTTTCAGGTGTGTGTGTGTGTGTGTGTGTGGGTGGGTGTAGCACTTTTCATTATACCTAACTAATGGTATTTACCTGTTCATAAAATTTTCATCATAATGGCCATCACCAGAATATAGTTCTAAACCAAAATTTAAAAAGTAGACATAGATAAAAACCTCTGACTCAAATCAAACTTTAGGCTATAGAAAAACAAAACAGAAAAAAATATGCATACAAAATAGTCAGAAGTATCCAACTGTCAGTTCATGTCTAAATGAAGGCTCTTGCTTTCATTTGATTAATTCTTGATAAAGAATTAATTGGTGCTATTTTCCTCTTCTTTCCTTTGCCCAGAAGGCAAGTTCCTCAGCTGTTGGAACCCATGAGTTTTCAATAACACTGTAGCAGAAGCATGAAGAAGGTTTTTGTTTTGTATTGTGTTGTTGTTTGTTTTGTTTTGTTGTTGATTGTGATCCTGGTTTGCCTTATAAGTGATACTAAGATCTGTTGTGTAGCTCCAATATTTCATTTTTTTTTCTTTTCTCCTCTATTTTACAAGTGCTCTATTTGACAGCATTTGCTCTTTGGTTGTATCACCTTGACCTTGGGGCCTTCTTGAATTATTTATTTTATATATATATATAATTTTTATTTTTTATATTAATTGCTGGTTATTTACTTTGTATCCTAGCTGTAACACCCTCCTTCATTCCCTCCCAATCCCACCCTCCCTCCCTCATCTTCTCCCTGCCCCTCCCCTAGTCCATTGATAGGGGAGGACCTCCTCCCCTTCCATCTGACCCTAGTTTATCAGGTCTCATCAGAACTAGCTGCAATGTTCCTCTCTGTGGCCAAGCAAGGCTACTCCTTCTCCCATCCTTTCTAGCAACCCTGCAAACCCAGGTTTATGGAAATCTGACTCCCATCACGCTTCATCTCCTCTTCAAGTAAAAGTAGAATCTCTAGAATCTCTTACCTCTGGGAGTTGAAACTAGAAGTTGGAGAACAGTGAATGGCATGTAAAGTACAAGATGCCTCCAAAAGAAGCTTCAAAAGAGGCAAAGAATGCTGAGCGAGGTCTCTCAAAATCTTTGTGCTACTTTCCAGGCAGCAGAAGGCAAATCCAGAAGGGAGCCAGCAGTGGGCTAGGAGCTCAGTGGTTTGTAGAACAGTCCAGAGCAGAAGGTGTTAACACAATGTTAGGCAGTCTAACAAGTAGCATTTGGGGATGGGCTGTTAGAAGATGTAATATTAAGATGGGCATTCCCTTGGCAATTTTATGTTAAAACATACCATTCAACAATACCCTTCCTGTCTTTTGATGGTTCACAACCTAGGATGGGATTACATCACAATGGGTCATTTAAAATACGCAGGAACATTTTTATCATTACAATGATGGACAGATATCCCTAGTAAATGATGGTAGTGATCACAGATGTAAACTGTGGGTCTTCCTGGAAATTCAGCCCACCAAAGGATCAGTTTATACAGACTGCCACCAAGACTTTCGAGAAATAGAGCAACATGGATAGAGACAGATTGTCAGCTAGTTGTGACCCCCTACTTTACATATTACTGATAATGAGCAACCTTTAGCAAACACAGCGGTTACTCAACACTGTCACCTCCACCTTTGGCTGTGTAAATAAATTTTGTACGTTTCAAAGCTGTCTACTCAGTGTCAAGGAGAAAGGTCAAAATAGCTCTTTATTATGCAGAGTCATAAAACAAATTATGCCCTGCTGAGTCAGCTACTTTCCAGTTCCTCATCAGCTGAAGGCTCTTGGCTTCAGAAACACACACATACACAGGCACAAATGAAATAAACCTCCACAATTCAGAGACAAAGTCTCTAAACGAAGGTTTCTAAGAAGACACAGTTAGATCTCTGCATATAAACATACCCAAGCTGTCGTGCAAATTATTAGTCCCCCAAACAGATTATGTTTATTAAAAATTCTCTGCAGAAAATTTTAATAAATATGTAAGTGACAATTTACTGCAGTGTCACGGGGCATCCTCAGATCAGACCCAGATGCCTAAGAGGAGGGCAATCACCAATGTAGGTGAGGACCAGGAACAGCAGTTGTTGACCACACTGGCAGAAACTTCTTTTTCCCATCTGAAAGCATTTTCAGCTGTTTGGAAGAGTACTGTTATACTTTTGTGAGAGGTGCAGAGATTTAGACACATTATAATTTGAAGATTGCCGCTGATGGGGGTAAGTTGCTGGCAGCAATGGAACTGTTCTGAATAGCATTTCATAGACTTCTGGGACAGGGGTTTAAGACTAGCCCTTCTGTGATGTGCAATTTTGAATGAATGCAACTTTAACTTAAGGAATCAGATTTTACCGTCATCTAAATATTTTGTTTCCAGGTGACTAATAGAATATGTAATAGTATCTGAATATTTTTCATGCTATTTTGAAATTCCCAGCAGTAGAAAGTGCTTTTGTTTCAGCAACAATATATTAAATATACTTATATATGCCAGCTCTTTCTTTCTTTCTTGCTTGCTTGCTTGCTTTTTCTTCTTTTTAAATTTCAAAGCAGGATCTTGCCACTGATCATGCTGGCCATGAATTAATTATGTAGTCCTTGCTGGCCTCCAATGTGCTCCCTCCTTCCACACTCTTCTGACTGCTAGGAATAGACTTGTCTACCACCATGTCTTGCTTTATGTGTTAACTTCTACATTCTAAAATTTTCCTTGAAATTATTTTCCTTCTTTTTCTCTTTGTGCTAGTAAATAAAGGAAATTTCTTTCATGTAATAGAGACTCAATGCAAAAATATAGACTGCAAAAAATTCATCCATTAATTAAGTAGTAAAGTGATTCACAGCAGATTGTCTTACTGTTGTGATTTCAACTTTTAATGATATTTTATTTCCCTCTCATATCTATCTAAATGTCTAATTAATATCTTTAGTCCAATTTGGGGTGTTACTTCAAAAAAATGCAGACCCACAGAGACAGAGGAAAACCACAAGGGGTTGATTTTGTGGACAATTGTTTGTCTGGTAACATCAGGTATTGTTTCAAATGGTCTGATTTTCCAGATAATGTAAACCATTCTCTGTTTGCTTCTTATCTCTGCAAAAGTTAGTGGATAAAATAGATGAAATTTATGACTCCATAACTTTGGAATGTTAGTTAGTATCAGAAATGAAAGGATTGGGACTGTTGACATCACAAGTTTCCTGGAAGTTCATCATGGCTGCTTCCCTGTGTCATTATACTGTTGGCTTGGTGTGTCTCCTAAGACCTCAAGGTCTCAGTGAAATTCATTAGATAAAGATGAGCTTCAGAATTCAAATTCTGTATTCCCCTGGACTTTCTTTAGAAATACAATGGAAGCATTAAAAAGTAATAATAAAAGAAGAGAAAGATTGATTTCATGACCTTAAAAAATGAAATATTCTCTATGCCAGCTATTACAAACAATATGGAAAATATTTCTAGAAATAAA
>CM053744.1:64488523-64562417 GCA_028658305.1 Pachyuromys duprasi
GAAAACAACTGGCTTAAAGAGATGTGCACAGAGCATGAGGTAAAAGACACAAATGACCTTCTATGGATGAGCCACTGCTTTCTTCCTATTTCTAGAAAATAGATTCTTGAAATAGAATGTCACAGGAAGCCCTTCTCTTGTATAGCTAAATTTCAGTAACAATTACTAACATGCTCAATGCCTGCTTTCCAGTGGCTCCTGTGTGTTAGGAGCATAGGTCACTTTTCTTAACACCACAGAAAATGTCACCCCTCCACTTTAAACTAGGTAAAACGTGGTCTTTAAAAGGCATAGCTACTTACCCTGATAATTGTATCTTGTCCATGGGGGAGCAGAAATTTGAATTCATGACTTTTTGTTTCAGAAGCCTGTGTTCTAGTTTCAGTTGATTAAACATCTACTCATCTAGTGGTTTGTATAAATTGCCTTTGCTTTGGAGTGTTATCATTACTGTAATCAGTGGGGCAGACATAAGTACTTTGTAGCATAACAGATTAGGTTTGATCTTATCCACCTTTGCAAAAGTCCATGTCAGCACTTTAAAAACATCCTATATTAAAAGAATATTAAATATTTTTATGAACAACAAGAAGCAATAGCTATGTTTAAGTAGAGAATGACACATTGCTTAGACATTTAAGAAAGAAAATACTTGTGTTAATAGGAAATATTTAATATTCTATATTAAATATTTAATATTCTATATTAAAAGAATATTAAATATTTTTATGAACAACAAGAAGCAATAGCTATGTTTAAGTAGAGAATGACACATTGCTTAGACATTTAAGAAAGAAAATACTTGTGTTAATAGGAAAGGTGAAGTAGAAAGATATTAGAAACAGAGATAATCGATAGCTTCTAATCCAAGTGAAGGAAACCAGGGTTGAAATACAACATCATAGACAGGCTAGAACTCAAAGGGAAGGACTGAGGGGTAAGATGGATAATCACTAGGGCAGGATGATTGGTTGAGAGGAAAATGATACACACAGTTTTCTAGCTGAATGTACTCAATGTGTTCAATGGATTGATGTATCTCAATGAAAACATGGAAGAGAGAACAGATTTGAGGAGGAAGTGTAGAGCCAACTATTATATATGTGTGAGATATGGAGGAGGGAGAAGACGCAGCCAAGGAGATGGTGAGTCAGTATACAGTACAACCAAATCCCAAACGTTTGATCTGCAGGGAGTTTCAGTTCCTCTGTTTGCTGGTCTTGTCTCAGATGCAGCTGGCAGTCAAATAAATTTATATACACTTCTCAGAAGAGTATGCCTTCCATGGCAAGACAAAGTCCTTGAAATGCTTTCATTTTAGTTGAAGAACAAACTTTTCAGCTGCTGTTGGTGTATGTTGTAGAAATGTTATTATTCAATGCTTAACAGCATGGTTCTCACACAGCAGCTTCATGGTTCCATGATCACATGTACAAATCTATTCTTTGATCTGGTGTTGCTCTGGAATTTCTTAGCACCTAACAAATAACTGAGTCTTTAGGGTTGACTGTGAGCCTTGGGAAACATATCACTGCTACTGTGTAAGGAGGAAGCACATCATAATTCTGACACTGAGCCACTCTGTAGTAGTGAAATGACGCTCCTCTTTTCAACATTGTTTTTATAGTTCTCACCATTAACCGGTGCTGATATCATTTGCAACTTGAAATTCCTTTGGAGCTATACTGAAATTTAAAATAAAAGAAAGAGAGGTCCTATTAATGATTTGTCAATTCTCTTAGTTTGTTGTTCAGATGACACTATGGTAAAAGCTGTAGAAGCCCTTCTTAATTATAGATGCTATATTCATCATCATGTGTATCGGAAGGACTTTGACCCTTCAGGCAAGCCTTTTTGAGTTGGGTTGGATGTATTAAAGAGATTTACAAGTAGTAAATTGTCTGCTAAAATCTCAGCAGTAAGAATTCAGTCATTAGTGCTCTCTAGTGGAGCAAGAATTCTGAGAACTCTGCAAATCTGTTTAAGAAAGCTTGTTTCTGGATAAGTTCCACAGAAACCCACCATGACCTATTCCCAGGACTCTGGAGGCTTCACTCTAGGAAGGCTTGCCCTCAGTGTTGGAACAGGTTTCTTATGACTGGGAACGTGGCATGATATTGCCTCATTTTGACTGAACATGTTTGTAGTGAGTGGCATGTAGTCCTGCATCTCTGCCCAAGACCTTGTGTCTGTGGTTCACCCATGAAGCATGGGTTCACCTCACTTCAGACTCAGCCACTCTGTTATAATCTCCTGAATTATCTTGTCCTTTAGCCTTCAGTTACATGTAATTATGATTCTATGTTTATTCAATAGTAGATCAACATGAATAACTTTTGAGTCCAAGACAATTAAAATAGTTTGCCAAAATTAATGAGTGTGAACCGAGAAAAAAAAATCAAAATCCTCAGGCAAGTGAACACTGAGAAAGTTATCTGAAAGAAAGCCCCTTTGACAGACTTTTAAAGCATGATTTCACTCATTTTTTTTTCAAGTTGACATTCTTTGTAGTATTTCAAAGTTCAGCACATTGGAAAAGCCAAATGATTGATATATAAACAGATATGTAAATGTGACTTTAAAAATGGAAAAAAGCCATTGTAGGGCAACTTGTAGTTTTGCTATTCTAGCTCATGTGTATATTACAAAGCAAGAACAGCATCTCCTCTCCCCCTGTTCCTCTGCCTGCATTCTTTCTCCATCTCTCTCAGAATTCCTTACTCACACTTGATTTCACATCCATTTTCCATCCATGGGCTGAAGCTTCCCTTACCATGCTTCAGTGTGGCTACTCAACTCCCTCCCCTTTTATGATCACCAAGGATCTTAGTTCTTTCTTTGGGTAAACAAGTGAGCACTCTGGAAGAAAACTCATAAAATATAGAGAGCAATGGTATGTAGTGAATTTGAAAGACAAGGGAGAGATTTAACAGGAAGAAAAAGTTGATGGAAAGAGCTTTCAAAAGACAATTGTCAGCACCAGGCTGGAAAAGGCAGTGGAGTAGGGGGCGGGCCGTTTGAAGGAACTGCACACTATAGGGTGAAATCACTTTAAATAATTTAAAAAAAAAGAAAAAGAAAAAGAGCTTGGATTATAAGTGTGAATTTTTCCAAGTAACAAGGCACTTGGGAATGGTGAATAAGAAAAACAGCGTAAAGGTAAAAGAAAACAAACAAACAAACAAACAAACCTGGTCTCTCAGCGGCCCTTTGTGGTAGGCTCCTGTTCCCTGTCTTCTCCCATTTCAGATGTCTATCCTGTTTGCTGTTCTAAATGAGCATTAAACATCTTTCCTAGGATACTCCTTGTTGTTTATCTTCTTTAGGGGTATAGATTTTAGTATGTTTATTTTATATTATATGTCTAACATCCACTTATGAGTGAGCATATACCATGTGTGTCTTTCTGTTTCTGGGTTACCTTGCTCAGGATGATCTTTTCTAGTTCCATCCATTTGCCTGAAAATGTCATTATTTCCTTGTTTTTAATTGTTGAGTAGTATTCCATTGTGTAAATGTACAACAATTTCTGTATCTATTCTTCCACTGAGGGACATCGAGGTTGTTTCCAGATTCTGACTATTATGATTAAAGCTTCTATGAACATAGTTAAGCAAATGTCCTTGTATGTTTGAGCATCTTTCGGATATATGCTCAGAGTGGTATAGCTAGATCTTGAGGTAGCACTGTTCCTAATTTTCTGAGAAAGTGCCAGGTTAATTTCCAAAGTGGTTGTACAAATTTTACATTCCCACCATTGGTGGAGGAGGGTTCCCCTTTCTCCATATCCTCTCCAGTATGCATTGTCACTTGAGATTTTTATCTTAGCCATTCTGATAGGTGAAATCTATTCATCAGGGTATTGAAGCAGTTGCTGAGACTCATAGCCAAACTGGGAAGAGTGCAGAGATTCTTATGGAAGAAGGGGAAGATGGAAAGACCTGGAGGGCACAGGAGCTCCACAAGGAGACCAATAGAGCTAAAAAAAATCCTGGGCCCAGGTGGGCCTACAGAGACGGATAAATCAACCAAGGACTATGCATGGAGAAGACCTAGACTCCCTGCTCAGATATAGCCCATGGGCAGCTCAGTCTCCATGTGGGTTCCCTAGAAAGGTGAGCAAGGGGCAGTCTCTGACATGAACTCGGTTGGTTGCTCTTTGTCTCCTCCTGGTGGGGTGGCCTTACTAGGCCACAGAGAAAGTGGATCCAGACAGTCCTGATGAGACATGATAGTCTAGGGTCAGATAGTAAGGAGGAGGACCTCCCCTGTCAGTGGACTAGGGGAGGGGCAAAAGAGAGAAGAAATGAGGGAGGGGCTGCAGTTGGGATACAAAGTGAATAAATTGTAAATATTACTAATACTTATAATAACAGTTTTAAAACCGGGTCACCCTTCAAACCTGCTGACAGATGGAGCATCTTGGACTTTGGACCACTAATGGCCTCTATTTTTTTCAACTACTCTCATATCAAAATACTTCTGCTGTTTGAATAGCAATTCCCATCTAAAGGCCACTATATAAATGGTTCACTATATAAATAACATGCAATGATGGTTCATATGGCACCATGTTTCACAGTGACAGTAGGTTAGGCTACTTTCTTAACCACTCTAGTTTTATTTTATCAACACAGATTGTACTCAACTCAAAATATCTCCTTTCTATTCTATGATTTGGGAGCCATGGAAATCAAACCTGCCACATCTATAGTTTTATTATTTAAAAAGTTACCTGTGGTAACATGGTTCAGATCAACCCTTCAGACAACTGTAAAGCCATCATACTCGAAGCCCCAGCGAGTTCTTATTAGTGGGAAAATTTCCTGTATCTTACCTAGTTTACTCAGCCTTATTAAAAACTGTGGTAATAGGAAATTAATGCTGTTGTACCATCTGGAAAGCTTTGTTCCATGCTGTAAGTGGGACTAGGTAGTAGCCTGCATTTCATAGAGAGCTTCTTACCCAATACCTGTAAGTATCAAACGTTACCTTGGATACCATATCCTAAATAAGAATATTTCCATCTTCTTCCCAAAAGGATTTGACAAAGTTTCATGCTCCACGGTACAATGATTTGTGGCAGCCAATGCTGGGTTTAATTCCTCCAGACTAATGAATGGGTGGAAATTTATTCAGCAAGTAGTTTTGAGACCTAATGCAGTACTAACATTTGTGATTCAGAGTTACCCCGAACACTGGGTCCCAGTGACCAGGAAGGCAGAACATCTTAGTCTGAGATGCAGAATAATGTCAAAACAAACAAATAAAAAACCAAAATAACAACATGCCAAGGGTGTGGGGGAGAGGGACGGGCAGGTGTCTGATCATACTATAGAACATGAAAATGAGATGAAATCCAAAACAACAAGTTGTATTAGAAGTGGATAAATAGTGCGGCCAGAAACTGAAAGACTGGAGGAAAATAACTAACTTCAACAAACACACAAGCCAATGTTCTGACTTATCCTAAAGACAAAACAAACTGGACACTGTAATGTACTAAGTAAGTCTAACCTCTTAAGGAATACAGGTTAATAATGATGAAACACACAAACACATGCAAGTACAAAACGCTCTATGATAAGGACATGTTGAATCTGTCCCCTGATAACTACTCTACAGCCACTGATCTTGATTGTTTTTTCTTGCATGAAATAGCTAAATTGTTTAAGACAGGACACGGGCAGTCACTACTTCCTACCTAGGCTGTGTTTCCCTTTCTACTGCATGAATTTGGCTTGTTTTAGCTTGTTTGTCCCTAGCCTAGCTGGCCCTTAGGCATGTCCCTGATAACTGCCTTTCTTCTTCCCATATTGTGGAGGGAATAAGAGCCCTTTTTCATAGAGAGACTCTGGCAGCTCAAAATACATTGTTTGGTTAAGAATAATGATAACAAACTCAGCTGAATTCAGTAAAATATGTATTGGCCATTAAAAGATATCATTGGATAATGGAAACTGCAGTTGCTTTTGTTCTAAAAAAGAACTCACTAGTGAACTTTTTTGGTGTTTTCAAGATTACATGTTTGAGCTGGCATAAAAATATGTGTGTGTTTGGCTTAACTGCAAACTTAAAATTGTGAAATAGTACATGGGCAGAATTATGAGAGCAAATCATTAGATTACTAATGTATTTGTAATCTTACCCTTGTCTAAACTTAGGGAAGTGGTAGAACTTGCTGATGTTGGTTTTGTTTTGTTTTTTTTCCCATTCATCAGAAATATCCCAATAGTAGAATATAAAACACAAACTTACAGGATTACAGGAGAAAACAAATGCCAGGTTTCAGAGCAAGTACTGTCGCTTATGCTGCTGAGGGCTGGCTTCCACGGCTACAAGAGTTCAGCATAACTTGCCACGAACTCACAATTTTAGAAACTGGCATCTGTGTTCACACAAACATACACTCAGGGATAGAGAGTGCTCACCCTTTTGAGTAGCACAACGTTCTGAAGAACGCGGTAAGATGACTGCATAGCTGAGACTAAAATGTAACAGCAAGAGAGACATTAACATCAGTTTTTCCTTGTGATCTGAAACACTCAATTATGATTGATTTTATACTAACATACAAACGCTGCGTTAATGTGGAAATAAATGCTGCCTAGCTAAATATCCACTTCCTCAAATCCCTCTGCTATTCTCCGGTCTGAGGAAAAGCAGGGGGAATTGAGCAGTAATTAAATGCTAATGTTTTTGTGATCCACGTAAATGTTACTCTGAAGGAACAATTCCCAGAGATGAGGGAGTACGGAAGAAGACAGACGCCTGATGAGGAACGTAGGAAGCAGATTGTCCAGGCAGGCTGGTGATAACAAATGGCAAATAGATCCCCTAAAGATAAGAGGGAAGCAGCAGAAGGGGGAAGATGGAGGGAGATGCTGAGTGGGTGGGGAATTCCACTCAGCAGGGTTGGGGAAGGTAGCCAGCCTAGCCAGCCATTCAGCTCCGAAGGCCCTGAAACTGCAGCAGCACAGCTGTAAAGCGGCTAGAAACAAACACCATTACAGGACTGAAGTGGCAGTAACGGGAGAGCTCTGAGCACCAGGCAGAGGAGAAGTAGGGGCAGTCTACCCTGACTTGCCAGCCTCTCTCCATGATGTGGTAGCATAAAGAGACAGAAACCTGGAACCTGCAGCATAGGACGCTGAGAAGCCACAGGCAGCAGAGCTAACTCAGGAAGGAAGCGGATTCCAGAGAGAAAGAAGAGGCTGCCAGGAGGCTCCGTCAAACAGCGTTCCTGTATCGTTCAATATGAAGGTAGCCAGAGAAAGCTAGCAAATTGTCAGACTAGAAATAGAAATAGAGTAATTAGGAGGAAAGAACAATGATATCTTGGGAAAGGGTCTGTAATATACTTAATAAATGTGGGTCAGCAGAATTAATTAACCCGACTGAAGGGGAACACACACACTCATACACTCACAGATTCAACTCTGGGTGTGAATGCTGTCCATGAATAACGTACAGCGATTTGTTTCCAGCATTCGACTAATTACGCCTTTATATTATTTTCTTGAGGAAAAAAAAAAGAAAACATCTTTTTGGTGGTAATGGTAATGTAAAGAAACTTTGAAAAACACACGAACACCATTAGAAAAATCCAACCACAGGGAGTGCTGCCCCATTCAGATGTAACGATTGTGTATTTCCTCAAGTTTTCTACACATGATTTTTCTGAACTAAAAACTTTCTCTTTATACAATGTTCTTTTCTATGAAGACTTTACGACTATTTCCTCCAGTTATTAAAACAGCTTAAAAGCAGCGTTGGTACAATGTGATAGGAAGGAAAGAGAACAAGAAAGCATGAAGGGCTAATGAAAAGGATAAGTCTATCCTAGCTTTTCTAGTTCTAAATCTATCATGTTTTTTTCTTTGATTTTAGTGGTTGATCAGTTCATAAAAATGTATTCAACCGTGAGAGAATAGAATCCAATGTGAAGCTCTGCACCTCCTTCTCTAAACAGCAGCTCCGTGAAGTTCATCGAGAAGTACAGCCTTCGGGTCCTTTTTAAAAAATATATATTATTATTATTTTCACCTTTAAAAAAGTTTAAAAAATTAAAGTAACATTTCTATTGGATGCAGGATAATGATTCTGTGGATAAAGAAAAATTTGTTTTTAAGAATTCTTTGTAAATATTGGCTAATTTTTTTTTGCTCATTTTTGCTTTGAAAAACATTACTATTTTTGAAGTTATCGTATACATAAAGGGACCTACATATTTGTAAACTGTTACTTTCTTTTGGGATTTAAGTGATCCTCCAGTGTAAAATTATTGAGCCAAAGGACAATACTTTGATGTTGTATGCATGTGTGTGTGCAATTTTTACTTGCACTCACAGCAAGCATGGTCTCCTGCGCAAGATCAACCCAGTTAAAAATTCTTCCATGGAGGTGAGAGCAGCTCCCAAGGTCCAATGCGTAGTGAAGGAGCTATTGAAAGTTGACGGTTCATGTGAGAGCAGCAAGGGTTGGTCTTCTCTGTGCGGTTCCCTGTTAGCAGACTGTTCCTGCTCAGCGGATAATTCCACAGCTGTGAATGTGTGAATGTGAGTGTGCAGTGTTGGTGCACGCCACAGGTTATAAACAGCACAGGACTCAGGGCTGAAAGGGAGCTGGGCTGGGGAGAGAGCCTTTGGGAGGTGCTGGTGGGAAAGGAGTGAAGGTGGATATGTTAAGATACAGCTCTGTTATTTTCAAAGAATAAAAATAAATTTAAAAATAGCCTTAAAGAACATTGTTTTGAAGGTCAAGCGTTTGCCAGTTTATGATGGCCTGCATTTAAATTTTTTTCTTAGTTTAAAATTAAGTTAGATTTATTAGAAATGTACTATTGCTTACTTTCTGAATTATATAATCATTAGACTTAATTATATTAACATTAAAATTATTTTTATTGGTTCACTCTGCTAATTTTGAAAAAGATTAAAATGGACAAGTTTCTATTTCTTAAATTAAATTAATATAATTTAACAAGTTTGCTAAGTGCATAAGCTTTTTATCTCTGTCCTCTTTCTGTTCTTTTTTGATTATGTCATGAGATTATGTCATTTGATTATGTCATGAGAATTAGTTCCTTGCAGTTTTACTTGTAATAAATATAAGTATCACCTTTTCTGTGTGTTTATTTTTAAATTGTATTTATAAAGTCAGGACTCTTAGAAGTTTAAACATTTTATTTGATACCTATAGGTTTTCATGTAATTGCTTTTCTTTTTATTTCTTTATGTTTTTAATTTTTTAATTAATATTTATTGGAATTTATTCACTTTGTATCCCAGCTATGGTCTCCTCCCAATCCCTCCCTCTTCTCCTCCCATGCCCCTCCCCTAGTCCACTGATAGGGGAGGTCCTCTTCCCCTTCTATGTGAACCTAGCCTATCTGGTCTCATCAGGACTGGCTGCATTGTCTTCTTCTGTGGCTTGGCCCTGCTCCCCTTATTAGGGAACCCACTTGGAGACTGAGTCTATGTGCTACATCTGAGCAAGGGTTTTAGGTCCTCTCCATGCATAGTCCTTGACTGAGGTATCAGTCTCTGCAGGAGCCCAAGGGCCCAGTAATTTTTTGGCTCTGTTGATCTCTTTTTTGAGGTCCTGTCCCCTCCAGGTCCTTCTATCTCCTCCTTCTTTCATAAAATTCCCTGAACTCTGCCCAAAGTTTGGCTGAGTCTCAGCTTCAATACTCAATCAGTAGAGTCTTTCAGAGGTCCTCTGTGGTAGGCTCCTGTCCTGTTCCCTGTCTTCTGCTTCTGATGTCTATTGCATTTGCCCTTCTGAATGAGGATTAAGCATCTTCCCTAGGGTCCTTCATGTTTAGCTTCTTTAGGAGTATAGATTTTAGTATGTTCATCCTATGTTATATGTCTAATAACCACTTATGAGTGAATATATACCATGTGTGTCTTTATGCTTCTAGGTTACCTCACTCAAGATCTTTTTTATTTCCCACCATTTGCCTGCAAATTTCATGATTTCCTTGTTTCCTTGAGTGGTATTCCATTGTATAAATGTAACATAATTTCTGAATCAGTAGCCCTCATTTTGCTTTTCAATTAAAAATTTTAAGTTAGAAAAAATAAACATGTGGACCCAGAGTCAAACATATCCTTTTCAATTTTTTCTAAAAACAACAACAACAAACAAACAAACAAACACAGCTAGGCAAGGTGTAGCATGCCTGTAATCCCAGCATTTAGGGAGGCATAGGCAGGAAGATCTCTGTGTGTTTGAGGCCAGCCTGTTCTCTAAAGTGAGTCCAGGACAGCCAAGGGTACAAAGAGAAACCTTGTCTCAAAAAAACCCCCAAAACAAAAAACAAAAACAAATGGAAAAACAACTTACTTTTTTCATACATACACACACACACATATACATATGATGTGTGTATTCACCTATGTATAGATGCACAGAAGTGATCACATGAATTTTGACTGTGTATTGAAACCTGAGGGTAACACCAGTGAAGAATCTTACTGGATCACCCTCCAATCCTCACTAAGGTAGAGTCTCTCAGTTGAACCCAGAACTCGTTTATATGACATTCCTGTTACACAGGACTCCTGTTTCCATCTCCCAAACACTGGTATACAGGCAGCAGCCATGCCCCTGTGACATTTATGTTAGTGATGAGGATGGGAAGGCTGGTCCTAAGGCTTCCATGACAAGCGCTTTATCAACTAAGGTATCTCTTCAGCCTCAGCCTTGTTCTGTTTTCCTATAGTTTGTCAATTTTAATTTAAAAAATATTTAACTTAAAATTTACTGTGGTGTGGGGTCTAATTACTAGGGCACCTCCTGTGCTCCCACCCAATAATTTCCTTAATGATGCTTTATTTTTTAACGTATTCTTGTGTCCAACTATATTGTATACTGGCTGAGAGCAGATATATGTCAACCAGACTTCCCCTTGGAAAAAAATAGGGCACCTAATAATTTATTTAATGAATATTCACTTGACTTTCCATTCCACAGTAATTGTATGTTTTCTTGAGCCACATTCTGCAGTAGGGATGTAAGTGTAGCGTAAACCTGGATTTACTCATGTTGGTTTTTTTTTTCTTCAAGGGAATTCAATAAAGTCAGAGGGCAGCATGGAGTGAGATCACTTGTGTTCAAAAATGGGGTAATTACGATGCTCCCCAAAAGAAGAAAACCAAGTATGGCAGAATGATCAAAGGCAAGGGGAGGAACGATATGAACAACCCATGGGAGGGAGGATTGAAAATGACTAGAGCAGGACTTCGGAGAGAGCTGAGAAAGTGGGACTCAGGTTTCCACAGGACTGCAGCTATTGACACTCGAAAATGCTGGCACTGACTGCCCCTTGAAATTGATTGTTGCTGCAGTTCCCCAGTTCTAGCCTGGGACAAGAGTCAGTCATGTCCATGATTACTGAAATGGTCTTTCCGAGAAAGCAGTGCGACCGAATCGAATTCAAACAAACTAGAAGGTAAACTTAAACTAGGAAACTGGTGTCTGCCTCGGAGCACAGCTGAGGGCAGCACAAATCCTGAGTCGGACAGCAGCAACCCCACCCGTCAGGAAGGAGGAAGGAGACAAGCCTCTAAACAGTAGCGGACAAACCCCACCCACCCCCTCCAGATCCAGTAGGACCTTCCAAGAAAAGAAGTATCAACCACAGAAGGCAGACACAGTGACAATCAATACCGAAAGCTCATGAAACTGGAAACTGGCCCTTGCTCCCCGCCTCCGTATGTCTCCAGCCCCTCACCCCCCAATCTCTCCTCCCAGCAATCTGCTGCCTGCTCTAGATTTCTCACTTTGCAAAGCAACTGTTCAGCTTCTCTGGCTCTGTCCTCTTTCTCTCCATCCCACAGATGATGTATTCATTTCTAACTCTGCTGGTTTCGGAAATGATTCTAGGAACTGACCTTATTGCCTTAGCTAGAAGACCCTCTTTGTGTGTACGTGTCAGTAGCCCTTAGGGTTTTCACAGGAATCATGGGACCACGGCCCATTGTCCTCCCACTAATGGGCCAATTTTAAGAAACTGATCTTGATTTCAGCTACTGTATAAAATTATACAACTTGATTTCTATCGCATAGTTTGGCTTCCTGAGAGTCTTCAAAAAAGAATCGAATGGATTTTTTTTTGGGGGGGGGGAAGCAACAAGGAAGTTAGTTCTCAACCAATATCTTTGAAAACTTTGACTAGAATGTGTCTTCTCAACTGTTAGCCAAAGAAAACACTCAAAATTCTAGGTTTTTATTCTAGATCCTTATTGAAAATGAGAGTTCAATTTCTAACTAATTGAGGTTCCAAGGCTCTTGTTCTTTTCCCTTGTTTTTACCATAAACTTCAAGAAGTGTCCTTCTGTCTATCCAAGGAGGTGTATGTGTACATTCCATTCTTGTGCTGTCAAACTCTTTCTAAGAAGTTTATCACTGTCGGTTGTACGCTAGAGATTTAGTTCTGGTTTGGTTTTGTGTGTGTTCATGTTTCTTTCTGGTTCTGTTTTTGAATATAGGGCTTTGGTCTATTTGTTATTCTCTTTGGTGAAAATGTGAATCTTGCAGTAGAATCTTCACTTGTTTAAGCTCAGTCAACATTTTGTTTCTCTGTAGAAATCAGGAACTCTTGGCCTCCCCCATGCTCCCTACTCTTCCTATTCCATGACCCTTTCAGTTGTAGATTCACTAGACATCAGCTGGGGTTTTCCCCAAAGTCATTTACTCCATTTCCATGGTTGTCATTTTAAATTTAAATAAATTTACTACAAACTCTTTATGTGTGGAGAAACAAACCAGAAGAGAATATTTATGAAAGGGGATGTTTTAAAAAGACTTGGTAAAGTTGAATCATGAATCGTGGTTGAATTCTGTGTAGAAAAGTAAAGGATCAGCAGAGGTTTGAGGCAGAACCTGGCTCTCTGAAAGCTTTAAATTTTAACTCTCTCTTAATGATTTCACAACTGGAAATGTTAAAAGATGGCGTGAGTGTAATGAAATGAAACAGAAAAGAACTAAGTAAAGGTTTAAACTGAAAATCAGGTGAACTGACTCAGTTCTAGCAACAGTGGGTAGGATTGAAGGGTCTGTATATTCTCATCTATCTACAGACTCCAAAAACCTAAGTTCAGAAAGTTCAGAGGCTGATTTATCAGACTGACCTGTTGCTTCACTGCTCTGGTAACATTATGAATTTTGGATTATAAAACAATGGCAACTCCTCCTGAAAGGGGGGAGTGGCCTTACCAGGCCACAGAGGAAGTCAACACAGCCATTCCTCATGAGACCTGATAGACTAGGGTCAGATGGAAGGGGAGGACCTCCCCTATCAGTGGACTTGGGAGAAGAGAGAGGGAGGAAGGGATTGGGAGGGAACAAGGGAGGAGCTACAGCTGGGATATAAAGTGGAAAAACTGTAATAAAGTAAAAAAAAATTAATTAATTAAAAATGTTAAACATTCAAGATAGTCTAAATCCTATTTCAGATTACTGAATGAGAAAAATTAAACAATGAAAATGTTTAAAAAATAAAACAATGGCAAAAACAAAACAAAAAAACAATTAAAAACCTATATCGTTGAATATCCATTAGTTTACACAAAAAATAACTTCTCTTCTTTTCAAATCCAAATTCCTCAAAAGAAAGGATCAAGATTCCTTCATTCACTAAACTCCTGCAGCCCAGTGTTAGGCAGACAGCTCTGGACCATGCCTGGAGCTTAGATGGGGAGGTCTCATTCCTCTTCCACTTTCTCCCGGTTGACCTCTCTGTGAACCTAGGCTACTTCCTGCTTGAGCCTGCCTCCATTTGGCTACTCTATTTCTGTGTGCTTCTTCTTCTTCTTCTTCTTCTTCTTCTTCTTCTTCTTCTTCTTCTTCTTCTTCTTCTCTCTCTCTCTCTCTCTCTCTCTCTCTCTCTCTCTCTCTCTCTCTCTTGAAGGCTGCCTTTTCATGTGCACACTTCATGCAGAATTTGTCAATGACTCTCTTATGTCCCCTTCTTTAATTTCCTGATTATAAAAGCAATGCATGAGCATTATATAAAACTAGGAATTAGACATTGTCTTGAAAGCAATTTCAAATTAAAAGTAATGTGTGAACATTCTACCTAATGGTTACCACTGTCATCAGACTGATGCTTCCCCTGTTGCTACATACTTAATATATCAAATAGAAATGAAAGGAGATCCCCGTTCACTTTTGGTATATACAATGACTTTCTGCATATCTATTATAAATATAATTTACAATGTCTAATGAACATGTGTTTGTTTGTTTTATAGTTGAATCCTATTATTTAAATTTTTGATAGTTTATGTAATCAGTCTGCCTTTCCTGTACTTACTATTACCTTGCTTTCATGTTTAAGTTTTATTTTTTATGTCAAATAAGAATTTTAATTTTTAACACCTTTACATGCATTGCCCTAACTATCAGAATCGTTTTCCAAGATTGTGTATATGCCAGGGAAGTCTCCACTGGCTAACTACCTTTCACCGTCCTAACCTTTTAAAGTAAAGGTAAACTAGTTAATCTCCCAAGATCATACATGGTGAAGAATGCGTTCCTGTTTTTCTCATAAACCCATGGCTTGGCCTAGAACTCTTAGGTCATATTTTTGTCTTATGAGACCTTCATGTTTTAGCCTAAATTTTTCAAGTTTACTATTATGAGGCAAAAGCATGAAGTTATATTTTAGTGTTTATAGGTACTATTTCTTTTTTCTCTATCTATGAACTAACAACTTTATTGGCCTATGTCTAGGACTGATTGTGCAAAATTAATGTTGTTAGAGCAAATTCATCAAGGGCCAGCAGTACAAAGGACACAGGCACTGGCATCTTCTTCTAAAGTCATAAAACTGGATTTTCTTGGTGTAAAACGAGCTGACTCTCACATTATAGTAAGTGTGTGGATGCTGGTAAGCAGTCTTCAGACTCATGAAACAACATAAATTTAGAAAGACTTTGGCAAAAGTACTCAGACACATTATTCAATTCTATTTTAAGACTTATAAATGTACCCACTTTATGATTCCAAGTTATGATATATTTGTACATAACAATGATTTATAAGCATACTCATGAACATCATTTAATTTTAGCATCATCACAAGTGTGGGGGATGCTACGTTATTGTACATTTTACATATAAGGAACAAGAGCCCCAAAGCAACTTGGTGATTTTCCCAAATTTAACCACTAATTGAGCTTTTGATGCTAGATATGATTTGCTGTACCCAAAGTGTTGAAAAATTTATGTAATTTATATAATTAAAAGCCTAAGAACATACAAGCAATCCTGTAAGCCAGGCTAAGGCAAGATTTGAGCCCAGTGCGTACTGTGAAACATTCTGCCTACCTTATTCCCAGCACCCTGGGACAGCTGCACCCCCCCCCCCCTTTCCTACATATCCATCTAAAATATACACTTACTGACCAAGATCACAACTTGTTTTCCCATGGGTGAAATATTTGAGCATTAATTAATAAACATGGAAGAAAATAACAAGAACTAGTACACGAAATGCACTTTGGCTAAGAGGGAAACAAAGAAAAGCCATGTTCACTGAGAACAACAGGACAATTTGCTTTATTTCAATGTATATCCAGAATTGCCTCTACTTGAAGACACAGTCACTTAGTTGATGGTCACCTATTTGACGTGCTATCCTTCATATCTGCCAAATTGTCACTTAAAATTGAGTAAGCCTGCTATCATTTAAATATATTTTAAGTAAGTCTGACGACCCTCATAAGTATCTAAATTATAAATCCGAGCAGATTTTTATCTTAAATATTTTATAGCAATGTAAAAATCAGAACGTTTCTGTACATAGTACACATATGACAAACGGGATGGAGATTGGAAGAAGGAAAAAACAAGAAACAGGACAGGAGCCTACCACAGAGGGCCTCTGAAAGACTCTATCAAGCAGTGTATCAAAACAGATGCTGAGATTCATAACCAAACTTTGGGCAGAGTACGGGGAATCTGAGGGACGAAGGGGGGAATAGAAAGACCTGGAGAGAACAGGAGCTCCACAAGGAGAGCAACAGAACTAAAATATCTGGAAACAGGGGTCTTTTCTGAGACTGATACTCCAACCAAGGTCCATTCATGGAGATAACCTAGAAACCCTACTAAGATGTAGACCATGGCAGATCAGTAACCAAGTGGGTTTCCTAGTAAGGGGAAGAGGGACTGTCTCTGACATGAACTCAGTGGCTGGCTCTTTGACCACTCTCCTTGAGGTAGGAGCAGCCTGACCAGGCCATAGAGGAGGACAATGCAGACAGTCCTGATGAGACCTGATAAGCTAGGGTCAGATGGAAGGGGAGGAGGACCTCCCCTATCAATGGTCTTGGAGAGGGGAATGGGAGAAGACGAGGGAGGGTGGGATTGGGAGGAAATGATGGAGAAGGCTACAGCTGGGATACAAAGCGAATAAAATGTAATTAATGTAAAAAAATAAAAAAATTAATTAAAAAAAGAAAAAAATATTAACTTTCAAATTACTGAAACAGTATAACCCATTACAATGCAACGCCCATCATGATTAAGTATGCTCACAGTTAAAAAATAATTCTACCTGTATGTAGGGTTTGCATTTTCTTTTTCAGGTTCCTTAATTCCCATTTTCTACCGGGTGATGTTTAGAAGGATGGATGACAACTTCACAGGTTGTATCACTCAAGAGAAGACCTAGACTTGAAATGAGGACTTCTAAATACCTTCTCGCCTCCCTTTTGTCATTTTTAGTGATTTTTTGCTATACAAATCAGGGATTCAGAATTGTCCCCCTTCAGTCCTTTGCAGTGAGTGTATCACTGTATTAAGAGATAACTCCTGACTCTATAAAGTCCAATGGCAACTGTGGCTGCCTACTTAAGACTTGCCAGAGTCAGCCAAGATTCCAGCAGGGAATGGGGTGGTTTTTGTAAATATTTTCTGAGGATGGGAACGCCAGTTTTCTTTAAGGGTGTGACTCTTTTGGTAGGCTGAATACACTCCAGTGGATAACTCCATACCCAGAACTAAATGAAGAACAAAGGTTGGAATGGATGGGTTGTTAAATTCAAATTCCTACTCACTACAGTTAGCTAGTGGGAAGGTGGATCTAAGAGGAGGTAAAGAGAGCAGTTGGGAATGAATATGATTACAATACATAGTTGAAATTATCAAAGATTTAATAAAATATTTATTTTAAAAAACAATAGCCACTAAGGAGAGAATAATTTTTACAATAAGTAGTATATATTTGTATTAATTTTATGAAGACACATGAACTTTTCTGTTTTTCCAAAAAAAATATTTGCAATTAGTGACTCTCTTTGTGTGTTTCATCATTGGAAGCCTGTTCTGATTTTCAAAAACACAAAGTAAATAGGTATGTCACATAGTTTAGGGAATTCTTAGAGCTAACTTGTGACTTTGTGTTCACATTGTAAGATCTATGTTTCTGAAGAATTGTCAACAAATAAATTTGTCAGTCACCATACTTCAATCAAAACATGAAACCAATTTAAGATTCATACATACTTATCATTATATAAACACTGACAAAAATTACTTTACACCACTCATAGAAACTCTTGAACAATTTTATTTGCTAGTCAAAATTAAAATTCACACATAGTGAAACCTTGGTATTTATAAAGCACACACAAAAATCTAATTATTGCTGTTATGTTGTCAAAACAATAGATATCCCACAAATAGTACTCACCCTGTGCACACTATATAAAATACATTGGATATAATATATACAAGACATACAAATGATGCACACATTATTATATATAACATGCCAATATGAATTTTTTAGTATTTTTATAGATTCTCCTCTTTTGGTGATACCTATGATTATCTAGCCTAGAATTAATTACAAACCCTTGTTTTGCCTTGTTTGGATTTTAAATATAGTCCTGCTTCTTTAAGATGAAAGCAACCAACAACAGAGAGGGGGTTGGGGACAGCTAAGCACTGAAAAGGATAGACAATACTTCTTGAAAAATAAATAGATCTGTCTCCAGTTCAGGGATGATTCGAACATTCATTATCACTCAAGTAACTGCCAAGCAATTGAAATCTCTCTAATTGCGAGTACCTAAATGTAGCTTATTGCCTTCCTCTCAATCTCTCGACTTCTCTGGGTCATTTCATTCGCACCTCTCTTTCAAGCCATCTGGGATCTCCTACTCTGCGAGCTTTAATGCTGAACACCTGGCCTGACAGTGTCTGCTGCTCTCTTTCACCTGCCAGCCCTTTGTTCCTCCCCAAGATTGAATGAGCACTACAAGTCCTGTCAAGCACGCACACACTGCGGCTTTTCTGCACTGGGTCTCTTGTGCTGGCCCTTAAGTCTGCTAAATCCTTTCATTATTTTGCCTCACCCATCTACCTGCTCCATCTACTTTGTGATCTCTAGAAGCTAAAAATCCACATGAGAGTTATCCACACGTGATACTTCTAGAACACCGGAGTGCAGGGAGAAAAAAAAACAAAAAATCCCAAAAACACAACTGAAAATAAATCACACAAAACCACCCTGCTCTTGCTGGAAAGCAGTTATAAATCACCGTGCGGTAGCTCAAATTTGAACATTCAGGATAGGCTAATTGAAAATATATGTAATTGGCATGAGAGCAGAGTTAAGTAGCTACTCTACAAATTAGATGGCCCCCATCTCCAGGCTGGAATTTTCATTCTTTGCCTGGCAGTCCCAGGATCTGTGCCCCAGGATCTGTGTCTTGGGCTCCTCCTACACACAAAACTTCTTTTACATTTCCAAAAATAATCTCTGATCTGACATTCCCAGAGATATTGAGTCTATACCTCAACTTCCATCTGTTTCCTACTCTTGATTTCTATAGACTATACAACTAAGAATATGGTTACTTGGCTTAGCACTCACTCCTCTTAATTATTCACAAGTCTTTCCAAACTTTAGCCTTTTTCGAGCTGCTTCTTTCAGTCAATACAGACAATTTTCCCAGTTTAACTCAGACTCAATGACATGTCTCAGACCGACGCTTCTGTCGAAAGCGTGTCACTGCAGTGTTCAATAAGACAATGCCCCAAGCCGGCAGCATAGCTGCCATTCCAGTTGCCTAGAAAAAGGCCAATGGAAGTAGATACCAAAAATTCCTGTTGGTGCCAGGTGTCAAAGAAATTGTTTTGTATCAGAATAGACTATTTCAACAGAGTGAAGTCCTATACTCGCAGGACATGGTGGACAGAGGCAGAGGCATTGGGTTGCATATCAAAATAACTAAAAAAACAACCTAGTGAGAGAGACAGAGAGAGAGGGGGTTAGGGAGAGAGGAAAGGGTGGGAAGGAGGGAGGGAGGGAAACAGAAGGAGAGAAAGGAAGAGGGAGAGGGGGGAAGGGAGGAAGAGAAACAGACAGGGAGAGAGGGAGGAAAAGAGAGAGAGACCATATCAGCAAAAAGCTCTGAAGTATCCAGAATTTGGAATGAGATTTGTAATGTGGCATACACTTCATTGAACTCGTGAGGATAAAGGTGTTATCATAAGCAGTCTTTGGCTTGATTAGGGGCGGCTAGGCTTTCATTGATTCACCTTTGATAAGATGGTTCCAGAAATATTTTTGCAAATTGTATACCGAAAACAAAAGAACAGCAACTCAGCCACCTGGTGACAGAGGACGTTTTAAACACTGGCTCTTCATTTTCCCAGTTCTGTTGTCCTACATCACACTCCTGCCTGCCTTTCCCCATCTCAGGATCCATTGTCTTTCTGAGATGTAAGTAATTTTAACCAGTAAGCAATGAGCTATAATTAAGAAATTCATATACCAAACAATATGAGAATTTGGATAGCATAGATATTTTTAATCATAAAACAGCAAAGAGAGAAATTCTACTCTGAGAATTGAGAAATAAAATTAAAAAAAAATTAACCATAACCTGTTGTCTGCTAAATATGAGGTTAGGACTATTAGTGGCTAGGGGATTTATAATTGAAGGGAAAATATACTAGAGCTACTGTGAGAGTACAGCCTGGCTTATAATCATCTGGTATAGAGAGTAAACTTAGTTAACGTGAGATTTCAGCTAAGGAAGCGAACTTTCACAATGCCATATGTGAAAAGCAGAAGTAGAAGGAGGCTTGGTTTAAAAGACAAGCATAAGAAGGGAGAAGAAGCAGAGCATAGGATGCCCTGCACCTCCAGAGCTGTGGAAAAGCCTAGGAAGACAGCACATGACTCAACATGAAGGGCAAAGGAGACATAGATATAAATAAACTGTAGATACCAGAGGAAATTTCAAAATGGGGGGAAAAGAAGACAGAGCTGGAACATGTATAAAGATATTTTAATAGTGATTGGGAACCTCTGGGAAAAGAACTTCAAATGCATCTTTCAAGAGTTCTTCTATTGTCTTTTTTTCTGACATTTTGCCAGTATTTTGGATGAGAACATAAATGACATACTGTATCTGCAGTAGGAAAAAAAAATGAACAAAGATACCACTAGCTAGTTTATCAATTTGCATTTCTTTAACTGGTCTGGGGGCATTATTCCTCACTACTGATCATTTTAAATTAAAAAAAAATTTTATGTACATTGGTGTTTTGACTGCATGTATGTCTGTGGGCTGTGCGAGGGCGTTGAATCTTCTGGAACAGGAGTTACAGATAGTAGTTGTGAGCTGCCATTTGGGTGTTGGGGATTCAACCTGGGTCCTCTGGAAGAGCAGCCAGTTCATCACCTCCAGCCCCCTAGCTACTGATCTTGATCATGGGTGCACCAGATGTCCTAGTTCTTTCTATTGCTATGATAAAATATGATTACAAAAAGCAGTTTGAGGAAGAAAGAGTTTATTTCAACTTATGTGTCTTGATCACAGTCCAGCATAAAGGGAAGTCAGGGCAGGAGCTCAATTCAGTAACCTGGAAGGAAGAGCTGAAACAGAGGCTACGGAGGGACACTGCTTTACTGGCTTGCTCTTCCTGGCTTGCTCAGTTTGTCCATTATACACACTTAGGAATGGTACCACCCACAGTGGACTAGAGCTCTCCATACCAATCATCAATCAAGAAAATGCTCCATAGACCTTGCCTACAGGCAAATCCGATGGTGCCATTTTCTCAGTTGGGATTCCCTCTTTTCAGATGACTCTAGTTTGTGTCCAGTCGACAGAAAACTAACCACCTCAATAGTTCTTTCTTCTTCCCAAACTAATATTCTTAGCAATGTTTTTATAACATGACTTTTTCCTCAACAATATTCATATCCCAGACTTCTCAAGTAACTGCTACCTTCACTACTCACCTGAATTATACTAATTTATACTTAATCTTAAAATTGTGAGCAAATTGTGAAATATGATGAGTTTATTTCATTGTTCCCTTTTGCTCCTACATCTAATAATGAATGTACTCTTTGTGAGTTCTCAATTGCTTTTTGTCCAGTCTCTTCTGATCCCTGTATTACACAGAGTCTACTATGTTCTATTTATGTTCAGGTTCTCTGCTCTCTCAGCTCAATCTCATATACTTCTACAACAGTCTCATGTCTCTGAGTTCCAGTTTAAGTATCTCCTCCTGAATGTTCTAGAGACCATTCAATAGTAAAACTAACAAAAATTATGGTATCTTTTTCTAGAAGGTGTGGGCTCAGAAGTAGACCCAGAAATCACTCAGCCATAATAGACTACAAATACAGCTTTCTGCTCTATGTTGAGTGATATGTAGTGATTTGGACAACTATAGTCAAGCATACAGAGGAACAAGAAAGGAGTTGATTGAAGGAATCTTGTTTCCTTATAAAGTTTTAATTAAAATATTATTTAAAAGACACACAAAAATTCTATTGCAAGTTCTGAGTTTTCATCTTCTTACTGAATTATCTTAGTTTCCTTCATTATCTTTTAACATTCCAAAAGTTTTACAGGTTTTCCCTTTATCACTGTACCATTCTTGTTCTAAGGAGAGAAAATGTGTGTCTGTCAGGGCTGCTTTTCTATGGTACAAAGCTACAGATTATTTCTTTGTATAAAATGACAGCTTTAGCCTTTCAAGGAAATCAGTGGATATTAATTCAAAATTTAATATAGAATGTCACTTAATTCTTCCTGACGCTTGGATGACTTAAGCACATATGTATTATTGCTTAATTATAACATGAGAGACCACTAGGGTTCATCTACAGCTATACAAAACACTCCTGCCCCTTCTTGTTCAGGCAACCTTTCTAACTTCATTTTCTGCATTCCAAGCATGCATGAACACCACTGCATCTAAATTTAGAATTTAACAACAACAAAAAAGTGGTTTTCATATTTCATCTTGGCTGTGATAAAATCTTAATTCTGAGCTGCCCTTTCAAAGTTTCTCATATTCTTGCACTGAGGCTTATTTGTGTGGCAACACTGGTCACAAAGCTGTTTATGTCAGAACACACGTTAATTCTGACCCTGCACGGTGGGTCTCCTGACCTGGCCTCCATGACCCATTGTGCACTGTCTGTTTCAGGGTACAGAGGAGCTAGGAAACAGAGTCTGGAGGACGATGAGAATGGCCATGTAGGAGACTGTTTATTTATTGAAAGAATGGGGCTCATTTGTGTAACTTGAGTCAGGGAGAGGGTAAGAAAAAGGACAAGGAAGGAAAGGCACCTAATTTGCATGTGCGGACCTGATTGAAAACAGGCAAACCTTAATGAATCAATTCAAATACCAAAGCCTAAGGAGGAAGCAGGGACTTTCCAAGTGTATTAGTCAGATTAGCAGACTGCCGGTCACTTGATTTCTGAGAAGCCAGTTCTCTGGTGGGGAAGCTTAACTGACTTTATCTCTCATGATCATGAAGTGGCCTTTGTCTCTATGGGGTCGAGTAGGCCCAAGTCTGATTTGGGTAGGGAGCTGCCACACTGCGCTCTCTGAGAGCTGTCTAGGGTATGGGCAGCCCTCTACCATTCCTCATCTGGCTTGGGAACCCACACTGCATAAGCAGTGGACAGTCATAAGGTCAATCAAGGGACATGCAATAGATACTGTACAAGGAACATGTTACTAGGGTAAGTAGAGTGTGCCTGATTTGTTCCATTTATGAATGATGCACAGAAAATAGTTCTCTTGCATATCATTAGCTCAAAAGTACAGACAGAAAATGACTAGAGGTGATTTAATTTCTTGATTGTAGATGTTGGGCTTCAGATGCAGGCAAGCAGCTAAGGTACTTTCAGAACCAAGGCAGACCATGTTCTCCCAGCATGCCTCTGTCCCTACCTGATGCCGGGTGTTGCTGGCATATCCTGCTCTCTACCCTGACTCTCCAGCCCAAGGGGGCAGCTTTGCCTTTCCCAGAGGCTCTTCATTCTATAATATATAACCCAGCAATCACTATTTCCAATGTTTCAACCATCAATTTTTGCATTTCAAATATACAACAGAGCTCTGCTACCTTGGTTTCTCCATTTGTTTAATTTAACTTTTTACTATGTAACAACCCTACTCCCAAGCCTTCTCTGTCATCTGAAAAGGTCTCAGTGGCTTAACAGCAAATCTTTCTAATTTCTGTCTGTCTGTCAGCTGCTCTTAGCTATCACAGGTGTGGTTTATCATAACATGATGTCATTCCTTGTTTTTTTCTCTCCTGCATAAGCACACTTGACTCTTACTTTTCTCTTAAGATAGACTCCAAGGTCCCTACCAAATGTGGCTGTCCAATCTTGCATTTATGACTCCAGAACCGTGGACTAAATCGACTTCTTCCTTAGAAATTATCCAGCCTCCCTGATTTTGTTTCAGCAACAGACAGTGGTCTAGGGTAAGCAAGGGTGAAAGATGTCCTATGCTGTTAGAACAAAACTCAACAAACTGCAAAGATGTATTCTAAGTTGATTTATTGTGGTTACTATGATGGGAAGCAGGATTGTCTAAAACACACTATTTCCAAACACATATTTTATGTTTTAAACAGACTGTATTGGTCAGATATTTAGACGGGATTCACAGGCTAATCTTTAGGTCTTCATTGTTTTTAAGAAAACTTGAAGCCTAGGAATGGCTTGGCAGAGTATGAGATTGAGATCACGGGACAGCATGCAGATGCTGAACTTTTTGAAGGCTATGGAGTCTATGGAACGCGGAGCGTGGCCAACAAGAAAATAGCTAGGCACAGGCCTTGAAAGGTTATACCCACCCTGTCCCGGCATGTTTCCACCCTGCCTTCCCTGCCATGCTGGGCTAAAACTTCTCAAACCAAGCTTCCCTTTCTTAAGTCATGGTACAAGGAAAGTTACTAATGAAGATTAATTTGTTCACATCAGGAACAAATGACTAAAGGCGTCCAAACTCTGCTAGCGTGGCCTCCTCGGGCTATGCAGGACTGCCCACATGGTTTGGTTTATTTGGCACTTGGCAGCCACAGAGAACTCAGACTCCTCAGGCAGCAGCCGGAAGCTCAGCACTCTAAGGCAAAGCTGCATCCTGTTTCCTGACAGCACTGGAGGCCACAAGACATCAATTTCTCCCTGCTTAATTAAGGCGAGCACAAGCCATTCCAGATTCAGGGAGAAAGTAGCTCCCTTTGCTTGAGAATAGAATGTTGAAGTCACACTTCAATGAGGCTGTCTTAGGACAACAAAATGTTACAAAATCTGTGACGATCTGGCATTTTACCCCTCCTGGATTCACTTTCCCCACAGAAGCAAATTTTGCTCACCTTCCCCTCAAGCCTCTATTATGGCGTCAGCTTGAAGCCCAATGACTCATTACCTAAATTAGGTCCAGGTGTGGCTCAGGCTCCATGGTCTGTTTCTCAGGGTTCCTCTCCTCCACCTAATCTCATGATGAGTGAGCTAAAAAGCTTCCTTGTCAGGACACTATGGGAATGATGGCTTCAAGAGTTTGGGCGGCACTAATTTTTGTCAGAAGAGCTTTTGGGGGTATGATTGATTTTCTCAGAAAGGATTTCATCTGTTTTAAAGGGTCTATGAAGTACCAGTGCTTGTTTCTCTGACATCTTTAACAGACTAGGCATAGAGGCGTAGAGCTGAGCTCAGCTGCTTTGGAGGCTGAGATAGGAGGATAGTGAGTGTGATGCTAGCCTGGGTACATGGCAAGAACCTATGTCAACGGAAAAGGATACCGTCTTAACAAGGGTTATACTGAAAGCCCCTTGGTTTTAGCTTTATACAACTGAAACAATTATAAGCCCTCTCTGTTTTTAAGGAGAAACTGTTGCAACTCATTGCAGAAAATGCGACCAGCCATAGGAGTGTTGCCAGGAGGCCCTTAACTATGTAGAACATCAGTGTAAGTAGTGCACCATGCCTCCTGACAAAGTTCTTCATTTGCTTCTTGATCAAATATATATAAAAGATCTTCTGTTTTGCAGGTCCAAATCTAGGCACTGGATGTAAAGTGGCAGGCAAACAAACATTCTACCTCCGTCATATGTTACCTCATCACCAGGGAGGCAGACAAAAACTGAGCAGAGAACACAGTAGATCACATGGTGATAATTGCAGAGGGGAAGGGAAGCAGAGAAAGGAAGAGAGGACATTTAGGGGTCGGCTACAAGTTTGGACAGCCTCACTAGAGAGAGCTCATTGAGATGATCTGAGCAAAGAACACCTGTGGGCGTTACTGCATGAAACTTACGAATCTAGAAATGGGGAAACATAGAAAAAGTGTTTTAAAATGCCGGAGCTCTTTCCTAATAAACTACTTGTTCTTAATGCTCAAATCACTGAGTCAAAGGCCAGCCATATAAAGACTGTTTACAAAGACCTCATACCCAGTTAAATATCAAAATAAAAGCATTAGAAGTTCTTGTGATAATTAAAGAGGCACTTTCGTTTTTAAACAGGTCTTCCCTTGGAAGGTTTTAGTCAGCCTGGTGGGCAACCCCTTATGTGAACACTCGTCCCAGGCCACTGTGCTTCTGTTGGGCTGCAGCATGAATTCCTTTCCCTCTGCCCTGCACATGATGACTTCTTTCCTTAACTCTCCCCTCCATGCAATAGCCTCTAGCCACTCCAGCCAAGGCTGATCTTCAGATGGGCTTTTATTCCCACCTCATTTCACTGGTCTTGTGTCCTTCCTGATTAGATTATAGAGTCTTTGTAAAGGCAGGATGTCTCACACTGAAAAGATACATCAGATACACTGGTGGATCTGCAATCTGATAAAAAGAACATTGCAGTTTGGGTCAAAAAGCAGAGATTTAAATAAAATATGAGGTTAGGTTTTTCCAAATATTACACAAGATTCAGAAAATACATAAGATTTCCAAGTGTTGCTTTTAGCATTTATTATGAATCAACTATAATCCGCTTGCCAGAATCATGGGGAGGGCAGGATGACGTGCTGACACCATTAGCTTCACTCTTTTGAGGACGTGGTTGAACCTACGCTGGACCATGGTCCCCATCACTGCTATCACTGTATCAAATGGGACAGCTCAGGAGTTGTCTGAGCTTTGCCTGTCTCTAACAGTTCCCGACATCTTCCACACAGCTAAAATTTCCATCTCAGTCTCATTCTTCCAAGCAGCTAGAGTTCTTAAGATGTAAAACACAAAACAAAACAAAAGCCTCTAAGGCTGAAATGCTGAGAGGGACTGCTCCTGTTTAATTGTAGTGATTACTGCTGTCTGTCAGTCCGGCTGGGCTGAGTCCCTCTGCTAAGGATGTCCAAACACACACATTCTAGGCAAGATAGGGGTGAAGGTTAATGTTTCTGCTCATAACACTTTTCAGAAATTAACACTTTTGCAAGTAGAGCTTCCAAGTACTGTTTGGTTTTTAGAAGTGATTATCAATGCACTCAGTAAGTGCCTACCAAATGTTGTATTTCAACCATGGTTTAAAAGGCAGTACGTTTACAGATATCTTTCTTCAGGTTCTCACATTCGTTCGAAGTTCTTATGTGTACCTAGATATGCTAATAAGTGAGAGAGAACTCAAAAGGCAAGATGAGACCAACAAGAGACAATCAAGGAGAGTCCCTAATGTATGCCTGAAAAGCATGTTTATCTGGAGGCTTCCCTGTGGAATTTTGACTTAAAAGGGGGGAGTTTTAGTGATCTGACTCAATCCTACCAGTCACAAAATTCTTTCCTAAAAATGTATTGTTGCTTACATGTCCTAAACAGTTGATGTCTGTGGCATGTAGGATGCACATGGATGCATTTAATATTTTAACTTGTTATTTTGCATGTGTGTGTGTGTGCACAGATGATTGTATGTGCCTACAAAAGGACAGAAGCATCAGACCCACTTGGAGCTTGAATTACAGGTAGTTGTGAGCTGTCTGCTGTGGATCTTCTGGGAGAGCAGTGCAAGTGCTTAATCACTGAGCCGTCTCTCCATCTCCACACAAAGGCATTTCTAAGAATAGAACCAGAGACTTAGACTGAGAAGTAGCAAGAAAGAAACAAATGCAAGACATGAACACAGGGAAATGCCTATCCAAAAAATGCCAAATGTCTGAGAGTAAGCTGGCGCATAGCAGGTAAATATTTTCTGAAAGGAGGATGGATTTATGGAGGGAGGGGTGAATAAGTTAACTTAAGGCACTCAAAACTACAATTATGAAAATTGGGCAAGTCTCAAATTTTCATTTTGGGCCATGGAAATAAAGACTCTGCCTTGAATTGCTTAGTGACTGATGTTAAATATTCCTCTCCGCTCGACAGTTTTGTTATCTCTTAGTGATGACAGGATGCTGGAGGTACTTTCTAAGTCTAAAACAAGACACTTCAATCATTATGGCTTTTAATTTTTGAAATATTTGTTTTATTTTTATTTTTTATTTATTTGCTATATTTGTGTATGTCTGTGTGTGTGCATGTGCACATGGGTGAAGGTGCTCTAGAAGTCTAGGGGATAATGTCAGGTCCCCCAGAACTGTAGTTACAGCCAGTTGTGAGGCACCTAACATAGGTGCAGGGCACCAAGCTGGGATCGTCTACAAGGGCAATACCCACTTCCAAACACTGTGCCATCGCTCTGCCCTGACTTTTAAAGTTTTGTGACTTCTTTTTTAAAAATCAATGATTCATCTCTGAACCAGTGGGGATTTGTTTTTAATAGGATTGCATTGGTACTAGTTTATTTCATGCATCACTTAAATATTCAAAAACAATATTACCATGAGCTTCTTTGTATACCTCAGTGTGTGTGTGTGTGTGTGCCATGTACAGGGCTCTGCATAGATAAGTAGCATGGCTGATGCTTGGGTGGGCAGAACAAAGTTTGTTCCAACTCTTATTTCTGTTGTTGTAATCTGTTATTCTAGAAAGCTCATCTCCTAAGAAAACATCTTTTAAGAAAATCCTTAAATTGATAAGAGCCACTAATTTACCTCCTTAGAGTTATGCTGGTCACCAGCACTGCAGGGCTGGACACAGGGTCAGAGTAGGTAGTGCCACCAAGCGCAAAACAAGACAAAGATAAATAGCATGTGTCAATGTCCTCAAAAGTCAGCCATAGGCAAGAGCAAGGATAACAGTGCAGAAGGAACAAAGAGCATGGAGCTATTTACAGGGTTGGGGAAAAAGAGAAACGTGAAATTCCTGGACAGTGGCCAGGATTCAGGAAATATATAGAAACGGATAGGGTCAGAACAATAGCAGGCAGGAGAGCAGAGCACATTATGGTGTCCGTCAACCTTAATCACTGAAGCAGATCCCTCCTCGTGGGATTTTTTCACCACTGTTATGTACCGGGAGCAACACTGCATCCCAGGCCTACACACAGCATGAAGAAGCTGAATTGGCAGCTCTGAGCCAAGAGGGCACAGGAATGCTACCAGCTGCTGGGGAGCATCTCCTGACACCTTAGCATGCCTTCTGAGCTCTCAGAGCTTCCACTATCTCTCCTGTCCCCTTTGCAAGGCGAAATTGGTTCTGCAACATATATCGCAGCTTCCCAGCTGGAAGAGTACAATTATGGATTGCTGGAGTCCACCATGGATGACAGGTTCCTTCTCCCCAGCCCCCATCATGAATATATAACTTGTAATGACCATATATTGATGTTCTATGCAGAGCCCTTCTCCGTGCCCTTCTCTCTCTCTTCCCATGTTCCAGCTCACTATTGTCACAGATCTACTTTTGAAATGCTGCATCTCTAGGACATGCATGACACTATGCTGGCTAGAGGAGATGAAAACATCCCACCTCTAAGGAGTTTACAGTCTGCATGGCACAGTAATCATAGCTACCAGATATGGAACACTTAAAATGGGGCGGGGGACTGTTATTATTTTTATTAACTCATTTAACCCTCACAACCATGCTACAAAGTAGGAGTCTTACCCGTGATTTAAAGAGGAGAAACTAGCATAAATGGGAACTGAATAAAGCACTCAAAGTTATACAGCTAATGAGTAAAAACCTCGAATTCAAAAGAAAGCACTATGACTCCATAGCATGGTACCCGAAGATGGTGATGCCCTGGCTTAGCCTGAGGCCAAAAGGGCTGACCACAATTATATAGGCAATGCTCAGGAAATACAGATGAGGTAAGACAATCTTGTGAAAGAGAAAATGAGTGTCAATTGTCAGAGAACTCTGGCTACACTTTTCAGTTGATCTTGTTTAAAATTATTCACAGAGAAAATAAGATTCACTTCAGGCATTATTATAAAGAAAAATGCTATACATAAAGACCACAGGTTTTGCTGTGTTATCCAGAGTGAGTATAGGAGGCACTTAAGAAACAGTGACTGTAAATCTTCATTCTGAGACTCTGGTGTTGATACAAGAATATGTAGAGGAAACAGTTCAAACACTGATGTAGACAATGAGTTTTTATTTAGGGCCACAGAACACAGGCAACACAAGTAAACATAATAAGAAGCTTCTGCAGAGAAAAATCAACAATCAACAGGATCAACAGGCAACTTCTAGGCTATGAGAAGACAGGCCCAGAGATGACATGCAGAATATATAAGGAACTGAAAAAAAATAGTCACAACAGGATAAAATCAAGAAGCAGTCTACAGAACTAAACAGGAATGTCTCAAAAGGATATATACAGGGGGCCAGCAAACACGTGAAAAAACCCTTCAAAATCAGTAGTCCTCAGAGGAATGTAAATCAAAATTATAATAAGATATTATGTCACCTGAATTGAAATGGTTACTATAAGAAAATAAAAGTGATAATAAAATCTGGCCAGAAAATAAGAAAAGAGGTCTTCTTAGGCACTGTTGATATCACTGTGAATTATTAAAGCTAAAAGAGAAGACAGTATGGAAACTCTTTCAAGACAAAAAAGAGCTCCCTTAAGATCCAGTCTAAAGGAAACAGCTTTTTCTCCCTTCCTCCCCTCTCTTCATCTCTCCTCCTCTCTCCCTCCTTACTTAACTCCTAACCTTCTCTTGTTTCTCTGTGTCTGTCTCTGCCTCCCTGATCCTCTCCCTCTCTGTAATTTGAGGTAATGTCTCACTACAAAACCCAGTCAGATCTAGACATTGCTATAGGCCAGGCCTGACTAGAACTGATAATGCTGTCTTAGTCTCCCTAGTTCTAGGATTCCAGGCACCCACTAACACCAGGATCTAGGAAATGAAGTCTTTACCGCAGAGACAATACTTCCCCGTTTACACTGTACATAGCAGTCAAATACGGAATCATTTTCATTTCTTGTCAATAGCAAGTGGATAAAGTGTGGTATTTTTACACAGTGGAATAGTAGTCTGCCCTAAGAATGGCATCCTGTCATTTGCAGCAACCTGGTTGCTGGATGGGACTGTAGGACAACTTTTACCACGAGAGAAATGCCTGGCACAAAAAGACAGATATCATGTATTCTCACTCAGCTGGTGAAAACAGTAAGTCACCCTTGTAAAGGTAAGGAATGGAAGAGTGTT
This sequence comes from Pachyuromys duprasi, assembly GCA_028658305.1. NCBI lineage: Eukaryota > Metazoa > Chordata > Mammalia > Rodentia > Muridae > Pachyuromys > Pachyuromys duprasi. The sequence continues at coordinate 64,519,357 of CM053744.1, forward strand.
TATTAGAGATGAGGGAAGGAAATTTTTTTTTAAAAAGTAAAGGTGTTTCTTAAGGATTGAAAATGATGTGAGGGAGGAAGGTAAGGGCCTGGGCAGAAGACAGGTAGAGCTCTCAGTGAGTGTGCAGGTGGGAGTCTCAAACAAACCTCACGGGTGTTTTCATATAATTATTAAGTGTTTTTAAAAAGACAAAATAAAGATTATTGAAAATAATAAGAACACCATGATGTTTGGCAGAGGAAGTGCCATTTGAACTGTACCCAGAATGACCATCAAATACGCTCTAGATAGAAGGAGAAATGGAAAGCAAAACGCTCTATTCTTTTATAGAGTTGAACCATGGAGTGTGTGTGTGTGTGTGTGTGTGTGTGTATGTGTGTGTGTGTTGAAAGAGAATGGCCAGAGATAGCACAATAAATACTGGAAAAGATGGATCACAAAATCCTTATAGAACATCAAACACTAAAGCAGTTCTCCATAGCTCAGTTCTTGTTGGTGCTGTTTGCTTTTAGGGGCATATTGCCTTTGCTTCCTTCCGAATACGTTAAAGCACAAAAGCACTGCACTGTGACACAGCACACGGTGTTCTCCAGCTGGTAAGTGCTCTGTTTACCGTGGGCTGTGTGTGAGGCCACACTCCCCCTTCTCCCCCTTTAAAGCAGTGGATGAAGAATGACTGTAGCTCAAACACTCCTTGAGTGACTCCCGGGAACTTCTGCCTTTACTGATGGCCCCTATTTTGGGCCTATATTAGATTATTTAATTTTAAAAAGTGTTTTACCACCATTTGGGTAAGAACGTGCTTGCAGGTTGTTAAGATCAGTTCTTCTTCCTGTGAAGAAGTTTATCAGACTCACTCCTTAATCAACCTTACCAGCCAGTTCATTTCAGACATACTTAGTACTAGTCTTATATTTTGGCATAATGGCAAACACCAAATATTTCCCAATATTAAATATTTATTTTTCCAGAATCACATAGAGAGGTAGTTTCCTCTTCTTGTTACAAAATGAAAATGTAACATTTCCAATGCTTAAATGCTTTATTAGTTCTTACTTCCTCACATATTTCTTAAGGGAAATCTGCTGTGAATAGCTATTGTCCCTGCCATTATTAATGCCTTGCTTTACTCGTACCCTGAATAAAGCGTTAAGATTATTATTTAAACCCATTGCATTAGCCTGATTTTTAAAGTGAAGGTCATTCTTTTCCTTAGATGTATATCATCAAAACAATTTCTGTACCTTGTTGCTATGCCTGCTAACTTAGTACTACTCAAGTTAGCACCATCTACAAATTTCATTAGCATATTGTTTACTCTCATTTCTAGGTGATTAGTGTGGATACTAAACATGACTATAGGTAACATCAATCCCTGTATGACTTGGTTGGATATTTATTCAAAATAAAATGTCAATTTTATCATTGCTTGTAATTTTTATTTCCATCAATTTCCTTTGCTGATGGCATGAGAAAGTTGCAGGCAAATTAATTTTAACTTCTAAGTGTCTGTCTCAGTTTACTAAAATCAAATAGGTTCTGCCTGCTGCAGTTCTCACATTTATTCATGATTTCTTTTTTAAGTTGTGGACAACCCCATTGACCTGTAAAATTAATTGATAAATCCAAGTTATATATAATATAATCATCCTGGAGAGGTTTAAAGATCAGCAGAGATTTTTTTCTATGCTTTATTATATTATTGGCCTTCTTAAAGTCAATCAAGAATTTCCGTTTTTTTTATTTGTAAAGCAACTATAATATGCTTGTGATTTTTTTTAATAATACATCCATGAAATTCAATTGGTTTTCCCATAATTTTACTTATTTTCTAATTTTAATAGAAAATTTTAATAGTGATATGATTCTTTTCTGTGTATTTGTGTATTGGAGAAAATAGATACTTATTATTTATAGTACTTCTGATACGGGTCAGAGGTTAAGAGCACTAGCTCCTCTTCCAGAGGTCATGAATTCAATTTCCACCAACCACATGGTGGCTTAAAACCATCTATAATGAGATCTGGTGCCCTCTTCTGGCGTGCAGGTGTACATGCAGGCAGAACATCGTATACATAATAAATATACAGATAGATAGTAATTTTGTTTTAAGCACATATGTGATTAATAAATATTTTTTCTATCTCTCTTTCCTAGTTAGGGACAGATAAAACACTGTGACCAAAAGCAACTCCAAGAGGAAAGGAGGAACTTCTTCTTACAACATCCAGGTCACATTCCGTCTCTAAGAAAAGTGAGGACAGAACTCTAGGCAGTATGCTGGAGACAGGAACTAAAGCAGACGCCAAAGAGGAGTGATGTGTATTGACTTGCTCCCCATGGCTTGTCCAGCATTCTTTATTATACTACCTGCCCAGATGTGGCCTAGCGCACAGTGAGCTGGGTCCTCTGATTTCAAGTATTAATAATGAAAATGCCTACAGGCAATCTGATGGAAGTGTTTACTTAGTTGAGGTTCTTCTTCCAAGATTTGCCTAGTTTTCTGTCAAGTAAGAAAACAAAACAAAAAACCCCACTACCAGGATGTTCTCCTGCAACATACAGATTAAATAATCTAATCATTGATAACATCTAAATAATTGTTTAAATGGAAATATCTTTTTCATTGTTACCAAGATGTTCTCAATACAGTCCTTGAGTCACATGATTTTTAAAGTAATTTTTATGTTACAAATATATTTTATTTAACTCAAACTTCTTCCTAAGAAAATCTTCCCATTACAAATGGGGCAGTTGGGCATGACAGTAATTTTCCCACATCCCATTCTGTTTCTACAAATGGATTAGGCTAATTAATCACACCCTATCATCTGCTATGGGATTAAAGCAATAATCTAGTTGTTAGTGGTAGAAAACTGGTCATGAGGAAAGGAAGCACATAAGAAGCCTACACATAGGGAGCTGAGCAGCCAGGAAGAACTGCCACCAAGTCCTCATGGAGATGCCAGAGTAAAAAGTCTGTATCATGAAGCTCATCTCTACGCTGACTCGTTTGCACATAAACAAATGTCCTTTTTTTATGTAAAGCTATCCATAACACAGAAGGCCAAAGCATGCCTGAGTAGTTACTGAGCATACACTCTGCAAACTTAAGAATGGATGTATTTGCTTAGGATCTGTCATTATTTCAATTTAAAATTAAACTTTTCAATTAAAAAACTAGTTCTTTCTTTCTTTTGTTATTTGTATGTATATGTGTGGGCATTGTGTGGAGGTCAGTGGCGACATCTGAGACTTGGTTCTTTCCTTCTACCTTGGGGGCAGGAGATAGAACTACTCAAACACGGGTCCTCAGGTGAACTCTTTTATCTTCTTGTCCATCTGGCTACTTTCAATCTTAATGCATACAGCATAAGCCATAGAAATCTATTAAGGACATGTCTGTAATCAGCAGAGTGTCACAGAAGTATGGTGAGTCACATCCAAGCAATGGCCATTGCCCTTAACTGTAGCTGCTGCTGCCCCTCAAGAGAATGTGGGAGAATGATTGCAGAGAATTTTCACAAGCATGCTTAAGATAGAGAGTTGGAGGGGGGGCAGGGAATGGACATGACCAAAGCACACTGTACATGGATGAAAACTTCAAAGAAGAAAAGCAAAGATAGAGGAGAACCAAAAGCCGATACTTTTCAGGGATATTAAAGGACAAAGTTTCACAAAGGCTAGAATGGTCAGTGTGATCAGCATTATGAGAATTAAGTGTGGGAATGCTAAAATTAGTATAACTACACATAAATTCAACTTCACTTCTAGGCTTTGAATAGATAGCTACTTTGGTACCCAGTGGGGAAATCAGTCTAAGGTAGTTATTAAAGAAATACATAAAAAAGAAGAAAAATATATGTATCATGTAAGCCATTTCTGACACAACTAAAACAATCACCATTTCATCTACACTAGAATCTCAATATGAAACCATTTTATCCCAAGTGTCTTCACTATGTGTTCTGAAAAATATGTTCTTTCAAAGATCGATCGATCTATCTATCTATCTATCTATCTATCTATCTATCTATCTATCTATCTATCTATCTATTTATCTATCTATCATCTCTCTATTACGTACCTATCAATCTATTATCTACCTATCAATTATATATTTGGGTATTATAAACCTATTATCCATCTATTATCTACCTATCACCTACATATTTATCATTTATTTATCATCTATGTATCCATCTCTATATTATCATTTATCATCTATCTATATATCTATATCTTTAAACTTGATAAATACTGGAAGAAATCTACCAATAGGTCCTGACCTGAATACAAATTTTTCTTTGTGCAATATTCCAGACAAAATTTACTTTCATAGAAGTATGTTTGGCCTTGCTAGGGGAAGATTATAGTGAATTTGTTTCTGTACATAGAGTCATGCAACCATATCATGGCATCTAAACAACAATATAGGTGGTAATCATGCATTCAGGAAATCAGAAAACAAAGAATAGCATAGAAAGAATGGATAAGAGCAACACTATGTGAGGCAGAATGAACATAAGCACACACTATCTGAAACTTATCTGGGCTGAAATTCTCACCATACCTGTCAGCTATTTTATCCTGAATACTTCCTTAACCTACCTGTAACACAGGCTTCCCCTTAATAAATTGAAGATCATTATACTGGTTTTGAAATGCTCTTGTTATAATTTGCCACATAATGTAGAACCTAACATAAAGTGGAAGTTGAGTGAGCGAGAACCATAAAGTGATTGATTTTTACCCTGACATATCTCCTGAAATGATTTGTTGGAATGACATGTAAAAATTTCAGATTAAAGTAAAAAGGCAAATTAAGTATTTTTCATCAATCTTAGTGCATTGAATGAAAAAGTGAGATAGTGATTCTTCTTGAAAAGACTGAGAGGTATACCCTTTACCTCTAACAAGGCCAAACTAACATATCAACCAATAGTATATAAAATATAAATAAATGAAGCATATATATATATATATATATATATATATATATATATATATATATATATATATATAATTTGTTCTAGGCATGCTTGCTATTATGTACTATATTTCTCCTCCCTGCCCTCATTCTAGGTTCTGATATCCACCACAGAAACATCTGCTCATATGGAGGCATTCTTTAAGCCCCGAAGTCAGCTGTTTACATTAAAATATATCTAATGGCGGACCCTAGTGGAAGGCCCAAAGCAAGAGATAAACAGAGATGTGGCAGAGCAAGGGTAGAAGCTGCCGTTGAGTTCATGTCAGAAATAGTCCCCATTCCCCTTACCAGTGTACCCACTTGGATACTGAGCTACCATGGGCTACATCTGAGCAGAGGTTCTAGGTTATATCAATACATGGTCCTTGGTTGGAGAAACAGTCTCATATAAGACCCCTGTGCCCTGATATATTTGGTTCTTTGACACCCCCCCCACCCTGCAAGGGAGGAGCAGCCCTACTAGGCCCCAGAGGAGGACTCTGCAGGCAGTCCTTAAGATACCTGATAAACCAGGGTCAGATGAAAGGGGAGGACTTGGAAAGGGGCAGGGAGGAGATGAGAGAGTGAGGGTGGAATTGGGAGGGAATGAGGGAGTGGGATACAGCTGGGATACAGAATTAATAAAATGTAACTAATAAAAATAATATATATATAAAACAAAAAACAAAACAAAAGTAAACACATAATAGAAAAAAAAAGGATAGAAGCTGAATTATTCCAGAATCCCTACCCTCCTTTCTTTCTCTGTTTGACTGCTTTTTCAGCAATAGCCACATCTTTTAATAGTTCTAGCACTATGGCCTGAGGCTCTCCAAACACTTTTCTGGCTTAAATATGAAATTTTCATGACAACTCATCTATTCAATGGCTGGTCCTCAGCTGACTGTGCGATTTTACCAAATCCTAAACTAGAAAAATAACCAGCTTTTGTCATAAATTTCCAGGAAAAGTCTAGGAAACCTAATGCTAAGTGGTTTGGAGCTTTTGAATATGTAGATCTGTAGTCAACAATGAGCTAATATTGAAAATGAACTATCATTGAGCTTCTGAGTTCATACATATGAAATTTTAAGAAATATTTTTAAAGTGTTGCCATGGTGTTACTTACCAAAGTAACCCCCCAAAACAAGAAAGCCACTAATTAATTTAATATCTACTTTGAGTAGAGTGTAAACATTACAAAATGCCATCTTTACTGCAATAATTCATAGTGACATGATAAAATGTTATTCTATTTCTATTCTGAAATTTGAGTCTTAGATGCTGATGAAGATCCTCCAGATCACATGGATGGGAGGAGATCTCAATGAACTCAATAGTAGATTTGCTGGGCACCTATAAATCTTCCTGGCATATGGGATATATAAAATGCTTATGATCAAATAAGTGATATATTAGCAAGAATAGAACAGAGCAATAAAGCAATGAATATGCTAGAATGGTGAGTATATTTTTACTGTCTACAGTTATACAGTGGTATAGAGATGGAAAGAAAGCACCAATTTAATGTGATATTCAGAATACTAAAATTGACAGGTGTGTCACTCTGTCTGTCTAAGTGTATGCATCTGTCTGTCTGAGTACATGCCATATATATGAGTATTCTTGGAGGCCAGAAGAGGATGTCGAATCTCCTGAAACTGGTGATATAAGTAGTCAGGAGCTGCCTCCTGTAGGTGCTGTGAACCAGCTCAAGTCCAAAGGAAGAGTAGTAAGTACCTCTCAACCACCAAACCATCTCTTCTTTATTCTTCTCCCCCCTTTTTACTTCTTGAGACAGGTTCTTTTACTGAACTTGAAGGTAACTGATTAGGGTATATGGGATGGCCAAGGAGCTTTAGGGATAATCCTGTTCCCATTTACTGCCCCAGCACTGGAATTATAGGCACTTGCCAGCATGCCTGACTTTATAGGTTCTGGGGAATATGGTCTCAGATATACATGTTTGAGGGGTCAACCACTTATCCACTGAGATATCTACCCAGCTCTAAAACCATCCGTTATCGATAACTGTGTTAATGGCTGTGAAGAAAAAGATTCAGAAGTGACTTTGTATTTTAGAGACCACATCTTAGGAAAAACTGAATTCCTCCAAAGTTTAACCTCATACCCAAGATAAACTGCTAGTTTTGCTTTGGAGAATAGGCAGGTTTCTATATGAAACTGAAAACATTCTTTTAGTGATTTTTAATGTATGCTCGAGAATTTGGAGCACCGACATTGCAGAAAATGCCTTGCTTCCAACAACCCGGATCCTCTGTTGTTAACTAGAATAAGGGCTTGGCAGAGTCCTGAAATATGAAGGTTTTTCTGTTGTCCTCAAGGTGCTTGGGGTGTTGACCTCCGTAAGTCAGAGGAGCTCATCTCCCATTCTGTTTTGTTTTGTTTTGTCTTTCCACCTCTGTGTTATTAACCACCATGTATTAGTTTTTACTTTCCTATAGTATACCGTACACAGCTACAGAGATAGAACTGGTGTGTATTGTTGTTTATTCTTTGTATTGTTTATTCTGCAATAAACTTAATGGAAGATTTCAAAGAGAAGAAGGCAACGATTAATGATTTAGAAGAACAAAATTACCATGCTTGTAGACATGCATATGTGTACGCATAGTGTGTGTGCGTGTGTTTCTCAAGAGAAGCATAAGGAATTCTGGTTATTCCCAAGGACAGTGGTCATTATCTGACCTCTAGGTGATAATACATTTTCAATAAACACTTCCATCTTTCTAACTAGTTTTACTCTACTTTGTCCTTTCTGTAAGAACAAAAATTGTTAGGCACTGTCAAGAAAATATATGAATATTTTTGCTGAAATTTCTGTGAATTCACATTTCAGGAAACACCTGTAGGAGAAGACTTCAGCTACTTCTTTTGAAAAGTTAGTGGGGACCATTTCAGTGTTGGGCCTCCAGCCTCATGCTCTGACATGATCGCCACAGCTTCTATTCAGGCACAGGCTTCTATGATAAAACACACTTGAGCTCTTCCCGTGCTGAGAGTAGGTCTCTAAGGGATCTAACTGAATTATTAATAATGAATAATTTAAACATACAATCCCAAGTGGATGAATACTGCTAATGGTTTAATACCCAATGCTTCCTAAACTTACTAATATTTCTAAGATGACGTTGCTAACTTTCTGTATAAGATATACATGTATGATTAAAATGAAACTTGTCCCTAAAGGTAAAAGAAAATCAACACATGCTATCACAATCAAAAATATTAGTTATCTATAAAACTTGATAGTTGCTTTATTGTTTTAGATCTGAATTTAAAATAAAACATGCCTGATTTTTAGAAAATCAACAGTGAGTTTTATACTTCATAAATGACAAGTTGTATAACAGCTAGGAGTTGGTTATATCATGATAGTATGTATGAAGATGCTGAGCCATCACAGTACATAAGAAAAGGATCTTCTTTATAGACAATTTTTTGTTGACTTGAGATAGCCCATGATATAGCCTATAAGTGTCCATGCCCCCAAAATAATTGATTTCAAGACAAATCTTAAACACTGAAACTGAAAGTTAGATTTTTTTGCATTAAAAAGATACTCTATGGTGTTGATAATTTAAGAGATCAGGATTATAGATATATCAATGTTCTGGGCTCCACTGACATATTTTACAGAATTAAAAAAAACTAGTATGAACTCTTAGTGAACAACTGTAAAGTATTAAAAATATGTTATGCTCTGAGACCAGCATTCACTCACACCTAAACCAGAGGACACAAAACGAGAGAGAGACAACTGAAAGTTAATATACCTGATGAGCAAGATGCAAAATTTTTCAGCAAACTCTAGAAAAGTGAGCATACCAAGGTCTAGTGTATCTTATCTCAGAGGTGTAATGACAGTTTAACACCCACACATCAATTAGTATGAAACATTGCCTCAGCAGAATAAAAATTAACAATTGTGATCATCTTAACAGATGCAGAAAAAGATAGTCTATGTATAACTACATAGTAAACATCTACCCCCATACCCTCAAATAAGTGTATTCCTCACCCCTCATCAAGAAAACTTCCCTTTGCAACAGATGGAGACCGTTAACAAAAAACGACAAACAATCAAAATGCAGAGCGGTGGAGCCCAGTCCCAATGATTACATCTACAATACAACTCCCTTACCTAAGGCACAAAGAAGAAACCTCTTCATCGCAGTAAAAGGAGTAGGAAGATTTAAGAGCCAGGAGATCAGGGAGTTTGCTATAATATTGTGTCTCCTAGGAATGTTAAGAGTTAGACCCATAAATATCCTTTCATGGTTAAAAAATACGATAAAAGTCAGGTATGGAAAGAATTTACCCCAACACAGTAAATGGATATGTGTGACAAACTCCCAGCTTTTATATTATAAACAAAAGGAAAGCTGAAATTGTCACTTTAAGACAGTGGTTCTCAACCTGTGGGTCGAGATATCATTGGAGGTGGAATGACCCTTTCACAGGGTTATCTAAAACCATTGGAAAACTCAGATATTTACATTATGATTTATAACAGCAGCAAAACTACACTTATGAAATAGCAATGAAAATAATTTTATGTTTGGGGCTCATCACAACACAAGGAGCTACATTAAAGGATCACAGCATTAGAAAGGTTGAAAACCACCATTCTAAACTGAGGAACAAGACAAAATTCTATCCTCACAACTCAAATTTAATATAGTTTTGGGAGCTCAGGCCAAGAAATAAAACAAGAAAAAGAAATGAAGGACATCCAAGCATAAAAGAAATGAGTCAAATTATTTCTGTTTAAAATATTATGACTTTACATACAGAAAATCTATTTCCACTCATGCAAAAATGTTTAAAGTGATAAATTTAATAAAATTACAGACTACAAAACCATCATAAAAATAAGTAGCATTTTTGCACTTCATTAATAAATTTGCTAAGAAAGAAGTCAACAACAACTGTAAAAAAATACATGAGGAAAAATTTAGCCAAAGAAGTTAATGGTCACTGAAAAGAAAACAAAACACTGATGAGGCAAACTGGAAGATACACCAAAGACGGATAGAAATCTTACATTATATTTTTGGACTTGAAAAATTTATGCTATTAAGATATCCATAAAAATGTTCTACAAGTCAATGTATCAATTGTTCCTATCAAAATTTTCAAATAGAAAATCACTCTAAAAATTTATGAAACTACAAAAGCCCTTAAAATAGCAAAATGGGTTCTGAACAAAATGAACAAAACAGGTGACATTACAAGACAGACACTGGAACATGCCTAACATTACTAAAGAAAGTGGAGACATGGCTCAGCCATTAAAGGCTAGGCTGACAACCAAAAACATAAGACAGTGGAGAGTGGTAGTAGCCAAATCATAGGTGAATGACCTGAATTAACTTTTCCCCAATAGATTGCATAAGTTGTTAACAAGAATATGAACAAAATGTTTATCATTGGAGAAATGCAAATCAAAAACCACTCAATATATCCTATTAATTCTATTAGAATGGATATTATGTAAAAAGTAAAGGTTAGCAAGGATTATTTAAAAAGAGAACTCTCATATACTGTCACTGGGAACATAAGGGAAAACAGTAGAGAAACATTATGGAATATAATGTGGGTTCTTCTTACAAAGCTATAAGAAAAAACCATATGATCTATTAATACCACTACTGGGTATACAGTCAAAGGCAATGGAATTACTGTCAGGCATGCTGGCTCAAATATTCAAAATAATGAATACATCAACTCAACCTATGTGTAAGATGAATAAATGAGTAAAATGTATAAAAACAATGGAGTAAAAAGAATGAAAAGAATGGAAGTCTGTGATTTGTAGCATTACTGAAGACATTAAAAAAGAGAAATAAAACAGGCACAAAAAGACAAATGTCATGTGTTCTCTCCTATGTATGGGTGCTAAGGTTGGTTTTGCACAAAATAAAATAATACTTACAGAGGCTGGTAAGTATGGTAAAGGGAGTGATAAAGCATTGTTAGTTAGTTTCCAGTTAGCAGTTTGATGTGTGGAATAATTTCTAATGTTTTATAGCACATATAAGTACTATGTTTCTTAACAATAAATTGAACATTTCAAAATATGTAGGAGGGGAAAATTTGAAGGTTCTCAATGTTATAGAAAAAAGTTACAGACTTGTCACTTATATCCACATGCCATAAACATATGGTTGTGTTTGCTTCTGTCATGCCTCTGTAACTAAAACACTTTACAGAAATAACTTGAGGGAGGGTTTATTTTAGCTTGAGGTTTCAGAGGGTTGTAGTTGATTATAGTGAGGGGAAGCATAGAGTTCCATTCACACTGGTCAAAACTGTTTGCATCATAATGGATGAGAAAGCAGAGCCAGGATCCAGGCAACCTTCAAAGGGAATGCCCTTCAGACTTACTCCTGCCAGCTTGGCTCTATTTGTTAAAGTTTCTGCAACTTACCAAAAGAGCAGTATCAAGTGGGAAAGAAGCCAAACAAGTGTTTAAAACGTGAAACCTTGTTGGGTAATTCAGATTGAAATCACACACTATGAATTAACTAAAAAATAACAGTAGATGAAGGGAACCATTTTCTTTAGTGGTGTAGCCACTGAGAAGTTGTGCCCATCTCCTACAAACAATCCCAGCTAGGCTAAGTGGAGTTATTTATATATAACCAATAAATATAAATCTATTAATACAAATATTATAAATTATGCATGATATAAATGTATTAGTAGAAATATAACATATATAGAGAGAGGGGATGCTTAGTTTTCAGAAAGAGATCTTAAACATCATTCCTGACTATGTTAATAATATTACCATACTTAGGCTGTTAGATAAGAACAGTTGTAATTTAATATTTCCCTTTCTTTGTAACTGATATGTCCATTTCTACAGATAGTTTTTATGTTGGTTGCATTATAACCTCCCTGAGAGTGAAGAGTTGGCCACCAACTATGAAAGAATAGCTTCTCTCTCTTACGTTATCACAAAGAATTCAAAACTATGGTGACAATTCGGAGACTCATATTCTCAAACACTTTGATTTGCAATCAGCTACTAATAATTGCTTTAAAGTTCTGTGTTGCTAAGTGCTCCAGTCAGGTATTGTGAATTAATCATGCCCAGATTGTGCAGGCATCAAGGCCTCCGAAGCCTTTTTATGTCATTTTTTTTCATTCCTTTGTTTTTTCACCTGTCAATGTACATGTAAACATTAAGACAAGTACCCACACCACGCAATTTACATGTGTTGTTTAGTATGTCCTTCCTTGTCATGATGCTTTCTGAGAACTTTCCTAGATCTGGGTTAAGGATGAACAGACTATAACAATAGCTTCCAGTTCTGATTTTTTCACTATGGCAGAATTTTCCTATCAAACTTCTAAATACAAATTTATAAATATGGATTTATAAATCGATTCAAATAAATCAAATTTACAAATATAGATTTATAAGTCAAATACAAATAATCTTTCAAGGTTCCGAGTAATCACAAAACTAATCTCCTAATTCCATAATGGAAGCAACGTCTTTCAATTATTTTAACCACATTTTTTGGCATTTTCTTTCACCTGCATAAATACACCTTGCTTCTTGAGGGTTATTTTTTTAGTCATCTATGGAGTTGCTACTCCAGAGGAGAAAAATGTGTCTCTTTGTTAACTATAGAAGCCCCTCATGTGTAGCATGCACATGGATATGCAAACACATGTGCACATAACATGTTTTCTCTCATACTAACCTCTCATTAGATATGAAACAACTTTAGTGAGTTCACAGTAATTTGACACAAAAGTCATCACAGTTTAGTTGCATAGTAGCATTCATGCTGTTTTTATTTCCTTCTTATAGCTTCTGTATTAAGGACTCCTGGTTTTCTGGATGCCAGATTTGCCTCCCTATTGGTTTGCTCTCATTCTTGGGTAAAGAAAATCTCTAGTATTTTAGAAAAAGAATACACAAATTGCAGATTTCTTAAGTTATTGCATACTATCCTTATCACACATAAATTTGATTAGCTGGCTCATCAGGAACCTGTGTATTGTCTCAGAATGATTCACCTTGGAACTTCGTTTATCCCATGTTGTTTTGTTTTGTTTTGTTTAACTTTGGTCTTTCTAAGACCATAAAACGCTTATAACCAAGGCTAGCCTGAAAACTCACAACTCTCCTCCTGCCTCATCTCAAGTGCTGGGATTACAGACCTCAACTTTAGCACCTACCATTTTCTTAGTTTCCAGGGTCAGCTTCAGAACATCTTGTGTAGTTTTGGTCTTTAGGTTATTTACTGGTTCTTTATAAAAAATCATTCTATGGATCATGTTAGGAGAGAATCTGCTGTATTCCATTGAGTTGCCTAAAGAACCATTGTTCTTTGATCTAGGAGATATGGGCCTGGACATCAGTACTCTGAGATTCAAGTGGGAAGGAGTCTGAGAGTCTCACCCATTTTTTTTTCGAAAAGCTTTTACACCCAAAGGCACTATTTTAACTGCAGCATTCTCCACCTCCAGCACTATGGTCCTTTGTTTCTGATTCATCAGCAATTAGACCCCTGAATTTGGGGGGATGTGATGTAGCCCAGCTTCTTCATCTTTTCTTTAGATTTACTTTTATTTATTTGCTACATATACAGTGTTCTGCCTGCATGCCAGCGGAGGTTATGAGTCACCATGTAGTTGCTATGAATTGAACTCAGGACCTTCGGAAGAGCAGCCAGTGCTCTTAATCTCTGAGCCATCTCTCCAGCCCTAGCCCAGCTTCTTGAAGTGGGAATGTAAAATGTCTCAGTCTTCATGGCAAGGACAACAGATCCACGAAGGAACACGGTATCTGCAATTGATATCTAATTGATATGCAATTGGTATCTAATTGATCTACCAGTGGTGGAGAAACTGTCCCACGACAGCATTCTTAGAACAGCATTCTTGAAAGTTGATGCACCAACATCAGATCATCACAGTGCATTGTAAAACTTCTTCATGAACATGTGGACGTCAGATAACAACTTGCAGGAAGTGGTTTTCTTCTTCTGCCATGTGGGTTTCTGGAGCAGAACTCAGGCAGTCAGGCTGGTAGGAAGCTGAGCCATCTCACTTGCCTATATTTAAGGTCATTTTTCAAATGTGTATTTTTTTTAGGTTGAATCCTCTTCTCGTTTTGATAGAATGAAGAATGCCTAGACCAATAATATTAAATTATAACTAATTTTGCAATTCATAATGATAACTATAACAGCAAAGAGCTGGTAAAAAGATTAGCTGCTGATTCTTTTCTTGAATCCATCCAAAAAAAAAACCTCATTAGTTATAATAGCTAACATTTCTCAAGTGCTCGCTATATTATAGGCTGGGTTTTAAGTGATTCATACATACCACTATATTCATTCGTTACAACCATGCAAGGAAGTGCTGTTAAAACACAGACATCAGACTCCAGGTTCCAGTTTCTTAATCATCAACCTATTATATCTCTGCATTTGACCGGCACCATTGTTAACAAAAAGTAATTAATAAAGAAAGGGTTCTGAAAGAGGAGCTCTTCCAGCTCTCCCAAAACAGGGAGAGTCGGGCCCCTCTTCAACATCCCTGGAAGGTTTTCACTCAGCTGGTGAGCTGTCATGTTCGAAACTCAGCCGCTGTTCTCCATGGTCAGGCTGGGCCAGCATCAGCTCAGAGTGGGATCAAAGCAAGGTGCAAGGGGTTTCCAGGCAACTACAAGGTAGCCTTGACCTAACAGCCTCAGCACCCATCTTGTTCTTTCCCTGGTTTTCTCATACAAATCTTCCCTGCCCCTCTCAAACATTTTCTTGCTTCACGAGATAAAAGAAGAATTAAAGCCTGTTTCCCAAGGCCAGAAATAAGCTACCTTTACAAGTTGATATCCTGTTATTGTTTCCTTAAATTCCCACCCCTCCAGTTCTTAAGCAGATGAAGGCTGTATGCTTTCAGAAAGTAAATTGAAATCGTGGTCTCTTCTGTTTACTTGTCATTCTGGAAAACCTGAGCTTCCCTTTGAGGAAAAAAAATAAAACAAAGCAAAAACTAAATATATATATATATATATATTTTCTTTCTTTCTTTTTTGAGAAGCTAGGGTCAAGAGTTCCTCTCTCACTTCTCCTCTCAGCTGGAGAACCGCGGTCCCTCTTCTCTGGGCTCCCCCTTCAGCAGCAGCAGCACCAGCAGCAGGTGATTGTAGCCTCAGTCAAGCACCAAGGACAAGGGGTTCCTCATTTCCTCATGCTGCTTTCCGTGCAGGTAAAATGAAAAATCAAATCCTTTCCTGTCTCTGCATAGCCGTCCTTTCTGAACATGGCATTAACTTCCACAAAAGAGCCTGGTGGCAAAGGGGGTGATTAGCTAGATAGGCTCTAACAGCTGGGCTCCGGGAGACTGAAGTGAGGTGGAGGAGGGGCCCTCGCGGGTCCTGAGTCTGGTAGTTCCATCAACACAGCAGCAGCGGCAGCAGATGAAAAGCTTCCAAAGGTGGGGGCAGGGGAGAGCCCAGATTGTAAACATCTCTTGCCTGTTGCCTGGAAGCGGTGGCTGCAAACAATCTAAAGACTGC
The DNA here is from genome assembly GCA_028658305.1 of Pachyuromys duprasi. Taxonomy (NCBI): domain Eukaryota; kingdom Metazoa; phylum Chordata; class Mammalia; order Rodentia; family Muridae; genus Pachyuromys; species Pachyuromys duprasi. The sequence continues at coordinate 64,534,899 of CM053744.1, forward strand.
GCCTAGATTTTCAAAAATTTTCCTTTCTATGCAAAGCTCCGCTCCTTTTTAAAAATATGCAGCCATTTTACCAGGTCACCAGCATCGCACATGCATTGTGCATGTACATCACAGTACCATCCCTCCACCACATGTAATTGCTCACATAAAGTGGTCAACTATTGTTTAACAAAACCTTGTTAATGTTAGGACGTTAATCCTGTGGCTTAAAAAAAAATTAAACCTTATAACGGATAGTCTATAGGAAGCACTGGTATTTGTAAGGATCAACAGAAAATTTTAAATGTTTGTTATTTGTTTGTGGTGCAGTTTTGATGATTCCTGAATAACATGTTTCTCAATTATGCTGTGATGGGCAACAAGTATTTGGTATTATAAAGTAGTGAAATGTGTGGTAAGAGCAACGCTATAGTTTTTTGGTGGGAAGAAATGAACTACTAAGTATTACATGTGTGCAAGTTGGTGTCACATACCCACTCACAAAGGGAGAGGAGGAGGAGAAGAAAGGGAGGAGAACATGTAGGAAAAGGGCACAGTGGTAATAGTGGAAGATTTTAATTACCTCAGTGTAGAACAGGATTACATCAAGTGGAGGAAATAAGACTGGGTCTGATGCCAAGCTGATTTCCAATTTAACGTGTACATCACCCGAAAAGGAAGGAAAGAGTGCTAGGTTTAAGATTAAATATTACTTGGAACTCAAAGGAAAGAGAGGATATAGGAAGCAGTGATTAAATCACATCAAGCATATGATCTAATCTCAAATAGAAGCTAGAGGTACTTAGAGTCAACATGGAAATTTAGGAAGACAGGAAAGTAAAATACAGCATATAATCATTAATTCAGAACAAAAGACAAACCATCGAATCAAGGCCAGGGTGAAAAGCAGGGAAGTGGTTTCTAAAAACCAGCGCTACCCTAAATGCCGGGGTTGCCAATAAGTGGTAAATGTATTTAGCATTTTACCACATCAGTGAAAATGAGCGCTTCTAGAATGACACAGCGAAGAAAAGGCTCCCCTTCCCTTTTCCATGATTCAAAAATTTTAAAGGAATAGAAAATAAAATCTTCCCTGCTTGCAAGGGAAGTTCTAAAAAGAACTGAGCGTAGAAAGGAGAGCAAAAAAGTGAGCAGATCTGAGGGAAAACTTATGCATGACATTAAAAGCCCACAATCCAGCAAGGCAGCTATGGGGCCATTAAGGGGCTGAGGGGGAAGTCAGTGACAGATGAGTCTGCCTTGCTGAGAGCCTGAGTGAATCCTCTGCCTGTGTATTTACCGAAGCAACTGAAGGTCACATCCTGGAAACTGGGATACATCTTCTTGAGGGGAAAAAAGTGAAATGTTAAAAGGATTTTATGATAGGGTAAGAGCAGATAGTTGGGCAATTAGAACGATTAGAAATTGACATGGCACAAGGCCCGGGTTAAGTATGTCACAGAAATCAGGCAGAAGTGCAAAGGAAACAGGAAATGCCTTGTGCAGCCTTTCTTCTTAGCTTGCTCAAGGGACTGACGAACTGGTGCAGTTGATAGTCACTCCAGCACAGGGTATTGAAAAGAAATCCCAAAACCTTTCCAAATCTGCTTAGCAATAATCTGAATCATGCATGGAAAGCAAATAGCACTGGCCCTTGCTTTGCCACCTAGAGACATGCCCAATCTGGTAAGAATTAAAGTTAGCTTGAGAATTGAAAATAATTGAGCGCGCATGAGCAAATTTACAGAGGTGAACGTGGAAGTTGGTCAGTGTTTCTAAACCTCTTGCTATAGACTGTTTCTCTAAAACTTACTGCATTAAATGAGGCAGGAGGATAAACAAGCGTAAGCCTGTACTGCTCCTAGACTGAAAAAATATAAGCAAGTGAAATTAAAAGGAGCATCCTCCCAGATCTGGTTTTTATTGTCATTGTGCTCATCACCATCACCCCCAAACCAGACTGCAGTTATAAAACGTACACTGTGATGAAATTGTAAGAAGGGAGAAGGAGGAGAAGAGCTGTTTTTGTCTCGGGGTCTAGATTTCACACTGATTCATTTTCTAGTTTTTCATGGTTTTCTGGGGAAAAAAAAAAAGGTCATGGAGCCAAATCATTACTTTGACATTGCCTAGCTGATTTTTGTTGTGGCTGTCTGTCTGTGCCCCTATGCAAATGCCCTGGCATGAGTGTGAAGATCGAAGCAGAGCTTGCAGGAATCACTTCTCCTTCTACCTTGTGAGTTCCAGGGATCAATCCCGTGCTATCAGGCTTGGCTGCAAGCACCTTTACTCCTTATGTTGTCTCACAGACCTTATTAGTATTATTACTGTTATTATTATTTATTAATTTTAATAAAATGAACCATTGTTAGAGAATGTGACTAGAACGAGTAACTGATTCACCCTACAAGCTCCAGCTATGTTTTTCTAAAAGAAAAAAAATTATATATATATAAATATTCGCTGAACTGTGGAGTTAAACCTTGAAGAATAAGTTGCATTATTTGGAATTTACTAATCATTTAAGTACTGCATTACATTTTCTTTGCCCTTCTCCTTCTTCTCTCCTACAAACGTGTACTGCATTTCCTTGAACAGATTATAAGGTTTAATGTTAGAACATGCAAACATGTCATGACTGGCTTCAAGAAATCTTTGTTCACTTGGTGCCCATATATAAAAGTGTGGCAGAGTTGATGTGCCCAGAGTGCAAGTGATACAGGAACATTCATGGGGATCATCACAACCATGGGAAGGTCAAGGAGAAGGTGAACTAGAGAAAACAGTGAAGTTTTCCAGGTGAAGGTGAAATGAGAAAGATACTTAAACATCAAAATTCTACCTCCAGAGTGAGGCCACAGGCCACATGGTGAACTGCAAAACAACATGACCAGGTCATTTTTATCGGAGTGGATTTTCCTATTTCTTTTCTACCAAACTCTAGCTCAGTCACTGCATTTATTGATGGATTTAATTTCTAAGACTTTGTTGAGAATTAAAGAGCAAAGCAGGAAATAGAACCAAGTGAGCGAAAAGCTGGCAATTTAGAAGGATGTAAATAGAACGTTAAACATTTATTTAGCTTTTGAATAATTCCCAGGAGTCATATAATTCAAAATGGAAATTCTGTTGCTTGTGAAAATAAAATGAAATGAAATAAAGATGGCAAAGTAAGTGGACAGTTGTTTCATGATCTGCTCAGTTTAGCTCAGTGACTATAGAAGGAATACATGTAGCTCATGCAAAAGAGTGGAAAGTTCTGTGACAAGTGCATCTTGTAACCCTAAGGAACCAATAGGAGCACAATGGAAAATACAGACCAGACCGGCCCAGAAGGGTCATCACAGGAAGGTCACTCAGCAAATAGTAATAGTAACCCAAGGCATGACAAAAGAAATAATTGCAGAGTTTGTAAATGTCCTGATTACAAAACAAACAAAAACACCAACTACTCAATTCTAATTCTAAAACCACCAGGAGACTTCAGTACAGCTCTAGCAGGCAGGTCTGTTCCCATGCTTATTCAAGAGCCCTGCCTTGGAAACATCCCTGTGTGGTTCAGCTTTAAGTTGCTTCTTTATTTGCCAACTCTAAACACACCGAGCAGGACTCTTCCCACAAAGGGAGACTTTTTGAGTATCCCAAAATCTATTCTTTTATTCTTCACAATTTTTCTCTCAGTTTTCTTTAATATTTTTAATTAATTTTTTATTTTTATATTAATATTTTACATTATAGTTTATTCACTTTGTATCCCAGCTGTAGCTCCCTCGCACTGTCCCTCCCAACCCCCTCCCCGCTCCCTCATCTCCTCCTATGCTCTTCTTCAAGTCCACGGATAGAGAAGGTCCTTCACCCCTTCCATCTAACACTAGTTTTTCTGGTCGAGGACAATGCAGCCAGTTCTTTAATATTTTTAATAAAATTTTTTATTTATTATAATTTATTCACTTTGTATCCCAGCTGTAGCCCCACCTTTGTCCACTCCCAGTCCTGCCCTCCCTCCCTCAGCTCCTCCCATGCACCTTCCACAGTCCACTGATAGGGAAGGACCTCCTCTCCTTCCATCTGACCCTAGCCTATCAAGTCTCATCAGGACTGTCTTTTCTAGTCTTCCTCTGTGGCCTGGTAAGGCTGCTCCCCTCTCAGAGGGAGGTGATCAAAGAGCCAGCTACTGTTCCCCTTGCTAGGAGGTCCATTTGGAGACTGAGCTGCCATGGGCTACCTCTGTGCAGAGGGTCTAGGTTATCTCCATGCATGATCCTTGGTTGGAGTATCAGTCTCAGAAAAGACCCCTGTGCTCAATTTTTTTAGTTCTATTGTTCTCCTTGTGGAGCTTCAGACCCTTCCAGGTCTTACTATCTTCCCCTTCTTTCATAAGATTCCCTGCAATCTGCCCAAAATTTGGCTATGAGTCTCAGCATCTACTTTAATACCTCTTTCAGAGGCCTTCTGTGGTAGGTTCTTGTCTTGTTCCTTATTTTTACCTTCTTCTATGTCTATCCTGTTTGCCTTTCTGAATGAGGATTGAGCATCTTACCCAGGGTCCTCCTTCTTACTTAGCTTCTTTAGGTATGCAGATTTTAGTATGATTAGCCTATATTATATGTGTAATTCCAGTTATAAGTGAGTATATATCATGTGTATTGTTCTGCTTCTGGGATACCTCACTCAGGATGATCTTTTCTAGTTCATACCATTTGCCTGCAAATTTCATGATTTCCTTGTTTTTAAATGATGAGTAGTATTCCATTGTGTAAATATACCACAATTTCTGTATCCATTCCTCAGTTGAAGGACATCTGAGTTGTTTCCAGGTTCTGGCTATTATGAATAAATATGTTACGAACATGGTTGAACAGATTTCTTTGTTGTGTAGTTGAGCATCTTTTGGATATATGCGACACATCAAACACTGCTGAACATTTTTGGAAGAAGTTTCTCTAATAATCATTTATCCATAGGATATGATATATTATTTATATCATAGGATATGATATACCCAGTTTTGCCTGGGTTATCTCCCATTATGTCATCACTAATTACAGTAGAAAAGTCATTATTCCTAAAAGAGAGGAATTTTAGAGCCCCTGAGAGAAAGAGGGTGTTTGCCTAGAATGAGATAGGAGCATGGAAGGGGATGGTAGGGGGGCTATCAGGGACTCTGTAATATAGTAGTATTAATGAGCATCTTATATTCTATTGGTCATATATTTTTATTGGGCCACAATAGAAAGTTTTAACTTTAAGCTTTGGCTCCTAGGATTTTTATGTTTGTAAGTTAGCCTATAGAAAAATGATTATTTTATCTACTTAATTCTGAAAACAGGCTCTCTACTAAAATTGAACTTTATTTTTGCTTGCTACCTACCATTTCTACTATTTGTGTGAATAATTTTAAAGCCAAAGTAGATTATACCAAAACTACTAAATTTTAGTAAAATAGTTATTCATTATGAACTGACGATTTGCAAATAGGAATAGAATCTATTATGAGTCACTTTAACCCTCAAAGAAGTAATGACAAAGTGAGTATGTATGTAAGCATGTATAAGTATGTGTTCATCTGAATATGAATATTTCTATGTACATCTATATGTATAAAATTGACTTAATCAAATCAGAGTTCTAGGCTAAGAAAAGGCTTTCAATTGCCTACTGATGTTTGTCAAATCAATGAAATTTAAGTTCTACTTACTTTCACTATAGAAATAACAGTAAATCTCTACTCACAATCAGTTGATGAAATTTGGGAGGTAAAACTTTGAAATAATCTTAACATAAGTACCAATAAATAGCATTACAGTAGTCAGCTATATAAATCAGGTCCCTATAAAGAGCCATGAACAAATGAAAGTCCTGAAAAATATTTCAGTAAAATCTTAAAACTACTTTGTCATGGAAAGAATAAAAGTTTGCTGCTTTATCGATGATGCAGCCAGTCCTGATGAGACCTGAAAGGCTAGAGTCAGATAGAAGGGGAGGGGAAGGACCTCCTCTAGCAGGGGACTAGGGAAAGGGGTATAGGGGAATAAGAGGGAGGGTGGATGGGACTGGGAGGAGACAAGGGGGGGGGCTGCAGCTGGGATACAAAGTGAATAAATTTAAACAAACAAACAAAGGAAAAAAGAAAAAAAATGAGAAATTATCAATATATGTTATTGATGTACCTGAAAAAAAAAGATTGTGTGTGTGTGTGTGTGTGTGTGTGTTGCAAGTACAGGCTAGATGAGGACAACAGGTGTCCTGTTTTATCAGTCTCTTGAAATAGGGTCTCATGAAACCTTGAGCTCATCACCACTTCTTAGCTAGGCTGTTTTTTCCAACCAATCTTTTTGTTTCTGCCCTGAAGTATATGCCTGGATTCTACGCAGATGCTGGAGATCCAAGGTCAGACACTTGTAGTTGTGCAACAAGCACTCTTGCCCACTGAGCCATCTCCCCAACTCTCCTTAGTTACAACCTTCTGGCCACCTCTCTTGCTTGCTACTTTGGTTATAATTGCCAGGGACACAGCAAAATCCAGAATGACTGTGTTTTTTTTTTTTGGTTGCAAAATCACATTTTCCATATAAATGCTCAAACATGGGACTCCCAATTCAATGCATGCTTTCTATTCACAGGTACTTACAAGTTTCTTTTGACTTACCACACAGTAATTAATGTTTGGCTATAGAGTGACACTTGTACCTTACAGAATTTTGTGATTTGTTCATAGACCACATATAAATGTAAATATAAATGAAAACACAATGCTTTGTAAATATTTCAATTTTAAAACTTTGAACACAGTTTTAAAGCAATTATAAATAATCCATAGTTTTAGCAACTGAATATATGCAAAGAGGGTTTATCCACCTACAGCAATAGATGGTAGTTGTACTTATGAAAACCCTTACCCATGAAATATATATTTCTGAGTGTTTAAAGGATAATATTCAAAAATTGATAACTCTATTCAAAAAATCAAGGCATTGCGTAAGAAATGTGGACATAAAAGATCCAGATTTAGATGTACTTCCACTAATATACAAAGTTGATATCCATATATACTCCAAAACAATTTGAGTATATGTTCTCTTATTTTAAACTATTTTAACATTCATATGGTATTATTGCAAGAAAAGTTTATAGTTAAAACATATGCTACTAATCTATGTTAAATATACATCAAAAGTGTATAGAATAAGTAGGTTGTCAATTTTGTTTACTTATAATTTCCACTAAAACTTTGCAAGGCTCCCTTGAATTACTTTCAAAAATCCCAAACCTTAGATGTTGTGTCATATTTTGAGATAATGTAATTTTTTAGCTTTTTATTTTATAATTTAGGTAATATCTAAAGTTCTTCAGCTATACCTCTAACATGGAGATATTTAGGTTTGACAGGTATCCAGTAAAAGACACTGGGATAAAGAAAGTAAAGATAGATATTAAGCCAATACCAGGTTGCTATGACGAAGCATCATTGAGTGGGTAACATATAAATAACTGAAATTTATTTCTCGTCATTCGGGAGGCTGTGATGTCGAAGATCAAATGCCTGACAGAAGCAGTGATTTGAGAAGTCTACCTCTCAGTCAATTGAACCATTCCTTCTAAATACATGGACATCTGTCATTGGTTCTCAGCACCTTCCAGGAGGAAAAGGGTCTTACCTCCAAAAGAGTTTTCTAATTTCCATTCATGAGGGCTCTGTATCATGCCCCACACCCTATGAAGCCCACATCCTAACCCCGTCACTATAGAGCTCTGCATTTCAACATACGGGTTTTGTGAAGACATAAATGTGATGACAGGAAGTAAGTTTTAGGAAGGATGTCACCTTCCTCTCTCTAGGCTGACATTTTTACTAAATTGAATGGTCCTGGAGGGGAGACAGTGGAGTTGACAATTGATCTTGAAAACACTGTAGATATGCCATTAAATGATAACTAATATAGAAAGATTATCCTGCATTATTAAAACAGAATAAACATTATAAAAAGCGCACAGTGATTTACCACTTTGTGAGTAATAAAAATGATGAATTAGATATAATCATACATTACAAATTATCATCTCTAATTGGTGGGTTGAGAAAATTGTTTTGCTTTATATGTAGTCTCTAATTGTATTACAATGAACAAGTATTTGCTCATAAAATAAATAGAAATTTTAACTTCAGAAATAAAAACTTGGGGCTGGAGAGTTGGTTCATCAGTTAAGAGTACCTCCAGCTTTTCCAGAAGACCCAAGTTCAGTTCCCAGCACTCAGGTTGAGTGTCTCACAATCACCTGAGCTGCAGGGAATCTTAAAACCCACTTCTAGCCTCTGTGGGCACCTTGCTGTATGTGACATACTCAGACATAGGCACAGACACATGAACAAAAACAAAACCTTGTAAATGAGTTTTCATTTATTGAATGCTAACCATAAGAATATATTATTTAACTTTGGAAACTATTAGGGCAATGTAAGCTAATTGTTTAGGCTTGTTTCTCCAATGACGTACAGATTCTTAAACACATGAAATTTCTTGTTTCAAAGACGTTATTCAGTATGGACCTTTAATTTTTACAAATAAGAACCCTGAGGTTCAAAGAGACTGGGTAATTATACAAGGTCATTCATTTATTTCATGATGGTTAGCATTAGAACCAACCCTTCCAAGCCTTCTAATTACATTAAAGTCTAAAGGTCCAGACAGAATTTACTTCTTTGTTTCATAATGCTTGAAAGTTGCTGTTCACTTCCTGTAGCTGTAACAGATGTCATGACCAAAAGCAACTTGGGGAGAAAGGGATTTATTTGGCTTAGAACTCTGGGTCTAAGTTCAGCATTGATGGCAGTTAAAGCTCAAGAAGGAATGCTGCCCCACGGCTAATACTCATCTAACTTTCTTAGCCTACAACCACCCTGCCTATGATGGAAACACCAACCGTGCGATTGGTCCTCCCGTATCAATTGTCAATCAAGACAATGTCTTACAGACATGACCACAGGCCGATCTGATGTGGGCAGCTCCTTAACTTAGGTTCTCTCATCCCGTGTGACTTTAGGCTTGTGTCAAGTTGACAACAAAAATTAACCCCACAGTTGTCTTTTAAAAAGGAATTTCTGTGCTTATCACTTTAGGCTTACTTTCTCCTATTTTCACCTAGTTAACTGCAGGTTTCATTGTCTAATTTTTCCTTATAGTTGGATAATTCCATTGTGTATATTTGCCACATATAAACCCAGGCAAGAAAAACAAATGCTGTACATTGTTCCTCACATGTGGTTCTGAGCTTTAAATTCTCTAATTCTTTGTGTTCAGCTTGGAATACCTAAAGGAGTAAAATAACTAGAAATAAACCATAGCAGCACTGACTTAGAAGAGCTATAGGACAACATAAGAAATAAGAAAGTAGAGAAAGGAAATATTGGGGGTAGAAAGGCTTAAAAAAAGAAACTGCAGGGAGATAAGGGAGACAATGGGTTGGAAGTGAGGATAGTTACCTAACATGAAGGGTGTATGAGTAAACCATACTGAAATACACTACTTTGTAAGTTGTGATGGTTTGCATTAAAATGTACCACATAGTTTCTGGCATTTGAATTCTTGGTCCTCAGTTTGTGATAGTTTCTGGCATTTGAATTCTTGGTCCTCAGATTGTGATGCTATTTGGCGATGCATAGAAATTATGGCCTTGTTGAAAGAAGGGTTCCACTCAAGGTGGTGACTGAGAGGTTAAAGACTCGGAGTATTCCTAATTCACTCTTTATGCTTACGGTTCAAAATGTGTGCCATCATCTTCCAGCTCCTGATACTGTGTCTTCACTCTGCTGTCATGCTCTCTAACTCTCTGGCCCATATGCCAATAAATTATTTTTCTATAGATTGTCCTGGTCATGGTGTTTAATCATAGCAGCCAAAAGCAAACAATACAGATGCTGGTAACCAGACTGTGTGGCATTGCTGTATTAACCAGACCATGTGGTTGGTTATTTTGTTTGTTTGTTTGGAAGGAAGGAAGGAATATGGAAGACTTTGGAACTTTGGACTAGAAAAGTAGCAGTAGGCAGAGCTGGGCTCTCCTGCTAGTGACTTGGAAGACAGTCTGGAGAACAGCATGGACCATGGAGAGCCAACTTTAAAAGTTTGCAGAGAGAACTGCATTAGTGAATGGGCTTCAAACCATTCCAATGGAATTTCTGCCTATTTACTAAGAACTTGCTTGAGGCTGAATGAAAAGCAATGGACTATTTTATTATCTTCCTTGTAATTTCTACTTAGTCTGCCTCCTCTTTAGCTATTCATTCCTGTCCTAGTTCACTATAATGCTAAGGGACTATTTCATCATACATACAGCCCATCACATGCATGGTTTTATGGAACATGACTTTTTTTCTATTTGTCAAATTGGCTACTTTTAAATTGCCTGTATTTCAGTTTGTTGATAATTTTTTAAAATTTTACTTTATGTGCATTAGTCTGAAAGTGTCCAATCCCTTGGAAATGGAGTTACAGACAGCTGTGAGCTGTCATGTGGGTGCTGGGAATTGAACCCAGGTCCTTTGGAAAAGCAGGCAGTACTCTTAACCACTGAGCCATCTCTCCAGCCCTGATAATTTCTTTTATGCTGACATTCTCAGTGGTTTTTCTAGTTCTGTCACTTTGCTATTTTAAGTCTAGGTTATCTGTTTGGTTGTTTACATGGTTTCTATATTTTTTTATTAGTTTTACATTTTGTTCCCATTGCTCTCCTAATTTGATTTTATCTCTGTTTGTGTTTTTGTATATCATCACATTTCTTGCTTCTTAAGGTGATTAATTTAAATTTTTAGGCAGTCAATATACCTTCATTTCTTTGGGACTCGTCTTTGGTTAATGACTCTTTTTGCCCAGCTTTTAACTTTAATGCTGCCTGGCTGAGGTGTATACATTAAGGTAGTAAATACCTCTCTCATTCTTTTTAGAATAGTTTCATAAAGTAAAAAATTTCCCACTAACATCTGAGGCTAATCTGGACTGTCTCTGGCTCTTAAGTCAACAGGGGTTAAAGCCAGGTTACTTGGCTGCTGCCCAGGCTGCAGTGGTGTTCATTATCCAAATGACCCTCTAATTCTTAACCTCTGCCAGGGTTTTATAACCTTTCTAAATCACAAAAGCTGATGTGCTGTCGCAGACGGAGTGGCTGCTTGCAAACAACAGGTATGGACTTTGTTTAACTTAAACGAAAAGGCAAATCATAGAGACAGGATTATATAACTCACAGAAATCACCGCTAAAACCATGGAGCTACGCTTGGAAAGTAGGCTGGGGAAAGGAAAGCTTATTAGTAGTCAAGATTCCATCTGAAATCATCTCACAAAGCTAGTCTAACGAGCACAGGGTTGCCACACCACTGGTATCTAACCTCCTGGCATGTGCTGTCTTCCTCTCTGCACGGCATCTCTAGCATTATCGCCGCTCCACTATGCTTCTGTTCCTGGAAACACATGCTTGCTACCTGATGATCACTGATTGCTGATTTGCTGCTAAGAGACCATTTGTGGTCAGCTTTCCTTGGGTTACCAGCAGCGCATTTCAGGCTCAGGGTTTCTATGTGAGATGGATTGAGGTAAGGCAGACAAGGAATGAACATTGCTGTCTCTGCCATTTCTTTCTCCTCCTATAAGATTTACAAATCAGTGGATTTTCTAATCACAAGAAAAGTTCAAATGTTTGACAAAGAAATATACAAAATATAAGGATGAAACAGAATTTATCTGAGTTTATCTCTTATTATCAAAACAATAGAAAACAAAACACAAGGAAGTTTTAGATCTGAGCACGGCAAGAAACTTTCCTCAAAATAAAATTAGTATGGAATGAAATTGCTGCTTTAGTCCTGTTCCCTATTTTCTCCCTCTTCCAATGTTTATCCCGTTTTCCTTTCTGAATGGGGACTGAGCATCTTACCCAGGGTCCTTCTTCTTGCTTAGCTTCTTTAGGTGTACAGAGTTTAGTATGATTATCCTATATTATATGTCTAATATCCACTTATAAGTGAATATATACCCTGTGTGTCTCTCTGCTTCTTGGATACCTCACTCAGGATGATCTTTTCTAGTGATAAATAAAAAAATTATTGCTTTAAAAATGAGAAGTTCTTTGCTCCTACTAGAATGTAAGTGAATGCCGCATAGACATTAGAAAAGAGTGCTATAGAGTGGTCTTCAGCCTAACCAATTCCTTTATAATTATATTCAGTTGAAATCAAGATTCTACCTCACATTGTATTTTCTATGTTCCCACTGAATTTTAGGCTGTGCTCAGGTTGCAAATACTTCTGAGGTTTCCGGACAGCCAGAGTGCATCACATTCCTAAATATACTTTGTCAGCTTAGTAAACCCCCACATGGATACAGAGCTGAACAAACAGCATGATTGGATGTCTGCCACAAAATAGACATGATTGCAAGGCTGATGCAAAGAATACAATTTTAAAAAATGAAACCACATATATTTCTGTTCTATATATACTTGCATATAAAATAGATTTAAATATATAACGCGACATGAGAATGACATGCTATGTGATATATGTGCATGTGTGAATGTGTTTGTGTGTGTGCATGCCCATGTACATAAGTGATGTATATCCTGTTGAAAAGTAAAAGTGCTAGTGTGGCAAATCTCTACACAGGTAGTACTAATTACAAATAATAACATTTATCTTAAACTAGAGCACAATCTAGGCTTTTACATAAAATTGACACTGGCTAATACTTATAATTATTATGCTTTTGAATTTATTAAAAATAATGACACTCTATTATACAATCATGCTGCTATTTGGTATTGTGTTAATTATTCACATATAACATCTAACTTATTCTTTGTAAAATTTTATTTGGTTTGGGTTTTTTGAGTCAGCCTCATGTAGACCAAACTGGTCTCAAGCTCACTGTGCAGCCAAGAATAATTTTGAACTTTAATTTTTTTACTTTATTGTTTTAAATTTTTATTATTTTATGTATATAAGTGTTTTGCCTGCATGCTTGTCTGTGTACCCTATGCATGCGTGGTAACCACCAAGGTCAGGAGGAAGGCATTAGATCTCCTGGAAGAGGAGTTGTAGAGAGTTGTGAGCCACTGTGTGTGTGCTAGGAATTGAACCAGGGTCATCTACAGAGTTAGCAGTGTTCTTACCTGCAGAGCCAACTCTCCAGCCCCAACTCTTGATCCCCTTGCTTCAGCCTCCCAAGTGAGAGGATTACAGAAGTGTGTCCTGATGCTTAACTGTGTTGTGTCATTTAATTGTGGTAGAAAAACCAAGCTGGTTATTGTCATGCTGCAGCTTGAGGCTGTTGTGAGTGCTGTCCAACTTCATGAAGGCGTGTGGAGGAAGCATAAGGAACATAGCAAAACCTATTTTATTCCAGAATTCTAGTTTTGAGTCATTTCTCACTATGGTGACTTTGCCTTGACCTTTTTGCTATTGCTCACAGTCACCAATAGTTGCTCTGTATCTTAAAGAGTAATTTTAGTATGTGCTCGAGGCATTTATGTTGTCCACCTGCTTACATGCAACAGTTAGCAAATACTCGGTTTTACAGCCTCCATTTGTCATTTGTAGATTTTTTCCCCACAGAGCACAGTGCAGCAAGCTTCTCTTCAGTGCCAAAGAAGCACCTGGGCTCCAGATCCTTGTGGCTGGATATCCCTTGTGTTCGGCATCATTGCCTGATCATGCAGTTGTCAGGTCTCAGGAGGCTGTTAGAGGAGGTGGTGGACCTCAGGAGGCCAGAGCAGCATCCCAGCCTTAGCCACAGCGCATCATGTTTTCAAAGGCAGGTACCAATTGTCTTTGTTTTAAAATGAATCCAGCCTAATGCCGTAGACCAACTGTAAAGCAGACCATATTTACAGGGCATCCTCTCCCCTACCCCATGTGATAAGAGCTCTGTGGAACCCATGGCAAGAGGCTCTTCACCACACAAGTGCCTCAGGGAGAGAGTTCCATTCTATCTCATACTGAGTGAAGAGCTTCCTGCTGCTTGGTGCTGCTAAAGTTTTCATGCCCAGAAATATGTATTTATTCACGAAGGAGCTTCAGCAAGCGAAACCACGTGCCAGCTATTCTGAGCACTGCTTTCTTTATCAAGGTAACTGGAAGCTAAATGAATAATCAGGAAGGTATGTTCTAAATTTGGAATAATAGAAAATACAATTACATGTTATTAGGAAAATTTCCCCTCAAGTCATGGAAAAGACCCATGAATTATCCCTGTCCAATTACAGAGAGCCTTCCTTCGTTATAACTGTAATGTACAAAGTTCTCCTTCCTTACAGAGATGCCAGCTAATGTCAGTCCAGTTACAAAACCGTTCTCATATCCATCGGAAGGTTTGCTCGGGTAATGAAGGGTGTGATGGTAAAAGGGGTGTCAGTACAGTGAACACTTGACAGAGGCTGCCTGGTGGCCAGGATCAATAGTAGGAGATGCTGTAAAAAATACACCTGCATACAGGCACACACACGTGTGCATGTACACATATATGCACACACATGCATACACACAAATGCACACACACCATGTACATGTATACACACACATATATGAAAATGGTGGTCAGAGAGTTAGAGATCACTAACATCAATGAGCATCCATGTTCAATCTCTTTAGCAATACTTCCTAAAACAGATACTAGTTATTATACAGCAGGGCCAAAATACTCCCAGATATATCTCACAACAGTGGGGGCAGTAATAGTATCATTAATGTAGTACCGCTGTGGGTTAGTCATCTAGAAAACAGAAAAATATTATATGGAATTTTCCTTTAACAGGTAAGATACTATTCTTTGAGAAGATGGAAACCTTTTTTTTTTCTTCAGTCCATAGCCTTCGTGGATAAAATATTGAATTATTTAAACAGCGAATCTTAACTCATGGTAGCAATAAGGATGATGGGACCTGGAATCTCACAGAACAGGTGGCAGCATTTAATTTCAGGAGCCAAAGAATTACTTTAAATTCAGTAATGTCACAGGGCAGAAAGAGAGAATGAGGTGGGGTGGGGGAGACACTGGCCTTTGTCATCTAGTAAGATTATTCTAGAAAATGTTTCTCAAAAAAAAAAAAAAAAAAGAAGGAGCCATTGAAAGTATTACTTATCATTGAGCTCATGTCAGAAATGGTTCCTGTTCCTCTTCCCCCCACCCCACCCGGAGGGTGTTGCAGCCTTACAGGCCATAGAGGAGGACATTGCAGCCAGTCCTGAAGAGACCTGATAAACTAGGGTCAGATGGAAGGGGAGGAAGTCCTCCCCTATCAGTGGATTTGGAAAGGGGCAGGGAGGAGATGAGGGAGGGAGGAATTGGGAGGGAATGAAGGAGGGCTTATGGCTGGGATACAAAGTAAATAACCTGTGATTAATATTAAAAAATAAAAAATAAACCGCAAAAAAACAAAAAAAAGAAAAATAAATGATGTAACTTGCCCAGAAAAAAAAGAAAGTATTGCTTAATATATAATAGCTTATTTATATATTAATGAATGGGCAAGAGCTTGGGATAAGTCCTCTGAGAGAGGATGTCACAACCTCCTAGTTTGTGGGTTCAAACTAGTACTATAGAATTAAGATACCAACCAAATGGAAGGCAAGACCTTCATGAGGAATAACTGTGAGACACTTCGTATATTCAGAAAGGTTCTTCCTTTTCTTCTTAAAAAGACCTACGGTCAGTGAATCAAATTTCCACAAATAGGGGCAGAGCCAAACTTGGCCCATGAATTTCAGAATGGCTCAGGTGTCTGAGCAGAAAGTGGATACAATTATACCACGTCTTCTTGTCAAGAGTATCTCTCTTGCTGGACATGAGGAAGCATCTTCCGAAAGGGCAGCTTTTTGACTGTATGTCTGTTCACTGACTTTGAATGGAAACAAAGCTGAAATGAAGTCACAGTTTCATGAGTGATTTGGCTTGCTGGCCAGGATAAAATCAACCTGAATCTAAGATCAGGAAAAGGCATTAAAGGAACAAAGTAAATGGATGGTCAGCTTAAAGCACCAAGTTTTAGGGTGGTTCTTCATGATATATACCCATTGAAGAAATGTAAACGATAAACTGAGCCTAACTAACATTGGTGATCATTATAAGGAGATGAGACCAATGGTGCATGCCATGAATGGAAGAGTAATATGCGACACCAGGACCACTGAGTGCAGCCTACATAAATACACTCATGTCCCATTATGATCTGAGAAGGTAACCAAAACTCAGAGTCCTCATGTATAAAGAACTGCGTCATCACCCCAGGTTGAACAGTACGAAGACGAGGGTCTGTTGTAGACCGTGAAGTGAA
The DNA here is from genome assembly GCA_028658305.1 of Pachyuromys duprasi. Lineage (NCBI taxonomy): Eukaryota > Metazoa > Chordata > Mammalia > Rodentia > Muridae > Pachyuromys > Pachyuromys duprasi. The sequence goes on from CM053744.1 coordinate 64,551,197, forward strand.
AGATGTAGCTTTTCTCCTAACTTTTCATGTGTGTTTTCCCAGAAATCATTACTAGCCACATAACCTAGATAAGTTACACCTCACTTGCATAATTTTAACTAAGAAAGAGTCTGAGTAACCCAGAAGATGGATGATGGTAGCATATGCTGACCATCCTCCACGACTTTCACCCCACAGCTGCTGTGACAGTTGGACAGTAAGTCAGAGCAGTCCCTTTAGTCAAAGAGAAACTGCCCTCTCTTACATCTGTGCTCCCCACTAGTGTGAGAAGAGCTAAGCCAGTGAGTGGCTGATACGGCTATTTCTTGAATTACTTCTGTAAGCCTGTAAACACAGGCTGAGGTTGCCCATGAAGAGTCACTAGCTGAAATTGTTGTTATAAACACCTGCATGAATCTTAGTTTGATGAAATTCCTTTTGTATCAGCTCATTCCACATTTCATGCTGGGTATATCTCTATGAACTCCCCCTTTCACCATGTAACCATTTCCTTTAAAAATCCATGTGGTTATTGTTATAGATTGATTTGGTTTTTGCTCATGTTTATACATCCACACCCAATCACTGAAAACCTTTTATTATTTAATTTTAAAACAAGGTCTTCAACAACTCAGTTTGACCTAAATTAAGGGCCCTGTTGCATATGACTGATTTGGTTATTAGAAAAAAATATACCAGAGAAACACAGGCACTCTGGACAAGGTCTATTAGGCCCTAGATAGCACCTATGAGCAAAAAGACCTTTGAGGAAGGCAGCCATTGGCAAGGCAAGAAGAAAATCTTCACAGGAACCAAACCTGTCCACACTTGGGTGTTGAACTCCCAACCTCTTGAACTTTGAGAAAATAAATTTTGTTGTTTAAATGTCCAAGCATATGGTACTCTATTTTGAAACCCTGAAAAAGTAATAAAAATTAATGCTTACCATATTAATACTGAATACATTTTGAATACAGGTCAGTTTAATAAATGTTTTCATTAAGTCATCGTGCCAAAGATCAAAGATATAGAGATCAGGAAGAAGTGGTGCTTACCTCAGATCCTCATAGTTGGCTTTAGGGAACAAGGTAACTGTCCTGGAGGAAAGCCATGGTTGAAAAATATCTGTATCTTTTGGCTCATGAAGCATAATTCTGTCAGAGAAGAATGGGAACAGAATTAAAGATAGAGTAATTGAATCTGGTTTTAAATAATAAAAAATAATAAATAAAAATAAAAGAGTTCTTGTTAGGTACAATGTGCAGATGCCTTTCCATCAAGAAACCATAACATGGGAGTAGCATGGAGGGAAAGAGATGCATGGAGTTACCACAGCAAATAGAGAAGCAGCTTACACATCATTGCTCAGTCACCATGATATGTTAAGTGTCATTTATGAGGTGTCATATAAGTTTTTACTAAGGAATGCTTAGCATGAGATGGTTTATGAATGATTCAGCCATTGAGGCAAATTCGAGAGGAAAGAAACCAAAGTATTCTCCCTTAACTAGTTTCTTTTGTGTTACAAGACTTGGGCTTTGTCCAAAGAGGTCTGGCCTTTGTCAATGGCTCTTGCAAAGTAAACTCTAAATGCCTGGGACTTTCTGATAGTTGGTGGTGTATTTATTGTTCATGATGAGCTCTTCTGACATGGTTGAAAATTGATGCAAGCAATCACACTTTATAGATTATACTATGAGGTGACTCAAGGCAGGCTTCAGGATCACATATTTGCCCAGCCTCCAAGAAATGAGGACGCACTCAATAATGTGGCAACGTTTTGTCTATGTTATGAAATGATAATAAAATTCTGGGCATAAAAACTAAGGGAGCCTCTGACATTAGCAATGTTCTCTGAATGCTTTTACAAGTATAAGCATTCCAAGAGCAGCAAGAAGTTGCATTTGGCTCCTTCTAGATCCCCTTCCCCATTTGCTTTTCTTCTTTTGAGCAATTCTGTTTGTATCTTGTAATATCCCTTAATGGAGTGAAGTAGATCTCTGTGAGTTGTATGCATCCTGGAAGAAGTTTTCAGTTTGGGGGTGACTGAGAAAGGGGGTTCCTACATCTTTAGTTATTGTCAGAATGGTCTTGAGAAGAATCTTCTCTCTAACCTTTTACTTGATCTTAATGCCTTGACTTTTATATCTGAAGCCTGGGCAGACCTGATGAACTGGAGGACTGTAGTTTAATCTTCACAGGTTGGCAAACTGTGGGTTCTTTCTTGTTTGGAATAGAATAGTGTAAGTATTCTGGTATGCCAAAATAAGCCTGAGTCATGTTTCAGATGTCAATCATCCTGCGTGTCCTGCTGAATGTGAGGACAGATGTAATAGGTAAGTTACCAACTTAGGTATTGAGTACTGCATTAGTGCTTTTTTTTAAATATTACTTGAAGTAGACAGCACACATTCTGGCAAAAGTCTACAACATGGTTTTCTCTATGAACACAGTATTGATAGAACCAATAACTATTCCTAGTTAAATGAGGTTTACCTCTTTACTTAGTCTTTTTTTTTCTCACTTTTCTAATGCATGGACGAATGTGTAATAAGGCACAATTCAAAGAATTATTAACTTTCAATAGAAAACATGAAAGTGACTTACAGACTGTAAAATATTAACATTAATAAACAGGAAAGTCTTTCTTTTCTTCCACCAAATTGTTCGGCTTACTATCAGTGTGTTCTGGAGAAGCAGAATCCATAGGACATATAGACCCACGGATAGAGAAATGAAGAATGAGTTACTGTAAGGATCTGACTTACATGGTTATGGAGGTGAAGATGCACCTTGACATCCAGTGCAAGCCAGCAATTCAGGAAATGAGTAGAGCAGATCCAAGGCCAAGCCTACAGCCTAAGAATCAAGCAAGCTAATGATGTGACTCCAGTCTGAGTGACAGAGCTAAATAAGCAGGAGCCTCAAGGTCTGATGGCTGGGGATACAGACGTCCTACTCAAACAGAACAGACTTACCCATTCTCTGCTTTTTTTTTTTTTGTTCCATACAGGTCCTGAATGGATGATGTCCACATTCCTTGGTGACAGAAGGTCACTCAATCTCTAGTGTTTCAAATACTAATGTCTCTGGGAAATATTTTCACAGGGATACCAAAAAAAAAACCCCTAATATTTCCCCAAATCTCTGGGTATTGGTAGCTCAATCAAGTTGGCGTATTTAAACCACCACAAGCTAATGGACTCAAAAGTGTTTACATGTGGAGTTCTCTTATCTGTTATGTTGTGAAATCATTTCCATCACAGAGTTCCTGCAAATGTGAGCACTTTCATTGTAATTATTTAGGTATCAAAATCATGATTTGTGTTTTTAAAATTAACTTTATCCAAAGCCTGATGTTTTAAATAGAGATGAGTATTAATAATGAAAATTAATCATTAGGTTTGTAATTCTCTATTTGCCAAGTCAGACATCATAGTTTTGTTCAAAAAACATGCGCTGGAGTGATAGATCTATACATTCATACATATCTATTTGTCTGTCCATCATCTATCTTACCTATCTATATCTATACATATAGCTATCCTTGTCATATTTCACTATAACCTAAGGGAATATAATTTTATATGTCTCTGGATATGTAGACATGTTATATGTATATGTGTCTGTGAGTTTATATATATGTGTGTGTATAAATTTGTGTATGTGTTTATGTGTATGTGTGTGTATTTGTGCTTTGTATAGCATAAAGGAACAAAAAGGAATATAAAACTTTTTCAGTCAAGCATTTCTAATTACCTTTCAGTAAAAATATTAATTAACAAACTATATTCACATAATAATTATATAATTTCACACATCATTGGTTTTCTTTTAAATGTAAAGAATGAAATTTATATAATTTCAGTTTCCTGTTTTCTTATTTTACTCATGGAAACAAAATAGTTGTGTTTTTCATTGAAAATACAGGCTGCCGTGGATTCTGTAGATGATGATTATTGATTCTAAATACAAAATAAATTCATTTCTCCACTTAGAAATTCTTATGTCCCTTGTAATTGTGTGCTCTTTTGAGATACATTTCCCCTACTGTGGTCACTTCTTTTTTCTCTCAATTCAAACAGCTGAGACACTGATTATTGCTGTGCGGGACACACATGGCAGGTAGGAAAGCAGAGAAAGCAGATTCCTGAAAAAATGTTTCTTGGCTTTTATTTCCCAAACCTAGGTCTGCAAGGGCAGGGGTGGGGGACAGGAGGGTCAAGGGAGAGGCAAATGTCTTTTAGAACTTCAGAGAGAAAGAATTCTTTCAAACTAAAAAGAGGTTCAATGAAAGGAGGGGGTGACAAGAGAGGCGACTGCCTGAGAACGTCTAAGACTGGGGCGTCCTTCATAGGGCACCTCAGAGGAAGCAAGGCCAGGAAGGGAATACTTTCAGGTGGCCTGGGTCTTTGTTAGACCCTCACGAGGTTCCTCTTCCCCAGTCATCATTCAGAAACAGCGGGAGTGAGAGCTGAATAGAAAGAGCCACCTGGGAAAAGGTGGGAATCTGTACGGTAACATAAAAACTCTGACACTGGACAATGAGACTTTCTGTCCACACCCGCAGTGCCTTCTGGGATAATACCCGGGTATGAGCTTTGAGGTTTGTCACAGCCATAGTGAAGTTCACGTTTACTATAAAACAGGATTGAGTATTCCACCAACAGGATTAAGAGTTTAAACATTTTTAAAATTGTTTAAAAATTTATTATACTATAGGTGATTTATATTACTATAAAATTAAAAGGCTCAACATGAAAAGGTGTCAGCAGTAAATAATATATTAGCATAATTTAATGTATAGCTATCATCAGACTGATTATGAAGCCAGGAATAGCAAAGCTAACATATTTTTTTAAAAAGCCCAAGTATTTTCCAGATCAAATTCTTAGAAGCAAAGTCACTGACCAGCTTCAACTTTTTCTAAAATTTTCTATCACCAATTCTCCACTAATACAGTATAGAATAATGAAAATCAACTAAGGGAAGGAAGAAGAAAATGTGAGACAGCCAAAGACCCAGAAAACACACAACCTAGATGCCACTTGACTTAGGAAATATTAGTTGGCAGCTTAAACGCTGAATTAAAGAGCATATTATTTTGTGCTTAGATGTGCAATTATGAATGGACATATATCTTACAGATAGGCTTCATATCATTCAGTTAGTTGAAAATTATCTTCCCTGTGTTTTTATCATCTTTTTTAATAAAAAAGATAAATTCCTATTCTTTTCCAGAAAACAGAGGAACAGTCATAGTCAGGTTGCTAATCCTATGAACTAGAATTTTTTTTTCTCTTTTTAGCTAAAACTTTCAAAGGAAAAAGCAAGACTAAGATAAAGGGCAGATGTTCGCGCTAGTGTAAATACTAATCTTAGATGACCAATCTCTCTTTTTCTTCTATTGCTAGACAATAAAGTGCAGGTATCTTTTACTTTGTTGAACCTCCAATAACTTCCAGGTATTATGATCTGGGAATAGAAAACTTAAAAAAATCAAAATGCCTTTTGTCAAACTCAAGTTTAGGTGTTCAGTATAAGTATGTAAACAATTAATTACATAGACTTAGAATCATCTGGTAAATGATGTAATGGAAATATGCTAAGATTTCTGGGGAGCTGAAAAGGACAGTATGTCTGTGCAGAAGGCAGCAAGGTAAAGGAGTATCGGACTTGTTTTCATAAATATCTTGTGGTCTGGGTTGGTCTTTGTTAGGCACGTTATTGGTGTTAAGTTGTCCTTAGAGGAAAAAAATGCCCCAGTTTAAAAACCTATATAAGCAATGATACAAAGTGATAAACTTAAAGTATTCCTTTTTTATGACATTGGTTAGAATCTGATATGGTCTTCAAAATTTTGTTTAGTATCTGCCTAGTTCTAAGATTTAGTACTTGTCATTCAATGCTTAAAACATACATTTCCTTATGGTATAGCCCTCTTGGCTATTTCTTTCAAATTCCCAAGTCATATCTATCCAGTGAAGTAGAGGTCCAACCCCCTCCAACTTCCAAAAATCTAATAATAAAACACTTTAGTCATGATTTAATATGAACCCCCTTTAGAATTTAAAACTCTCTCTCTCTCTCTCTCTCTCTCTCTCTCTCTCTCTCTCTCTCTCTCAACACAACCCAGACTGTGCTAAATCTCACAATGCTTCTGCCTCAACAAATTGAACGTTGGAAATACAGAAGCTTACCACTATGCAGCTACCCAATGCCCTTTAAAGGCTTCGTGTGGTCACCAAATATGGGCAGTCCTCTTTTCTCCTCTTCTGGTTCTCTTCTGCTACCATAAAGTATTCCTATTTGGAAATGTCAAAGAAATGGCATTTATGTGGGATGGAGAAAACAAGTAGGCAGATGGAGTAAAGCGAGAGACGAAGCTTGCAATGACAAGAAAGTGGGTCCAAAATTAAGTTGTGCTTTCTTTTTTTAAAATATTTTCATTGTGTTTCTCTAAGTTTAGAGTGAATAGGTGAATTTTCAAAAAAGAATGACGTCCTAGGTCAAAATTCCCTACACCAAATAGTATTTGTTAGACTGACGTTTTAAGAAGTCTAGGGGCACAGGTATACATTTTTTATTATTAATTTTAATGCAGAAAAACATCATACACCTAAAGCTTGGCCACTGTTATAAATAACTGACTTATAAAACTGTATAATTTCAGAAAAAATTTAAGAAATTTTGTATTGCCCATGTGCCCATTGCCCAATTTATTTAATCATTAATTGTAATGCAGAAAAACATCATACACCTAAAGCTTGGCCAGTGTTATAAACATTGCTTCAAGCACTGTTACTGAAAGAATTTCCCAGAAGACCCTCTTAAATCTGTGACTCACTTTCCTTCCCTTTTGTTTTATACTACCATAGTGGTCTTATTCATAGACATGCTCACATGCATGCACATGTGTGCACCTGTTCCTGCCAAACCAGGTTTCCTTACATATTCGTTTCATCACACATGCATCACTTCTATCCATTCTGTTGTATAACTTCTGTGAAGCCAAGTGTCTTGTATTTTTATTCTTAAATGATTTTAGCTTTGTTTCACATCTTCTTGTTGATATACAGTCTTCCTATAAATCCCTGGCTGGTCTGGTGCTTGCTTTGTAGCTCAGGTCAGCTCAGATTCTTTCCATACTCACACCTCTGCCTCCCAAGCACCAGGATAACATGCAGGTGCCGTTGTGTCCAGCTAAGTGTTTGGTCTTGTACTTTATCTGCTCACAGGGCGCCTGGAACTACAGTAAATGGACTTACAACATTCTGACTCTGTGCCAGGACTTATAATTGGATTTTTCTGCCCTTTCCTTTTCATCTCTTTTAACGAATACAGTTAAAGATAAGTAGATGTACAACACAACTCCTGCACCTAGGGCGCAGAGCTCATGGCAGAAGAGGATGTGAAGAAATTTTAAGAGCTGGAGAAGCAGGAACTTTGCTGTGAGATTGAATCTTCTGGAAGTGTCAAAGAGGCCATGGCCATGAAGTCTCAGGAACATGGCTGCCAAAACAAGATCTACACAAAGATGACACCAATAGACATGCTAGCATAGAAGGGGGAAATCTTAAGCGCCTCTACCCTGGAAAATGAACTATAGGCAAATAAGGAACAGGAGAGCTGGTCTTCCTCAGTAAGGAGCCCCTCTGGTTGGTGATCTAATCCTGAGTGGTCAGATCTGAGATCATATACATACAGTAGCATTATGCGGATTGAGTGAGTTGTTTTATACACAAACACACACACCCAGAGAGAGAGAATGAGAGAGAGAGAGAGAGAGAGAGAGAGAGAGAGAGAGAGAGAGAAAGTTGGAGAAGAAGAAGCAATGAGTTTGAAAAACGGGGGTCCTTGGGAGAAGTTAGAATAGGAGAGGAAGGGGAGAAATGATGTTATTATATTTTAATTTCAATAAATAGAAAAATATTTAAATATAAGAAAATGTAATATATAAATCTGGAAAATTTTGTTTTCCAATGCTTTTGTTTTTCTTACCATGAATAAATACTGGAATTTAGAGACTAAGAGAGATACTAAAGTAGGAATAAAAAAAAGTGTATACAGGCAAATTTTTGAGTTTCTCTCCCTTACCTGAAACAGCATTATTTCACTTATTTATGCACATATTAACTGAAAGTTCACATAAAGGGAAAGAAAGTCTCTTTGCAGTCTCATTGAGACTTGCAAACTTACAAAAATTCCCATGACACCCAGCATGTGTGCTGTGGCTGGCCTGGTTTAGAATGTTATTAAGTGCCTTTACCATTTCAAAGTGCTTTGCAATAATTTATAAGTCACTTTTCACAAAAATCTTCAGGAGGAAAGGACACAGCCTATGGCTACTTTTAAGAAATAGCTAAAGATAACAGGAGAAGCCGAGTAGGGAGTAAGGGGAAATGCTGACTGCACCCTTCTCTTCTGTGGTTCTGAGGGTCGACTTGCCAGACAGAAGTGTACATTGTCACATGTACTACATGTGGGGAAGAAAAACAAATCACCCAGAGTGTCAAGGGGCAGGCAGCAGCTCACGTGTCCTAGGTTCTCAGTCTCATCTCTTTTTATTAAACCTCATGCATCCAGATTAATGACTGAATCACAGTAAACACACATGTTGTCTTGCATCTCTTATTACCCCTGGACATGCCTGACTGGTCCACATTATTTGGATTCTACTTTACTAGTCAATGGCAGCTGTGCAATTTGAAACTCAGGTGAACACCTTTGGTGTGATCTTTTTCTACTTAGTGAACTCTGTCACTGCTGAGTCACTTGAGGTTTTGAAGTGTATTCATGCTAGGAACTCACTCAACATTCAACAGTAAGTACTGTGGTAGGTTGATAGAGTGGTTTTTATGCTTTCCTTCTTGTTATGTACAATACTTTATTATTTTATGGCTTCATATTGAGAAGAGTTCACTTTTGAAGCCCTTATCTTCAGATGTGCAATGTGTCTTACTCTGAACAATGGGACACAGTTCTTGTGACTTAAGGAGCGACTTGAACCCACCATCCACTGGGTCTTAGCCTATGGTACATTGGTATAGATGCTCTATCCAACCAGTGGACCTGCAGGGGTAAGCTGGATCCTTCAAAGGGAGGAACAAATGCATGCATTTAAAACTGCATTGATTATTATAGACACTGAGGTTTAAATTGGCTTAGGATGCAAAGAAGAGCTTTTGAAACAATGGCTAAATAATATAGATACCAAGTATGCAGCATAAGACTTAAAGCCAAATAGAATTTTAATCCCATACGAGTTCATAGTTTATTAACATTTTCAGTTCACCAAATGTTATTAAAATAAGTAGGTAAGATAATAAATTATAGTGGTAAAGTACATTTTGTAAAGAGAAAAGTGACAGTTGGAGGCATAGAGTGGAGAACATCTAGTTTTATCTCGAGATGTCAGGGGAAATCCAACCACAAGAGAAACAAAGATGGGACATTTGGATGTAGTGTGGAGGAAGGAAGAAGGGATAGATTTTTTTTGAGAAGGAATGGGCAGGAAAGTTAAATTTTGTGTAAGGAGATGACCCAGTCAACAGGGAATTTATAATTGCTACAGTAATGGACATTCTTCTGCATTCATCTATCAACATGCTAGAAAATGAAAAACTTAATAAGTATTAAAGCATAAATTTATAAGACAATGAATCCCTTATATATTCAGTAAAATATAAGTTGAACTCATTGTAGCCATTGTGGATAAAGACCTTAAGTAGAGGCCAAGGTTATTTGTACATTATTCTAGTCAACTCCAAATGGACTAATAAATGTTGAACAATGAGAGATTATCAGATAGATATATTTCTTACATAAAGGTATCTATAAGATAATATAATTATTCAGATTATCTGAAAGAATGCTAAATCATTTGGAAATTGAGTATTCCAAATCTTGGATCTGGCCTCGGTGCTGGAGACTATCTAACTTCAACTGGTACAAAGGACAACTAAGGCTCAGAATGCCAGATTTTTCTTGAAAACCAAAACCCCAAATAGTGATAATCCAGGTCTCATTGATCAATCCTGACCTCTTCCAACTACATAATACTTACTACTTTAGCTCTGCCATGATGCACAAAAGAATGACACCTGTGTACATTAAGAGATCCGTATTGAATATGCATCACAATTCTGATAAATTACTAAGTGAACAGGAAAGGCAAATCTGCAAAGAGTCACCACCACATCATATGCTCCTCTACATTCAGGTGGGACGTTTGGATAGAACATTATAGAGCACTCTGCCTAAGGCTAGCTTTGGCTTGGAGAGAGGGTTTTATGCCACACAGAAAAGGACTTTGGCCAGGAATTGGTAGGAGGACCAAGAAGAAGCTAAAATCACCCTAACCGTGTTATTCATCTAAGAGAACATGAGACCACAGACAATATACAAGCAATGAAACTGAACCAAGTAAATTAATACAACTCTGAAAACTTCCAGAAGATATAAATGAACTTTCTTCCTTACAATAACTTCTGAATATCTTCTATAATGTTAAATGTTTTAGAGACAACAAAACACAGCCGTTAATTCTGTCTGATTTTGAAGACAGATGGGGAGTCCTTCAAAGATACCTGGGAGGAAAAGATACGTTTTTTTTTTTTCCAAAGTCATAAAATTCCCAGTGGTTGGAATTACAAATCAATCTTGACTCAGTGACAGGGTGTCCCAAGATGCCTCACTTCCCTTCAGCTTGCTGTGGCCAGTCTGCTTTGCACCTGTCTGAGGCAGATCTTAAGTTCATGTCACATCGCAATAAAAGTGGATCTATTAGTAAGTGTGCTTTCACAAAACGAAAATGCCACAGCCATTCTATCTAAAGAAAATGACCTTTGACCTTACCTTTGAGTAAACTGATAAATTAAAAAAAATGTGAAGTGATAGCTCTAATGCTTACATACAAATGGTCTGAGTCAGTAAAGTCTGAGTAAAAGCATTTATTAGTAAAGAAGAAGTAGAGACAAACAGAAACATTTAAATAATAGGTATTGATTTGGGGCACTATCTCCAAGTCCAGGGACAATTCTTATGACTAAAGACTAGTCCTGGCTTCCTTAGAAACATACTGAATCCTAGTAACTCAGGGTGTAGTCAACCTGTGGATCCCTGAAAGAACTTCAGAAAATGTACGCTCTCTTCCTTTGCTTCACAGCAGCCACCTCTGAGTAGTTTGTTTCCTCATCACACTTTCCCTCGCCTGCCTGCCTCTTCAGTGTCAGCTTCGAGC
>CM053744.1:64562517-64602634 GCA_028658305.1 Pachyuromys duprasi
ACTCCCTCCCTCATCTCCCTCCTCCCCGCCCCCTCCAAGTCCACCAACGGGGGGGGGGGACCTCCTCCCCTTCCATCCAACCCCAGCTTATCCTGTCTCCTCAGGGCTGGCTGCAATGTCCTCCCCTGGGATCTAGCCAGTCTGTCACTCCCCGGCTTGTATGGGGGAGGGTCAAGAGTCAGCCATCAAGATCATGACTGAAACCAGTCCCTGTTTCCCTCACTAGGGTCTTCAGTCCGACAACTAGCTATCATGGGCCCCATCTGTGCGGGGGTTCCAGGCCATATCCACACATGGTCCTTGATTATACAAACCGTCTTATACAAGACCCCTGTGCCCTGCTCAGTTTGGTCTTTGTGGAATGTCCTTAAAAGTCCATGCCAGTCCTCTTCTAGCTCTCCTTGCAGTGCCTTTTCTGTTTGTTTTGTTTTGTTCCTGACCTTATTTTAGCCTACGCACGCTCCATATTGTCCCTAAGTGCCTCCCCTCTCCTTTTGTGCTCATGCCGTCACCCTTGCCATTCTGAAATTCTACTTGCTTGAATGTTATGTAGTTGATAATTAAGTTTTTAATGTAATATTTTAATTAAACCTTTGAGAACTTCATATATGCATACAGTATGTCTTCATCATATTCATCCCTATGTGAGTACCCTAACTCATATCAGACACCCCCCCCAATGTCATGTGTTCTCTTATCAAATAACCCAATGAGTGTAATTTGTTCTGTCCATGTACTCAAGAGCCTAGGGACAGCCAATGGAGCATGGCCAACCGACCAGGGGCCACGTCCTTAAGAAAAATGACCCCACTCACCTATTAACCATCAGCTTTAGGTAGCTCCTAAGCTAGCGATGTGGGATTTAAAGCACATCCCCCTCCATGCTGCAGTTTCAATTGGCTTTATTTTGTATATGTCTTATGCAGGCAGCCCCAGTTCCTGTGAACTCATAAGTAAACAGTGGTCCTACAATGTCCAGAAGAGTGTGTTTTATCCAATTCTCCCCCACCCCTGGGTCTTATAATCTTATGCCCACTCTTCTGTGATGTTCTCTGAGCCTTGAAGGGAGAGTGTATAATGAAGATGTCATATTTATGCCTGAGTAATCACAGACATTTATTCTCTCATTTCAACCAGTTCTGAGTTTCTGCCTTGAGAGCCATCCACTGCACAAAAAAAGTTTCTCTGGCAAAGACTGACAGCTGCACTAATCCATGGGTACATAAATAAGTATGTAGAAGGTAGCTTGGTACTATGTATCTGGAGCAAAGTAACAGTAGTTGGTTCACCCAGAGGCCTGTGAGCTCCCCAGCCATTGGTTCTTGAGCCTATTAACAATGCCAGGCACGAACATCCTTCTATGGAATGAGCCTAAAATATAATCAGGAATTAGTTGGCTATCCTGGTCACATATGTACTGATATTACACCATGGGTAAATGCTTGACTTGTCACTGTAGATTGCAGGGTTCATAGCTGGGTAAGATTATTGATGATCTTTTTTTCCCTGCATAGCACCACCTTTCAGTATTATGACAACAAGACAACAGGGCATGGTTCCTAGTGAGAACCAGATTGAGTTCCCACATCCCGTAAGCAAAGTGTGTACTGTCTTCAGCGACAGGATCTCATGACAGCACTCCAGTGAGGAACCAAGAGCAGTAGTGAGTGCCAGGGTTAGAAACCTCCAGATTCTAACCCAACCACTTAGTACTCTGGAATAAACATTTTAAAATATTTCTCTTTTCTTCCTTCTTCTATCTAATCCCATTCTGTATATCCAAGTTTGAAAATGTCCTGCAAGAAGTCTAGTCTTCTTTGAAATCAACTCATTTACCATATGGCGTCATTATCTCTAAACAGTACTCTGGCTTAGTACCACCCATATTTCCTTCACATATGGCAGGTTCCTTTACATTCCTCACATTTAAAACACCTAAGGCCCCTATTTTACCTTTAAGTCTTATTTCACATTAATGCTTTATTAATCATAATTAAACCAATTTAGTCAGTAAGTACATTCCTCCCCATTTCTCCCCCTTCTGTGTGCATCTATGTGGATGTGATCGTGTGTGTGAGTAAGCTTGGGGCAGGTCCATATGAGAACGTCAAAGAACAACTTTTACTAGTGGTCCTTGTTTGAGACAGAGGTTTTTTTTGTTGTTGTTGTTGTTTTGTTGTTGTTATTTGCCAATGTGTACATTAGGATGGCTGCACTGATATTCTGAGGGTTCTTCTGTCTCTACCTCTTATCTTCCCATGGGAGCACACACTCTCACGCCATAGATAATGGGCAATCAAATTCAGGTCCTCATTCTTACATGGCAAGCACTACCCACTGAGCATTTTCTCCAGCCCTTTCCATTCATTTTAATATACATAAAACCAGTAATTTGTCAGGACCTACCTCATTTACTTTCCCTTTTATTAGTTTTTCCCACAAGTAGAAATAATTCCCATTGCAGATTTCATTTGCTTCGAGGTGCCTCTGCGGATTGACTATTTTGACTAATTAAGCATATCTCCCCTATGAGATGCTAAGCTCCTAAGGGTGTAGACCTTTGTCTAATTAACATCCAGTGTCTCAGACAAAATACTCCAGTGCCACCAGGGTAGAATAATTCAATGAACATTTATTTAACCATCATATTTACCAACTTTTTTGGAGGGGTTAGTGCTGACGCTGTATGAAAATCAGTGTTGTTTTGTTCCTGTTTTGTGGGCGCTGCTGGACACTGAGCATAGGGCCTTGCACATGGGAGGCCCTGTCCTTTATTGTCTTAGTAAAAAAATGATGACAGTGTTCAAAGACACGAGTTCAACAACACGAATAAGGTCAGACAATGTCCAGGCTGAACTTTGACATTATATATATATGTGTGTGTGTATACCTCTGCCTGACCTTCAGTCCTACACATCCAGTTGATTTCTGTACATTTCTATTTCAGTATTAGTATTTAGAGCACATGCCTTATGACATATTTCATAGCTATCCCTCATGTTCATTCTCTTTAGTTATATAAATATTATGACTTTGTATCAAGACTACCAGATTTATTTTGTAACTGATCTCTTGCCCCAACTTTAACTCAATTTGTTCTAGATCCATACTTATGATTCACAGTCTTGGACACTGGATCCGTTCTACGCCTTTAAAATTTTCGGTGTCTCCCTGCTGACTACAAGCAAGCCACATTTTCTTCATTGACAAGTGAACAATACACATGCCGGCCTGAGTCTTTTTGCCAGATAGGTTTCCCCTAATATTGACTTGCAGTCACCAAGCCCCAGCTAAGAGATTCTCTTATCACATTTGAATACTCTGCATATTTTTCTGATTTTCAGAAACTCAGCAATAGGATCTGGTTCAGTAAAACATACTCCCTGTTCCCATCAAAGGCTAAAAATACCATTTCCATAAACTAAGCGCAATTACAACTCACTGAGCATCAGCTTTTACTATATTGTCCATATTCATTTTCTCCAAAAATTTAAAATTTTCAACACGACTAAGTCCTCATATAGTCTACCTGGAAAGAAACACAAGCTTATGCACCCATACACTGTAATGTAGCGGCTATAGGAATTTCCATACTTTGATCTCGAAATCATGTTTTCTTTTCACTTCATTGCCCTGTTCCTCATGCCTCTAAACAGATTTCTTATTTTTCCCCAGCTGAGAAATAACACTTGTGGAGAAGCTTCCAGACTCCCAGTGTCTAAGCATACATCTCCCTTAGAGACATTTCCTAAAGTCACAACAAACGCCACTCAAACAAGGGATCAAAATGGCTCCTATGTGTCAGTTTCAAGGACATAGACTGTCCATCACTTCTCAGCAGTACCTAGACATACTAAGTATTGAAAGTTGTGGGATAAACTAGAAGATGGAGAGAAAGAGGAAATGAGGAGGAGGGAAAGAAAGAAAGAAAAAGGCAACACCATTTCTCTTTCTCCCCCAAAGAGAATATTGAGAGTATAATAGCTCCATGGCATCATCAACACTACTTTCCATCCCAAGTCTGCACTATATTTGAAATCATATCAATGAGCTTTTTTTCTTCTCAGAGCAATAATCTATTTAAAAAGCCAAATCATCACAAAACTTATTTGCGGAAAAAATAGAGGAACAAATCAAGGAAGGTGAATTTACCACAAATTCCCATTCTTTTTCTTCTTGTTCTTCGTTATCTAAGAAAATGGCTCCAGTTTATCCGGATAGCTCAAGTGGAACATGGGGATGGGGTAGGGGGACTTGGGGGTTACAACACCCATTTGCTTTAGTAAAAGCTAATTGGGAGGTTTGAAGCTCCTGCTTGTGCTTCATGTACTTGCATCTAATTTGGAGACAGGAAAAAAAAATCAAAATCTGTGTTTAAAACAATAAAAAGCAGGTCATAGATTAAAAGAACAGACAAAACAAAGGAGAGAAGGAATGGAAGAGGCTGTTTTAACCCTAAATCCTAAATGCAGCCTGTGGTCATGAGGGAAAAAGAAGACCCTTCTGAGCCTATGCACTGTCCTGTACTGAGAAGGACAGACAGGCTTCCTTGTGTAAACTCACCAGCTCCAAATGAAGGTACAGCTTCCTTACCAAACCAACCATTGGCCATCTGGCTAAAGAACTAATAGACCAAGTACTAGAAGACAACATAAAGTAACAGGCACCGCTGGTCTTTATTTAAGTAGACAATGCTTATATAGCACCTCTTTCTGATTTGGGGTTTTTGTTTGCTTGCTCGCTTGTTTTGTTTTGTTTTTGTCTTTGTATTATATTATTTTTAAAAATCCTGCTCTAAAGTTTGAAGAGATTGCCCAGGGATAAGAGTGCTAGCTCTTCACTTGAAGACCTGAGTTCAAATCCCCCAGCACCTACATTAAAAAGCTTGCCAAGACTGTTTGCCTGTAACCCCAACTTTTGGGGGTGGAGACAAGCATATGCTGAAAGTTCACTATCCTGTTGGTCTAGCCAAACAGGAAGCTTCTGGCTGAGTGAGCAAAGCTATCTGAAGGCAGTAGTTCTAGAGATCTATAGTAAGACACTCAACACTATGCTGCAGCCTCTGAATGTGTGCACAGGTGTGTTCACACCAGCATGATCACATGCACTTATCACATGTACATGCAAATGCACATGATGCTTTTAAATACAAAATTAATTTTAAAGCACATTCAACATTTAAAGAAGAGGGAACAAAAGCAAATGTGAAGCAAACACACAGAGAAGAAAGGATGACTGGTCTGCTCTCACATTTTTAGGGACAGGGCTCTTGCTGTTTTCTCAATTCCTACTGCCACCTTCCCCGAAATGGGTAAAACTCAATGATGACAACCTCAAGACAAGGTGAGGCAATCCCTGTCCACTAGGCTGCTTGTCCAAACCAATTCTGTAGGAACAAGTGTCCAGTGGATGGGGAGATGGACAGATGGACAGATGGCTGCCTGAATGTATCGAGGGCCTGGCTGCCCCCACAGCTCACTGCTAGATTTATTGCTGACAATATAATTAACTGGATCACTCCTTGTTTTTAAATTGGTCACCCTCAATGGACAGGGTTGCACTAGGGGGTTGCACTAATCATGGCTCTGACAGGAGCCAGCTCAACAGGCCCCACACAGCTGCAGGGGCCTTTGTGACTTGATCCTGATGCTGTCACACAGACATCCAGGCTTTCCTTTCTTTCTCCCAGAATCTTTTAACAGGCTTCCTTGCTCCCAGAAAAGACACAGCATTTTGTTTTTTTATTGCTTCTTTCACTTAAGGTTAATACAATAGGAAAGAATTATGTTCTGTGTCTTTTTCCAGTGACACTTTCTTAAATAGAGTCTAAAATTTGCCTTTAATGACTGTTGTGGAAAAAGATTTCAATAACTCAAGTAGAACCACCCATCTTGGCAAATAAAAAGGGGGCCAGAAAAAGCTGTTTGAACTCCCTTCTGGGTCTAGAAACATGTGCACATTTTCTTTCTCTGCAACATAAGCATGAGTTGAACAAACCTGCAGAGTATTCTACAGCACAGAAGGCTAAAGACTTTTTTTTAATGGAGAGTATTATTTCCAAGTGCCCACAAAAGCTGGGTCCACAAGCCGTATGCTTCTTTCTGTCCCCAAGCCCCTCCTGACCTACAAGCTGCTGTTCTTTCCAGATCAGACTTCTATTTGACTTAGTAACTTAGGGAAAGTGACAAAACTTTTTTTTTCCTTTAGGGCTTAACCTCCCAAATCAGAAGAATAAACACAGTGGATGTCTCAAGTTCTGGAATTTATGACAAATGGAAATTTGATGTATTTCTTGAGAAATTACTAAAACAATATAAAAAACCAAATACAAGGAACATGCAGTAAAACATAAAATGCAGGTAATTCTTGACTTTTCTGTTGTCATAAGTATCAGTGTCCATGATTTGACAGCTAGCTTATGAAAAATTCCCTTACATTTTCCCTTTTCTGGTCTGTTCATTTTGCATTCTGTATTCCCAGGCAAACATACAGATCACAGTGAAACCGGGTTAAATATTGATCTTCCCCCCTGACACTGCATGGACTTTTGTAAGAAACATCTTCACGGTGTCAGTCAGCAGCATGTTTCCATACTGAGGCCAAGAGCCAGTGTTCTTCTCCCTAGATGCTTTTGTATCTAGAAGGAATATTACCTGGAAGACCAGAATTAGGTACAAGACTTCAGTCATGCTTTTCAATTTTGCATTTCAGATTAACTTTTCCTTTTCCTCCATATCCAAAAATGATTATTTGATGAAATTTCCTTTCCAAATACTTGTTTATTAGCTGTTCTTGCTAATATATAATGAATTCAGTACATAAAAGAATAAGTACATAAAAACTGTCATTCTTAGTGTTCTATAACAAGAAAGTGATTTGAAGATCTACACCACTGGGAAGAAGAAAAAAATCAACCTATCCTTATTTATTCATGACATAATTAACTACATGGGATATTTCAGATTGTACATTCTATTTGTAATAAATATGCTATTTTCGTAATTAGAAACAAGGGGAAAATTAGTTCACAACATGCACAGCCAGTGTACAGAAGTCATTTGCTTTCCCAATGACAGCAATGAATATCTGAAAAATTATACATGCATAAAATTAAAGATAGATAGATCAATACATATATGCATGCATACATACATATGTGCATATAAACATACGTTGTTACATATGGATAAAAAGTATGGATATAGAGAGTTCAAAACTCAGCCACTTTACTTGCATTTGGAATGATTGATGGTTATATGTTTAAATGTGATATTTTATATCCCAAGAACCCTGTCTGTAGACTTAAAATTACATATGCTTTTATTGACCTATTATCAATAAAGAGAGAATAGATAACATGTGTATCACTTGTCAGACAAAGCAAGTTCCATTGTGAGCAGGAAGTGACATGTTCTCAAGACTAACTTTTGGTGTTGCCTGGCAACCACACTCACAATCAGCTGTGATGCTTATTGTGCACTTAGGAAATGCAGCAATTAGTGCTCAGTCCTGGTGCCACAAATCAATATCATATACAACTTTTAGTTCTGCCCTACAGAAAAATGACTTGGTCGAGATGGAATTTCAAGGCACAAGACCAGGGTGCAGCTTAGGTCTGACATTATCTTCTAATGTGACTGTATTTAATATGCTTTCATCTGGAATGAACAAGTCATTTGCACAGTGGAAGTTTGCATGACTTCAGGGCTAAGCAATAGACTCTAGCCTATTTTATTGTATAATTTCAGAATTATGTGACTCCTACCCCAAAATAATAACCATCATTCTATTTAAATACGGTTCAGCTGGACTAATTATTACCTGCTACTCACATCTGAGCTCTTGAACCTCATTGCTGTCCTAGTGATTCCAGCGAATTTAAATAATTATTATCATAAATGCCTGCTTTCTCAACGCTTTTCTTCAGCAATTTATTTTTTAAAACTTAAAATTACATAAAATGGTAATTTTATGATGTGAAATAAGAACTACCTACAATTGTCATAAAACACACACACATACACAAACAACCACATACATATATGTCAAGTCTGGCTAGGTTTTCAAAATTAATAGGAAATATTCAATACCCTCTCTAGTTTAAATACCTATGCTCTCATTAGGCATTTTATCTCAAAACTAGCTTTGCCTAAATATTCCCACTGGGTCAATGTGCATGCTCCAGGACAATTATTTTTTGATGCCTGATTTAACTTCTCGTGACAGTAAGCACTCAATCTTCAGGTTCCGTCAATAATATTTGTACAGTGCTAATGTATTATGCAAAAATTTCTGTGATCCAGAAATGTAAACTGTGATTTCTTCAGGGTACTCCTCCCAGTGTGTGTTTGCTGGGGATGAGGGGATGACATCCAGCGTGCACTGTCTCATCTACTGTGTTGAAATGTGTGTGTTCACATACGCACCACGGGTTTTGTCAGTGTGAAGATGCCAGAGTAGCAAAGCAGCACAGGAAATAGTTTCCCCTTATTAAAAAAAAGTTACACTCGTGACATTTTCTCATGTACATCTATCAAAAACAACTACAAAATCCCAGTTCACAATTTTTTTCAGTACAAATTTTAACATGTATTGAATGTTACAATGATTAAACTTTTGTGCTTGTGTAATTAGATTCCACATACATGTAGTGGACCCTACTACTGGTTAATGACAGAGCAGTTAAAGGCCGCATCTCACTAGAAAAAAAAAAAGCTAAAAGTGTGTCATATATAAGCTCAAGTTAGAAAAGCAAAATAGGTGAGTTATGAGCTAATTCAACCATCCTGTGTAAGAAATGTGCATTTAAAGATGTTAAAAATATCAGCAAAATCTGTGACTCATATATCCTTGCATAGATCTGCCTTTCGGATCCAAATCTCCTTCCTGGTTGCTCATGCACTGCCTGATGTCACTGAGAAACAATGGTATTTTCATGAGTTTATGGCCAGAAAAAGGAACATGTTTATTGTGTTTTATGAAAAGAAAGGAAATGAAGTCGTCTAAAACTTGCAACCCCTTCAGACTCTTCAGAGATAATTATTCAGTTTTATTATCCTTATCAGTAGACCAAATTGTATTTCTGTTTAGCCCTTTTAGTTTTCCTACTTGCTTTTTAGATTAGTGATCTTATCTTTATTTCATTCAAACTTTTATGGATACTTCATTGCTCTCTGCTTAAGACTTCTGAGAACTTATGAAAAATCAAAACCAAATGTGTCTAGTTAGACAATTTAAAGAACATAGAGTTTTTAGCTGTTACCTGCATTAATAACTCTTAACAGTAATCCTTAAGAGTAAAGTTCTCTGAAAATTTCAAATGTCCAAATTTACTTTTATATCTTCTATTTTTCTCTATGATTCTTCTTTGGAGAGATACATATTTTATACTTGTGTGATAATTTGCTATAAGATAAAACATTACATTTTGGAGGAAATCTCATCAAGGAATAGGATGTTCTAAGGAAGGTAAAACAGTCCATTAAAACTCAGGGAGTAAACAACTCAGTAGCTCAGGATGTTCCTAAAACTGACCAAATTCACTAGGCTATATTTCCTTCCAAACTTATTTAAGCAGCCAGGATTGCTAAAGGACTCCTTCAGACTAGCCAAGCTGCCCCAAAAGGAGCGATCAGCTGGGCTACTCAGAAGAAGCTTAGACTACCTGAGCTGCCTGAGATACAACCCAACATGTTGAGTTGTCTATAAGTTGTGTAATGGTCTGCTAGACTCTAGCCTTCGTAAGCCATCACCCATGCTAAGGTAGGATTTTGGTGCTGCAGATTCCTTTGAGTAATTTCTGATGTTCATATTTTTGTTAGTAACTTTAGTAAATTTCATTGGTTTACTCAGTTGGACTTTTGGTAGTATTCTTACTTTGATCTATCAGATAGAAATCTCAGATGAGTTGATGTTTGTTCACATCTCCCCAGAAATAGAGGAATGGTGTTATACAACACATACAGCTTGGCCATATCACAATAAAAGAAGAAAGTGGATAATCCTTTTAAATAAGAGTACAGAGATTCTCCCTTGTCTCCTCAGACAGAAAGCACTAGCTGTTCCATAAAACTTAATCCATAGATATCTTCCTACCCAGAGCATAAAACACTAAGACCATAACATGTCCACATTTTGCTTTCAAGTCACAAGTTTTACTATTTTATAGTTTTTAGAGTATAACTGATTATCCAGAACTTCTGGAACTTTGGCATAAAGCTTTTTAAACTCACTCTCTAGACTATTACAGGTTTTATGAGAATACTCATGGACAAGCATGAAGTATTTGTCATAATTCGCTTATGGAAACAGGCAAACATGACACTCAGGATGCTCAGAAAATCTCTAAGCTCTAGTCAAACTACAGTTATCTTCACAGTAATTACAGTTTTCATACTAGGACTTCTTTAATTCTTCAGATCTTATTATTAGGGGAAGATGTTTGTTTTATTATAATTTTCTCTCTACCCTAGAAGAAAGAACAAGGTTACCTAAACCCAAGGCATCTTTTTGGTCAATCTTGTTTGAGTAATTCTGCAATTAGTAATTGACATATTGGTTTTTCATCTTTATCAGAGCCCTGAACATGAGCAGGTACTTTTGTTAAGCTCTATCCATATCTGTTTTAGTAGCCTCTAATCAGGCTAGAGAGTATAAGATGGGCCAGATATTTCAGAAAGATGTAGACTAACCTGAAAATAAGCTTGAGAGTTTGAGATCTCAAGCCCTAAACTTTGTAGAATGTAGCCAAATAAGTAGTATATAGATGCTATGTGACTTTTTCCCTTGGTTTATGACTCCTGATCAAAGGGCAGAGCTTCTATCAACAGAGAGCCAGAGTGAGATGCTTTAAGAGCCAGGACCCAGCTTTTCAGGTCAAAGAGTTACCGAGAAGTCGCCTACTTGATTCACACAATAAAGTAACATGATTTAAAAATATCATTATCTCCACTAATTAAGAATCACACCCAAGAACCCACATGGAAGTAAAAATGCTAAGCTGAAAAAGAAGATAAAGAAAACAAAATTAGTGAGTCAGAGAAGAAATCTCTCATTTTATGACAAGGAAAATATTTCAAGAATTCTAAGCTATAGTTATCCATCAACCAATGAGTAGTTAAGGAAATTGTGGTGTATGTACAGGATGGAATTTTATTCAGTTGTAAAAAAATTAAATTATAATATGTGTAGGAAAATGGATGGGACTGGAAAAAGTCATACTGAGTGAAATAACCCAGGCACAGATAAAAAAAAAATAACTGCATATTCTCTCTCATATACAGATTCTGGCTTTGAATTCTTAGATTGCTGTTTAATTGGAGTGCTTATAAAAGAAAACCAGAGAGGAACCATAAGAGGTGAGGGGTGGTGTGAAAACAGGGCCTTATGAAGTGGGGATGACATAACATAAACAATATGGAAGTAGAGGAGGGTAGGATAATTGGAGTAGGAAGACTTGAGAGAGGATGTGGGTGAGGGGACATGGGAAAGGCCAGTCAAGGATATGTGAAAAATACCTATAAAAACCTATGCTGTTGGAGATAATTTAGAACCTCCGCATAGATGGAGCCCATGGCAACTCAGTCTCTAAGTGAATTTCCTAGTAAGGGGAACAGGGCTGTCTCTGACATGAACTCAGTGGCTAGCTCTTTGATCACTTCCCTCTGAGGGAGGACCAGACTTAACAGGCTACAGAGGAAGACAATGCAGCCAGTCCTGATGAGACCTGATAGGATAGGGTCAGATAAAAGAGGAGAAGCACTTCCCCTATAAGTGGACTTGGAGAGGGGCATGAAAGGAGAAGAGGGAAGGAGGGTAGGATGGGAGGGGCTGAGGGGGGCACAGCTGGGATACAAAGGAAATAATTGTAATTAATAAAACACATAAAAAAGAAAACCTATGCTGTAATTATATTAAAATCATGGTTTAGGGGGTGAAAAAGCTTTAGACTGAGGCAGTGTACATGGCAGGGAAATTTTCTTCATAGAAGCCTAAAGTTATGAAACAAAAAGTCCAGTGTCAGGGGTGAGCTACTGTCCTGTGAGCTGTTGGTTAGGGTGGCCAGAGAGGCCCCCAAACATTATAGGTTATTGGCAATGCTTGTGGCTATCCAACAAAAATAGAGTGTAAGACTCTATTGCTGAAGACATTACACACTTGGTTTGTAGTACATTGAGAAATCAGGCTGAGTCTGAGCTGTAACGTCCCTCCCTGATGGCTAGCTTTCACGGCAATGGAACGAACTATGTAAGCAGATATAAGCAGATAGAGAAGAAGAATCGTCAAAGGTCTTGCCTACCTGTGGACCCCACAAAATATAATAACAGTCTTTGATAAAATATTTCCACTAGTACTTGTTACTATTATGGAGACAACAAATTGTATTTTGATTGGATTTGAAGACAATTCCACAGAAGGAATTAGTTGTAATCAAGGGTCAAAAGCTCTTGACTGGGGAGGCCAAAGATTCCAGGGGAGAAATTGCTATAGTCTTACTAAATAGACATATCAAATTGCCTTCTAAATGCTTATGCTTATACCCATCATTTAGTACTGCTATCTGCCTTCATTAAGAAGATTCTTATTGCAGAAGGCAGTAGTTAATTCAGAGGTTCAAACTTGGTCAAAGCACAGAGAACAAATGACTTCTGAAGACTGACTCTAAATTGGACATCTATATCACTCTCTCCAAGGCTAAGGGACCATTGTGGGAAATAGGGCCTAATGAATATAAGAGCTTGAATTTGGGGAGGAATTCTTGGAAACAATATATTCTTTACATAATTACAACTGTTGACTCACAAATTCCCTGTAGCTGTGGTTACCTACACAAGACTTGACAAGATTGAACCTTTTACCATGTGTGAAAGATGAACTTATGAGGTTTTACGCCTTACTGACAGCAAAAAACAAACTGTAGTAGCGTCCTAAGCTGAACCTTTTAGAAAAGTGAAGGTTAGCTGGAGAGCTGGTGAGCTGGTGAGCTGGTGAGCTGGTGAGCTGGAGAGCTGGTGAGCTGGTGAGCTGGAGAGCTGGTGAGCTGGTGAGCTGGTGAGCTGGTGAGCTGGTGAGCTGGAGAGCTGGTGAGCTGGTGAGCTGGTGAGCTGGTGAGCTGGAGAGCTGGTGAGCTAGTGAACTGATGAACTGGTGAGCTGGTGAGCTGGAGAGCTGGTGAGCTGGTGAACTGATGAGCTGGACAGAAGACAGCAGCAACACAGACTTGGAGCAAATGGTCAGATGATAGGTAAAAGCAGATGGTGTGGGTTAGGCAGCCTGAAGGAGAGTAAGAGATTTTTGAGTCAAAACCAGCTATTCCTAAAACGACATACACATTTGAGTGAGTGTCCCATTTTTCTGATTCCTGCCTGATAGTTTATTTGGGTGAAACCTGCATCAAATGGCAATCATTTTCTGTGTATTTGGGGTTAGATGCTGGAAAATCTTTCCTCACAGGCTTAGCTAAAGTCCACTAAATACACCTACCTTACCAATTTACTGTCATCTTATTCTTTGCTTTGAATGGGATCATTTGTTAAATTGAGTCTGCAATCAAGGGAGAGCGGTGAGAAAGGGGCACAGGTGCAAGCTTCTTCGTTTCATTCTAAATCCCCAAATGCCACCTTCAACCAAGCATGATGTTATATGTATAAACATATAGAACTATAGCAGCTACCTCAGAGGGTAACGGTAAAGAAAAGAACAATTTCTAACTTGCTGAGAGAATATTACCAGGTCCAACATTGTCATTGTGGGCTGAGTCAGTCATGTACTACGAGAAATGTGTTGGTAGGAGTGTAGTGCCTACTTCTGTCCCTAACAACACAGCCGCATTAATTCCAGGAGGTCCTATATAAAAGGGAAGCATCTGCTTGGAAGCCCTATCTTCCCATTCATTAACCACACTTACCTGACCACAAGATGGTCTTTAATGTAAAATTGCATGATGCCACTCTATATTTCCTAAGCATAGCTCGGATAGGACAAGAAACTTTGGTCAACTGAGGCTCAACTGCCTACCAACTAAGGAACCCTTGCCTCTGTAAACAGGGAGTTATGATATAGATGGGCTGCAAAACAAAACGTACCCGCAAGAATTAACCAGGGACAAATGCCTACAGTGTAAAACCACCTCTTTATTCATTGAATGAAACTACATCCAAAGAATGGTCTCCCATGAACTCTAATAGTCTAGGCGCATTATACTAGAATGTCAATATTTCAATGATGATGAATTCCATAGGCCAAGTATCAATCCGGGAACAAGAGTAAAGATGCTGTTAGTGGAGGCCCATGACAGCTGTGAACTTGAACTTCACTACTCCCTGAACTGCTCTTTTAAAAACAACCTTGATTCATCTTGATAAGCAGGCACTGGGGTGGCCAGCTCAGAGAGCAAAGCTTTGAAGTCAGATATGATCATTGCCAATAAATCTGCTCCAGCAACTTAACTTCTAATATAACCCCCAAAGGCAGGTGATATATTTAGATATAAATAGAACTGAATTCGTAGATGGATCTAGAGATACAGTCACTACTGCACTGAAGCGGGACCACTAAATTAATATAGAATAGCTATACAATGAATATTGCAAACTATTAGGACATGTTTCTTGGGCTAGAAAGAAAGGTGCTTTGAAATTTTATTATATTTTAACATCGGTTTGCGTCTGTGGACTGGCTGGTAGAATTTAGTTTTGGTACTGAACAGTTACTTCTTAACAATTCCTTGTTTGGTCTCTGGCATCTGATTGGGCCATGGTTCTTTTGGGCTCCCTTACAGCCACAGAAGATGTAATACCTGATTTAGGGTTTCTACATTCATTTTTAAAGAAAGGTTTATTTGTTTATGTATATGACATATATGCTTGCATGACAGAAGAGGGCATCAGATCCCATTATAGATGGTTGTGAGCTGCTATGTGGTTGCTGGGAATTGGACTCAGGATCTTTGGGAGAGCAGCCAGTGCTCCAACCACTAAGCAATCTCTCCAGCTCCATACATTCATCATTCGAAAGACCACATAAGACCAAGCAGAGAAGATAAGTAGTCAGGAACCATGTCTCTGTCCCTCTTATCATTACCTTCCTGCCCTGGTAGCATCAGCTTTGAATTCCTATTTGTCCATCATGATGCCAAAATTTAACTCTATACAGCATACAAATCATTGAATCTGACTCAGGCTGCCTCTCTTCCCTTGACTCCTAACCAGGGGTAATTTCTGGGACCCCTGAACCCAACCCTCATGTCAGCCTTTTCTCAGAGCTTCCTGACTACCTCATATAAATTTGATCTTCTCCTTGGTAACATCTTTCCATGAAGCCTTCTCCAATAGCAGGCAGCTTTTCTATTTTCAACATTTCATAATTTAGAGTGGGGGAGGTGACCTATCAAGTGACACTACAAGCTACTAGCATCTAAATTTATATATAATTACTTGGTGCTAGGCATTTCTCTGGATTAATTCTCCTATCACTATAAGGCACATATGCCCCATGCCTATTTTCCTGCTGTGTTTGTGGCTCTGGGATGATAACTGGTCACAGACAATGTCAGAGCCTAGTATTTAACCAAAGTCCATTGTCTTAATGACTGTTATACCATTACTCATCATTTATTGAAGAGTCCATTCATCAGATGACTGCCTTCCTCATTCCTGTTCTTTTTGTCAATCTCAGTAACTTCATACGGTATAGAAAATGTGTCACCATCAAGTTCTTTCATTTTCTTGATGCCATCTTTCCCCACCATCCACTTTCCTAAGCACACAGTGGAGTTCATCATTTCTAGTAATGGCTCTGTCATGAAAATCTAACTTTCAAGTACCAGCCCCCTGTTTGGTCACAAGCACTCATATTTTCTTTAAAAATACTTCCACTCTCGAAACCAATTGTCCTACCACAGCGTGGCATTTCATTCCCCTAACCTTGCACCATCAGCTCCACTACTACATACTCCTGTACACACGCTCCATGTCTTTCCCCTTTACTCCCCAGGCTTTCCCTCAGGAAACTGTAATCCCAGGTGAGTCTAGCTCTTTTCCCACACTTCCAACCCTGTGCAGCCACTCTCGAGACAACGTGCAGCTATAGTCACTTGAGCTTCTGACAGCTATTTTCTTTGTCACCTTCGCAGTTCTATATTGGTGGTCAGTTACCCCTCTACATCTCAAAAATGACCATTTTAATAACTTGTTTCTCCATAAGCATGAAGAATCGCCTATTTTTGCATTGCCTGTTTAGTTCTTTCCTCTTATCAGCAAAGTATGCAGACTCCATGAGAGGAAACCATCCCCATTTTCCACTTTTAAACTTTAAAATTGACTACACCCACGCTCATGTATTCTTTCTTTTTCTGCAGCAAAGATCATCTACACTCACAATATAATTAATCCCAAGTATCATTTAGAAATAAAACTATATATGAAAAAAAACTTAAAAAAAACCCATCCATCCAAAGTTTTCAAGTATCTCAATGGCAGTTTCATCATTGTTTCCATCTAAGGATCTATATCAGTAGTACTTTCTCCCAAGATAATTGTTTACCCATCAACATGACTGATCGAAGAAATAAGTAATAGATGTAACATCTTTACTTTCTTATTGGATTTCTAAAATGAATTCAACATTTCTCAGCGTATTGAACATTTAAATTATTAATCACATACATAGTCCAAAAGCACAGCCAAAGTAGGCCACTTATAACACAGAGAGCAAACTATATCCCAATGTCTGATGTCTCTAATGACAGTCCAGGAAAGAAAGGAGAAAGCTGTCTACACAAACCACCTAAGACAAACAAGAAAAAAAATACACTAATATCTGCTTACATTTAAAGATGCAAAGGGTTGTTAACAAAATTTTATAATTTTATCCTATAGACATTTTGATATTATTTATAATTTCTTCCAAGTTCTCACTCTATTTTTTACAAAACAAAGTCATTAGTTGAGTTCAAGCAAAAGACATTATGGTTCTTTAATTTTCACATCAGCGTCACAGTTTACCATGTAAGACTAATGCTTGCCTAAAGGCAACCGTCTTCACCTTGTGAATATGTCTAAGAGGCTGATGGGATACTTCAGTCAACTTGGCTGGAAAACTTCATATTAACATTCACTCTTTCTTCCTTTCTACTTCTCATCTCAACAAAGAAGGACTCTGGAGACTCAGAAAATGCTGTTTATAGGAAGAATACATGAAGATCATAATTTACTAAGAGAGATAGGACATTCACATAGCATACAAATGCACATACAAAAAAAATAAATCTGAGATGATGATTTGACACAGCTGGTATTAGGTACTGAATGAATGTAGAGAGCCTACAAACGCCATTACAAGATGGCGCCGGTATCTTGTAAAGTTGATAAACAACCTCTGTTGCACATGCGCTTGGGCAAGAGACAAGCCCAGGAGTCACACCATTCGGGTACGTCATATGGCCTGACTGGCCTCTGCCAATCAGGAACCAACACGCCTCCCAGTAGGGTATAAAAACCGTGCCATTTGGGGGCTTGGGGTCTTCCTCCATCCACTGCTGAAATAAACGCTTGCTGCAGAAGAATCCTGGTGTCCGTGTGCGTTCTTGCAACCCGCAAATGAACATATCCATGAATTACCTGTACCTGATGAGCTAACAAACTTCTTTGTTCTTTGAAATGTCTTGTACTCAATTTTAAATCTTCCATTAATTTTTTTAACCCATGTCCTGACACCGTCACTCTCATAGGGATTTCTATAATTCCTTCTTGGCAAGATTCTGATTATCCAATTCATGTTATCAGTTCACTGATAAAATGTCCTTCCCCAGGCATTACTCCTGCTCAAAAACAGTGTAAATCTTCTCACTTCAGACCTTGCACAATAATCAACTACATGTTTAGTTTTAAGATATGTCAGATCCTAGGCATAACCTGCCATTCTTTCCCATGAAACTCTGACTCCTTTATCTAAAACAATCACTAGCCTTCCAGACATCTGAACTCCTGTTGTCTCTCAACCTCCTAAAGGTCGTTTTTGCCTTGCTGAAGAAGCATTCCTCAGAACACACTAAATTTCAATCTCTCCTTCAAGGCTAAGTGCCATTCTCTTCATATCAACTTCCCTATGCCTGCTCCTTTGTTTGCCTCACTCCCTCTATACTCCTGTGTCACCCAAGACGTGCCCCAGATAGAGCCGCACACAAGCTCACCCTTCAACTTTGGATCTTCCAGGAACTAAGCCCTAGAAACAAAGAGGCATTTCTATATTCTACAGTACGTATGTACACAGTGATGAGTAATAACAGGAATTTATTAAATATCCAGAAATTTGTAAGCTATATTTTGCTAACCTCTATTTCTTTTTTGTTTTTAAATTTCATTTTTAATCACTTTACAGAGTGATCCCAGTCCCTACCCTCCTCTTCTCCCAGTTCTGTCCTCACATCCTCCTCCTTTTCATCCCCTCTTTTTCTTCTCAGAGAATGGGAGGCCACTAAGGAGTACCACCCTACCCTAACACCTCAAGTCGTAGCAGGACTAAGCAGATCTTTTTTTTTTTTTTTTTTTTTTTTTTTGCAAAACACATGAAGATCTTTTTATTACAAATCCTTACAAGCTGCAGCTTGGGCTCACACACCCCGCCACCGAAACAATGAGAGCCAAGAGCCCCAAAAGCAGATCTTCTTTAACTGAGGCCAGACAGGCATCCCAGCTAGGGGAAAGAGATACAAAGGCAGACAACGAGTTAGAGACAACCTGTACTCCACTGTTAGGAGACCCACATGATGACCAAGCTGCACATCTGCTACATATGTGTAGGAGTCTAGGTCTGGCCCATGCACACTCTTTGGTTGGTGTTTCAGTCTCTATGAGATCTATAGTTTACTCTGTAGGTCTTCTTGTGGTGTCCTTGACCCCTCAGGCATCCTCAATCTTTCCTCCCTCTCTTCCACAAAACTCCCCAAGCTTAGCATATTGTTTGGCTTTGGGTCTCTTCATCTGTTTCCATCAGCTGCTGGATGAAGCCTCTCAGAAGACAGATATGCTAGGTTTCAGTCTACAAACATAGCAGACTATCATTAATAGTGTCAGGTGTTGGCTCTCTTTCATGGAATGGGTCTCATGTTGGGCCATTGGTTTGACATTCCCTCAATCTCTGCTACATCTTTATCCTTACACGTCTTATAGGCAACACACATTTAGTATTGAAGGTTTTATGGGTGGCTTAGTGCCCCCTTCCCTCCACTGGGAGTCCTTTCTAGAAGGTGGTGACTTCAGGCTCCATGTCCCCCCACTGTTAGGGATCTCAGATAGGGTCACCCCAATAGACTCCTGGAGGCCTCCCCTGTTCCAGAGATGCTTCCCTACTGATTTACAGTCCCTCTCCAGTTTCTCCCCTTCCCATGTCCCCCACTCCACCTTTACTCTCTCCACATCTGATCTCCACCCCTACTATGCTTCCCACCCCGTCTACCACACAGCCCCTTCCCTTAATCTACCTCAGATATCTATTTTATTTTCTCTTCAATTATTCAAATATCCTCCCTTGGCCCTCCTTGTCTTCCTTGGGTCTGTGGGTTGTAGCAGGGTTATACTGAACATTATGGCAAATGTCCACATATAAGTGAATAAATGCCATGCCTGTCTTTCTGGGTGGTTACCTCACACAGGATGTGTGAACTTTTCTAGTTCCACCCATTTGTCTGTAAATTGTATGATGTCTTTTTAAAAAATAGCTGAGTAGTATTCCATTGTGTAAATCTATCACATTTTTTTCTATCCATTATTCAGTTGAGAGACATCTAGGTTGCTTCCAGTTTCTGGATATTATGAATAAAGCTGCTATGAACATATTTGAACAAGTGTTCTTGTTGTATGATGGAGAATCTTTTGGGTCTATGCCTAGGAGTGGCATAGCTTAGCCTTAGGGTAGATCTATTCCCAAATTTCTAAGAAACATCCAGATTGATTTCTGAAGTGGTTGTACAAGTTTACACTCCCACCAGCAAATGGAGTGGTGTTACCTTTGCTCCACATCCTCATCAGCATGTGCTGTCACTTAAGTTTTTGATCTTAACCATTCTGATGGGTAAGGAGGTTAATTACATCCAAGAAAACACAGGAAATAAATAACTCCATATGAGAAAAAATGAAAGAAGAGATGCACACACATTAATAGTATCAATATGAAAATAACAGAAATTAACAATCATTGGTTATTAATATCTCTCAACAACAATAGATTCACTTCCCCAGTAAAAAGACAGAGGCTAACAGAACAGATGTAAAACAGTAGCCATTATTCTGGTGCATACAAGAAACACATCTCAGCAACAAAGACAGACATTATCTCAGAGTAAAGCTCTGGAAAAAGATTTTCCATGCAAATGGACCCAAGAAGCAAGCTGGATTAATCATTCTAATATGTAATAAAATAGACTTTCAAAAGAGATGGGGGAAGACACTTCATACTCATCAAGGGAAAAAAATCCACCAGGATGATATCTCAGTTCTGAACATTTATGCTCAAATGCAAGGGCACCCACATTTGTAAAACAAACATTACTAAAGTTTAGGTCACACATCAAACATTAATAGTGGGAGACTTCAATACCCCATTCTTACCAATGGACAGGTCAGTAAGACAGAAACTAAACAGAGAAATAATGAAATTAATAGACATCATGAATCAAATGGACCTAACAAATGTACAGAACATTTCACCTAAACACAAAAGAATATACAGTCATCTCAGCATATCACAGAACCTTCTCTAAAATTTACCACATAGTAGGTCACAAAGGAAGCTCAACAGATAAAAAAAATTGAAACAATGCCTTGTATTTTTATCAGACCACCATGGATTAAAGCTGAACTTCAACAACAGAAACAACAGAAAGCCTACAAACTCATGGAAAATGACCAACTCCCTACTTAATGACTACTGGGTGGGGGTTTAAAGAAAGAAAGAAATTAAAGACCTTCTAAAATTCAGTATAAATGAAGATGCAACATATTCACATGGACACAATGAAAACACTGCTAAGACAAAAATTCATAGCACTAAGTGCCTTCATAAAGAAATTGAAGAGATCTCATACCAGCAATTAAAAGCACACCTGAAAGTCCTAGAACAAAAAACCCAAACATACATAAGAGGAGTAGGTGGTAGGAAATAATCAAACTCGGGGTTGAAATCAATAAATTAGAAGCACAGAGAACAATACAAAGAATCCACAAAACCAAGAGCTGGTTCATTGAGAAAATCAACAAGATAGACAAACCCTTAGCCAAACAAATCAAAAAGCAGAGAGACAGTGTCCAAATTAACAAAATCAGAAATTAAAAGGGAGAATTAACAACAGACATTGACAAAATCCAAAGAATCATTGGGTCTTACTTCAAAAACCTGTACTCCACAAAATTGGAAAATCTGAATGAAATTCATGATTATCATGATAGATACTACTTACCAATGTTAAATCAAGATCAGGCAAACGATATAAATAGACCTATAACCCCTAAGGAAATAGAAAATATATTTTCTTTTTAAACACTATTATTATTAATTCTTTGAGAACTTATGTAATATATTCTTAACGTACTCAACTCTCCATAACCACCTTTCCTTCCCACCCTCCACACCCTAACCATTCTACTTTGAGTTTTTTCTTTTCCCTGACTCTTTGGAATTCAGTTTGTATTGCTTAACTAGTCTTGAGAGTGGCACATTTTTAGATAAGTTAAAGGAAAAATACCCATTTAAAAATAATACCATAGAACATTACATAAGTACATAGAACAAAATAGGTCTACATCTTTAATTTAAAGGATCTTCTGGATTTCTTGAAAGAATCCAATAGTGTGAAAATTATAGTTTATCCCTCCCCATCATATTTTTCCTGTATCAAGAATGTTAGCCATATCCTAGATTCAGTAATAAGAGCAACACTAAGAAAAGGGTTATGAAGCTCGAAGAACAGAGAATGCACTGCGCTGAATCTCTTGATTTACTTTGTGCGTTAGGCAAAGCCAGACAGTAAGGTTTCCTACATTACCATGCTGAGCACAGGCCCTGAACATAAGTACTCAATAAATTCTTGTTCAGCCATTGAGGTTTTGAAAATTCACTGAAGATTCCATGCCTGAAATATGCACACAACATCTCCAACATTAGATCTGAGTGTCTCCCAAGGAGATTCCTCATGATAATGCTGATGGTAACATTATGGAAAGCTGGCACCTGAATCACCCGTTTTTAGATTTTATTGTTATAAGAAGCAGGAGGCCATGAGCCTGATGAATGAACTTTCAGTGATTTCTTTTGGGTCTCAAAAAAAAAAAAAACCTAAATACTAAACCAAACCAAACAAAAAACAAATAAACCAAAAAACATTTCCAAAGCAAGAAGCAGTATCTGTTCTATTTACCCTTCAGATGGAAGCACAGACCTGCAGAAAACACCACTCAGGACAAAGAAAGCAAGGTAGAAGCCACTCTCTCTTTAGGCAGCAACTACCTTGCCTATGTGTAAATAACAAGAGATGACAAAATAGCAAACCTAAGGCTGAACAGAACTTCTTGATATGGCTCATGATTCTTTCTTCAGCATGTCCACTCATTGCTAAGCAGATGCCTTTAATACAGTTCCTTAAAAATTTGAGTGTTTCTTGGTGTTTTGCATCAGATCACAATTTGCCTTGCTACAGCTCTCCAGCCATAATCCCAGCCTTGAATTACCAAGCAATAGACACTGTACATTCCCCTCTTTTTTACGACAGGCATTTTAAATGACTAGTGTGCTCCTTGGGCTTTCCCTTCAACATCTCCCTTTGTGGCAATGTGCCCTTCTGTTTTGACAAGACTCTTTGTATTAGAAGTTTGCCCTTGAATCTCTTAACAGGCTTTCAGCCAAAGGTGAGAGGAAACTAGCCTCGTGTTGGCTTAAAGCTGGACTGACAACTCCAACCTCAGAGCCATTTAGACAGTATAGCAGGGGTTCCGGGTCCACTCCCTGCGGTTTGCTCCTCTTCGCCTCCATCTCTGTGTTAACGTTCCCTCCAGACTGACTTCCCTCCTAGGCCTTGGATGCCTGCCAGCAG
Source organism: Pachyuromys duprasi (assembly GCA_028658305.1). NCBI lineage: Eukaryota > Metazoa > Chordata > Mammalia > Rodentia > Muridae > Pachyuromys > Pachyuromys duprasi. The sequence continues at coordinate 64,585,601 of CM053744.1, forward strand.
CAATTAGTGCTGCCTGTGCCTCATTCAGCAAGAGAGGCAGGTTGTCTCCCATTAACTGCTGGGGAAGGGGGGCGGGCAGTGAGGTTTACATCAATTGGCTACTTCTGAACCAATCCCTAAAACCAGAGGCATGCTATGCACTGATAAGCTTAAGTCTGCACTAATTAAATCAATTAGACTGCAAGGGAAGATGGGATTTTGTTTTGTTTTGTTTTGTTTTTGGTTAGCATTTGCTTCCACTTGAAGTTAAGGTCAAATGAGGTTCATGTATGAATTATTTATTGCTCATATTAAGGTAGGTGGAAAGGATGTTGGGGAAAGAGATCCTCTGTCTAACATGAATTTGGATTGTATGTAATAGTAGGGAGGAGGGGGACCTACCAGTGGTCAAATTCAGTGAAGTATTAGAAAACACTCATTCCTATTGCCATATCTCTCTTATTGGACATGGTCCTCTGTTGATGCATTTACCATGGTCAACCTTTTTTTCTTTTTTGAGAGGAAGAGTATGTGAGGGAGCTTTGAGTTTGTACTTAAATACCAGTACCTAACTCTGTTTCTAATTCTGCTTTTGTCTGTTTGGTATTAACTTTTAAAGCCCAAACATATTATTATATAGCAGATTATAAAAATCAAAACTGTTGATAATATCTTCTGCTGAATCTCAATTTCTTTTTCATGCTTTGGCCTAGCTACTAAAATTCTTTTGAATTCTGTTTCTTTCGGTATATCTGCTTACTCTTTCCACATGGATGTCTCCTCGGCCAGATTAGATTATAAAATATAACTGAAGCAGGGCTGAGGATGAAGCTGTGAGACACAACAGAAGAAACATACCTGTCAGCAAACCTCAAATTAGGAATTGCAAGCCCAGCTGTATTCTGCCTGGCTCTATCAGCCAGTTACATTTCTATCCTTCTCCACAAGGACACGTGAGCGATTTCATAAAGAATCCTTACCTAGACACAAATATTACCTCTCAACCTTCTGAAATTTCCCAGGCTACTCAACCTACAGAAAATTAAATAAGGCTAATTTAGTAGCAATGCTTTTAGTGCACTTAGACTGGATCTGGGAGGTAGTCTCATTATTTCCTAAGCACTCTCAATTTCTTGTTAGAGTAATCCATTCTAGAATGTATTAAAGATCAACATTGCTGATCTAATACTTTCCAGAACTTATACATTTTACCCTTTGAGAGAACCGGGGATTATTCACTCAGATCACATCTCCTGACAAATCCATGTTCCTCTGTGATTCTGCAATTACTGCCAATCATTTGTGATTACATCTCTAAGTCCATTGGACACCTTGGAACGGGAGTTTTCTACGGCCGTGAACTTGAATTCATTTAAGATGCATAGTATCTTGTGTTCTTTTTCTTTTTCTTTTTTCCTGGGACTTCACATCTGATCATGTTCTTCTCATCACTCTGCTTCGATGATAACTTTGCCACAGTGGCAAGGACAGATGGAAAATAAAAGCAGCTGATTCTTCTTTCTGCCTACAGTTGATTCTCAAGAGGGCACACAATTACTCAAGAGACCAACCTTTCAGTGTTTCTGCAAACCTAGACTGGGTTAATTGAGGTAGGAAATGGCCTGGGGTCCGATACTGCGTAAGAGTGAAGACGGGCTCAGCGTCAGCCTCCATTACCCTCTGCTTCAAGACTGTGAGTACCAGGTGACCAGAAGCCTCAGGTTCCACTGCCATGCCTTCCTCACCGTAATGGGCTGCGCTCATCGAGCCATCGGCCAAATAAACCTTGTTTTCCTTTAGCAACTTTTGTCAGGTTATGTTGTCATGGCAAACGTGAAGAGTAACTAATACTTTTCCTCTAGTTAACCTCCCATTATCTTTACTGAGCAGTGGGGTAATCCATTACACTGACATTTATCCAGTATGCTGGTAATTGTGATTCCTTACCTTTCTGCAAGTCTCTCTGTACATTGGAAAAATGTCCACCCTTCTTGTATTTAATGTTTATTCATCTATCATACTTTAGATATAGTCTCTTTAAGAAGCCTTCATTAGTAATCTTAGTTTTTCCATTAATTAATTATTTAATTAACTTTATATCCCAAATGCTGCTTTCCTTACTTTCTCTCTCCCAGTCCCTCCTTCTCAACTTACCTCACCCATTTCCCTTTCCTTTCTTCTCAAAGAAGGGAAGACCATTCATAATGTCACACACACCCCCATTTGGCATATCAAATTGTAGTAGGACTAGGTGCATCTTCTTTTATTGAGGCTAGACAAGGTAGCCCAGTTAGGGAGAAGAGTTCTAGAGCCAGGCAACAGAATTAGAGATAGACCCTGCTCCTGCTGTTAGAGGTCCCACATGAAGACCAAGCTGCACATCTGTTACATGTACATAGGGGGCCTAGGTCCATCCTACACATGCTCTCTGGTTGGTGGTTCAATCTCTATGATCCCCTATGGGCCGAGGTTAGTAGATTCTGTAGATTTTCTTATTGTGGCCTTGACTTCTCTGGCTCCTTCAATCTTTCCTCCCCCTCTTCCCCAGGATTCCCTAATTTCCACCTAATTTCCAAGTTTGGCTGTGAGCCTCTGCATCTATTTCCATCAGCTGCTGGCTGAACCCTCTCAGATGACTATGAAAGTATTTTTTATTAGCCTGAGGTAATTGTCTACTCAGAGGCTTACTGCCTTCATCTGCCCTGTCCTGAAAGCTTCTAACTCCATATAATCTTTTTTAGGCCTATAATGTTATCAACCTTTGAAAATGACTTCTAAATAAGCTCACCATTTCTAGCTCTTTCTGAACTCTGGCTGGCTGGTTCAATTCAGCTGTCTGGTGCAAACTCCTTTCCAAAGTGGTTTCTCTCAACTTCTGATTGAATTGTTCTTCTTGGCCTCAAACTCTAGCAATCTGTTCTAATCTTCTTATTCCTTCTCATTCTCTGGCTCATTCTGTCTTCACCTTTATCTAGCTTTTTCTCTCTTTAACCTGTCTCAGTAAAACTCTCCCAATAAAACTCCTCTCTCTCCCTCTGTGCTACTTTCTCTTAAGTTGCCTCTCCTCCCACCCTGTTCTCCTGTGAGTTGGGCATGTCCTATTCTGTCAACTCTTTTCTGCCTCTCAATTAAACATAATGTTCAAACATGTGTGCGTCATTCTACAAACTAACCTTACCTTAACTGTTTGGGTTTAAAGGTGTGTATTAAAGGCCTATCTACATTTTAACCATATCCCAAAGACCAAGAAGGTCTTTGAATGTGATCAGAGCAGCCGTATCGCTAGAATAAAATTCCTCTACAGATAACAGTTATACTATCCTCCTGTCTGCAAGTATTGGAGAAATTATTAATAGTGTCAGGGGTGGGCTCTCTCATAGCATGGGACTCAAGTTGAGCCAGTCATTGGTTGGCCATTCCATCACTTTCTGTTCCCTCTTTACGCTCTTTTACCCTGTAGGAAAGATTGTGGGTCAAAGGTTTTGTGGCTGGGTTGGTTTCCTTATCTCTCTCCATTGGAAGACTTGCCTGGTTACAGATGTTTCATGTTCCACATCCCCTATTGCTAGGAGTCTTAGCTAAGGTCACCCTCATATATTCCTCGTATTTTCCATAGTCCTAGATTCCTAGCTTGTCCCAGAGATGCCCCCATTGATTCCAGTTCTCTTTCACATTTCTCTCTCCCACCCCCGATACTTGATCCCTCCTGCTCCCCTCCCCACCCTCTCTCCCCCCTAGATTCCTTCCTCCATCCATCCCCCATACCTATTTTATTTCCCCTTCTCAGCAAGAGTCAAGTATCCTCCCTTGGGTACTACCTGTTATTTAGCTTCTTTGTGTCTGTGGATTATAGTGTGGCTATCCTAAACTTTATGGCAAATATTCACTTTAAGTGAGTACATACCATGTGTGTCTTTCTCACTCTGGGTTACCTCACCAAGGATGATTATACAGCTATACTGCTCCTGAGCATATAACCAAAATATCTCCACCAAACCACAAGGAGACTTGTTCAACTATGCTCATAGCAGCTTTATTCATAATAGCCAGAAACTAGAAAAAAACTCAACCAAAGAATGGACAAATATACGGTACATTTACACAAAGGAATATTACTCTGCTTTAAAAAATGACATCCCCTATTTTCAATATTATTCCCAGCCCTCTGTCGAAGGCTTGGTTGTGAGTCTTAATATCTGCTTTGGTACATTGCTATATTGATTCTTTCAGAGGCCCTCTTTGGTATGCTCCTGTCCTGTTGCTTGTTTTCTCCTCCATTTCCACAAAGACCAAATTGATCAGGGCACAGGGGTCTTTTATGAGACAGTTTCTCCAACCAAGGACCATGTATGGATATGGCCTAGAACCCCCGCTCAGACCGATATGGCCCATGGTAGCTTGGTGTCCAACTGAAGACCCTCTAGTAAGGGGAACTGGGACTGTTTCAGTCATGAACTTGATGGCTGGCTCTTTGACCCTCCCCCATACATGCCAGGGAGTAACAGCCTGGCTAGATCCCAGAGGAGGACATTGCAGCTAGCCCTGAGGAGACAAGATGAACTGGGGTTGGATGGAAAGGGAGGAGGTCCTCCCCTGTTGGTGGACTTGGAGGGGGCTGGGAGGAGATGAGGGAGGTATGGGGAGAGTGGGAGGGAATAAGGGAGGAGCTATGCCTGGGATGCAAAGTACCTAACCTGTGATTAATACAAAAATAAATAAACTGCATTTAAAAATGACATCATGAAATTTGCAGCCAAATGGATGGAACTAGAAAAGAACTCTAAGTTTTTATCTCACTCTTCCTGAGCTGCTTTAATGGGGGATTTAGTATTATATTGTGTCTGCCTGATTAGCCTTCTGCATGTCTCATTTGGCTGTCAGTAGCTGGAGGGTAGACATGTTTTCTTATGCTTCTCTGCAGAGAAATTCATGGTGGTTGACACCACATACTAGCTTAATTAATATTAGTAATTATTGAGTTATTTAAATATGTATGGTTCTTGTAAATTTAGCAGTTTTCCCAGTCTTATATTTCTTTAACCAAAGATTCTTTTACTAATGCCAGAGAACATGTTTCCCTAACAATCAAACCTTAGTCTGTAGTAATGATTTCTCTGTAATTTTTCCCAGTAAAAATAATCTGAGATGTTCACTTTCACAGGAAGCTCCTGTGTCTGTTTCTTTCCTGTTGTCCCAGAGCAGAGCACTGAATTGCTCTGTAATGGATATAATCTCTTTCATGATTATGAATGCTTTCAAAACTGTCTTGTCTGAAACTTAAAACTCACTTGCAATCCTGTTCTTGCTGCACTGCACACTTTCCATCACTTTCTGCTCATGCTTTCCTCTCTCTTACTGAATACTTAGATGAGAGCAGGAAGCACTACCGATGTCACACCCTGAATGCCGTCCTGTCCTGAGATATCCTCTGCCAGAGTGGCCAAGTATTTTTTAATTTTTGCTTGTAAGTCACTTTGGGTCATGGTGCTTTAGCACAGCAAGGAAAGTAACTAACACACTTCTCCATCCCTGTTCCTGAAGTTCTTGCTACTCTCTGAAAGCCGATGTGTCACACTTTCTGTTTTTTTATTGTTAAACTAATTTATTGTCATCGTTTAAATTCAACCCAGTCGGTCTGTTTCTTAAACTCATTTGCAGTTTTTTCTTTTTTAATTTTAATTTTTTATATTAATTAGTTTATTCACTTTGCATCCCAGCTCCCCTCCCCTCCCAATCTTACCCTCCCTTCCTCTTCTCCTCCCATGCCCTTCCTGCAGTTCACTGATAAGGGAGTCCTCTTCCCCTTTCATCTGACTCTAGCCTATTGGGTCTCATCAGGACTGGGTGCATTGTCTTCCTCTGTGGCCTGGCAAGGCAGTTCCCCCCTCAGGGGGAGGTGTTCAAAGAGCCAAACACTGAGTTCATTTTAGAAACAGTCTCTGTTTCCCTTACTAGGCTGCCATGGGCTATATCTGAGCAGGAGTTCTAGGTTATCTCCATGAATGGTCCTTGTATATTTCTCTCTACATGCTTGTCTTCTCATCTCACATAATGCCTTGCAAAACTATGCTTACAGAATTCTAGAACTCATGTAGTCAAAAGTCAAACTATCCACATTCTTCCCATAATCTAATTTCAAGGACCAACCATATGCTCAGGTACATCACAGCTTGACCCTACATATTCAAACCAGTACTCACTCTCTATCAGTTAATTTCCTTGTTGTAAGTCAAAATACCTGACAAAAACAATGTAGGAAGGAAGAGGTTATTTTGGATTGGTACTGTCCATTATGGTAGGGAAGTTACAAAGGCAGGAGCTTGAGGCAGCTGGTCGCACTGTAACCCCCAGTGAGAAAGTATAGAGCTAAGAAAGCTAATCTGAGTTCACTCTCTCCTTTCTATTCAGCCAGTCTAACACCTCAGTTCCTGTTATGGTGGTAATGAAAAGTCAGGGTGTCTTTTCCCATCCCAAAGCCCAGTGCCTCTCACTGACATGCCCTTGGTGATTCTATGTCCTCTCAATTCGACAACTACTTCAGCTCAAAATAATGTTTCTTTTGAAACATAAAATATATAAAGAACTACAGAAGTTGAAAAGCAACAAATCAAGCAATCCAATTAATAAATGGGGAACAGAGCTAAACAGAGAACTGTTGATAGAGGAATACCGAATGGCAGAGAAACACTTAAAGAAATGTTCAACATCATTAGCCATCAGGGAAATGCAAATCAAAACGACCCTGAGATTTCACCTTATACCCATCAGAATGGCCAAGATCAAAAACTCAAGTGATAACACATGCTGGAGAGGTTGTAGAGAAAGGGGAACCCTCCTCCACTGCTGGTGGAAATGGAAACTTGTACAACCACTCTGGAAATCAATCTGATGCTTTCTCAGACAACTAGGAATAGTGCTTCCTCAAGATCCAGCTATACCACCCCTAGGCATATATCCAAAAGAAGTTCAAGTATACAATAAGGACATTTGTTCAGCCATGTTTGTAGCAGCTTTATTTGTAATAGCCAGAAGGTGGAAACAACACAGATGCCCCTCAACTGAGGAATGGATACAGAAATTGTGGTACATTAACACAATGGAGTACTACTCAGCAATAAAAAACAAGGATGTCATGAAATTTGCAGGCAAATGGTGGGATCTAGAAAAGATCATTCTGAGTGAGTTATCCCAGAAGCAGAAAGACACACATGGTATATACTAACTCATATAGACATATAAAATAGGATAAACCTACTAAAATCTGTACACCTAAAGAAACTAATCAAGAGGGAGGACTCTGGCTAAAATGCTCAATCCCCAGCCAGAAAGGCAAAGCAGATGGACATCAGAAGAATAAAACAGGAAACAAGTTAGGAGCCTACCACAGAAGGCACCTGAAAGGCTCTGCCCTGCAGAATAACAAAGCAGATGGTGAGACTTATGGCCAACTGTTGGGCAGAGTGCATGGAATCTTACGAAAGATGTGGGAAATAGTAAGATAGGGAGAGGACAGGAGCTCCACAAGGAGAGCCACAGAACCAAATAAATCTGAGCACAGGGTCTTTCCTGAGACTGATACTCCAACCAAGTAGCATGCATGGAGAAAACCTAGGACCCCTGCACAGATGTAGCCCATGGCAGTTCAGTGTCCAAGTGGGGTCCATAATAATGGGAACAGGGACTGCCTTTGACATGAACTGATTGGCCTGCTCTTTGATCACCTCACCCTGATGGGGGAGCAGCCTTACCAGGCCACAGAGGAAGACAATGCAACCATTCCTGATGAGAGGGATCAGAAGGAAGGCAAGGAAGACCTCCCCTATCAGTGAACTTGGGGAGGGGCATGTGTGGAGAAGGGGGAAAAAAGGTGGGATTGGGAGGGGAGGGGGGAAGGGTTTATGGGGGATACAAAGTAAATAAAGTGTAATTAATAAAAATTAAAATAAAATTAAAAATTGAATTAATAAAAACAAAACAAAAAATATCTGATAATATACATATCAGAAAACATACTCATGTGTAGTATATTACTACATGTGAAAACCAAAGTGTGATCATTTTTGCAAAGAAAAAATCAAATAAATTTACTGATTTGAGGTGTTCTTAATAAATCCATTTCAAACATTAAGACAAGTTTAGTGTTTTGAAACCCTGAAGCATGCTTAACGCAAATGAACTTGGTAAAGTGTACATAATTTTTAGGTTTCCTGCTTAAGGAAGGGCAGTTCCCACTAACATACTTTTCTTCAATGGTGACCCATCCTTAATGTATTCTCCTATAGCACCTGTTAAGTATTTTATTATAATTTTAAAACTACCAGTAGCTTCAAAATTAAACAAAGCCACACAGTAATATTTCAGGTTTGTAAATGTGCTTTGAAACAAAGAAATTATGGAAATATTTTTGGGTGCTCATTTAGAAGTGTCACTGTTTTTCTTCTGTTTCTGCACTAGCTATGTAGTAATTGTCTTGATTACTGCCCAGATTAAATGCACCGTGCTCTGGCAATTTTTTTCCCCCAAACTATTTTGGGCTATGTTGAAATAATTGATGATGAACTTTCCTGACCACAGTTTTAAATTGAACTAATCAGTCAAAGAGCATTTTATAAGTAACAGCAGTTGACTGAGGTACAGGGATATCTGTTTCCTTGATTAGGAATTATTAGAAAATTTGTTGTTGATTGATACAACTGAGAGCTGCAGCACGGATATTTCTGTAGTGTTCTGTAATCAAATGTAATGACAGGTCCTATGATAGAAGACTTCAAAACACATCATCTTTAATTTTTTAAATGTATTATTAATATGTTCATATTTTAACTTGTATGCAGCACACAAAGAGAAACAATTCTGGCATTATAATGCAACAATAACACAGCAGTAGATGGTGATGAGGAGACCCAGTGTTTAGGAGTGCTTGCAGGGGACCTGGGATTGGTTCTCATCATTCACGTGGAACATCTCCCAACTGCCTACAAGGGTACCTTCAGGAACATCCAATGCCTTATCCTGATACATGGACACACTCCGGTGTATCTGGTGCATGGACACACTCAGGCACATACACATAAAACAGTATAAGTAAATACATATTCCAAAAAATAGTTATGCCTATTGTTTTTATTTCATATTCTCAAAATAAATATATGTCATATTTATAAGAAATCATGTGCTATAGTAATTTTTGTGTTATTTTAGTAATATTAATAAATCCCTCCTTCAAGTGCTAAGGCAACCATGAATTATTCATACAAACTGAAGTAAATCACCAAATCTCTAGGTTGAAATTTTTTTCTGTAAGAATTCAGACACCCAAGCAGAGCACAATAGTATAAATACCTACAATTACAACACTTGTATGACTGAAGCAGAAGGTCAGCAAGTTTGGAGGCCAGCAAGACCACACAGAAAATTCTAGATCAGAAAATTCTAGATCAGAACAGATTACCTAGCAAGACTGACTCAAAATAACAAGAAAAAAATATAGACTCACCAAAATTCTAATTCACAAATGTTTTAATAAAGAGACCTTGAATTACTTTCAAAATATCCCTAAACTAGGGTAAACTTTGTTCTTCTGTAAATATTTTTATTTTAATTTTTATTAATTACACTTTATTCACTTTATATCCCCCATAAGCCCTTCCCTCCTCCCCTCCCAATCCCACCATCTCTCCCCCTTCTCCACACATGCCCCTCCCCAAGTCCACTGAAAGGGGAGGTCTTACTCTCCTTCCTTCTGATCCTAGTCTATCAGCTGTCATCAGGAGTGGCTGCATTGTCTTTCTCTGTGGCCTGGTAAGACTGCTCCCCCATCAGGGTGAGGTGATCAAAGAACAGGTCAATCAGTTGATGTCAGAGACAGTCCCTGTTCCCATTACTATGGAACCCACTTGGACACTGAACTACATGGGCTACATCTGTGCAGGGATTCTACGTTTTCTCCATGCATGGTTGGAATACCAGTCTCAGGAAAGACCCCTGTGCTCAGATTTTTTGTTTTTTGGTTCTGTTGCTCTCCATGTGGAGCTCTTGTCCTCTCCTTATCTTACTGTTTCCCACATCTTTCATAAGATTCCATGAACTCTCCCCGACAGTTGGCCATAAGTGTCAGCATCTGCTTTGATATTCTGCAGGGCAGAACCTTTCAGAGGCCCTCTGTGGTAGGCTCCTAACTTGTTTCCTGTTTTATTCTTCTGATGTCAATCTGCTTTGCCTTTCTGGCTGGGGATTGAGCATTTTAGCCAGAGTCCTTGAGATGACTCAGTGGTTAAGAGTGTTGTCTGTTCTTCCAGAGGACCTGGGTTCAATTCCCAGCACCCACATGACAGCTCACAACTGTCTTTAATGCCAATTCCAAGGGATCTACTACCTTCACACTAATGCACTAAAAATTAAATAAATTAACTTTGTTCTTAACAACAATAAAAACTCATTAGGCAAATATGGCTTTTTATACATGAACACAAATTCAATAAGGAATGAATTAGGGAAAAGGGAAAAATCACTGAAAAAGTGAATGAAAGAACAAATGAATAATGAGTTAAAATCAGAATATTAGTTTTAGTCTACACTAATATATATTGTAAAGTCTGGGGGGGTTGCTGATTTTTTTATTCATTTCAATGGTCTTTAACCATTTAAGAGGAAATTAACAGTTACTTCTTAATCACAAATTCAAAAAGACAGTATTTTTATTCCTCAAAGTAGGTCACATATATTAACAAAATGATCCTTAGAACCTGTGAATGTGAAATGAACCTCATAGGCTTTTATGTGTCTTAACACTTGGTCCCCAACTGTTTATGTTGCTTGAGTTTGTGGACACTGTGGGAAGTGGAGGCCTAGTTGGAGGAAGTGAGTTATTTGTGATCAAGCCTTGAGGTAGTATTCAAAGAACTGTAGAATGTACCTGCAGACAAATCCAAATGGAAACTTCAGAATAATTTAACAGTCGGTAGCTTTGCAAGGCAAGAAAACAGAAAAATTGAACTCTTGCATCTATAGTATTGGTTAAGGTTTCTTAAAGAGGGAGTACATTCCAGGGTATTTTAGATTTCTGAAATAGTGGTCCAAAGATTTCTATAGACAGTGTACAATTCCACAAAAACATGGGTAGTGCCAAACTGATAGTTTTCAGTTAAAATTGCTCTTCAAATTTTATTACACTTGTATCTCATTCCCTCTTTTGCCTGATTTTTCTAGTGTTTCCATTTAGTAATTTTCTTTAAATTTTAGAAGTTCTAGGTAATTGTGTCTTCATTGTTCCAGGACTTTTTTCTGTAACTTTCTAGAAAAGCTTCAATGTAAAGAATGATTGTTGCATGTTCTTCCATGTCTCCCAACTTGTGTTTTCTCATCCCTTTTCCTTCAAAGATTATAATGACGGTTTTTCTGAATTCTGTTTCCCATTCCTCGAATTCTTTTACTTGCTTGTATTTACATTCCTACTTTAATCCATCAATTGATCTGCTTATTCTAGTTTTCTTTCAAAGTTTGTTATCCTACTCATGTTTCCTAATGCCTTTTGGTCATGCTGAAGATCAAAGCCAGGAACTTGAACACGTTTAACCACCATGCTTTGTCTCATTCTTTCTCCATCATCTTCTGTAAGAATATCGATACTTCCTGTCCTTATTTAGACTTTCGGTGATAACTGCGTTAAGTAACTCTATGTTATCTGATGCAAGGTAGGTGAACACCCTTTAGAATTTAGGTTTCCTGACTTTATAGTGTGAATTAAACTCTGTTCTGTGCTTTCCTTCCCTTAATAGGCAACTCTACCTCAACCCTTTGGGGAACCTCTATTGCTTTACCTTAGTCCTAAGGACAATGGAAATAACAAGGGAAATCCTGGGGAGTCAGAAAAAATATGTGCCCGTCTTTGAACCTACCTGTGTTGGGGTGACATCCTGCTTTTTTCCACCATTTCTCACTGATGGTGGGCTGCTCTACATTTTTTTTCTTCCTTGCCATAAGCAAGAGTCCATGTGAAATAATGTGAAGAAAATAAAAACAATTCAACTTGACATACTTTTTCAACCTTGCATACCCTTGCTATTCCACTTCTTCATTCATGAATACCAGCTAGCTTACCTCTTCCAAAAAGTTGTCAGCATTTAATATTCATTTTTTTTGGAATCAACCATACCAATACTTTTATCAAACCTACAGAACATTACCCATTAAAGAAGCCAGGAATGCCCATTAATTTGTTAAAAACAGAGAGCAGTTTTCACTCTACTCTTACTTTACTGGTGATCACAGAGCTGCTGCACCTTCAACCAGCTAATTGAGTTACACAAGACCATAAACACTTCCACGGTGTCATCGGTAAATGTGTATACAACAGTCCCTGGCTTTTAGGAAGACATTCTCTTTTGCTGAGAAGGCCAGTTATTTACATAGATCTCCAAGGAACACCAAGACTATAAAAAATAGTCTTAAGTTTAATAATAAAACATGTCGATAACACAGCAGGAAGTAGCAAAGTATGCCAGAACTCAACTAACACATTCCAAGTAGGAGTAATGCAGAAAGTACAGATTCTTCAGGGTCTGTGAAGTTGTCCTTGATTCTATAGTATCATTCCCAGTAAAGAACAATCCCAGGAGTCTCCATGAACTGTTTCTAGTGGTCTGGAATGCATTTATGACATGCACGTCAATGGTTTAAAATGGCTTCTACCTCAGGTACTATTCTTTTAACTGCAAATGAACCATTCCCATACAAGGACAAATCCTTGGTAGCAGATATTGTTCCTTACATTTACTAATAACCATTTAAAATCATCCCTGAAACCTTTACCTTTGTAGTCCCAAGGTGATGGCACAGTTGTGTGTGATGCAGATAGTCAACAATGAGAACTGTTGTAAATTAATTCACACACTCAGATGCCTACCAGTTTAAAAATGAGTTCCCTTTCCTTTATCCTTTGACAATGTTTCTTCTAGCTCTTCAATACTCTACACCATCTATTTGACCATCAAGAAAATAAATTCTTCAAGGACTAATTGAACAATTTGGTGAAGACTTCCGGGGAATTTTCACAAAACATACATCATAATAAGTGGCTGCATCAAGCAAGGGCGCTCTCAAGGAAAGGCTTTTTAGCAAAGTTGAGAGGCAGACATTCCCATGAGCTTTGCCAATAGCAGAACACCCTCCCCCTCCTGCCCCTGAAACTAAGGGCTTAGCTATAGGTACATAGAGTTCAATCAAGGCAATGGCCTCCACACAAGGTCAGCCCGAAAGGAAATTGTCAAGTAAATGAAGTTTATCTCAGCGGAGCAAGGCCTTTTCCTTCACCTAGCTTCCTTGAATTCTCTTTCCATCTTTCAATTCTTGAAGTTTTCTCCTCTGCCAACACAAATTCATTTAATCGGGGTGGCCAATCAATAAATAATTTGTAAGACTGAAGTGCCAGATGGTGGAGTTATCAAGACTCATAATTCAGAAGGTGCACTTTTATAACTCAGTATCTAATGGGGAGAAAGATACAAAATAAATTCTATCCAACAGGATGAATACAAAGCCTGGAGTCAGAAACTATGTACTTTCTTATTTTTTAACATTAAGTTTACATATATATTTATTTACTACAATTTATTCACTTTGTATAACTGAATTAGCCTCCTTCATCTCTTCCTAGTCCCACCCACTGTCCCTCTTCTCCCCCTCTGCCCTTTCCCTAGTCCACTGATAGGGGAGGTCCTCCTCCCCTCCTATCTGACCCTAGCTTATCAGGTCTCATCAAGGCTGGCTGCGTCATCTTTCTCTGTGTACTTTTAATCTGAGATGACTGTTAAAACTTTCACTTACTTCAGACAAAGTTTGAATTAGAAAAAGTTTTGGGTTGATGGACATTTCCCAACATGTTTTTTACATATGAACTTTACTTATTTATGATAAACCACATATAGTATGAACAGGTATGAAATAATCAGAAAATCCATATGTAAAATTTATATTCAAAATTTTTGTATTTGGCTCATTCGTATTTGGCAACCTTGAAGAAAATACTATTAAAGTGAGTCAAAAGTTTTTTTTACCTAAATTATTCTCTGTCAAAAATTGGGAAATACCTATCAACCCAAAAGATTATTACTTACAGATTTTATATCTATGTTATCTATGTATCTTGATAGTTCATTTTCAAATTTTCATAATGAACTTATATAATACATTTATAAATGTACTTATAAAATTTTCAAACACATTGCTCTTAAAATAAAACTCTTATTCAAAACAAAAAAGAAAGAAAGAAAGAAAGAAAGAAAGAAAGAAAGAAAGAAAGAAAGAAAGAAAGAAAGAAAGAAAAAGAGAAGAAAACATTGGGACCAAGCTTTTGAACTGTTTAGTATAGAAGCTGATCTCACAGGGAGGGACTTTCATGAGAACAAAAAAAGCAAGCAATAAATTTATTCATATCAAGGTATAAAACTTTTATGATAAGAGACATACATTTAGATTCAAGGAATATTTAGGGCTAGATAAATAGAAAAATTATTTGACCTCATAGGGAGAATAAGTAGAAATCTAGGCAATATTATTCAACTTTTATTCAAATATAGACTCCTGTCCAGTTCTTGCACCAGAGTATGTACCTTGAATCTCTGTAGTTATCACCTATCTCTCTTTCACATACACACATACACATATCACAAATGTCACCTAAAACGAACTTAATGCAGACACAATGTTTACCCAGGGCATTTCTGTGCTGTTTCCCCAAGCAAAACATCTTAAACTGTTTGCCCACCTTGGTTCCTAGCCAGCTATTTGGGAGTTGGATAAAAGCCAAGAAGAGCTGGGGTAGGAATTTACTAAGCAGCCCTGAAATAGCAGGTCTGAGCAAACACCCTGAGTAAGCCCAAAGGGTTTTCAGAGTTTCGGTCTATGTCACTTTCTTGTTTTGGCTCAGTTACATAACCACATTTTTTACGTCCAGTAATCCATAAACACTTTCTCTTAAGAGTCCTAGCTTAGTTTAAATTTTTACCAATTAATAGCAGATGTGCCGCTTCTTTCATTTCTTCTACTTCTTCTTTTTTTTTCTGTCAAACACTCAGGACTTCTGGTACAGTTCCATGGGGCTTTTTCTTTCTATTTCCAGTTATGTTTCACCATTTCTTCAGAATACCACAAATTCATGAAGATTCTGTTAAAGCATCTCTGTAGATCCTGTGAGATCTAAACTCTAATGGCAAAACTGAAGAGTCACTGGAAGCCAAGAGGTTAAAGAGATTGTGAGGCACCATGGGCAGATAAAACATATTTATTCACCAGCACACAGGCCACTAGGCTTGCAGACTCTAGTGGGCACCCAAACATACCTTGGTACATAAAGGCTACGCACAGGAAGACACCACACATAGATCGACCAATCCACAGAGCACATGCAAGATGGCACAGACAACTGCAGGCAAGCATACATAGTCTTGCAAAAGTGAAGGTAAAGGCACTTGCCTCTTACCTAAAGGCCATACTTTTACAAAGTTCACACAAAACGAGGACTTCTGTCAAAATGTTAGAGCAGATTAATTCACTGTTTACTTTAGGGTTTCTAAGATATCCTGAGTAAGTTTTTTTTCTTTTCTTTTCTCTTCTCTTCTTTCCTTCCTTCCTCCTTCCTTATTTCCTTCCTTCCTTCTTTCTTTCTTTCTTGCTTGCTTTCTTTCTTCATGCCTTCCCTCCTATTTTTAAGATATATTTTAATCTTATTTTTATTAATTACACTTTATTCACTTTGTATCCCACCTGTAGCTAGCTCCCTCCTCCCCTCCCAATCCCACCCTCCTTCCCTCTTCTCCACTCATGCCCCTCTCTGAGTCCACTGATATGGGAGGTCCTCTTCCCCTTCCATCTGATCCTAGTCTATCAGGTCTCATCAGGACTGGCTGCATTGTCTTCCTCTATGGCCTGGTAATGCTGCACCTCTGAGAGGGTGGTGATCAAAGAGCAGGCCACTGAGTGTAAAGTGGGTTCTCTAGTAATGGGAACAGGGACTGTCTCTGGCCTTCCTTCCTTTTATTCTTTCTTTATTTCCTGATTCATAGCACCCAAAATGTCTAGTGTTAGCCATTTTGGCCCATACCAGATATCTGTACCAGTGCTATATGGTCTAAACATAAGCTGTCTGGACAGCATTATGTTCCCTGAATCTCTCCACCTCCACCCCCAAAAACAGAAAGAAAGAAAAAAAGAAAGAGACAGAAAGAAAGAAAGACAATGAAAAGGAGAAAAAGGATTTTATTTCAAAGGGTAAAGTGTCAAACTGGGTTGATAAGTTCTGCTTCAGTCTAGCCAGTTAAATTCACCACCACGCAGGTTGACAGAAATTTTGTCAACTCACATATTGGAGACACACACAAAAAAGACAAAGACAGTTCATTAACACCTAAGAAGGAATTTACTTTGCCTAATCATGAGTAAGTATACATCATTTCACTGGACAAAGCAACATGATATTGAAAAGTACACACAAATCAAATTTGAATTATAGTTTGTCAAACTAACAAAAAATGAATTCTATTTTACTGAATTACTAGACTTAAAGTAGTATAAATAATGGGCTAGATTTTGGGTAATTTACTGTACAGATAGGTAGACTTAGACTCTAAGTCTTATCATCAGGAAAATGTGCTTTATTTGATGTCAGAACTGTCATGATTAAAACCCTTTGGCACACAGGATATTTAAAATTATATTTTTAAACAAATAAACCCCATGCATTAAGAAAATTATTTAAGGTAATGGGGACAAGATGATATAGCACTATCTCTTGCTGTTCTGTGAAATAATTTTTTTCATTAAGACTTAAAAATTCGACATTTGCTCAACTATGTTCGTAGCTGCTTTATTTGTAATAGCCAGAACCTGGAAACAACCCAGATGTCCCTCAGTGGAGGAATGGATACAGAAATTGTGGTACTTTTACACAATGGAATACTACTCAGCAATTAAAAAGGAGGAAATCATGAAATTCGCAGGCAAATGGTGGGACCTGGAAACGATCATCCTGAGTGAGGTATCCCAAAAGCAGAAAGAAAC
>CM053744.1:64619803-64669976 GCA_028658305.1 Pachyuromys duprasi
CCAACATCAAACTCAATGGAGAGAAACTTAAATCAATCCCACTGAAATCAGGGACTAGGCAAGGCTGCCCATTGTCTCCATATCTCTTAAACATAGTACTTGAAGTTCTAGCTAGAGCAATAAGACAACTAAAGGAGATCAAAGGGATTCAAATTGGAAAGGAAGAAGTCAAAGTATCACTATTTGCAGACGATATGATAATATACATGAATGACCCCAAAAATTCAACCAGAGAACTCCTTCAACTGATAAACACCTTCAGCAAAGTGGCTGGATACAAAATCAACTCAAAAAAATCAGAAGCCCTCCTGTACAGCAAAGATAGAAGGGCCGAAAAGGAAATTAGGGAAACAACATCCTTCACAATAGCCACTAATAACATAAAGTACCTTGGGGTGACTCTAACCAAGCAAGTGAAAGACCTGTATGAAAAAAATTTCAAATCTCTGAAGAAAGAAATTGAAGAAGATATTATAAGGTGGAAAGACCTCCCATGCTCATGGATTGGTAAGATTAACATAGTGAAAATGATCATATTGCCAAAAGCAATCTACAGATTCAATGCAATCCCCATCAAAATACCTTCACAATTCTTCACAGACCTTGAAAGAAAAATTCTCAACTTCATATTGAGAAACAAACAAACCAGAATTTCCAAAATAATCCTCTACAACAACAGATCATCTGGAGATATCTCCGTCTCTGACCTCAACTGTATTACAGAGCAATAGTAATAAAAACTGCATGGCATTAGCATAGAAACAGAATAGTGGATCAATGGAACCAAATAGAAGACCCAGAAATAAACCCACACACCTATGGAAACTTAATTTTTGACAAAGAAGCCAGAACCATTCAATGGAAAAAAGACAGCATCTTCAACAAATGGTGCTGGTCCAACTAGATGTAGAAAAATGAAAATAGAACCATATTTATCACCCTGCACAAAACTGAATTCCAAGTGGATCAAAGACCTCAACATAAAACCAGACACACTAAACCGGTTAGAAGAAAAAGTAGAACTCATTGGCACAAGAGATTACTTCCTGAACAGAACAGCAACAGCACAGGCTCTAAGATCAAAAATCAATAAATGGGACCTCATGAAACTGAAAAGCTTCTGCAAAGCAAAAGATACTGTCATCAAAACCAAATGTCAGCCTACAGACTGGGAAAATATCTTTACCAATCCTACTACTGACAGAGGGCTAATATCCAGTATATATAAAGAACTCAAGAAGTTAAAAAGCAGAAAATCAAGTAATCCAACTAAAATATTGGGTATGGAGCTAAAAAGAGAACTCTCTGTAGAGGATTTTAGAATGGCAGAAAAACACTTAAAGAGATGCTCAATGTCCTTAGCCATCAGGTATATGCAAAACAAAACGACCATGTGATTTCACCTTACATCTGTCAGAATGGCTAATATCAAAAACTCAAGTGACAACACATGCTGGAGAGGTTGTGGAGAAAGGGGAACTCTCCTCCATTGCTCGTGGTAATGTAAACTTGTACAACCACTCTGGAAATCAATTTGGTGCTTTCTTAGACAATTAGGAATAGTGATTCCTCAAGATCCAGCTATACGACTCTCAGGCATATATCCAAAAGATGCTCAAGTACACAACAAGGACATTTGCTCAACTATGTTCATAGCAGCTTTATTTTTAATAGCCAGAACCTGGAAACAACTCAGATGTCCCTCAGTAGAGGAATGGATACAGAAATTATCATACTTTTACACAATGGAGTACTACTCAGTAATTAAAAATGAGGAAATCATGAAATTTGCAGGCAAATAGTGGCACCTGGAATCGATCATCTTGAGTGTGGTATCCCAAAAGCAGAAGGACACACATGGTATATACTCACTTATATAGACCTATAAGATAAGATAAACATACTGAAATCTATACACCTAAAGAAGATAAACAAGAAAGAGGCCCTGGGATATAATGATCAATCCTCTCTTAGAAAGACAAATGGGATGGACATTGGATGTAGGAGAAAACAAGTAGCAGAACAAGAGCCTACCACAGAGGGCCTCGGAAAGACTACCTAGCAGTGTATCAAAGCAAATATTAAGACACATAACCAAACCTTTGGCAGAGTGAAGTGAATCATATGAAAGATGGGGGAGTTAGTAAGACCTGGAGAGGACAGGATCTCCACAAGGACCAAATATATCAGGGCACAGGGGTCTTTTATGAGACTGTTTCTCCAACCAAGGACCATGTATGGATATAACCTAGAACCCCTGCTCAGATGTAGCAAATGGTAGCTCAGTATCCAAGTGGGTACCGTAGTAAGAGGAACAGGAACTATTTTGGACATGAACTCAATGGCTGGCTCTTCGACTCATTACTTCTAAGCATATATTCAAAATATGCTCAAGTATACAACAAGGACATTTGCTCAACCATGTTCATGCAGCTTTATTCATAATATCCACAATCTGGAAACAAATCAGATGTCCCTCTGTTGAGGAATGGATACAGAAATTGTGGTACATTTACACAATGGAATACTGCTCAGCAATTAAAAACATATAAGTCATGAAATTTGCAGGCAAATGGTGGGAACTAGAAAAGAAGGTGTGGTTTTTAATCTTTAAGGTCATTCTAGGTAAAAAAAAAAAAAGTAGATTCAAGAGGCTTATTCAAATTAGGAGGCAGAGAAGCTCATGTGTTGATAATTCTCAGGTCTTTGACTTGTTTATTGCCTAAATCAAGAAAAAAATAGAGTTTAGCTATATGGTTACCAAGAAGCAAGTGAGTAACAGCTAACAAAGATCCAATTAGGAACCAAGGTTAAAAATCCATGGAAAACCTCCCGTGTGGTAAGGATGAGAAATGCAAAATTGAAAGAAATTTGGCTGGAAAAGAAATTTGGAAGATAAATGAAAAAGCAACGTGCATTGAAAAAGTCAGATGTAATGATTTTTTCATTTGGAAAAATTATTTTCATACTTAGCTTTGTCTTCTCAATCCTGAAAACAGAAACTTCTTGAAAGCAGTTGTGTTCTTGTCGACACTCGAAAACCAGCACGAGTAAAAACTCCATAAATATTTGCGCTGTGGATGACTGTCCACTACAGAGGACTAATGTTGTGGTCACAGCAACCAACATAGTTTATACATAATTCATATCATCTTCAGCCACATGCTCATATGATGCTTTTCTTTTCTGCCCTTTCAGATGAATGACATTAAAATCATTTATCTCATTCCGAGTAGGCATAAATAAGACAAGTAATAACACATCTCCCTGAACTCTTGCTCTACATTATCCAAATAATATGTACAGAATTCATCCTCATATTGGAGATTCTTTAAGTCCCTGGTAAATTAATCATGCAAAATGGTAAAACTTTGGTTGGATTATTAACATATCAAAAACATTCTTTCAATTTTTTGTGAAAAGAGATGGTCTCTTCAAGGACAATAGTGATGGGGTGCAAGATGGCTCCGTAGATAAAAGCACCACCGATGCCTTGATTTTGATCCCTAATGGTGACACAGAACTTGTGGGAGTAACCAGCCAATGTCTCATTTAAGTCCAACTCCATGAGAAGGAATCTATACCTGACAGTGCTTCGAGAACCAAGAACCAGAGACTAGATAGCCCAGAGACCTAGGGTAAGACCAAACACAACTGGTTTAAAAACAAAATCAATAAAACAATTGTTAAGGATACTCAGCTATACTCATCGATCAGGGCTGTATTCAGTCATCATCAGAGAAGCTTTCTCCAGCAGCAGATAGGAACAGATACAGAGACGCACAGCCAGAAATTATGCAGAGCCTAACTTAGAGGTCTCCATTAAATTCCTCTCCATAGAGCTCAGAAAACCTGGCAGAAAAGGAGATAAAAAAGATTGGAAGAGTCAGAGGAAACAGAAGACACCAGGAGAACAAGGCCCTCTGAATCAACAAATCAAGGTACATATGCGCTCACAGAGACTGAAGCAGCAAGCACAGAATCTACCTAGGTCTACACCAGGTCCTCTGGTTATATATCATAGCTATTAGCTTAGTATTTTTTAAATTACTATAATTTATTATATCATTTTGGAGTGATAGGCTAAGACATAAAGAGCTATGTAAAACATTCTGTAGCTACCAAGCTAAATGGCAGGCGACTAAGTTTTAAGAGTGAAAAACATTAACGAAAATGCAAGTAAGGATACATATATGGCTAGGAGGAGCAGGTTTTCCCTTTTTTCTTTTTAAAGATTTTTAAATTGATTCCTTGTTAATTTCATATCAGTCACCCTAATCCCACTCATTTCCCAGCTCTTCCATATCCTCCTTCCATCCTTGTAACCTTCCCCCAAAAGAAAATAAAAAGTAGCAGCTGTGGTGTGTCACGCAGTATAGCCTTTTGTCCAAACAGCTTGATTGCAAATGTTCATTGCAATGAGTCATTGGTCTGGTTTGAGACCCTTGACTTCTGCTCACAGGTGGGGTAGATGTTGAGGTGGGCCAGCTCATAGGCCAGGATCTGAGCTTCAGTGGTAGCTGAGTTGGTCAGCCCATGAACTCTCCTACACCCTCAGCAAAAGGTCCGGATCTCCTGTACTACTCAGTTAAGGCCCAGCTCTCCTGCACACACACCACCAGGGCGCACTCTCCTAGGCTGTCCAGGGGAGGGGCAGGACCTGCTCTCCTGACTGCTGCAGTTGGTGAGGGGTGGGGTTAGCTCTCTGTACCCAATGTTATCAGGGTCTGCCTAAGTAGGGGTGAGGCCAGCAGTCCTGAGTGCCAGCCAACAGGGAGAAGGGTGGCCTAGCTCTCCCTCACTTGTCACCTCAGGGCAAGCTTTCCCAAGCATTAAATTTTTATAAGGCTCCTGACAATGATAATGAGTGGGTCTATGACTCGTGTGCCTGCTCTTGGGACTCTTTCCTCCTGCTGGGCTGCTGTGTCCAACTTTGATATGGTAGTCGTTGCTTCATTTTATTATATATATAATATGTGATAAATATATATTAATATATTTATATTATATATAATATACATATATATTGTGTTTGGTTGCTAACTCTTAGAAGCCTGTTTTTTTCTAATGAGAGTCAGAAAGGGAGGTGGGAAGGAACTGGGATTAGAGAGAGAGGAAACTATCAGCAGGGTATATTGTATAAAAGAAAGAATCTATTTTCATTAAGAGAAAACAGAAACAAATAAACCAAAACAAGGGAAAAGGAGAGAGAGCTGTGGTAACATACAATCGACATCACCAGTGAGCCTGCGATTAAAAAGCAGGTGGAAACAGGAGATCCACCAAAAAGCTAAAGGGCAGACAGTCTGGAGCACACAGGGTAGCAGCACTCATTGACAACTTATCACCACATACCTCTATTATGCACATACACATATGAAAAATTTTGCAGTTTTTGAAAGAATAATGATGATGATAATGTCAACTCTCTGGCTTCTTTTCCTTATCTCTATTCTGGTAGCTGAGAACCACTGGACATGGCAAGAGAAAACCCCAAACTTTGACGCTCTAGCAACTCTCATGGGATATAAGTGAAGGGAAAGACCAGAATCAGTGAGTTCAGAATATGCTTGTGAAGATCCAAGTCAGCAAAGGGGGACAGGCTCAAAGAGACAGAAATTCCAGACAAGGTCATTGACCCATGTGAACCACTACTGAGAGACTTCAGGAGCGCATAGGCAAACAAAAAGTGCAGTAGAGAGGCAGCTCAAGGGAGGAACGTGGGTTCCTTATTCTTCTCCCCCCTAAATCATCAGGGACCTTCTGGAGATCTCTGTTGTCTGAGCCTGTCCCTCTCTTCTCTTTTCACTTTGTCTCTGTATTTTCTTTATTCTGTGCCATGACCTGTCATATTCCTCCATGTTATTGGCCTCATCCATCTGTGCCCATCCACCCCCAAACCTATTATTATACTTTCAGTTATGCTCATAATAATACTTATGACAAAGGATCTTTTTCTATCTATATTGATTCACGATTCCTTGTTTTGTATCTTTAACTATGCACAAAGCGTTTCTACTTAGATACACGATTGCAATTCCAGCTACCACAATTTCTCCAGGAATGTTTTGTACAAAGTACCATTATTATTACGAACATTTTATTCCTCCTCACCTTGTGTTAGGGCTATTTTAATGCATTCCCATCTGGTAATGCTCCATTAAATCTGCTGTGCCTCAAATCCAACTTTTGTTTAAAGAGAACCAAAATTCCTTTTTTTATTATACTATTCCTCTCATTTGAAAGGAGAAAAACATGATTTTTTCCATTACAATAGTTTTTAATGTATTTTATGTAGGAACTCTGGTGAGCTTTGAAGTTACAAAATTTCTAACGATGCCGCAGCAAACCATTAGACCAAGCAAACAAAAAAAATGATGACCTTCTCCTGAGCTAAACCTCCAACCATAGTGAAACCAAAGTACCTAGTGCAGCACAAGGAAGGGCCATAAATTTAGCAATGTACAAGAGCATCCATTTGTTATTATTACAGTATTGGAGGGCAGAGGTTCAAAGTGTATAGATGAGTTCTTGCAAGTCCAAAGACAAAGTGTTGCCTCGACTAGGCTCTTATAGAGAATATAAAAGAAATCTATTTCCAGGCTCACGAGGGTGTTGGCAGAATTCAGTTCATTGCTGGGGTGAGGATCAAGAGTCCACTCCTTTTAACTTCTGTCCAGATACTCAGTCACAGCCTCTTAAGGTCCCTTGCATTCCTTCAATACAGCAATAGTTCATCTACTGTTGAATGGGCAGTGTGATTACTTGGTGTCCATCAACAAACTCCAAAATAATATTCCTAAATTTAAGGTCAGCTGTGCTGAACTGCATAACCCAATAATCTTATCACACTATATGTATTTGCCATGTTTACTGGCACTTGAGGATCATTGGCAGATACTCAGAAGGTACATCAGTCTGTTAGAGGTACAGTAATGAAACACCGCACACTGGATGGGTTAAACAGCCAATATTTATTTTCTTTCAGCTCTGAGGACTAGAAAGGTGAGGTCAGATGTTGGCAAACTTGTTTCTTTGGATCCTACTGTCTGTGGCTTCAAAGACGCTCATTTTGTGTGCAGCTTCAATGTCTTCCCATTTTAGCAGCCTCTACCCAAGCTTCCTCTTTTTTTAATGCTACAATTATACTGGATTAGGTTTCACTCTAGTGATCTCATGTCGATTCCTTCCTTAAAAGACCTGTCTTATAATCTGTCCTGCAACCTACCCTTTTCTGCCCAACACAGGTTCTTGTTTTAAAGGTTCAGTACTAAGGATGGCACTACTGGGAAGAAATAGAGCCTTTAAGAAACGAATCTACTATGAAATTCGAAGTCAGTAGGACCTGTTCCTTTCTTGGTAGTTTTGTTCCCTGGTCCATGAAGTAAGTCTTTTGGCTCTGCCATGTGCACATGCAACAATTTATTACTTTCCCACAGGTTCAAAGTGTGGGTGCTATAATGATCACGGACTGAAATGTCCATGACTCTGTGCCAAAAATGAACTTGTTCTCTTTATAAGTTTATCTCACCATCGTGTTATAGTAGCAGAAAGCTGACTAGCACACTTTGTACCCAATTAAATGATTTTTTGAGGAATATAAGGGGGATAAGATTTTAGCATATGAATTTGAAGGGTATATAGTCTAGCCTGTAACATTGTTTGCAGTTAGAGTTCTTCCTATTACAAGAACTCTAAACTTGAATCTGTCCCCACAAGTTACTACAAAGGCATATTTATCAATGGAGGATGCCACACAGTCAGTAATTTAATGTTTGGTGCATTGATATATACGTTGCGCAGATTGCTCCAACCCTACAAGTTGGGTATGTGGCTCTAGACAGGAGGGAAATCTATACTATGCAAGAACTGAGTAGAGAGTGAAGCTCCATCTCAGGGCTAAGCAACTGTGTTGTTGGTAGATGCATCAGAGCCTATGAGCTCATTAGTTAGCACAGATAGAACAAATGATTCTGGAATACAGCCTATTGTCCTAAACCTGACATTGCTCAGTCTAGATGAAGTCGGTCAAGCATTATTTTTTTTGTCATCCTCATATAGTGACAGACCAATCTTTTTTTTTCTTCTGCTCCCCATCCCTAAGCATAGAATCTTGGGCTCTTGAGATAATTTGATTTCTTTGTTGATATACATGGGTTTGACATCTGTAAAGTTGACTGTACTATACATTCTTAAGGTATAAACACCCTGACAATTGACATAGCAGCTTCCTAAAGATTTACAGTTCCTTCAAAGTAAATATCTTTTTAAAAAAGCTAATCGTAACTGAATGAATTTTGTTCCCTTCCTTAAAGAAATGTCATGAAAATTAATGGCATGTGATCTGAAAAGTATTTTAAGCTCCTTTGAATAAGAATGCATAAACTCTAAAGAACTTTAAACTAATGTTGCCTTGTTCTAAGTACACACTATTTACATATTAGGTGATCTTGAGTCCTGAATTCCTTTAGATGAAGACAGCTAGAGTGTATATAAAGATTAAGAGGACACTGGGACAAGTCCAGTGTACAAATTCTTGACTTTTGTATCCCTACTTTTCTTTTTCCCCTTTATTCCTACTTTTCAATGTCAACAAATTCAATGGAAGCTAAATATAAGATGTCACCTCCAGAGTTGTTAGCTGTGAGAACAGAAAGTCTTAGCTAATCTCCGGTTACTGTGTTGAGGAAAACTATATTTAATTTATAATATATATTTATTTTATGATATATAATAGTACCATAATGGGACTAAAATTTCCATTAGTACTTTCACCTGCTGGAGAATATTTTCCTCAAATACTTTCATCATTTTTTTTAATAATTGGATTTCTCACTTTTGAAGCCAAAGTTTCTTTTATCAATACTGTTATTAGCATCTGCATTTCTATTTTTAACTCCCATTTAAAGGCATGCCTTGGGAAAAAAGTATTGCTGAAAGCAGTTATTTGCCATGTTTAGTGTGTTGTAGTTTGCCAAAATTGAAAAATACCTCTACTGCATTAGTAACATAAGAACAAAAATGTATTTTATCACTTCAAATACGTCAACACACAGAGAACAGAAAATCAAATAACAGAAATAAAAGGCGACATAATCTAATGGTTTCCACAGAGAATGGAAAGCCAAAAATACCTGAGTTTCAACCTTGCTCCCACACAGGGCTCTCTGTCCTTGGTCAATTCCTTTTTCTCTATAGAAAATACCTGAAAGAAAAAAAATACCCATTGTGATAAGAGTGGAGGTATTTAGAAGCACAAACATTCCAAGCAAGATTTTCACCTTAGTCATGACTCATATCTCACCATTTCTGTCACAAATTTTACTATCTGTGTTCATGTGTTTCTAATTCCAATTGTTCTGTCTCTAAAGCCTTTGAACATGAATGCTGCCTGGACACAAATGTGTCCTTTAAAAACCCTAAGTCTTATTGTATGTCTAATATCCACTTTTAAGTGAATATATACCATGTGTGTCTTTCTGCTTCTGGGATACCTTACTCAGAATGATCTTTTCTAGTTCCCACATTTCCCTGCAAGTTTCACATTTCTGTGTTTTTAAGTCGTGAGTAGTATTCCTTTGTGTAAATGTTCCACAATTTCTGTATCTTTTTCTCAGTTGAGGGACCTCTGGGTTGTTTCCAGATTCTTGCTATTACAAATAAAGCTGCTACAAACATGGCTGAACAAATGTCCTTGTTGTATACTTTAGCCTAATTTGTTCTATGCCTAGAAGTGGTATAGCTGGATCTTGAGGAATCACTATTCCTAATTGTCTGAGAAAGTGCCAGACTGATTTCCAAAGTGGTTGTACAAGTTTACATTCCAACCAGCAATGGAGGAGGGTTCCCCTTTCTCCACAACCTCTCCAGCATGCGTTGTCATCTGAGTTTTTTTTTTTTTTAATCTTAGCTATTCTGATGGGTGTAAGGTGAAATCTTAGGGTCATTTTGATTTGCATTTACCTGATGACTAAGGACTTTGAGTATTTCTCTAAGTGTTTCTCTGCTACTCCATATTCCTCTATTGAGAATTTTCTATTTAGCTCTGTACCTCATTTTTTAATTGGATTACTTGATTTGTTGCTTTTTAATTTCTTGAGTTCTTTTTCTATTTTGGATTTTAGTCCTCTGTCATATATAAGGTTCATGAAGATCCTTTCCCAATCTCTAGGCTATCTTTTTTGTGCTGATGACAGTATCCTTTGCTTTACAGAAGTTTTTCAGTTTCATGAGGTCCCATTTATTGATTGTTGATCTTAGAGCATGTGCTATTGGTATTCTGTTCAGGAAGTTGTCTCCTATGCCAATGAGTTCAAGGCTCTTTCCTGGGTAATATTATCAATCCTCACTCAGAAAAGCAAATGAGACAGACATCAGAAGAGGAGAAAACAGGGAACATGACAGGAGCCTACCACAGAGGGCCTTTGAAAGACTCTACCCAGCAAGGTATCAAAGCAGATGCTGAGACTCGTAGCCCACCTTTGGGCAGAGTGCAGGGAATCTTATGAAAGAAGGGAGAGATAGAAGACTTGGAGGGGACAGGAGCCACACAAGGAGAAGAACAAAACCAATAAATCTGGGCACAGGGGTCTTTTTTGAGACTGATACTCCAACCAAGGACCATGCTGGACAGATGTAGCCCATCGCAGCTCAGCTCAATTGTGGTCCCTAGTAATGGGAACAGGGGCTGTCTCTGACATGAACTCAGTGCCTGGCTCTTTAATTACCTCCCCCTGTGGGGGCACAGACTTACCAGGTCACAGAGGAAGACAATGCAGCCAGTCCTGATGAGACCTGATAGGCTAGGGTCAGAGGGAAAGGGCAGAGGACCTCCCCTGTCAGTGGACTTGGGGAAGGGAATGGAAGGAAATGAGAGAGGGTGGAATTGGGAGGGGATAAGAGAGGGGACTACAGCTGGAAATAAAAGTGAATAAACTGTAATTTATAGAAAAAAATTTCAAAGAGAAGAAAAAAAAAGAAAGAAAGGAAACCCTAAGTCAAACTTAGTCTTATACTTTACAATGACAGGCAGTTATGTATTCTTCAAAGCCATGGCTGTTTCAGGAGCCAGCAACATTCATTCACATGCCTTGAAGTGTCAAATTTCTCAAAGGGCCTAACCAGGTTGAATACATTCTATTACTCGCTGTCACTGTCTGACATTTAGACAAAAAAATAGCATACATGATACATCCCTGGTAAGTAGTATAAATGTATAATTTTCATGAGTCAGATATTATTTGTAAGAATACTTACACATTGTCTCATGAAAGAAAAATCTTACCCTTTTACACCAGCAAAACTTTCCAGACACCAGATATTAGCAGAACCCGTATGCTTCTCTGAATTTTATGCATCCAACAACATGTACGCTACCTGTTATGTTGATAGCATGAGAGCCAGCATCTATGCAGAACAGTGCAAGCAATATTTTGTTCCTAGGAATTAAGGGAAAACAAATGGATAGGAACTTGGAATGGGTCAATTTCATTGTGTTACTGTGACTTCTACCTTAGCCACACCCAACCTTCTCTGCCACCAGACATTGGTATGGACTGAACACAGACTGGGGTCTGCTATGAGAGAACCTACCTACAGATGCTGTGTCTTGATATTCACAAGGTGCAGGATGTAGAAGAATTGCTTTCTCTACTCATTTTTGTTCCACTTATTTTAAGGATTGGTCAAATAGAAAGCATTCTCTCCACTTTCCATAGCATTTAAACACCCCAGAATTAGCTTAATCCTGCCGTCTTTCTTTACCTCCCAAGTTAATGCTATCAGCTCTTCAGAGTCTCTAGTCTGTACAGGAAGACCGCTGCCATTACCACTCGGGTCTTCTAGCAAGTGTGACCCACCTTCTGTGGAGAATTTCTCTCCGGTACAAAGGATAGTATTTTAGTACTTAGCTACAGCTACTTCCCTAAAAGTATCCTTTTATTTGGGTTTTGCATAAAGACTCTACCATATCTCTGGAAGATAAAATATGTACGTACTTCCAAATTAAATCCTGTTTAAAATTCATGAGATTCCTGGGATTCTATATATAAACTGCAACTATTAGGGAATAGACTTCTTTCCCAGAATATTCCTTTGTTGGGCCTCTTTCCTTGTCTGTCTCACTGAAATGAGACAAAGTCAAAATGCTACTGTCTCCCAAGAAATTTGGTTTCACCAAACACAAGAATGGAAAGTCCCACACAAATTTTCCTTCCCAGACATAAAGAGGAGTGGAATACACACTACTTCCAACAGGAAGTCTGTTGGGGAGTTATTATTGGTTTTGGGCAATGGAAATTCAGAGGTCCTATAACAGGGCACAATTATTCCTCAGCTCTCATTTGCATCAAGTTTGTTGCCTCCAAAATTCATGCTGAATTGTAAGCCCCATTATAAGATAGTAAGGGATGTGACCAGATGGAAAGCCGTGTTACGTGGGGCTGCCATGAAAGCCAGCTTGCTTGTTCTGTGTCTCTTGCCAATCGACACCCTGAATCATCTTAGGACTTTACCATCGAGAAAGCCCTCATCAGGTGGCCAGAAGTCAAATATTCTGGTCAGACCATCATCATGAGCCAGTAAAATTGTGTCTTCCCATGACTTACTCACTCCATTAGCAACAGGAAACAGACTAAAACATTTCCACTTCCACCAAATCTAATTTTCTCAATACATGAGAGTAGAACTCAGATTCCCCAAAGATGCCAAATGGCAGCTGGGTTTGGCTTTGCTGACAGTAAGTTAAGGGCAGAGGAAACAAAGTTAGACAGGAACTTTAAGTTCAGTGGGTAAAGGGGAAAAAAATTAAAAGAGATACGTATTTCACTTTGGAAGAATCTTGATACAAGAATCTCCAGCAACATATTCTGCTTTGAAGACCTTTGATATTTTTCATTTTTCTTTACACTTTGTTAAGTGAATTCTTCCTTTGCTTTCAGGCTGGGGCCTAAGATAAAGATATAGCTATTTCAGAAAGAAACAAATAAGCTGCATATGCTGTAAGTTTTTCACTGATCAAGTGTTTGTCAGTTTTCCATCACTGACACCTGAGACAATCCACTTCGAAGGAAGAAGTTATGTTTTGGGGAGTCAGTCCATGGCCAGTTAAACACATTGCTCTGGGGGCTATGGTGAGTCCCCAAAGCATGGTGGGAAATCTGTGATCAAGCAAGCTGCTCATCTCATCAAAAACAAAGAGACTAGCACCTCCTGATCTGCCTATAGACTGTGCCTGCAATGACCTGAGGCTGTCACATCGGCTCTACATTAAACCGGGCAGTTAACATGTGAGCCCTAAACTTTTGCAGTACGGCACAACTGATTGAGCATTCGAAAAATGAAACTATGAGGGATGATGGGTGTGAGTTCAGTGTGAGGCAACATCAGAACAGCTAGAGGAGTAAATACATGAAAGGTTAGAGCACCTTATTACAGGAAAAAATATCAAAGACAGGGAAAGGGTGCAGAAATGGCTATAAATGGTAACTGGCATCAATGTTTATCACTGTGAAGAGCAGGGAGAAAAATTAGATTTTTTGTTCATTATAAAGGAGCACGTTAGAAGGTGTAATTATTGAGGGGGCTAGCACTCTGAGGACTATTGAGAAGGGAAAGACAGGAAGTGGCTCAAAAGGCCATGAACAGAAAGGAACAAAGGATTACATTAGAGGGGATTCAGAAGCAACACATTTGCAGACAGCAATTACCACGGCTTGCAGCAAAGCTACTGATATCAGATGGGCAATATCCAAGCCCTGGGGGTATTTTTACAATGAGTCAGATGAGTGCTTTTTATGGGAGGGGGAATTCAGGGGGAGAAGGATGAACTATAAAGCACAGAGGGATCCACGCATTCATCAGGACAAGGGGGGCTGCTTTCCTTCCTGAATCAGGAAATGCTCTCTCATTAAGTTAACACATTGATCTGGCAGAGCTGCATCCTGGAATCCTCAAAACATCAGCTTCCATCTAAACTTTTCAGTTCTTGTATGCTTGAATTAGTCAGCCTGATGGCACATTTGCCATATTATAAATATGCATATGGCCGGGTGTCTGCCACCCATCTGATCCTTACTTTCCTATTGGAAAGAAACATAAGCCAAATAGGATATGCACTGGGAAAAGTTTCAGGTTTGGAGTCCAGGCTTGTCGCTGATAGCCATCATAAATACCAACTGCTCATCTTAACTGCCCCATCCCATGAGTCTGTGGCCTCTCCCCACCATCTGACTAAGTATCATCCTCTGACATAGGGGTACAAATTATAAAAAGAATTCACAAAAAAAAATCTTTTTTTTTTACTGTACTTTGAACTATTATTTTTAGAAGTTATTTTGACACTCAAATATCTCAGAGTTTGGGGAAAACCAATGCTTGTTCTACTGTGTAGGTCTATGCCCAGGGCCATACCCCTCCTGATCAAAGAAACATGTAGTGCCCGTATTGCATGTTACGGCTCAAAGCTGAAGTTCCTCCCGCAGTCCGTGTTTTGAACATTTGTTCCTTGGCTGAGGTACTGCTTGGAGAACGCTGTGAAATCTTGAGGAGGCAATGTCTAGCTTTTGGAAGTAGGTCTCTGGAAGCAGGCTGCTAAAGGATGGCCCCAACCTGTACCTCCCCCTACCCTCTCTGCTCCCTCATCTTCCATAGTATGAACAGCTCCATCACACTCCTATCACCACAAACTGAGCTGAGTGGCCACACTTTTCCTACCATCACATACTGGAGGCCCCTGAAGCCGTGAGTCAAAAGAAAATCATCTATTAATGATATTTTTGTCACTGTGACACAAAAATGACTAACATGCCACACATGTGCGTGAGCTGCCTGGCCCCCTCTGCAGGATGTCCATCTTTACAGGAGAAGTTAGTCTTCTTACATCCACAATATGCTGTTTCATTAAACATCTCTCTTCTTCTAAAACATCAGTGTCCCAGCTTCTTAAGCCTATAAATATATTCAAACAGTGACCCCCCCACCAAAAAAATCTCCTCTATAGGTATTTAGTCTTCAGATTTGAGCATAATCAACACTCTGGAAAAAGATAATGACTATAGAAGGATGATTTACTGCTCAGAATCGCTGGGTGTTTCCAATGTGGGACATTCTTGTATCATTTAAATACTGTCTTCAAACTCTTGCCTTCTTTTATATCTGAGATACCAAAGCCTATTCCCACTATCCCACCTCTCTGTGCCTTATTTATTTCCGTGGATTTGTTTTGCTCTATTACTGGATTTGCTTGGTTTTCAAAGGCTATCTCGTTGTTCTTTCATTTTCTGTTTTTGTTTTATGCATACTTTTTCCTGGCTTCTTCATCTATTCTCTCCATATTATTTATCATATTATTTCAGACATAACAGAGTCTCTATCCCAGTCAGACACTGTTATAACTTTGCAACTTTTTATAAGTTTTACAATTGCTTTACATCTTTCCTATATATTATCTAACTCCTCTTTATATACCTGTAACTTACTGTGGCCATGACTATGGTTCCTTGGATATCAGTTTTCTTGTCTATGACGAATGCCTTCTTCATCTCTGCTTCATTTCACAATGACTCCTAATGTAGAGGTAATCAAATATTCCCCCTTTTTTTTTCTAAAGCCACTTTTGTTTCATCCTATGCATTCTACTTACTTTTTCTTAATGTTCAGCCTCCAGGTCTTTCTTTCAGAACTTTGGTTCCTACCTCAACCACATTTCCTTGGACCTCTTGCAGCTGTATCCTTGCTGCTCCTCTCCAACCCTCTAGCAACAGTGTGAATAACTCAGATGAACCCCATTACTACCCTCATTAAACCACTTATAGTAGCAACTGCCATACACGCTTTCTAAATTCTGCTTCCATATTCAGTTCATATTCACAGAACATTCTTCTTTGTCAGCATTTCAATTACGCTACAAATATTCCTCCTCTGTTACATTTGCTCTGCATTCCTTTCCAGCTATTCACCTTGATGACATTTTTTCTAACTCACAGTTCAATTGAAATATCATTTTTACTACCTGGGTCCAATTCTCTACACACACCAGCCAGACTTTTGCACACTTTGAATACACTTCCATCGTGTTCTATAAAAGTCCTTATTATAACTGTTAACCGTGCAGTTTCAGGATAGTTTGCAAAACTGTTTTCTTTCATTAGTTTCTGGGTTCCAAGAGTTTTAGGATGATACCTTCTTGTCTTCTCCTAACAGAATAATATTTCTTGAACAAGTATTTAAACTGTAACTCATGGCAATGACTACTTAGTAGCGAAAGCTAGAGACCAATGTCAATTTCTGGAACTCCACTAAATTTAGACATGGATTAGTGACATTATAAGAGAAGCCTGAATGTGGTCCTTTGTCCTTTCTACCACACAAGGACACAGCAAATGGTGAACATCAGCTTCCATCAAACTCTGTGAGTCAGGATGGTGGATCTCACAAGGTACATAGTTTGTTGTCACATTGGTCTTAGTTTTTTTTTTTATTTCTAGAACTGTAAGAAGTGGGTTTTGGTTGTATGTAAGTGACCCAATCTATAGTGCTTTGTTATAGGAGCTGGGATAGAATCAGACACCAGGAGGTTTCTTCTTTTCCAAGGGGAAAAGAAGGCTTAGACAACATTTTTATAAGAAATGTAACAAAACTTCTGACTTTAAGCCACTAGGAAAAAAGTTTTTAGTCCATCCTCACCCTTTCCCTAGAAAGTAAAATAATTTAAGTTTTGATCGAATGCTTAGTAACGAACCCCAGAAGGTATCTTAGAGGTGTCTAGATCTGAATTTTCTTAGAGACGTTTAATAGTAGCAACACATGTGGTATATGTAGCATTTCCCCTAAGTGTTTCCATCTTTATCTTGGCATATAGTTTGAAAAACCTAGCCAGCAGATATGAGAATACACTGAGATTTCATTTAGCAGATGAAGAAACTAAAGATTCAAGATGTTAGGCAGTTTTCTCAGAATTATCCAATGTGTCAACAACTGATTGGTATAGTCTCCTAAATGTATGCTTTATGTTCTAGCAGACCAAATTTGTCTTCTTTCTAGCGGGTTCTCCTTTTTCATGTCATTTTTTTCATTTATTACTGTGCATGATAATTAGAGATACAAAGGCTGTATTAGAAGGTTTTGATAAAACAGAAAGAATAATTTTGACTTAGGAAGCTTGTCTTAATCTCTTCTTAGAGCTATGCAAATATCCAAAAGCACCTGCAGCAAATTCTAATAAAAAGATCAGCTAGAATGGGGCCATCTGGGCTCCATAACTGAACCCCATTGCCTGGATAAATGATCTTGAACCAGTCACCTTACTTCTCTAAACTTTTACAAAATGAAAATATCAATACATATTTTACTCCCCAGAGGTCTTGTAAAAGTAAATATCTAAAACCACTTTATCATGCATAAATATCATATAGTCATATACAGAAATTTCAATGCTGAGTGGTCACTGCAAAGATGTTGGTGTCTTGGGCATTTTACAATCTCATTAAAATGGTCATAGTAATTCTGTGATGCAGAGACTTGTTCTTCATGCTTTAAAGATGAGCAGTTCAAGGAATGAATCATGCAAGTAAGAAATGGAGCTACAATGCCTAAGCTGATCTCCAAGCTAAATATTTTGCTGGAGCTTAGGGTAGCATGTTGAGGATCTTAGGATGTGTTGAATTGTTACGGCTTGTGTACAAAATCCTCCCCATGGGATCATGTAATGAAGATGTGGCTCCCAGATGGTGACACAATTTGGGGAGATTGTGGAGGCTTTGGGAGATAGGGTCTAGCTGGAAGGTGCCTTGAAGGTAATATGTTGTCCCCGTCTCTTCCTCCCTTTCTCCTGCCCCTTATGACATAAAGAGCTTTGCTTGCCATGTGTTCTTGCCACCATAATGTTGTGCTCTGGTGCTCAAATCTACACAGCCATAGACTTAACCCCATGAGACAGAAAATTAATTCTCTCTAATTTTTTCACCTACTTTGACGTACCTACACAAAAATAGACAATATATGCATATCTCACACAACATTGTACAAAAGCTTTGAAATTTTTCCTCTGGCAGTTAATAAAAATAACTGTTGGGTGCTTGCTCTTCTATTTTCTCTGAACACACTATCTAGAGTGTGCCATCTTTTCTCTAAGGCTACCCATTTTACTTGAAGTAAAACAGTATCTTAGCCATAGCATAAAAGAGTATATTAGCTTTGCATTGTTGTGAATATAGCTATAATAAAAATGAAATATTTAAGGGGCTGGAGAGATGGCTTGGTGATTACAACTACTTCCTGCCCTTTCAAGAGACGTGGGTCCAGTTCCCAGAATACACATGGGCACACAACCATCAGTAACTCCAGTTCCATTGTATGCAACACCTTCTTCTGCCTTCCTTTGACACCAGGCATGCATGTGATGTACATATATACACTCAGGCAAAATATTCATACCCATGAAATGAAAATAAAATACAATGAAAATAAAATCAAATACATTAGAGTTGTATGTTGGCTCACGGTTTCAGAATTTTCACACCAATGTTGACTGGCTTTTGGCTTTTGCAACTATGGCAAGGCAGAAGGGCATGGCAGGAATGCATGCCAAGGAGCCCACTAACCTTGTAGCAGCTGGGAATCAAAAAGAAAGAAAGATCCTACTACCACTGCCCCTGTTTTAGGTATGGTGAATAATAGTTATCATAAATAAAGCAAAGATTTTGGTTTACATAGGTAATCCTTTGTGCATGTGTGTATAAGTGTGAGATGAGAAATGTGTGTGAACTATATTCAACCTTCTACGATATTCAATCATCACCAAGCAGTGCTTGTGACTAAGCCTCCACTATAGGTCTTTGGATAACACTGTACACACACACACACACACCATACACACACACATACACTCACAGGTACAAAGGACTACCAAAACCCCTGATTTGTTTAGTCTACAGTCCGCCAATACCTAAAAGAATGCCTCACATGAAAGCAAAAGCCTCAATAAATTATTCTGTGCCCTTGCACAGTTTAGAACAGGTAAGAAAGAAAGGAAGCCTATTAAAGCTTCATTAGAAACAGCTGATGATGAAAGAATTTGGAAGGCACACTAGTGACTCTATTTCTTGTGAAACCTTTTGTGATTCCTGAATATGGTCCCCTATTAAACAATAAAGTGAATTAAAACCAAGAGGAGCCTCAGCACTGGCAGGAGCGGGAGCTGGTGCAGCCAATACGAAAATCCGTGTGAAAGTTTCTCAAAAGACTAAAATAGAGGTTGGGAAGGTAGCTCAGCCAGTAAACACTTGCCT
This sequence comes from Pachyuromys duprasi, assembly GCA_028658305.1. Lineage (NCBI taxonomy): Eukaryota > Metazoa > Chordata > Mammalia > Rodentia > Muridae > Pachyuromys > Pachyuromys duprasi. Next base: position 64,639,090 of record CM053744.1, read on the forward strand.
TTCTTTAACAACATCTATCTGTATTTCTGTTTCAATACATTGTGTAGAAAATGAGGTGGAAAAGAAGGTGTCCCAAAAAGGGAAATGCTAACTGAGAGCAAAGGGGGAAAGTTCTCATGGAGTGTCGGAGGTTCCAGAAATGTTGTTGTTGGAGAACAAGGTAAGGATGTTGAATTTTGCACTAGCCCTAGTTAAACATTTACTATTACCTAGGGTATTTGGAAGCCCTGAAGTGTAACATGGTTCACATTTATGGTTTCATGGAAAAATTGTTCAGGAACAGGGACTAGAAAATAAATCTTCACTGTTTGCTGGCTAGTTCAGTACCCCAAATTTTCCCTCTTTCTATGAGGCATGAGGAGTCAGGGTAAATGTGTGAGCTAAGAAACTAGACAAAATGATTTTAAATTATGGATATATTGTTTATCAGCTATATATTTCAATTTATCACTTAGCCTTTCTGAACCCATTCCTGCTTGTCTCAAATTTCATTCCACAGACATAGCCCTTAGGATTCTTTAACACAATTAAATTACAAGATGAAATGTCCACATAATCTCAGGATATGGACACATTCTCTGCTTTATCACATTCTGCTCTACTAGAAGAAAAAAAATACATTCAGCTAACTCTTGATGTGGATTATAATTTCAAAATATCAATATTTTATTTTATGTTATTTTACAATGAACCTTTCAAATGTTTTCCAAAAATATCTAGGAATTGGGTGTCTGGAACTCTAATGAAAAGGTCTGCATGTTGTGTGGTACTATCAGATGTAAAGGAAGATTCCTGCATTTACCTTCTAATAATGAGAACACATTTCAGGTTGAGTGGATGGTGCCTTACAGCATCTATCCCTTAAATTTGGTAAGAAGAGGACTGCTCAAATCTTACCTTGTAGGAGGAGACAGAAGATAAAATGCGAGAAAACCTTTGCTATAAAGAAAAGCGCAGACCACGATTCGCCCCTAGGGAACATCAGTTCTCCTCTGTCTGACTCTTTTTTTTTTCCTGCTCACACACACAAAAAAAATACACTGAGAAATTTCAAAGTCACTGGGTTAAAAGGAAACTTTAAAACAGCCAGGGAGCCTACAAAGCAATCCCTATTCTGCCCTGAGTTATGCAGAGAGCAGCTTGGATCTTCACATATCTAATACAGTGTCAGAGCCAAGCCAGGCCCAGGATTGTCATGAATCTTATATGAAGGCTAAGTGTGGCTTCTGCTGGCCAACATTGAGGGGTAGGGATTGGAACCCCAGATTTATCCCTTTGTCCTCTTTATGTGTCCTGGGGGGTGGGAACCAACTAATGAACCACTTCAACTTCCTAGTTTGATATCCCAGACATCCAGTGATGAAATCTGTACCAGGACGGAGCCCAAAATAGAAACTACAATTCAATTCTAAGAGGAGGAAAAAAAATAAAATGAATGCAATTATCCAAGGAAGGAGAAAACACCAATCACAATAAGCTTGAAGCTGTCTGAAGTAGACATTTTCTTAAAACCAAATCAAGGAAGGGAACAGAGGGAAATTCTAGCAGAATGCGTTATCTTTTTGTAGGGCTCATTTCATTTAGAATACTACTGAAGACACCAATATGAATTTTAAGCTCTAATCTTAAAGAAATCCACTTAAAATTCTCTACTTTGGATGGTTATTTCACCCGTACAGCTTCCATATTGAAATGCAAGCACTTGGTTTGTGGAAGGAAAAACAAAAAACACTTGCTGTACAAGCACCCAAGGGCTTAATGACATCAAGAAGTGGTCAAGCCTGACTCAGGCTGGAAGAATACTAATGCATTCTGAAAGGTTTTGGAAGAGCTTAGAGGGCTTCCCCAGACCATGTCCATCAAGGCAGTTTCTGTCTCCATGCAGGACATGACTAGACACTGTAAGGAAAGTGAATGATAAATGAATAATAATTATCATATTGATATTGCATAGTACACCACAGCTCACTCAATCATTTTTCACACACCATCTACTTTTTTTTAACCTACTGTTACAATAAGTCTGTGAAGGAAACTTTGATGTCTATCAGATTAAAAACAACAGCAAAGGATCAGAGAATTGAAGAGTATCAAGACAAGACACGTTAAAGGAAAATAAGCTAGAAGTAGAAGCCAATTCCTTGACTTTCTAGATTGTGGCCTATGCTAGTGGACAGTGAGGGTAAGCAGACCCAGCATCCAAGCTAAATTTTGAATTTTTGAAGCTACTTTGGCCAATCCCCATGAATCTTTTATCCGAGTATTTTCGTTTCTTTCTGTATACCATAAAAGTGACATATCACTTGTATTTATGATATTATCATCAGGAACAAAAGCGAAACTATTTATTGGAGAGAAATTTAACAGGATTGTTTTCAAACCATCATGCAAACATCTATGGTTTGCAATTTGTTTTTGGTTTTGTGGGGCTTCAATATTTTAAATAACTATTTTCATGCAATATTATCATGGTTGGTAAAATTTTGTACAGAGGCTGGTAAGTTTCTTTTTTGAAAGTCACTTCTATCTAGGATTTTGAAATCATGAGTTCACTCCCTATGAGTTACTGTACTCAAAACTGAACTTATTGTTGTTTCCCAGTAGACATATTGGTAAACATGCAAAGGATGCCATTGTCAGGTTGTCTTATTTGGAGAAGTAGTCTAGTACTTCTAACACCCAAAATATGTTCTTGAATATAATTCTTCCCAGAATTCAAAACTTTATATAAACTTTTCTAGAGACTAGATGAGGCCAGGGATGCCAGGTCAGAGCTCTGGGGCTGATACCAAAAGGAACTCCCTATGAGGAATGGGAAGTAAAAGGACAAGGCATCCATTTTGAAAGAGGGACCTGCTTAAAAAACAAAATGTTTCATGGTGATGATGAGAACTAGAACAGGTAGGAATTATCCCAGGACTAACGGTTAAGATCTTTCTAATAAACGCTCTGTAGGACTGATGGACTTCCCAAGTGTGCATGCTCTAGTTAAGGGCTTACTGTGAGCCAAGCCCTATGTCAGATGTTAAATACATGTAATGAGAGAGATGGTTCATTGTTTTTCTTTGAGAATCTCAGAGCCCACAATAGAGAATTGTGGGGTGATTGCTGTGATGAACACTCGGTGGAGAAAGTTAAGTGCATTATTGGTGCCATATAAACAAAGACCACATCTCCATCGCTTCTCCCGCCTCACTGGGGAGCATTACACTTGATCCTTCATGACTTCTCAGTGACACAATAGTGCTGAGTTCTCTAGAATGAGCAGGAGTCATATGGATGAGAAGATCAGAAAACAGGTTTGGGGATATGACTTAGAATAGAAGCTTATGTATAAGAGGTGGGGGTTCTCTAGGAATTGCAAAGCAAGTTGTAGATATGGCTGAGAAATCATGAACTGTGAAGCCAGAAAGATGTATAAGAGCACACCTTGAAAATTTTGCAGGTTAACCACAGGAATAAAAATATTTTAGAGCAATATTAGAGGTCTTTCATAATATGTCTAGGTAAGGCTATGAAAATACAAGGAGGGCCTTTCTACTCATACTGCCCAGATGCCTCAGAGAAACTCTGATTCTTAAGTTTTGGATTAACAAAGGAAAATCATGTTTAGGGAAGGAAAATAGAGGTCTAGAGGCAGAGCTTCTTGGTGTGCCCAAAGCTGTGGGTAACAAAACTAGAGGAGCAGAGGGTTTCCATGACTGAGGGATTTGACGTTACCTTCAGAAGAATGGGAAAACAGAGAAAGCCTTGGAGTAGTAGACATATCTGTTAGTATTTCCACTTCGGAAATGTCTACCTATGATGTGCTCCATTAAGTCAATATAAATGGTCATCAGAGGATCAGGAAGTTCTAACCTTGAAGACATTTTGAAGATTTTAGAAAAATTCATTAGAGTGATGGAGAATCATTGTGGGCATTTAGTAGGCAGGAGTCTAGCAATGCTAGAACTCTTACAACGGTGACCCAGAATGAGGAAAATTGTTCCTGCATCCACACTACTTCTTCTGGCCATGAACATTTGAATATGTGGGTTAGGTTTGTGCACATTGAAATCTAACAGTGGTTTACATGTTAAGACAAACAAAGCTTTGCTTTTGCTGTTCAGCTTTTAGATGATTCCTAAGAACAGGTATCATATAAAATGACTTGAAATTATATTGTGTACTTTGGAACTTTGTTGAGAATTGTTATGATTTCAGTTGGGAAAGCACATGATAGAAACACAGCTGATGGCCAACGATACAGTTGTATTAGCTACTAGTAGTGGCTGCTGTACTCACAGCGGTTTCATAAAAATAAACATCAACACTTGCTTCTGTATCTTTTCTTTCCTACAGCATAGCTCAGTTCCAATCACAGGACCAGCCAAGGGTCATTTTCCTGTTTTCTATGGAAGAAGTTTGGAAGTATGAAACACACAGAAGACATAATGCGACATAGGAGATGTTTTGGGGAGAAAAGAACATTTGAACCGACATTGGTACTCCCACTGGAGTGTACAACAGGATTAGAATTTCTTGGGAGTTAAATCGCAAAGGTAGATTCTCAAATTTCAATCCAAAGAATCTGGGTCAATCGGTTTGGGTTAGGCTAAGAAGCTTCACTTTTAGCAACTCCTCACAGGCACTCTGTTACAGACATGTAAACCTTAGAGCATGGTACAGCAGTGCGTCTCAGCCTGCAGGTTGCGACTCTAGGAAAACATATTTTCAATGGTTTTAGGAACCCCAAGCATAAATTTATTTTAGTTACCACTTCATAACTGCAGTTTTGCAGCTGAGTAGTGTCTCGGTCCCTAAGACGGTCTGAAATATGTGTTTTGCAATGGTTGCAGCTCATAGGTTGAGAACCACTGTGTTAGAGAATCACAATGGTGTCCAAGGTCTCCTCGCATCCTAATAAACTGTCCTCTGTGCTTATCATAACTGCGGGTGTGCCAGCCTCTCACTGCCTGATTGCCACCATCACAACTCCAGACTCCACCACACTGGCCCTGACTCTAAACAACACACCAGATGAGTCACCACTTGATAACAATCATCTCTCACACATTCATGGTTTCTTAAGTTTACAGAGTATCAGCTCTGGCACTCATCAGTAAGAGGGGAAGTGGTCCAAAAAGATCCCAAGTGTGCAACGCACATCACAGAGAGCAGGTGTATAAGAAATAAACTTTTGGACCAAACTGCACTAAATTTTACTCCATGACAGGAGCAGCCCATTTTCTCCATGGCTGTCATAGATTTCATGGATCCTGAGAAATCCAGCCATTTTTAGAAATCCCATGAAATTTACCTTTTCACTCGAATCCACATGAAATCAAAATTTTTCCCTATGAGTCTCCATAAAATTGGTGCATTTCCTCAGAAGACCCCATGAAATTATAAAGAATATTGCAGATTCTTTGCTACTCATCCCTGTTGCACATCTTAAAGAGACAGGTCAAAGATTGCAGAAATATCCCATTTTTTTCTGATGATATTCACCTAAAATCACTGCAAATCTCAAAAAGACAGCAGCATTTTAAAGTGAAAAAAAAAACCTTGAATCTACTTTGCATAATCTAAAAATTAGAAAGAAAATGGTTAATAATCCAGCAAACTGATAAAAAAATGGAGTTTACCCAATTTTACCCTGAATAAATTTTTTTTATTCCTCATCTTCTACTCACTCTTTAAAAATTGGGAAACATTGTATAAATTTTGATATTATTAAACTGTCTGGAAAGCCACTTGAAGTTAGGATGTTGGAATGAAAGCCCACTCCAGCTATTTTCACACTAGCAGACTGTGCAATAAATCCAAATAAAATTTTTCTCAAAGCAAAAGTCACATTCTCATCTCTGAGTTCACAATGGAAAATGATGTCTCCTAAGCTCTACTTTGCAGGATATTGTAAGAATCAGACACAATAACAAATTCAAAAATGTAGACTATAAAGTGCTTTTAAATATAAAAAGAGGAAAGCAGAGCCCTTTACAGTTAGTGAAAAACAACGGATGGTATAACAAATGGAAAATACAGACACTTTTGCTAAGTGCATTGCGTGCATTCCAATTAATACAAAATTAATCCTCAGCTTTTTGTCCTCGCAAAAAAAAAAGAGGCAAATGAGGAAAAAAATGAAAGTGCATCATGGCAAAATAAAACAAATTTGTAACTAATGAATAGCTTTAAATTGGGGCCACTATAAAAAGGAAAGCAGCATGTGTATTTCATATTCCTATAATTAAAAAACAACAACAACAACAACAAAACCACCCCACCTCCCTAGTTTTTACCTGTATCTTGATTTCCTCAGGAATAAGTAAAACAAGTTCTCAGTTCAAGTCAGCAAGGCCACACTTAAAAAAATGCCCTTTCTTGAACATGAGCCAGCATTCCACTCAAAGGAGGAATTCCTGCCAACAGGTTTACCCTCCTGAATGGTAAATGACCTCCGGAATTTCTAGACTGCCTTTGCGTTTGCATAAGCACTTTCATTTTGAGTCATGTGAATATTTACTCTTTTATTAGATTTATCATCCACCCTCTCACATGCAGAGAGGGGCTGCGACTGCCCACAAAAAGCAGTACAATAAAGAGATTTACTCCAAGCTGCCAGCTAAAAATGTTAGCAGCGTATATAACCACCCCCAAAAGACAGATGCGAAGACAGAAAGGAAGGAGAAATTCAGCTTGTTCTGGTATTCGGAATGCTGATTCTGATCCAGATGGGAGATACTGTGCTGTCCCGGTGAAAACATCAAGGCAGGAAGAAAACTGCTTCTCCTACTACCCACCAGCATTGATTGGTTTCCCCCGTGGGTTAATCAATCTGCAGCTGAATTCTTGTTCTCTGTGCTGTGATAACCTTTCAGGCTTTCCAGCAACACACGGAGGACAGAATATGGGGTTGAAAACCCAGCAGAGTGGGGTTCTAATCCGAATACTGCTGTTAAATATAATGTGACCTCGAGGGCCTCGTTTAACCTCTTTGAGATTCATTTTCCTTATCTGTAAAATGGGGACAGTAATCTCCTTTCTGGCCACCTTTCAGTTTTATAAAACTCATGACATGTTTTTCCCTGAAAAAAGTGCTTACACCTGCCCAGGCTCTTCCCAGTAGGAAGTTAAGTAGAGAACAACTCCAGGGAGTATCCTACAAAGGCAGATCAAGGGCTCCAGAGTGATTTCTAGGATGACATTTGGAGCCTTAAGCCAGTCAGTAAAACATTCTTCAGAGATGATTTCCTCCTGGTTGAGTGTCACTGCCATCTTCTCTGGATTTAGAATCACCTGGCATAGCTCTGGGTGTTACCTGTGGGGGCTTTCTAGAGAATATTAAATGAGGAAGGAAGACCCACCTTGAATGTGAATATCCCCTGCCATGTCCTGAGGACCTGGACAGAGCAAAAGCGGCAGGGGCAGAAAGCAAGCGAAGGGTCAGAAATTCCCTTTCCTCAACTTCCTGTCCACCTTGATGTGAGCTACTCTGTTTTGCCATGCTACTCCTGCCATGGTGATGACCCCTCTGAAAGCACGTGCTGAAATAAATTATGCTTCCTGTAAAGTCTTTGTGTTCTGTAAATTATCACAGTGATGAGAAAAGTAGTAAATACACATTTCAATTTTGAAATGGATATTTCATATTTACATACAAGAGATTTAAAGCCTCAGTGTCTTGAAGAACACACATCTGGAGAAGTCTACACAGTCTTTTACCTGTTAATAAATTATCTTAATCCTCGACTTTATTTGTTGGACCTATGTGGCAAGTAATATTGCCCTTCTCGCTTTACTGATGACAAAAACACGTTGTTAAAGACTAGTTATTCCTGCTGCAGCATCACCCATACAGAAAATGAGGAAGAGCTGAGCCCATATGGTCTTAACTAGCTGAGTTTAAATCAGCATGCTTGTGCCACACATCAAAAGGCTACAGCAGAAGCTGTGTGGTGGGGATTCATCAAGAAAAAAACTGAGTAAGGACCAGGTAAATTAGAGCAAGAGCAGAACCTATGTTAAGAAGCTATGTGATAAAAAGGCTCCTGGGTAAGATGCTCAATCCTTCTTCAGAAAGGCAATGCAGATGGGCATCAGAAGAAGAAAACAGGAAACAAGTTAGGAGCCTGTCACAGAGGGACCCTGAAAGACTGTACCCAGCAGGGTATTAAAGAGGAGGCTGAGATTCATTGCCAAACTTTGGGCAGAGGGCAGGGAATCTTATGAAAGAAGGGGGAGTTAGTAAGACCTGGAGAAGACAGGAGCTCCATAAGGAGAACAACACAACTAAAAAAATCTGGGTACAGGGGTCTCTTCTGAGACTGATACTCCAATCAAGGACCATTCATGAAGATAACCTAGAACCCCTGCACAGATGTAAGGGGAACAGGTTCTGTCTCTGACATGAACTCAGTGGCTGGCTCTTTGATCACCTCCCCCTAAAGGGGGAGCAGCCTTACCAGGCCACAGAGGAAGACAATGCAGCCAGTCCTGATGAGACCTGATAGGCTAGGGTCAGATGGAAGAGGAGGAGGACCTCCTCTATCAGTGGACTGGGGAAGGGGCATGGGAGGAGATGAGGGAGGGAAGGAGGGCAGGATTGGGAGGGGACCAGGGAGGAGGCTACAGCTGAGATACAAAGTGAATACATTGTAATAAAAGAATTAAAAAAGAAATGTAATTTTTTTTAAAAAGGCTCTTTTGGAATATAAAACATATTCCAGAGAAGTGAAATCATTTGTCCACTGCCATATAAATTGTGTCTATGATCTGATGAATACTTCTAGAGAATGTGAATAATTGAATACAAACTATAGCAGCCTTACCTAAAAACAAAACCGAAAAAACAGAAACAGTGTTTCCTACCTGCCTGCCTGCTTCAAATGGCAACGAAAGAGGTGGTGAATGTCAGGTAAACCCTGGTAGAGCATAGGCCTGCCCCTAAAACACAGTGGTTATATTTAAAATGCCAAATACCACAGCCTAAAGATGCTAAGCCACTCCTCATTCTGTTACTTTCTGGGACAGAGTAAAGAAACTGTCTATGCAATGGCCTAACAGCCATGCTGATTCAAGGTCCTCACCAGTTCCTGGCTCCTTCAAGCTGTTTCTCACACATACTCTGCTGAACTGATTCAAGTGATATGAAACACCTTGCCATCCATAAAAGATTATAAAAATTGTATCTTCCCTGTATTCTATAGATTGGTTGAGACATCTCATGGAATCTCTCTCTCTTTCTCTCTCCCTCTCCTCCGTGTTTCTCTCTTATGTATCCTCACATTCAATGAAGCTCTTTAGATAAGATTGGCTCTCAAAGGCTCACATATTTACATGATTAGGGAGTGGCCTTGTTGGAGGAGATGTGTCATTGGGGTAAGCTTTGGGGTTTCAAATGCTTAATCCAGGCCTAGTTTCTCACTCTTCCTGCTATCTGCTGATCCAAATGAAGACCTCTAAGCTCCATCTCCAGCACCATATCTGCCTGCATGCTGCCACATCTCCTGCCATGATCATAATAAACTAAACCTCTGAAACTGTAAGCCAGTCCCAATTGAAAGCTTCCGTTTATAAAAGTTGTCATGGTCATAGTGTCTCTTCACAGCAATAGGACACTGATGAAGACAGAAGTTGGTGCCAGAGACTGGGATATTTCTGTGATAGGTTGGACCATGCTTTTGTTTGGGGAGGTATTGAACACTTTGGGACTGTGGACTAAAAATTCAACTGGATACTTTAAGAGGACCTTAATGGTCCACGCTAGTAGGAGCATAGAAGACAGTTGTGCTAAGGGTGATTTGAACTGTTGGGGCCTGGATCAAGGGGTTTCAGAGGAGTGAAATATTAGTATGAGGCTTAGAGACCATTCCTGTAATATTTTTGCAAATATATATATATTTATTTATATGGGTTTATATATATTGTTTTATATATAATAAGTATATATATAACCACATATTATATATATAATATATAAAAAACCATATATATATGGTTGCTTTCTGCCCTCATCCAAAAAGTCTGCCTAAGGATAGCCTGAGCTATAGAGGGAGACTCTGCATCAAAGAAAGAAAGAAAGAAAGAAAGAAAGAAAGAAAGAAAGAAAGAAAGAAAGAAAGAAAGAAAGAAAGAAAGAAAGAAAGAAAGAAAGAAAGAAAGAAAGGAAGAAAGAAAGAAAAAGAAAGGACAAAAGAAAAGAAGGAAGAAAAGAGAAAAGAAAAAACCCACTTTATTTTCTTAACCTGTTTTTTTCTTAATCATAACTTTGCCATAACAATCAGGAACAAGCACCCATCTAATAGCATATGCTTCCAACACACTCCTCTCCAGTCTTTGAAGAAGAGCTTCTTCTCTTAAAGGCCCACAGTGTCTAGTTCTCCACTTGTATGTGCTCATTCATGATGTGAGGCCCTTCCATGCTAATAAACTCCATTCTTGTCTATGGCCACACCACCCTGAGTGCACCTGATCTCATATAATAGTTCTTGAATTATAAATTATTTGTCTGCTTCTTTTTGAATTGTTCACTGCTGTTGTTTTATTATATTTAGCGAACATGAACCTCATTCCTCACACATATCGTTGGTCAAGCCTAGATGAACGAGAGGTGACCATTCACTGGCTACATAGCTGCAATTTTAAAACTGGTAAGACTACTTTTCCTTAAGTGACTGAAAGTGATTCAGGTGCCACCAAATTTACCTGAGACATAGAAATTATGCTTCACTTTGTCCTCTAAGAAACATTGGATATGTCTTTCCTGTGGCCCTAGAGAGTTTAGACCATTGAAAATATTGGGAGTACTCAATATATCAGAGGTGTGGACAAAGGCAAAACAGAAGCAAATAATGTAATACTTAGCTGTCCAAAAAGCTTTGGGGATGTTTATAGTAAGGGGCAAAACTAGCACGTTTTTAAGCTGTTGTTTCATCTTCCTATAGTTACAGATAGAGTCACTGCATCATGTTGATTTTAACTTGAAATCCATAACTTTATATATAGCAAAGGCTCTGTTTTGCCTAATGTATATTGGGATCCCTCTTGTTCTTACATAAAAGAGTTCTGCTTTGGACAATGGCGATTCCCTCTTCCCACTGCCTGGGTCACCTTAAAGTATTTTGAAGATAAAGGGCTTTGTTCCCAACTTTTAAAGGAGATATCTGTGTGCCTGTGAAAATGAGCACTCAGAAACTTTATCGTTTAGGTACTTTATATTTTTCAGAGATGGAATGCAAGGTAAACACAACAACAAAACCAATGAGGAAAACCAGCTGCTGCTCTGGAGACCGAAGTGTTACCCTCAGTTTTGGTGTTAGCCATGAGGTGTGGCTCGGCCAGCTCACACCCCCACTCTCAGCAGCCTTACCTGCTGTATAGGAGTTCTTGAAAAGAGAGGTCCAGGCAGCGGTGAAAACACTCATGACTGCCCAAGAAGTGCAAAGAATAAGCATCTGTGGAATGCTCACTTCTCTCCCCACAAAGTTCACAGAACATCACAAAAGAGGAGGCAGGAAAAAAAAAGATTTTCTAGACCACCAGTCAAGGAGGACTGAGGCAAAAACCACATCTTCCGGGCAGAGCAGGTATTCGTGACCTCTCAGCAGCTAAGGCTGCCTGCGCAGGGACTGAACAAGATCAAACTAACTAGCGCAGGAGCAAAACAACCAGCTCGGATGGGGGCGGGCTATTGGCAGCCGCCAGGGCTAGCAAGGAATGTCAGTTTTCTTTAGGGTCCGGCTGTTGCCTGCTCCAATGCAGGGCCAATACCCACAGGCGGCACTAATCTGAAATGGAATTTTCTGGTTTCATTGAAGACTCAGTTGAATCACGTGATGTTTTGCTGTGCGCTGTCTTGTGTGAAGAGCATGACTTTGGTCAGCTGAGAACAGCCGTGGGTGGACTCTGAGGAAAGGAGATACATAAAAGCCCACAGACAGTGAGACTTTGCTATTTGGATAGACATTGCTGTACTGGTCTTCTTGCTTTGACACTTTACTTTGCAGAGAGAAACCTTCCAGAGAACATCTTGGGGCAATCCAAATGAGTCTTGGAGCTCTCACTGACTTGTCCAGACTTTCTGAATTGTGCTGATTTGAGTCACTGCTGGTGTTGGCCTTTGGACTGGACTGATGGTATCTGGACAATAAAGAGTAAACTCATCCCAAGAAACTACTTCTCAAAAGGTCTACAACCCCCTTTTACCTAATAACCTCCTTTCTCCCCTACCTCTGGTCAGTGGGTGGAAGGGAGGTGTAAGTGTTTAAGAAACCTAAATAAAGTAGGTTAGGTGAAAAATCTAAGCCTATACTAATTAGACATGATATGTTCTGTTAAAATAAAAACGACATGTGGGGGGATCAGGAAGGAAATGGAATAAGGGTGGAAGATCTTGTATACATGTAAGAAATCCCCCCCAAAATAAATTAAAATAGTATACAATAAAAGGTCCAAGGGGGCCTAGAGAATTAATTGAAAGCACTTGCAGCTTTTACAGAGGACCTGAGTTTGATTCCCAACTCCCACAAGGCAGATCACAACTGTAGCTCTAGTTCCAGGGCATCTGACACTCTCTTCTGGGCTCTCTGAGCATCAGGCAAACATTAGGTGTACATGCAAACAAAACACTCATGCAAATAAAATTTTAAGAAATCTATTAAAACAAATAAGAAATTCTTGGAACAGAGCTACCAAGTGCTTGTTTCCTTTTGTTTCTTGGGCTTAGTTTTTAAGTCTTCAGCCTTACCACTGCGCATCTGGGACAAAGAGTTCCAGTACCAGTTCTCAAAGCAAAAGAAAGCCTTTAATTCACTTTGGTCTGACAGTGTGTTTATTTGCTCATCACTAAGTTGTCCCCAAGCCTGGGAAACATGTCCTGCCTCTGCAGAGATGAGTGCAAGCTCCAAGCCACCAAACCGTATTTCTTCTGAGCTTAAAAGTTGAACGTTTTCCCCTTGTTTAATCTGTCCCAAGCTGTACATCAAATGTTTGAAAGCAACTTCATTGGATGGCTACTTAAGTTTGAAGACAAGATGTCTCAGATGGGAATAAAGGCACTATCATAAAATCACAAAGCAAACTTTTTCTAGTTATAAAACATTTCAGCCCTGCATATAAATTAGCACTTGTAATTGTTTTAGCTGAACATTTAGCTATATAGAAGAGTAATAATGAGTCTTCTCCATAAAAGTAATTAAATCTTAATATAAATTAGACTATGCCATCGTGTATACTGCTCTTCTTGCTGAGAACAAACGCCTAATGACTTATGGGAAGAGAAGTTTACCTTAGCTCATGACATCATTGGGTATCTGTCCAGCTTGGCAAAGGGGACATGGTAATCACAGCTACTCTGTGATAGGGAAGGCATGGAGGCACAGAACCTCTGTGATGACAGGAGATAACCACATGGCTTATTTATATGTTTCCTATGAGGAAACCCAAAGCTTGTTCAGGCTCTTGAGTAAATACCAACTTCAAGATTTTAAGAAGGGGCCCCTACAGTGCAGATCTGCTAGCTAAAGCCCATGCCCAGAAGGTTCCATAGCCTCCCAACACAGTTTCTCCTGATGGTGACCATATGTCCAAACATATGAGCCTGTAGGGGACATTTTACTTTCCAACCACACTATCTAAGTAAAATTATTTAGAGTTGGTGCGTGGTTCAAATGCCTGTCAACAAGAAAAACAGAATGAATCATGGGTGTGAATAGCACAAACCCTCTCTGATACATTACACTCAGACAAACAAAAATCTATGAACAAAAGTCTAAAGAATTATGGTTAAATCTGCATGGATGTCAGGACAAGGCAAAGTTATGGAGGTAGAAGACACATCAGTGCTTGCCTGAAGCTGGTGATTGGAGGAATGATGGGCAGAAATGGGTATGAGGGAGTCTGTCAAAATGCTGACGACATTCTCATACTACGTGATTTTTTTTTCTAATTGAAAAATTCTAAATGTAATGAAATGCCACAAAAACACACAGTTAAAATTGGTGATTTTATGGCAAATTACATGCACACGAAGCTTTTTAAAAACTGTGGGATGACTCTGTTCTGCTGCTGAGACTTCATATTCTTCTCTGCCCTTTATTCATGATCAAATGAGAACACTTTTCATTCTGTGATCTTCTCCTGAAACTTCCCCAAATATAGCATCTCTTTATATCTCCCTCCTTCTGTCTGCCTGGCTTGCTCATTGACTCAGTCATTCAATTATTCCACAAAACTATACTGAGCATCTACCAAGTATCAACCCCTGTGCTAGGTGCTGAAAATGAAGAAATCGTCTGCTGATGCTCCTCTCTCCTTGCTGTCAGATATGTCTTTGGAGTCACACGCACACCCTCCCTACTGCTTCCTTCTCCCCAACACAGGATAGAAATTTTGTAAATTGCCATAATACTTTGCAGATTCTACTTTGGAATACCAATCTCTTGTACTTTAATGACTGCATCCTTTATGAGGGAGGGGCCTACGGGTGGACTACAAAGTAAATAAACTGTAATTAATATAAAAATAAAAAAATCAACTGAAATATTTGCTTATTTTTGTTTTGTTTTTTAAAAAAATATCAAATAACACCAATGACTTGCCTCTGCCATGCCACCTCACAATCCCTATCAGAGACAACTTACTTTTTTGCTTTGAAGGAAACTCTTCCACCTTAGCCTTAAAAATGTCTAAAAACCGTATCTGTTTTTTTTGGGGGGGGGCTGGGGATTGAGATCTATTTTCCAAAGTAAATGTGATGGACTTTATAGAAATTGTGCCATTTGCATTTTTCAGGTTGTCCATTCATCATTCTTACATTTTCTTTCTGTGATTATTGTTTTTGGATAACAAGCTAAACGTTGGCATGTGAATGAGCACGGCCTAGAATTGTTCCAAGGGCTTAGAGTGAGAAATGAGCAAAATGAGAACACAAAGCACAACTATGAAAACTCATGTAGTCCAAGGGTGCTAGATATATAGTTTTATAGTCAGATAGATAGATAGATAGATAGATAGATAGATAGATAGATAGATAGATAGATAGATAGATAGATAGACAGACAGACAGACAGACAGACAGCTACAGGTATGTGGTTCTGAGTTGATAGGGTATAATGTTATAACTATATGCTGGGTGATAGGGTATTGTGTTAGAGTTATCTGAGAGACAGTAGCCTCAACTGAGAAAATGACCCATGTATTAGCCTATAAGGAACCCTGTAAGGCATTTTCTTTACTAATGATTGATGTAGACCATGATGGGCAGTGCCACTTGCTGGCAGGTGGTCCCAGGACATATAAGAAAATAAATTAGGCAAAAGCCAGAAGGAGCAAGTCAGTAAGCAGTATTTCTCTATGGGTCTGCCTCAGTTTCCACTTCGGATTCCTGCCTTGAGTTCCGGCCTTGATTTCCCTCAGTGCCGGACTACTTCCTTCAAGTTGCTTTTTGTCATGGTGTTTTCTTTCCCCTCAGCAATAAAAACCGTAACTAAGTCAGGTATGCAAGGTGAGGGAACAAAATATACAAACATTACTATAATGTGTGGTGTGGCTGAGGGAGTCACTGGAGAAAAAGAAACCTCCTTTTTTTCTAAGAGTTGAATGATGAAAGAACACATAGTCCAGTAGGGAAAATATACTTTGTGATGATGTCCACTGACTGAAGAATTTCACTGAACAGGTAACATGAAGACCTCACTGACAGAATACGAGAAAAAGCTGATGAGTGGAGAAGAAAAAGGATCTGGGGTTGCCCCTCCGTTTCCCTGGCTTTTGCAGAACAGATAATAATATAGTTGATAAGAGGTCATTCTGGCACCTGTTATCCTAGAAAAATAAACATCCCACAGATTTTTATTAAATGGTGCCCAGTGTGCTGCCTAGTCTTACATCATCTTGACACAAGCCAGAGTCATCTGAAAGAAGAGAACCACAATTGAGGAAGTGTCTCCATAAGATCCAGATATAGGGCATTTTCTTAATTAGTGGTTGATGGGGAAGGGCATTGTGGGTGTTACCACCCCTGGGCTGGTAGTCTTGGGTTCTATAAGAAAGCAGGCTGAACAAGCCATGGAGACTTAGCCAGTAAGCAGCACCTCTCCATGGACTCTGCATCTGCTCCTGCTTTTAGATTCCTGCACTGTTTGAGTTCCTGTCTTGACTTCCTTCAATGATGAACAGGAATGTGGAAGTGTAGGCCAAATAAACCCTTTCTTCCCCAAGATGCTTTTTGATCATGGTGTTTCATTGCAGCAACAGAAGCCTTAAATGATGACACGCAGAAACCCCTAATAAAAGATTCTCAGAGTGGTGGTCAGGGTCTAACGTAGTCATTTAAATACATATCTTCTAGGCATATTTTGTTTCTCATTTATGGCAAAAAAAGCTATCTGTATTCAGTCTCCTATGCTTCTAAAAGGTATTTTATATTAATTTGTATTGTGTGTGTGTGTTATGTGTTTGTGTATCTCATCTCTGCCTGGTACCCATAGGAGCTAGAAGAGGGTATTGTATCCCCTGGAAGTGAAGTTACAGGAAGCTATCAGCCACCACACAGTGCTGAGAACTGATCCTGCTCCTCTGAGAAAGAGACAAATTCTCATAAATACTACTCCAGCTCTTCAACCTTTCCTTCTATGTATTTATGAGCTAAAGAACTCAAATGACCCAATGGTGGTACTTGCCATAACTACAAACACAGCAATTATATAAATGACACTGGTGAGGATAATTTTGTGCATGATTTTAATGTTTCTTTCCATACTCTGGAACTTTTTTTTGATACAAAAATGAACATTGCTAAAATTTGAAGCTTTATCATTTTACAAAAACAGTCTTTTCTGAGATGGAATATATGTCTTTTAATACCTCAATCAGCGACCAAGAATTTGGATTCCTTTCCAACAACCCCACCATTTTGAAGAATAAGAAAAAAATCTGTACATAGATGAACATTTAATGCAAACAATTAGCAAATTAGAGTGGCTATCTCTGGTGCTGCACTTTTTCTTGCTTGTAAATATGAAGCTTTCTCTGGTCCAATTTCTGCACTTCCCTTTACCTTACTGTTCATTCACAAATTAGAGATGATGTTGATTTTAGAAGTAACACAGCACCCCTACGGACGCTTTTGGAGTCTTTTACAATAAACGTTCCACCTCCCTGCTGTTCAAAGACTTTTTTATGGAGCTTCTTCTACCTCCTTTCCTGGTGTTTTTCTTTGTAGTATGCAGCTTGGCTTCCAATAGAGCACAGACATTGTAAAACTATCCATGCACACACTGGCATTTTCATTTCACATGGTGCACAGCCCTTTGACCCTATCTTCAAACCTACTCTGAATCAAGGATGTTGACAAGTAGAAGTATTCTTATCCAGGGTCATTGATCAAAGTAGAATTCTTATCTAAATCAAGCCAACACAAGAAAAGAAAATGAGTGAAATTGGTTGCCATCTGTGAAAATTGTACATTTGGTTTAAATTTGTTTGACATGCCTTTAATTCAGGTTCAAGAATTATGGTTAAAGCATCTAAAGGTGAGGTCCCTGGAAAATATTTTTATTAATTAAAAAAAGTCAGCATCTTTTGCTGCAACAAACACCATATTTAAAAACAAGTCCAGTATCCATGTTCAAAATCTGTCTGAATGTAAGGAGCATAAGTGTGATCACCCAAAGATTTAAATCACCTAAGATTTAAAACTGAGAGTGGAATGAATCAAATCAGGGCTCCTAAAAGTACATGGGAAATAGAGCATTGGAATTGAGATTACTATGTGGCACTAATTAATAACCATTAGCAACGAAACAAAAGAAGAACCATGCTAAGAAAAAAAAGTCATAGCAGGAGGATGTTGCTTGATTAGCAGGAACAGTGGGAGGATAGACATCTTTCAAACAGAGTTAAGCAAGCACAAGTCTGATAACTTGGGAACAGGGGTAGAGAAGGGGTACTTTGTCTCTGTATTTCAATTCTGAGATAGAGCTGGGCAAGATAAGAACACGATGATGTAGGAACACAGCAGGCACACGGAAGCTGTGAGGTGAGCTGTGCTTTCACAGGTTCTAAACGGATAAGAGACCCAAGTAAGAGGCCGCTGTCTTTCCTCTAATAAGGAGCTGAAAAGAGTAACAAGGTGATGCCTGAAGCAAAAGCGGCAGGAACCAGGCTCTGTGTGTCACAGAAATGTTAGCATTCATGGGCAGAGCAGCGAATGGGGTCAGCGTGCCCAAAAGAGGGCAATGGATGAACATTTAAGGTTTGACTGAAAGAAAAATTAAAAATAGATTAAAAACATGCTAGTTCTTAGGAATTGGTATTTCCTTTAATCTTGCCCTCAAAAACTAAAGGGAAAAAACCTTAAACGTCATTTCAAGAATAAAAATTATGACTTTGCAATTTGAGCAGAAGTTAAATATTGGTAAAAAGTAACATGCAAACATGTATTCGCCATATGTCCTAATTTTTAAAAGTCATATTCCAGTATAGTTCTGTTTCCCTTAATCTCAAATTCAGTTGTTAATCTTCTAATAACCTAGTCTACTTGGGAATGACTCTCTACATTGTGGTATTTGTGCCTGGAAGCAACTGATCCAACAGTGTTGAAAATAAACCATATTTTCTAATGTCTATGGAAGTATTATTATTTAAGTGTTTGTATGTATACACATAGATTTTAAAAGAGAGACAGAAAGGTGCTAGTCTGGTACACAGAGTCTCTGTATCCAGAGGAAAAATGAGACCCTGATTAGTGTTCTTTATGTCATACCAGGCTGGGAATGAGCTCCTGACATACAGCAAATGAACTTTCACCCCGACCTTCCCAGCAATTACTAGGTCTGCCCAGAAGACTTGCCTTCTCCCTAGGCTGCCTTAATGTACATGTGCACTATGAGGATCAAATCTAACCTAGGAATGTAAGAACATGTACAGTAAATATATTAATATGTTATTCAAGGTAAATAGTACTGTTGTAGATATAAGCATGTTTTTGTTTTGGTCCCAGGTGTGGGATGTGGGACTGACTCAGATGGTCCACAGCAGCAAATTACTTGCTTCATGCAGGTCTTGAGAGGAGCTCTTTAAATCTGAGGACTCTGGAGAGAGAATAAATTCCAGAGCCCAGAGAATGGAGCTTGGAGAAAGAACAAGGATCCTCTGGCTTCTCCCTTGCTGGTCCCAGTTGCTGTTGTAAAACAAGAAGATGGAGATCTCCTGAAATGAGGACTGGACGGGCTCCAAGGAATCCGATGGCTAAGAGAACTGCAAGCCCTCCCTCCCACTAACCCTTTCTCTCTTCTACCTGGTATCTGGGTGTTGGAAGGGATTGGAGTGGAGTAGGGAGAAAAAGATATCATGCTGACATAGTACTTCCTCATCGTGAAAGTTTTTAACACCATATTTTTTGGCTAAAAGAATAAAACACTGCAGGATACTCTTTCTCCTTTGGAAGACTTTCCTTTTTACATTCATTGTAATTATGGCTCTTGATTGTCTCAGAGAAACACAGTCTGTGGCAGCAGTTCTCAACCTGTGGGTCACAACCCCTTTGGAGGCCCATTACCCTTTCATAGGGGATACATATAAGATATGTTACATATCAGATATTTACATTACTATTAATAACAGTAGTGAAAATATAGTTTTGAAGTAGCAACAGAAATAATCTTACAATTGGGGATCACCACAGCATAAGGAACTGTGTTGAAGGGTCATAGCATTAAGGAAGTTGAGAAGCGTTGGCCTATGGCATGGCTGTGTAATCCTTCTGCTGGTAACTGCCAAAGGAGTGTGGGAGTTAGTGGTCCACAGGGCATCCTTTGAACAGAAAACACAAGGTGATAACACTGCAGTAAACCCTTCTTCTTGCCTCCACTTGCAGACATGGCTCTGAAGGTTCGATACACCAACACTGGCCTGCTCTTGAACTTGCCCTTGAACTTGCTGGAGGAGTCATTTCAACAGTATGTCACACTACAATCCCCTTTCCTCTGCCCCTCCCTTAATTCTCCTTTCCCTTCATCTTCTGTTATTCTTAGATGTATACAACAAGATATATGTACATATGCATATATATTGTCTCATATTTTGCTTTTTAACACTAGGACAGGTATCTAACAATTTTCATTTCTTTGATGGAATGGCAGCAATAGGTCCAAGGGCATATCTAATCAAAAGGCTTCAAGTCATTTAAATAAAAAAAGACATGTTTATTGCTATTCTTTTCTAGGAATAAAAAGAAAAAGAAGCATGAACAACATGATTTAAGTGGAGAATTTACAGATGTAACAGATGTTATACTAACCATCTTTTGGAAAGAACAAAATTTTGACACATCTTGAGTCATAAAAAATAGTCATTGCTTATTAATTCCATATGTTCACGTGAAATGGAGAAAACTATTACATTGAAGTCCCAGAAACATTAAGCCCCATAACAGATTTTCCCATACATCTTTTTTTGTCCTCCTACACAAAAAATTCTGTATATGGCAAAGCTCTCCAGAAAACCCTCAGACTTCTTTATTGTTTATAGGATCCTCATGCCATTGTAATGTTCCCCATCTTTTACACACGTGCACTCACACAGAGAGAGACAGAGAGTCAGAGAGCCAGAGAGCCAGAGAGACAGAGAGTCAGAGAGACAGAGAGACAGAGAGACAGAGAGACAGAGAGTCAGAGAGACAGAGAGTCAGAGAGACAGAGAGTCAGAGAGACAGAGAGACAGAGAGACAGAGAGACAGAGAGTCAGAGAGACAGAGAGTCAGAGAGTCAGAGAGACAGAGAGACAGAGAGTCAGAGAGACAGAGAGACTGCGAGAAATAAAGAGGAGAACTTTCTTAAATTATCAGATTCAGATTTGGGTTTCCCCTTTTGTTACCTATCCAATTGTTCATCTTCCTAATTGCAAAATTAAGTGATCCTGTTCCAACATTCATATATATGTATATATATACACATATATGAATATATATAATTTGAAAGTTCTAAAAATAGTTCAACATTTCAATTCACTACACTATAAAATATTTCAGATCATTTCTCTGGAGTCTTTACTTTTCTAATTGAAGCAGAGTTTTGAGGGATAATAAAATATCAATGAAAGGCTAGCTTACCCAAAATTTGTATGGCAGGAAATTGTTCTGAAATATCTTAAATGAATATTAGATATTGCATTTCTAATATTTGAGAATGAGAAAATTGGCATCATGAATTAGAATAAATCATCCCAAAGAAAGGATTGACATTTGTAAATGCTGTTTTTCATGGTGAATGTGGCTGAACTTAGCAGACAAACCTTTCTGCTGCTGCTGCTGTTGCTGATGCTGCTGTGTCAAACCTTTGGGAAGTACAGTTCAGATGCATTGAAAACCATCCCAAGAGAAAGAGTTGAGCCATACCTGCATCTTGAACATCGCGAGACATGCAATCATTTCCAGAATAAGATCACAGTGCCCTTGCATGATTTAGACACTGGGGAGGAGGCAACTGCCATTTTTGATTGTGTTAACCTGTACATAATTATGTAATTACCCACTAAAATTTAGTCAGAGTGTTGCGTATCTGAATCATTAACTTTAACAATTGACAAGCTTCTTTGATTAGTATTTTCATAGAGCAGGAATAACATACTTTTGTCAGCTTTCATATGATTAGCTATGATTGGGAATTTGTTTATGCAAAATGTTTTCATTGCCAGTTTAGTGAAAAGAGGGAGGAAAAGGGGGGGCAGGGGAGTCATGTGTCTCCCCTTAGCAGACTGTCTTATGGTTCAACTCAGGAAATGCCAATGATGAGAAAACACATAAAGGATATACACCATCACTCCCCAAATGGCACATAATTTTGGTGTCAGATTAAAATAATATCTAGCAAATTCAAATTGGGAGAAATAAGCTCTCCTACCAAAAGCAGACTAACAAGAACATCAAAGTATGTGACATCGATGTAGACTGTCACATCCAACTTCTGGCTTGGCCAGGTAGCCCTTCTACATCATAAATCAGGACAGCTGATCTTCTGGGGGAAAGGCATGTCGATTATTTGCTATTTATTTTCTAGCAGAAACACAGCAGCTGCAGCAATTTCTGAGAGACTTCTCTGGCACCAATTTGCTATCAGTCTTAGGTAATATTGACTGTACACACATTCCTATTAGGCTGACATCTCCAAATGCAGCTAGCTATTCAAATAGAAAATCCTTTAATTTCTTGGCCATGATGGGGCTCTGTGATGCCAAATTTCAACTCTCTGTGGAAGACAGAAAGTCCTCAGGACATGATGCGTTTCTTGTCTCCTCTGGCAAATTGGCTGAGCTCATTTGTTTTAAGTAAGCAATTACAAAAAGCAGCTTACGGAAATTTTAAAGTAAAATTAAAAGCAAAATTATTTCACTGGTTACTATGCGTGTGCTGCCTTCCATTCTTGAGGGAATGTGTTTTAGATGGAGATGGGTGTAATTAGAAGGTTTTAAGATAGGTGGTCCAGCCTTAAGCCAAGTGGAAATGGAGGGAATGTGTGTTTTGCCACCAAGGGGGCAAGTCTATCCTTCCAATAGAATTTTCAATGCAAAACCGACCCTTATCTTATATTTTTTTCTTTTTCTTCTCTTGGAATTTTCATTACATATTCTAAAGAAAATACCTAGAATGTTTAGCCATACGATAGTCCTTTTAATGCCTCCCTGTGTAAAAGACATATTCTAAGTTCAGTTTATGTTCCAAGAGAAACTGAAAGCACCGTGTCATGTAAAGGAGTTTTTCCAAATCAAGTTAAAAATGTCAAACTCCATAATCATAAAGTATTGATCTCTCAAAATCAGACCCTGCCGTTGCCATGTCTCTCAAGAAGGAACATCTGCTCCATCTTTCACAATAAGATTTTTCCCGACAATCAGACACTGCTGTCTTCAAGATCCAAGCTTAATTATACTGTTTTAAAGTCTTCATGATTGAACACACATGCACAAACATCTCCCTAACTTTGGCTTTAATCTTGCCTTTCCATTTTCCTGAACA
This sequence comes from Pachyuromys duprasi, assembly GCA_028658305.1. Taxonomy (NCBI): domain Eukaryota; kingdom Metazoa; phylum Chordata; class Mammalia; order Rodentia; family Muridae; genus Pachyuromys; species Pachyuromys duprasi. The sequence goes on from CM053744.1 coordinate 64,662,086, forward strand.
TAATTTAAATGCAAAACTTTTTCTTACAGTTCACCATCCAGCCCTGTAACTCTTCTACTGTGTACTAATTCTACCTTTCTGACTATAATTCTCTGGTAGCTCTTGCTGATTAAAGAAATAGCTGCTTCTTTAGAGAGGAAACCCTGGCCTACTTTTCTCTGAGACATTACACATTATCTATTCCATTATGTCAAAACTAAGTTAACTGATAGTGTGCTGTGTTCATTTGCTTTTTAGATGATCATTCATTTTCATTACTAATTATATTCAGCAATTCCTTTGTGTGGACTGTGCCAACATGTTTGCAGCCAACTTTTGAGCACCATTATGTATCACTGTGAAGGGGAATTCCCAGACTATTCTGTGAAGCACTGTGAATAACAAAGTCAGAAATCACCTGGACATTGAAAGGAAAATATATCAAGGAATAACCCTGTTCAGACATAGCCATAGCCTGGACATTTAGAATTTTTTGACACCATTTTTGCAGCCTAAAGACTCAACTGGCTTTCAGAACTTTTTTCATTATAACATATTTGAATGTATTCCATCAGAGAAAGCTGAGATGCAGGATGATGTTCAGAGATTGGGTCAGGAGTAAGATATAGTGAGGAGGGATAGAGAGACATGTGGGAGATATTATGAAGGATGAAGTGGAACTCAGCAACAAGGGGATTGGGCTATACCCCAGTGTGGTACACAACAAGAAATGTCATTGCTCGTGGCTAGATCTTTAATTACCACCATACTCATGATCTACTAGGAATGGTTAAAGAGTGTTTAGTCATGTGATAAGGAAATTGATTTCCCATTGGGATCATATCTATGTAAAGCTAACCACAGCTCTGTTTTCCACAGTAGAAGAAGTAGTAGAAGCCACCACAGGCCCAGCAGGTGGGCCCACAGGCCCTTTCCTCATATGTTTGAATGTTTCTCACAACTGGGTGGTGTTAAGTGTCTACAGGATCATTCCCTTCACATTTAAAATCCTAGAAACACAAAACACCATGAACGTTTGAAGCTAGACTAGAAGGAAACCAGTATTTTGAAATATTACTTTAGAGCCTTCCAGGTCCTCTCACAAGAGAGCATAGTACCCTTACCTTTGAGCAAATATACTATTTCTATTCTAGCAAATTCAGTGGTCTATGATGAATCTCTCTGCATAGCTCTAAGTTCCTTAAAGTTGGCCTTTATTTGGGATCCAATAGTGTGTATATTACATAGTGTGTATCTATCTAGTAAACTATTTCAAGCTTTATATGTATTAGAATTTTTTCAGATCTAGCTGATAGAAACAATAATTTTACATTTTATATTGCCTAGGACATCATAGCCTTTCTCATTCTGATCAGCTAAGCTTTGCTAAATTTCTTAGGAAATGAAAGATTCTAAAAATCATAAAAGTTCCTATTATTTCCTAAACAGCATGCAAAGCTGTTGCATAATCTTAGAAAAAGATAGACAGGACAGACCTTACAAATATATTTAAATCTCTGAAATGTAGACAAGAATATGTAAATTGAAAGTAAATTTATTTTAGTGAACTGGCAAGAAAGGAAAAAATATAGGGCCATATGTTACCATTGGTTTTGCATATTTGGGGAGGGGGGAAGCTCCTTAAGCCAGGCATTTTCAGGCCATAAAATGTCTTCCATAGGTAACCACAGGCAGGCAAAAATAGCAGGCAAGTGTTGAAAGTTAGAAATGAGGACGATGCTTTTATTGGTGGCTGAACAAAGCGCGAAGTTGGTATGAGAGGAATAGAGATGAGCATGGAATAAATTTAGTTTAGTGGAAGTAGCATCAGCAAGGAAGGCAACTGTCCTCAAAACAGAAGTTCTTTGTCTCACCTTCGTCCTTCCCCTCTTTGCATCCCTCCATCACAGAGAAACAATTGTGAAAGTAACCTAAAATGTAAAGGTCCTCCCCCCTACCTCACCTACCTGTTGTGGGAGCTAACATCATCTCTTCATCGCAGCTTGTTTTCATGAAAATGCCACAACACACAGGACTACCCAGGATACAAAAAATAAATAACTTGAATGGAAATATTAAGGTACGTGAAAGCTAGGCCTTCGTTGCTCTACCGATAACCCAAACTGCTAATAACAATACCATCTCATCAAGAAACACACAAGAACTTTAAGTGGACAAATCTGTGGTGAACAATAACTGTACTGCAAATGTTCATTGCAGCTTTATGTGTTTCGATGAACTTCTCTGTGATATGAATATAAGTGGACACTGTCTACGTCCATTAAAGATTAAAGATTTTTCAATAGTTACATGATTTCATATCTTTGTGCTCCTTTAACATTGATAAATACATCTTTCCATGGCTTACAGTACATGAATTTAGAAGTCAGAATTCCAACTGTTTCACAAGACAGAATTCTCCTTTTTAACTTGGGAGACCATGTGTAGAAAACTGTTCTCCAATCTACAAAATAATAATTTAAAAAAAGTCTCCTTTGAGTACTAGGGAGGTTAAGATAACCTTGATGTAGACAAAGGTACTTTACAGAATATACAATACTAGAAAAACACAACTAGTTGCTAGCACAGTCATTCCTGGAGAACAAAGAGCAGAGGTGAATGTATAGATGGTTCCCATATTAACAGTTGCATGACCTTCCAACTTCAAAGTCAGAAGTTTCAAAGCAACAAATTCAGGTAAGCCATATTTTCTTCCATGGGTCCAGTTTCCATGTTTAGCATGAATACTGATCTTCTGTGAGACTCTTCAACATTCCCAAGCCTTTTTGTTACTCAGTGTTATCAGTACATGAATTCAGAAATCACACTGTAGCCCTATTAAACTCCATGGAGGTCCCTTTTGTTAAGCTTCTATGGTTTTAGGACCATGCATGAAGATAACCTAGAACCACTGCACAGATGTAGCCCATGGCAGCTCAGCTCCAAGTGGGTTCCCTAGTAAGGGGAACAGGGGCTGTCTCTGACATGAACTCAGTGGCTGGCTCTCTGATCACCTCTCCCTGGGGAGTGCAGCCTTTCCAGGTCACAGAGGAGGACAATGCAGCCAGTCCTGATGAGACCTGATAGGCTAGGGTCAGAGGGAAGGGAGGAGAATCTCTCCTATCAGTGGACTGGGGGAGGTGCATGGGAGGAGAAAAAAGGAGGACAGAATTGGGAGGGGATGAGGGAAGAGGCTACAGTTGGGATACAAAGTGAATAAATTGTAATAAATAAAATTTTTTTGAAATTCTGGGGAAAAACTTTTACGGTTTTATAACAGAAAAAGATGAACTAGACCTTGCACAGAATCCAAACATTCAAGAACAGTGTGAAATCAGTGTGCCCTGCTTTACAGAGTCTAGAAGCAAGTGGAAGAAGGACCACTGTGTATGACTGGGGGCAGGGTGGATGAGAAAGAGAGAGTAAGAGAGTGTGTGTGTAAGAAAACACCCATCTTTATTTCCATGTGTTTCCAGAAGAAAACATCATTTATATAGTCAGTGAACATAAACACTAAACTTTTGAATAACTTACATGACAAACATAATTTTTAATCTTTAATAGTTTTATTTGTTAAAATTATGGAGTCAATACAGTGTATAGATAAACAATGTAGAACTATCAAATCAAGATCCTTAATATAGTTACATCTTATGTAATGAACACTATGTTATATCATTGATGACAAATACCATTCTGTACAATTTGTCTGAATAATTTATTCCTTATATGTAACTGAATTATATATAACTTTTGCCAAAATCTCCCTAACACTTACTTTCCCATTCACCCTTCTAGGTCCTTGTTTACTATCATTCTGTACTCTATTTCTGAGTTTGGTCTTTTTCCTCATTCTACTCTTCCTCCTTTTTCTCCTCCTCTTCCTTCTCCTCCTACGTTGCTACTCTTCTTCTTCATTGTTTACACTTGAAGCCATGAGCTATTTCAATTTATTTTTATTTCTGTGCTTGTCTTATTTTACTCAGCACTGTAAGAACCCTTTTCCCTTTAAGACTGAAAGGTTTTTATTCTAGGGTGTACTTAGTGCTATTTACTAACTCCTCGGTTTATGACACATAGGTTGATTCCACATTTTCGCTGTTATGAAGAATGTCATATGACTGCAGATATGCAGACATCTCTAGCCATAACTGATCACAGATCCAATAGTTACGTATTCAGAAGTGGAATTGTTACAGTACATGATTTAACTGTGTTTTGATTTGTATGTGTATTTGTGTGTGTGTTTGTGTGTGTGTGTGTGTGTGTGTGTGTGTGTTTGTATGTAGGCAGGACTACTCTCTGGGCAGAGGACCCTGAACTGTGTAAGATCAAAACGACAAGCTGAATACTTACTAGCACACACACATGTCATTACTCTCTCTTGAATGCAGAGACAATGTGACCAGCTCTCAAAAGCTCTTCTTTGACTTCACTGCTACGGTAGACTGTAATCCAGAACTATGAGCCAAATGTAACCTTTTGGATTCATCAGAATATTCTATCATAGAAGCAATACAGAAACTAAAAAGATCACTTTGTGGGAAATTTCATGAAAAATGAGAGACTATATGCTTGATGTACAATTTATAGCATTCAGCCCAACATTCCTTGATGTCTTTACTACAGCGAAGTTTCCCTCAGCTGAAATCCAACTCCATAGTGTGGCCTCCTCAAAGAATCTACTCTGAAAGTATAGGATAGTAAAATCCTGTTAGACTTTCATCACCAGAAGACAAACCTCTTCTCCTTTTTCCCTCAAGCTGACAGATGTGAAGCCATTTTACACGATTTTTCATAAAGACCTGGCCCAGTGGTGAGCAACTCCAGGCTGAGTCTCCTGTTGGCTTTTCTTCATCCTTATTCAGTGCTATCTGCCACCAAGGTTCCTAGAGATCAGATCTAAAGATAAAATACCTAAGTACAGAGATTTGTGTATTTTGTTATTGGATCATAAAAACAGGCCATTGGGATGAAATTTTGGACTTAGATCATTCACCACATATACATAAATAAAAATCCCACCTTTGTGAGAGTGGGTGAGAAGCCAATAAACTCTAGCATGCCAGGTCATCAAAATTCCTGTGGATGCCATCAGGATTTCGCAATGAAAGTCTCAAGACTCCCAGGAAAGCATTTAGGGAAGTCTTTTGCTTACATCTGCAAGGCAGATTTTGCTAAGCACTAGGCCCTGGGTTTAATTGAAAGGGCAGACTTACACAAGAAGCACAATGTACACATTAAATTATTTTTATATGCTAGTGTCAAAGACCTGATAGAAAAATCAATGGTGTTCCAAGAATGGAGGGAGTCATTTTGTACCACAGTTTTAGACCATTGAGCTGCATCCGAGCAAAACTATGAACATAAAGGCATTAAATCTTTCAGAAATTAATATTGCAGGATAGAAGCCTGGGACTCATGCTAGTATGCTTCTATGATGGAAATAATAATAATAATAATAATAATAATAGGCCAGAGGTGTTGATGGGCTCAAAACTTCAGAAAAATACATTCTAGAAGGAGTTTTTTTTTTTCTGAAACTAAATACTTAAACTATAAGTTTTTCATCTCCATAAGATTTAGAATTCAAATGTCTGGAACAAGCCAGGGCATTCCTTATCCTAATCCTATCATCTAAGTTAAGAAGTAAGTTGTAAATGATACCATTCCTACCGAAATAGATGCATATCACGTAGCAAGATTTTTTTAAAACATAGAAATGCTATGTGAATATGTTCTTGTTTCAGTCCCAGGTGTGGGATATGGGGCCACAGCAGCTGACTAGAATTTGCCTAGACCCCTGCTCAGATGTGGCAGGTCGGCAGCTCAGTCTCCATGTGGCTCTCTGAGTGAGGGGAGCCTCTGTCATGAGCTCAGTTGACTGCTGTCTGATATCAACTCCTGACGATGCAGCCTTGCCAGGCCATGGAGGAAGAAGATCCAGGCAGTCCTGATGAGACTTGATAAGCTATGGACAGATGGCAATAGTGGAGAACTCCTCCTTTCAGTGGACTAGGGGAAGGGGATGGGGGAAGAAAGAAAGAGAGTGGGACTGAGGGCGAGTTGAGGGAGGGGGCTTCAATTGAGATGTATAATGAATAAACTGTGATGAAAAAATACAAATTTTTTAAAGGAAAGGCAAAAAAATTGCCTTGTGCTCTGGCAGGGGCATGAATTTGCTAGCTAAAGATAGTTTACATTTGGAATTCTGGGGATCTTAGGATGGTATAAATTTGAGAGCCCTGAAAGGGATAGCTGCTGTTCCCAGCTGCTGCTTCTCCTGTTGCTGCTGCTGGTCTTTGCTGTTTGCTCCTGCTGCTGTTTCTAATTGGTGTTTGCTCCTGTTGCTGGTTGCTGTTTGTTGCTGTTTGTTGCTGTTTGCTGGATTGCTTTTTGGAAATATCCTGATGACAAAGATTAAATTTACCCTAAGGAATTCAAGGCTCTTAATCATCAGATATTAGTCTAACAATATCAATGCCTCTTTCCATTTTACCTACTGTTGAGGGGTTGAAAGGAAGGGGAAGGATGGTAGATAAAAGAACCTAATAAATAGCCAGAGTCTAGTTACAACATCATGTAAGAGCCTGTAAATATTTCAGTAGGCACTGTACTTAAGAAACTTCCTCAAACACATTTGCCCAAGGACACAGTGATTAGCAGTTTACAGTAGGTCTCAAAGCTAGAAAGAAATTACAATGGTTTCTGATTTTGGAACAAAATGCCCTAACATATAGACAATAGGCTACAGCATCTAATGACTGTGGATGTATGTGTGGTAGATTCTGGTGACACTGTGGAGAATCTTTATCCAAATGACAATTTGTATCTTGAAAATCAGATTTTGGTTGCCTACGAACCCCTAGTTGAAGACTAGCACCATTACCATGGACACAAGGAATTATGCCATAAAATCTGCCTAATCTGATTAGTACCCCAAATACCATATCAAAAATATGAGTATCTACTACCTGATGAATAAATTTCATGCAAGCAAGTCAGAGGATGAAGGGATATTCTGTGAGTGTATGGCTAAAATTCCATTTCTCCTACCTATTGCATCAACTCATTTCCTTTCCTAATACCCAAGGATTCACAGGACATTGGCAAAGCCACCTAATGGAAGCAAAAAATATATTGACCCGATTCACTCATGGATTATCTTAAATATTGGTACCAATCCCGTAGCCCACTGAGATAATGGTAAAAAGCAATTCTCTAATGATGGTTTATGCTCTGATGAAATGGGTCTTTGTAACAAAAAAGGACTATGGAAACACTTTCAGTAGCAACTGCAATGGAGTGCTCTCTTTCTGAATTTCTGTCGAAGAGAATGTATTAGATTTATGTTTGGCCTACCTATTAACACTAGTTCTTGTTGCAATAACTCACCAGAAAGAAGAATTCTGATCGCTCTGTGGCTTTTCTGACTCCACAGTCTTGGACAGTTTGGGGAAGTACTAAACACACATACCAGCCCAGAAACACCAATGGCGTATATAGATCTAACACTGAATTTTTAGATTTCTTTGTTTAAGCTGGAATGAGTGTCTATAGAGTCCAGGAATAAAGAAAGGAGCCATCGGATGGGGTAAGGTTTTGAAAGGAGGGGGACAAAAAAGATACTAATGATATAAAGTAGATGGGGGGGTTGTATGAAAATGAAAGTTTAAAAGAGTATAAAGCTTTAATTGCTGAGTAGTATTCCATTGTATAAATGTACCATAGTTTAATCATGTAATTTGCAGGCAACTAGAAAAGATCATCCTGAGTGAAGTAACCCAGAAACAGAAAGACAAATATGGTACGTACTGACTTATAAGTGGATATTAGATATATAATAGAGGACAAATATACTAAAATCTCTAGTCCTAAAGAAGCTAAACAACAAGGAGGACCAAGATAGACA
>CM053744.1:64670476-64698554 GCA_028658305.1 Pachyuromys duprasi
TATATTGATGGACATTTCTCTTTTTAAGTTGGGAAAATTTTCTTCTATGATTTTCTTAAAAATATTTTCTGGTCCTTGGAGCCTGGAGTCTTCTTTTTCATCTATTCCAATTATTCTTAGGTTTCGTCTTTTGATGACATCCTTAATTTCTTGGATGTTTTGTGCTTGGGACTTTTCCGCTTTTATTTTTTCCTTGAGTGAGGAATCCACTTCAGCCAGCGTATCTTCAGCACTGAGATTCTCTCTTCCATCTCTTGTATTCTATTGGTGATGCTTACCTTTGTGGTTCCTGATCTTTTCTCTAAGTTCTCCAGTTCCAGGTTCTTTTCCATTTGTTTCTTCTTTATAGATTCTAATTCTGTGTTTATGCTTTGTATCGTTTCCTTCATCTGATTGACTGTGTCTTCTATTTTGGTTGTTTCCTCTGTGTATATCTTTAATTGTTCCTCTATGTGGGCAGTTAAATCCTTCTGAATTTCTTTGAGGACCTTGTTCATTTCCTCTTTTTGTCTCTGTTTTTGTTCCTCTAATATCTGCCTAATCATAGCTTTAACATAGTTTTCCTGTGTCTCCCCTGAGTTAAATCTCCATTGCTTTTGGGTGTTTCTGGTGGGGCCATGGTGTCCTGAATTTTGGTGGGTGAGTTCTTATGCCAATTTTTGGGCCTTTGTTTATATATAATCAAGGATCTGTTTGTGCTTTAAGGCTGAACTTCAGACTGGAACTGTCAATCTCTTGTGTCAGGGATATTCTTCAAGAAGATCAGGGAGTTCCAGTGGTTTGATAGTGTGTGTTGTTGCCTCAGTTGAACTCTATTGTGGGATCTGTGTGCTGGCTTTGTGCTCTGTGCTAGAAGCTGTGAGCACTACAGGCTGGTCTCCCCTCTGGTCTGAAGGCTTGGCTCCCTACTCTGTTCCAAGGGCTGATTGTCCCGGTTTGAGATGTCAGCTGGGCTTGCTGCTCTGGTCTGGAGGCTCCTCGCTATGATCTGGGCTTGCTACTAAGGGCTCTCCTCTGGACTGGAGACTTGGCGACTCCTTCTGGGCCAGGGGCTGTGCAACAGGGTCTGAGATGCTCTTTGGGCCCTCCTCAGTCTGGACCTGAAACTGTGTCTCCCAGTCAGGGGTGGCAGCTGGTGGCGCCTAGGAGTGTGGGCCCACCTGGTGCAGCCCAAGGTATTTCGGTGAATCTCAGTCTGTCCTGGGTACTGTGTGACCCAGCCCGGAGTGACAACTGTTGGTGCGGAGGGGTACCCGGGGCCTTCTCAGTCTGGCCCGAAGACTATGTGATGCAGACTGGAATGGAGGCTTAGGCACCCGGTGTGGCGTGCGTTCAGATCAGGGCTGTGTGCAGCCAGTTACTCACTGGAGTTTTTCTGGGGAATAGCTGAGTGTCCCTCAGACTTTTCCACTTGATTTCCTCACCGTAGGAATTCTGCTCACCTGGCAATCGCAAACGTTGGTGTTTTAGGTCCCAGATTTCAGTCTCCTGGTCACTGTGCTGACACTACTGTCCTGCTCCTCAGACACAGTGTCCTTCTGGGGCAGCCATCTTGGATCTTCCTGGAATACCCATTCTAATATCTTATAAAATAGACTTCCAGCCAAAAATAATCAAAGAGATGGGGAGGAACACTTCATACTCATAGAAGGAAAAATCCACCAACATATCCTTACAACTCTGAATATATATGCCCCCCCCCAAAATCACGCACATTTGTAAATGAAACATTACTAAACCTTAAATCACACATTAATAGTGTGAGATTTTAACACCTCACTCTCAGCAGTGGACAGGTCAGGTCACTAAGACAGAAACCAAACAGAGAAAGAATGAACTAACAGACATTATGACTCAATGAGGTTGAACAGTTATCTACAGAACACTTCAACCAAACACAAAAGAATATCCTTTTCTCAGCACCTCATGGAGCTTCTCCAAAATTGACCATATAATTAACACAAAACAAGTCTCAACAGATACAAGGAAATTGAAATAACTCCCTGTACCTTATCAGACCATAATGGATTAAAGCTGAAACAGAAATGACAAAAAGCCTACAAACTTCTGGGAACTGAATAATTCTACTCAATGACCACTGCGCCAAGGAAGAAATCAAGAAACAAATTAAATGAAAGAGCAATATACTCAAACTTATGGGACACAATGAAAGCAGTGCTAAGAGAAAATTTCTTAGCACTAAGTGTCTTCCTAAAACAAACAAACAAACAAAAACAGTGAACTCTCATACTAGTGACTTAATGGGATACCTGAAAGCTCTGGGAAGAAGAAAGAAGGAAAGAAAGAAAGAAAGAAAGAAAGAAAGAAAGAAAGAAAGAAAGAAAGAAAGAAAGAAAGAAAGAAAGAAAGGAAGGAAGGAAGGAAGGAAGGAAGGAAGGAAGGAAGGAAGGAAGGAAGAAGCAAACACACCCAAAAGGAGAAGAAGACAGAAAATAATCAAACTCAGGGCTAAAATCAATAAAATAAAAACAAAAAGGATACAAAGAATCAATGTAACAAAGAGTTAGTTCTTTCAGAAAATCAACAAGGTAGAAAAATCCTTAGCCAAACTAGCTAAAAGGCATAGAGAGACTATTTAAATTAACAAAATCAGAAATGATAGGGGGGACATAATAACAGACACTGAGGAAATCCAGAGAAGCATTAGGTCTTGCTTCAAAAGTCTGTAGTCCACAAAATTGGAAAATCTAAACAAAATGAATGATTTTCTTGATAGGTACCACTTACCAAAGTTAAATCAAGATCAGGCAAACAATTTAAATAGTCCTATAATCCAAATGAAATAGAAGCAGTCATTAAAAGTCTCCCAACCAAAAATAGCCCAGTGCCAGATGTAGCCTACAGAATGGGAAAACAGCTTCACCAACCCAAATCCAACAGAAAGCTGATATCTAAAATACATAAAGAACTCAAGAAATTAGACAGCAATAAACCAAATACCCCAGTTAAGAATGGGGTACAGATCTAAAGAGAATTCTCAACAAGAAATATCTAATGGTTGAAAAGCACTTAAATAAACGTTCAACATCAGTAGTCACCAGAGAAAATGCAAATCAAAACATTTCTAAGATTTCATGCTTCATCTGTCGGAATGGCTAAGATAAAAAACTCAGGAACAACTCATGCTTGCAAGGATGTGAAACAAGGGGAACAATCCTCAATTGCTGGTGGAAGTGAAAACTTGTACAGCCACTTTAGAAATCAATTTGGTCTACCTCAAGACCAGCTAGGCCAGTAACTCCTGGGCATATACCCAAAAGATGTTCCACCATACCACAAGGACACTTTCTCAATTATGTTCATAGTAGCTTTATTCAGAATAGCCAGAAACTAGAAGTCTCTCAACTGACAAATGGATAAAAAAAATGTGGTACATTAACATAATGGAGTATTACTGAGCTATTAAAAACTAGATACCTGGAACAATGAAACTCCTAAGAATCTGTGAGGGTGAGTCTAGCTAAGATTCCTAGCAATGCTGAATATGAGGCCTGAAATAGCCATCTCCTGTAATCAGGCAAGACTTCCAGGGGAGGAATTGGGACACCAACCCAGCCACAAAATCTTCAACACGCAATTTGTCTTGTCTTCAAGATGTGCAGGGGTAAACATGGAGCAGAAATTGAGGGAATGGCCAAACAATGACTGTTTCAGCTTGAGACCCATGTCACAAGAGGGAGATCATGCCTAAGTCTTAATGATATTCTGCTATACTTGCACATAGGAGCCTAGCATAAATGTCATCAGAGAGGCTTTCCTGAGCAGCTGATAAAAACAGATTCAGAGATCCAAAGCCAAATATTAGGTGGATCTTGGGGAATCCTGTGGAAGAGGGAGAATTGAACAAGCCCGAGGGGTCACAAATGAACTAACCCAGCCCATAAGGGCTCACAGAGACTGAACTGACAACTAGAGAGCACACATGGAACGGACCTAGGGCCACTGCACAAATGTAACTGTTGTGTAGCTTGGTCTTCATGTGGGACTCCAAACAGTGGGAGCAGCGGCTCTGTCTGACTCTGCTGCCTGCCTTTGGATTACTTTCTCCTAACTCTCAGTCTTGTCTAGCCTCAAAAGAAGATGTGCTTAGTTTTACTGTAGCTTGATAGTCCAAGGCTAGTTCACATCCATGGGAGGCCTCTGTTTTTCTAAGGAGAGGGTTGGAGAGAGGGGAGGTGAGAAGTAGAGACTGAGAGGAGAAAAAAGAGAGGAAACTGCAATTGGGATGTAAAGTAAATAATTAATTAATTAAAATTTTGTTTTCGTTCATTCTTTGATTGTTTTCTTAGTGTTTAAACTCTTCTTTGTATTTTTTTGTTTCATGAATGTTTTTATTTTGGTTATATTTTTACTGAATATGGAAATTTTTATTTGCTAAGTTCTTTTTATTTATTACAGTTGCTGAATATCAAAATTATATTACCAAAATAAATAAATAAATAAAAACAAAATCATATTACCATTCCATTGTTTCCTTTTACTGTATGCCTTTAATTTTTTTCCTATGTATTATAAATTCATTTTAATCACAAAATTATTTGCTTCAATTTTAATCTTAAATTACTTGTCATTTTGTGCATGTTACATTATTTTTATTAATATTTTAATACCACTTATTAAGATAGTTATGTATCTGTATTTTCTCTGACTCTTTAGTCATGTTTCTTTTCGTATTCCACTTTTCTTCAGTAGAGAAAGTAAATCATAAGCACTTGCCTCTGATAGCTATAGCCTACTTCTGACCATTTTCTCACTATCTCTGTTTCATGAGGTGAGTATCCGTCATCCGTAGCCTCCTATTATGATGTCTCTCTTCACCACAAACAATACCAAAAGCAAGAGAATCCAGTTACTGTGGACTGAAGCCACGGAAAATATGAGCTGAGGTAAATGTTCTTCTTTTAAGTTGATCATGTCTGATTTGGAGTACATAATTATATGTCTTGTGTTTTCTATAGTAACAAAAAAATTAACACAAAAAATTAATCATTGATGTGAGAAGTAGAGATATTGCCATGACTATATACCACATATGCAAGCAATGGGACTTGGAAGCTTTTGGGGTTAGTTTGTAGGAGGAATTTGAAAAGACATGTGCAGGCAAATTTCTACAAAAAGAGCCAAACAAGTAACTCCTGCGGTAGAACAGGTGACCATTGTGCGGACAGGCATGTGTGCAGACCTGACCGTGCTCATGAGGTTCAGGTGGAAATAAGGACTCTCAGGAAATCACCTAGAGGCGTATCATATTACATCATGGCAAATGACTGGCCTGCATTCTGTTTATGCGGTAAGACTCTGGAGGATGCGTAAATTAAAGGGGTTAGGTTCTAATATAATTGAGGAAATTTTAAGACAGTACAAAATTAAGTGTACAGCATTGCTGATGCTTCCTGCTTTGGGCCATATTTACAGCGAGAATCAACAGCAAAAGGCAATACAGAAAGGTTTGAAAATTTTGCAATTTGTCCACAAAACTATCATGTTTAAAATGAGGCTAGAGCAAGACATAGTTACTTAAGAGAGAAACAAAAAGGAGCATGTATTATTCTTCAGAGAGTAGGAAATGTGTCTTCAAGGCCCTTCAGAAGTTCATCAAATGATGCCCATTGTGGCGAGGATACAAGGGAGGAAACTCATTTGAAAGAATTTTCTTGGAGAAGAGAACTTGACATGAGGAGCTTGGGGGCTCTTGATAGATGGCCTTCCGGGGAAATTTGTTTCGTTTTGTTTTTCATGTTCACCAATCCAGGATCAGAGACCACATCGGGACCCAGATGTTGTGAGAGCTGCCAGTAGACTTTTTTTTTTTTTGTCATCCACATGTTGCTGGTTTTGTGGGAATGCAGATTGCAAGAGTTGTGTTATCATGGAAACTTCCCTGTGGGTTTCAAAAGGCTTGGAGTATAGACAATGTGTAGTAGGCTCACAGTCCCGTCCACTGCCTTTGTGATGCCTGAAGATTAAGATTAAAGTCTCACCCACGGCAGAGGCCCCAGGGAGTGAATTTCTATGGATCAAAGCCACATACAATGAAGAAAGCTAGGCCAGGTTAGAGGTGGTGTGCATGCAGCTGGTAAGCTCCGAAACAAGGCTGTGCGGAACCAGTGAAGCTCATACCATAGAATCATATAGCCCAGAAGTTAAGCATAGAGTTAAAATTTAATGTTGGACATAAAGATTTTGATATTGCTTTGCTCTAGTTAGTTGGTATGTTCCCATTCCTCCCTTTTGAAATAGGAATGTTTATCAATCATCTTTGAAAATATTTAGCTGATTACTATTGTTTGTATGGGCTCACAGCTAAGATTCCTGAGAAAATATCAGATTTGGATTTTTAAGAATTATAGTGTCAAGATTATGGACCCTCTAGGAGATGGACTACAAGTATTTTTGAATTAAGAGAGGGCATGAACATTTTGGATGCTAGGGGTAGATGCCATGGCTTTAATGTTAAATATTCACTCAAAACAAGATTACAGCACTGAAGGTTTAGCCCTTAAGTGTGTGTGCAACTGATTCTTTCTTAAAGGCAATAACTTCATCAGTGTGTTGATCCTGGGTTCATACTAGATTACCTATTGCTAGACAGGACCTTCCTTGTAAACATCTTTATTTGATCAGATGATGGGACTAGATGAGAGCCATACCCAAGCTTTATGAATACTCAGCTTGGGCTGAGCACAGAGCATTTCTATCTAGCTGTCCCTAGGCCTAAACCAGGAAGCTTCTAGCCTCCATACAATGTAATCTTCTGCAAGCCCAGAACTTAAAGCCTCAGACTCTAGCTTCTGCCTACTAACCTAGGCCTAGAATGTTTTCTGCCTCTGAGACTTATTATTTAATAAGCTTCCCCTTTCTAATTCCTTTTTTTCAAGAACATTTTTAATTTTTTAAATTTATTTCAATTTATTCACTTTGTACCCCAGCTGTAGCCTCTTCATCCCTCCCAATCATGTTATCCCTCCCATATGTTCCATGTCTCCTCCTATATCCCGTCCCCAGTCCATGGATAGGAGAGATTCTTCTCTCCTTCCAACTGATCCTCATCAGGGCTGGCTGCATTGTCTTTCTCTGTAGCCTGGTAAGTCTGCCCCCTCCCAGGGGGCAGTGATCAAAGAGCAAGCCACTGAGTTCATGTTAGAGATAGCACCTGTTCCCCTTACTAGGGCACCCACTTGGACACTGGGCTGTCATAGGCTACATCTGTGCAGGCATTCTAGGTTATCTCCATGAATGATCCTTGTTTAGAGTATCACTCTCAGAAAAAACCCTTGGGTCCAGGTTGTTTGGTTCTGTTGCTCTCCTTGTGGAGCTCCTGTCCCCTTGGATCTTTCTGTCTCCCTCTTCTTTCATAAAATTGCCTGCACTCTGCCTAAGGATTGGCTATGAATCTCAGCATGTTTTAATACCCTGCTGGGTAGAGTCTTTCATAGGCCTACCACAAAGGTATGGTAGGCTCCTGTCTTGTTCGTTGTTTTCACCCTCTCCCGATGTCTATCCCATTTGCCTTACTGAATGAGGATTGATCATCCTACCCAGGGTCCTCCTTCGTGCTTAGCTTTTTAAGGTACGCAGATTTTCTGAACTCTGTCTGGCTATTTCAACTCAGCTTTTCCAGCTCAAAACTCCTCTCCAAGATGATTGATTATAACCAGCTTCTCTCAGCTTCTTACTGAATTACTCTGCTTGGAAAAACTGCATCTGAACTCCAAGAACTAAACTGTAGGAACTCAATTGACTGCACTGAACTATACCAAACTCTTCTGTACCATCTCCATGAACTCTCTTGCTCTCTCTCTGTGCTCCTCTTAAGCAGCTTGCCTGTTCTCATGTGAGTCAGACATATTCGTTCTCTGACTCATTATGTCAAATCTTTCTCTGATCTGTCACTTTGTCTGCCCCTTAATTGGATGTCATTGATTGGGATTAAAGGTGAATACTGAATTCTAGTCAGAGGGATTAAAGCTATGTAATAAGGGTGTGTCTGTATTCCAGCGAGATCACACAAACCTAGGTCTTTAGATGTGATCCTTTGCCAGAGCTGCCATGTTGCACTTATTAAAGAAGTTATGCCATTAGAGGTAGGCATTGAATGATTTGTCTTGCCATTGGCCCTCTCCTGTGTGTCTCTGTGGTTCCCATGAGGCAAGCAGCTTTGCATCATCATGCCTTTCCAATACGATGTTTGACCTTACCACACAGGTCAAGAATCAACAGGTTGAAAAACTTATAAAAGAGTGAGCCCAAATAAATTTTTCCTTATTTTAAGCTGTTCGTTTCAGGATTTTTTTCATAACAGTTATCACCCATCCTCAACTGCCAATAGATGAAAATCTCTCTCCATTTTCCTTCAGAGAGAGCAGGTCAGCTGAATCCATCCATCCGTCTTTCCCTAGTCTATGGCAAGACTTCAAAGTGCTATTCATAAAGTGTGCCTTTTTTAATTCTATTTTTTTCTTCACAGTTTATCATTATACATCCCGATTGAAACCTCCTCCCTCAACTCTCCCCAGTCCCCTTCCCTTAGTCCACTGAAAAGGGGGAGCCCTCCACTATTGCCATCTGCCCATAGCTTGTTAAGTCTCATCAGGACTGCCTGGATCCTCTGCCTCCATGGCCTGGCAAGGCTGCATCATCAGGGGTGAGTGATCAGTGAGTAGTCAACTGAGTTCATGATAGAGGCAGCCCCTGCTCCCCTTACTCAGAGATCCACGTGGTGGCAGAGCTACCAATGGGCCACATCTGAGCAGGGGGGTCTAGGTCCTCTCCATGCATGATCCTTCATTGGTGCATCAGTCTCCGCAGGACTCCCTGGGGCTCAGCTCTTTTAGTCTTGTTGGTCTGTTTCTGGGGTTCCTGTCCCCTCTGTGTTCCTCTAACCCCACCCCTCTCTTCCTCCATAAGACTCCCTGTGCTCTGCCCAAAGTTTCAGCATCTGCTGTGATCCCCTATTGGGTGAATCCTTTCAGAGGACTCTCTCTAGTAGACTCCCATATCCCATATCTTCTACCGCTTCTGGTGTCTATCCTGTTTGCCATCCTGAATGGAACAAATGACAGCCTACATATTGGGAAAAGATCTTCACCAACCCTACATTCAATAGAGGGTTAATATCCAGAATATATAAAAAAAACTAGAACGGTGCCTTTATGAAAGCTGTCATTAATGTAAACCTGTGGTTTCTCAGCTGAGTCCCTAGGGCCAGACTACCACTTATTCATAGGTCCTCAGTCCTGGCTGCCCATTCACTCTTGGGAATTTTCAAAACTCCTAATAATTGATTCTCATCCAAAGCCCATAAAATCAGATTCTTTCCTATTAAGAATCACACATCAGGATCTTTGAAAGCTCTCCCAAATTGTTTTAATAGTAAGCCAGGATTTACATCAGGTTTCTCAGCCTTATTGGTGCATAATATTCAGCTGAGGAGTTTTCAAAAGTACTTGTCCATAGGTTCTGCTTCTAGAGATTGTAACCATTGCCTAAGGAACATGTGGAAATTCTTGACAGTTACCAAGTACTTTCAGTACATACTGAGCTGGAAGCAGCTCACTGGCTAGAACCATTGCCCCTTAGGCCTTCAATCTTCCACCAACCCTAGCTAACCATGAATTGATAGTGTTGCTTTATTTATTTATTTATTTATTTATTTATTTATTTATTTATTTATTTATTTATTTGCTTGTTTGTTTGTTTGTTTTAGTAAAGCATGGGAAACTCTCAGCCAGGCTTGTTCATGAGTAAAACAAACAAACAAACAAACAAAAAACCAAGTATTGTTTATTTCAAAGGTCTTTTGCAACTTTAAGTCTATTCAATGCCACAAGAATAACTTCGCAATGTTACTGTCAAACTCAGGATGGGGGCTATTATTTAGAATAATGAATATCTTCCAAGTACTCTCAGATTGCATCTCTTTGCCTTCTACTAACATCCCTTCAGGGTTAGCTGGATGTGACATCCAGTGTCTGTAATTCCAGCTCTTAAAAAGCAAAGATGAAAGGATCTCTGTGTATTTTAGGCCATCCTGATCTATATTCTGAGCTTTAGGCCATCCAGGGCTACATAGTGAAACACTGTCTCAGAAAAAAAAAAAGAGAGATAGATAGAGATTTTGAGTTTGTTTTATACTTATGCTTATGAGATTCATACATTTATATGTGTGATGATGAGTTTTAAAAATCTATATTCATGAAAGAGCCAGATCATGTGTTTTTCTTTACTATTCTTTCTCTGGTTTGGGCTCCATAAAGCATGCATATATGTAATAAAAGCATTAAATGATACATATGTTGTATATAGCACACTCATAATTATATATACATATGTGCTCCTGAAATGAAGTGGTGTCTTGCTGTTTTCCACTTTCTTAAGAATTTTTTATGTATTTGAATGATCACATATTTGAATCTTGAACATTTGGTAGAACTCATGTAAAAATCATTTGGACTTGGTATTTGCTTGATGAGAAGACTTTAAAATACTGGCTTGATTTTTACCCACATTGGGGCTCTTCTTGAGTCAATTTTAATATGGTGTCTGGTATTTTTATCCATTTTATCTACATTTTTCATGGTTATTATCATTTGCCTTCCTTATTCTTAGTCCTTAATAACACATCCAAGTACAGAATGATATGTCAGTGTGTTTAGTCCCTTCCCACTGATCTTTACTTCACTGGAATTTTCCTTACATGTTCAGTCTATAAAAAGAAGCAACACCCTTTAGGAGATGAGTAAAAACAACCCTACAATGCTGTTCAATCCACAGGTCCCATCAATCTCCCTTACCTTCTTCAAGAAAGATGGCATAATATTCCTGTGACTCTGGCCAGTGCTCAGCGAGGACAGCAAGATGTGTCTGTGCTCCTTGGTAGGATGGAAGCCCTTTTCTGGCTCAGCCTTCAGTGTACCCTCCTAACCTCCCCAAGTCAACTGACTACTAGTAGTTTCACAGCTGCAGTCCCAAAGCTACTCTTCTCCTCAAACCTCTGACCGAAACTCTTCAATCCTTTCAAAAACAGGTCCCAACTTCAGTTTTACTATGAATGTCATCCTTTTCTTTAAATTTAATCAGTGTTTTTCTGGGCATGTTAGTACACAGGTGAAGTTCCAGCTCCTGGAAGTCTAAAGCAGGAGGGTTGCAAATTTAACCCAGCCAGTGAGACTCTGACTCAAAAGAGAAAGAGAGAGAGAAAAAGAGAAAGGGTTGGAAGCAAGAAGAATATAGAAAGAGAAGAAAGACAATTATTAGGCATCATTTAGTTTATACCTTTTATACCTGTTACTATCCCCAATTAATCTATCCCCAATAATTGTTAAACAAATGAACAAGTCCTGTGTTACTAAACTGAATTCCATTGTGAACTGATAAGATCTCAACAAAAATGAATTCCGTGTCTGCTAGACATCTAATCCTTGTCTCTTGATCATTAAACATGCTAGAAATATTAGTGGGTCAATTCAGTTTGTTAGAAGAGACAAAGTATGTGGCACATTTGACCAAATCTGTATTTAAGATTCACAGTATTCTTTAAAATGTGCCATGATAATGCAAAGCACAATGTTTTAAAAAATATTGTTCAATTTATTATAAGAAATATGCTGCTCTTCTGGCTTTAATATTTTAAATTGTCATTATAACTATAATTTTATACTTAATATTTTATTCATTGCTTCATGATTAATTTGCCAATAGTTCCTATAGCACACAAAAAGTTTCAACAAATTATTTTTAATATGGGTCTTTGTGTTTTAAAAGACATCATTTATGCTGTTATCTTCATTATTTTCTTTTTCACAGTTTCTTTACGTTGATTCTACTCGCTATTACTAAGTTGTTATAATGAACACAAAATTCACTCTCACAGCTTTAAAATACTATTACATATTTCCCCCAAGCATTCCTGAGTTCTAGGCTACAAATGCTACAGTATTTGTACAGGGCCACAAAAGTTTGCTGCTTAGATCTCTTCAAGAGAGTTTGCTGTGATGACTCAACTATTTGACAGTTCCTAGTACCCCCCTTCCTCATTTCAACAGGTGTTCAATAGGGCCACACTCTAAGCCACTCCTGACAGACTGAGCACAGCAGAGGACTTAGAGAGACAACATTGTGAGAGTCCACTAGGACAGTGTTAATTTGAACGTAGACCAACCTTAGAACCAACATTCTGGTGTTCTTCCTCCCTGGTCTTCCTTCCCCTTTTTTCAGCTTTCCGGGGGATGTCAGCCCTGTATGGGAAAGCTCCCCTGTACTGGTCCAGCCTCCTCCCTCTGTGCTTTCAAGGTTGATTCCCCAACCTCTCTCTTATATCTACTCATGCAGGATCAGAAGGAAGGGGAGGAAGACCTCCCATATCAGTGGACTAGAAGAGGGGCATAGGTGGAGAAGGGGGAGAGAGGATGGGGTTGGGAGGGGAGGAGGGAGAGAGCTAGAGGGGGGATACAAAGTGAATAAATTGTAATTAATAAAAATTAAAATTAAAAAATAATAAAAGTGTGTTCCTCACAGACAGACACCACACAAATGGAGGCTAATTTTTTGTGCAACTACTCCTGAGCACAAGGCCTACCCTAGAATGTTGTTGATATACCCAGTGTTACTCCATTGAAGAAAACAAATCCCTCCCAACCTCTCCCTCTCTGCACACACACACAGTTATCAAATGTTGCAAATAGTTTCTTGGCTAGGAGTGGGACTGTGTGCCCCCCTTTCTTTCTCAGTATTGGGATCTTATCTGGCTTGAACCTGTGTAATGCTTATGCATGCTATCATAGTCTTTGTGAGTTAATATGTGCTTCCACACTGCTGTGTCTTGAAAACATGGCTTCCTTTGAGTCATCTACCACTTCTGGCTCTTACAAACTTTTTGCCTCCTCTTTAGCATAGGTCCATATACTATAAGAAAAAGTTTCTCTAATGAGTGTTGATCAATGCACAGATCTACTGATAAAGCAATGGGTCATTTAGGAGTTGTTTTATTGCAGAATTTAGTGGCAAGTTTCTCTATGTGAACAATGACCTATCTAGTCTCAAATTCTTGTCCTCTGGAACAATGTAAACAAGGGATCCATTTCATGGGATGGGCCTTAAATCCAAACAAAAAATTTTCAGTTATTCCTATAATGTCTAAGCCTCTGTTGCACCAGTAGGTATATCTCAGAGGCAGGTCAATAATGTAGCCCATAGGTTTTGTAGCTGGGTGAGATTAGTGATTACTTTTCACCTTCAGTAGTATATAGAGTAACTTCCAGTACCATGAATACTAATAGGGATGAAGTTTCTAGGTGGCACCAGATCAATTTCTCCATGTTCAGTGTGTGGCATATTTAGATTCTTTTCATTTTTATACCTCATATTTTTTATTATTTTAGGGGAGAATGTGAACATAGTCCTCTACTACCACAAACTCTGTAGTTGGTTTCCCCACATATGGGGAGAATGCAGCAATCAGCACATCCAGAGAAAAGTGAAAAACCAGTTTCATTGTTATAATATCTCCCCTGCCAGTAAGTATTTCATACTTATTTCTACCTAAATGTTAAAATTATTATGACTACATATGATCTCCCTCACCCACACTGTTCTTTTAAGCATGATCTCAACTATGCATATTAGGCAATTCTTGAACTAAAATCCTAGCTGCTTTTGTCTCCCAAGTGCTTGTATTTCTGTTATAAATTACCACATTCAAGTTATATCACCCTTTGAGAGATTGAATGTGGCCAGTATATAATTTCTTACACATTTATTCCCAACATTTGCTTACCTGTATGTTTTTTGTTTTAGTTAAGTCTTTGGAAAACAACTATAGTTGAATATTTAACTTTATTGAGAAAATTCTTTTTTCCCTTTTGGATTTTTAAAATTAACTTATTTTTTATTTATTACAATTTATTCATTTTGAATCCCAGCTGTGGCCCCCTCCCTTGACCCCTCCCAATCCCATCCTTCCTCTCTCTTCTCCTCTCATGCCCCTCCCCCATCCACTGATAGGGGAGGTCCTCCTCCCCTTCCATCTGACCCTAGTCTATTAAGTCTCATCAGGACTGGCTGCATTGTCTTTCTCTGTAGATTGAGAGAATTCTTAAAGATTTCTTTATTTTCCGGTTAAATCACCAACACATTTAAAAATATTTCAACTTACAATGTAAACATGCTTGCAGTAAAAGACTAAGATTAATTTAATTGCTATAATTTTGCAATCAGGAGACCTAAGATACTCTCATCAGCATTTAATATATTTAACAATAAATATCTCATTTATACTGTGCATTCTAAAGTCACAAGTTTATTTCTTGACCAAGTGATTCTGATGAAAGGAAGAGATCCATCCAACTCAGGTAGGAATTGAGAGGGAGGCCTGGAAGCAGACATTTGTTAACATGATGATCTATAGTCACACATGTCAATTCAGTAGCCATTTGGATTATATTCTAAGGTTCCTTTGAAATAAGTTTCACAAAAGGAACCAGAGCCTCAAAAAAGTTCTTTTAGATGCCATGAATTTGAATGAGAGCAAGAGAAGGGTTACAGAGAGAAAAGGGAAAGTGGAAAATTATGTAATTATATTATAATCTCAAAAATATATTTTAAAAAGCATTCCATTAGAATTGTAGATTGAGAAAAACACAGGGAGATAGGCAAGGAAGACAGTCAAATAGCAGAGCCAGCAATTATATTCCTATGCAGAGGGTATTTTGGTCACTAGGAAGTAAAAATAATAATTTAGTCAGATCATTTGAGAAGTTAGCCAAAACCTTAAAACATTAAGATGATAACTTTCCAAGAAAGCTTTCTTCCTGCCGGCTAGCTTTCATAGGACTATAAGTTGTCATGCTTGTTACTCTGGGATGAAACACATCAATGCTCTTGCCAAGTGGACCCTGCATACTGCAGTAGTAACCTGATAGCCAAGATACATCTACAACAATCTTGAGCAAAGGCACATGGCTGGGAGGTCACAGGCTCTAGCTTAGAACCTACTCTTGCTACCTTGCTAAATGGTTAAGGTATCTATGTGTCTTCTAAATATTCAACATTTATAGCAGACTTAGGCTACTCTAAAGTTTGAGAGGCTTTTTTATGAGACAGAAGTCAGTGGAGAATACACAACTAGGCAAAATCTTAGAAGAGGAGACCTAGTGCTCAACCCTAAATGGGAGCTCTAAAGCACACCCCAACCAAGGCTTGGGAACAGTGCTAAATAAGATACAGAAAGAATGAAAGAAGGGGAAGATGGGGAGGTGCGCTGTGAAATATCTTCTGGACATGATGTGGGCATCACACTCATAAATTCGCAACCATACATATAAACTGACAATATCTGTGTCACCTACACATAACCCACAAAAGATTAAGCCAGAAAAAAATCTGGCACAGATGGGCTACATAGTCTCTAGTCTCCACCTCTCCTTCAGGAGCTACAAATGATTGACAGTCTACTAGAGGGGGGAAATGTCCTTTTTTGAGGATACGACCTTAAGTAGGATTCTCATGCTACAGTGAATAGCCTCACACACATGCACGTACGCGCAGCACTATCTGGACTTAGTGACATATATATATATAAAATGTTAAAGAAACATGAGCTTCAGAGGGGCATGGGTAGAGGGGAAATGGGAGGTAAATATGATCATATTTTACTTGTCCATATAGTAAATTAACAAGAATAAAGAATAATATTTAAAAAATAATTTGCTAGCAAGAGTAACAATTATCATTAAATATGAAGCTGTTTGTAAACAGTAGCTGTGGTTTTATCTAAGAAGCTAATGGTAAATGAAGATGGCAAAATTAGCAACATGTTTTAAAACTAACATTTACTTAATTTTATTTCACTCTTCACAACAAATATTTATTTTGTAACACACTTAATATACTACATATGCTGTAATATCCTTTATTAGATTTGAGTGCACAAAGTAGTTTTCTTAATAGGGGCATAAGTGAAGCTCTCACATCTCCTAAAATAATTTCCTTTTGTAACAGATGGAGTTACAATTTGTCACAGTTTATCAAATAATTGCCTGTGGTATGCCTAACCTCAGGCAATACATCTGCTAAGCTCCTCCTACCCCCACCCCCCCATCTAAGGCTCAGAGAAAATTGTGGGGAAAGGGATGAAAAGATGATAAGATCCAGAGGCCACTAGATAGTAGTCCAGGGAGCATGAAACTCTAACAGCATGGTTACCTAAACAAGACTGAAATAATGGCAGTGGAGTTGACATGCGTACATGGACAGCGAACATTCCACGTGGTCCCACCCTAGGTACTAGGGTGGAGCACTGGTAGTCAGTGGCTACTGAGAAGGAGAAGCCACCTCCTCCACGGATAAACTCCAGCATAAGTGGTCCAGTTCAAAGTGGTTATAAACACATGAGCATAAGAGCAACAGTAAATGAACTCAATAGCTTGTATGTATATGTATGCATATGTACATACACATATGTGTATAAGCATTTAACAAGAATAATAGCCATCATGAATTTGAGGGATACTCAGGAGGTTTTGGGGGAGGGAAGGAGAGAACTAAAAGAGATGGAGTGCCTATGTATGAATTTCTCAAATAATAAAAAGTGGAGGTGCCGATCTTATAATGAATATGTGACCTTAACATGTAGCTTTTACCTTTGTTTTCACCACAGAATATGAATTTGAGTTCCATACACTAGAAAACCAGCATACGTTCATAGAATTGTTATTCAGTGCTTCATATATTTTAAAAAGCTACTGCTTTTAATTGAGCCTATCTTTTTTAGTTCATGGTAGGAATTCTGAGAAGTATTCCCTCTTGGATTATTTAATCTATTCTAAGAATGTTGGCAAAGTTGGTTTTTAATATTCTTCTCTTCTCCCTGATGAATGAGGTCAAGCGCTACTTTGAATATGATTACTAAAGGTAAATTCATGATTTCCATTGACAATTAAGACTTTTGTTTAATAGTTCTCATGTGCATTTTTAAATTATATTTCACTTAAAGTTTCCTGCCAGAATGTAAGCTCCTGTCTTCCTATTCCATACTCACTGACTAATGAGAACTGGTCTAGATGGAATGAGATTTACTGAGATGATATGATATAGTGGGAACCAAAGGAAAACAAAATAATTGAATGTCAACAATGGACTCCACTAATCTCTTAAAGTATGTGATTCCCTTAGAAAGTCTTTAGTACTCCTATGTCAGTAAAACTAGAATTAATGTGAATACAGATGAGTTATAATAACAGCCATAAAATAGACTTTATGTTTCCATAGATGCTGGGCTACCCTGGTGCTCTTCCAAAATTCACATGTTAAAATGTAATCACTAAGGTGAACAAACTAGAAGGTGTGTACTCTAGGGGGTAATTAGGTCATTCTGGATGAGATTAGCATCTTAATACGAGGTCATCTTGGCTGGAGAGATTGCTCTGAGGGTAAGAGGGGTTGCAGCGCGAGCACGATGACTGAATTTCAATCCCTAAAACCCAGGGGAAGGTGGAAAGAGAGAGCCAGTGCTCCAACAGTGTCATCTTACCTCCACATACATCCTATGGTACATTAGGCATGCACAGGCACACAGGCACACTCATAGTAGAATTTACATTTTAACTTAAATAAAAGATCCTTAACCAATAAATGTCCATTTCATGACCAATCATGTGAGTGGTCAGCACTAACAGAACCCCTCAAAGCAGAAAGCAGCCAATACCAGATATTAAACATGCCTGTACTGTTCTTGTCCTCCACAGCCTCTAGCCTTGTAAGAAATTAATTATTGTTCTTTATAAATCACTCAGTCTTGAGCATTTTGTTATAACTAGACAAATAGGCCAAGACAATGAGAAACCTGAGCAAAATCAAATTTACTAAGAGTCCGGTGGCATACAGAAGGAAAATCGGTGTCGTTGCAGAGCAATGGAGAAAGAAGTAATGACTAACCCTGTATTTCTAATCTCCTTGTGGGATTAGTAGAAAGAAAATGATATTAAGACAAATTTACAGCTAACTCTACACGTCGTTAGCTACATTATTAGTGGGTTGAATGTATTAAGAAGAAATAACTTTGACTTATCAATTATTTGCTTATTTAGAGCCAATGAATATGTATAACCTGTCTATGAGAGAAAAGAATGTAGACTGTGTAAACATTAGTAACTGAAGCTTCCAAGAAGTAAGCAAGGTTGTTTCCTGGGAAACCAGATCACATGTGTAAAGCCGGAGACTCTCAACAGCAGTGAAGGGAAGTTGAGGGAAAAGAATATTAAAGAATCTAGAAGACTGATGATTTCACCTGTGAAACACAAGCAGAAAAGAAGGAGAGCAAAGGTGATTGATGGGTAGGGAAAAGACAGGCTAAGGAGAGGAGAGAAAGAAGTGCAGGGAAGTGTGGGTAAGATGAGATTCTGGTGACCTGGTGAAGATATCAAGACAACAGAGGCAGTGATGGTGGTGGTGGTGGTGGCGGCGGCAGTGGTGGCCATGTAAAAGTAGTAACAATAATATAATAAACTATACAAAAGAGATAAAGAGAACTTCAGAATTCATTAAAAGCGGTGAGTGGAGAAAAGGGCAAGTGAGGCACAGAGCTCAGTAAGGCCCAGCACAGCTAGCCCTGTGGCCCCTGGCAAAGGATGAGAGGCAGAGTCTCACTCCCTAAGTCCCTGGGAGGTTGGTGGTCCTACCCTTATGAAAATCCCAAAGCTCACGATCCTCAAATACAGCTGCAGTTTTTGTTGAAGTAGTGTTTTCTCCATCAGCTGGCTCAGCACTGGAGAGGTATGCCATTTTGTCGTTCTACAGGACTCAGACTAGAGTGGCCAGATGTCCTGAACATATTGCTTAAAACTGAGCTACCCTGGGACCCCTGAGAACAGGGAACAATCACAAACCAGGGAGTCTGAGTTTTACTTGCCACAGTCTTAAAGAGAGGAGCAGTCTTTAGGCAATGGTAGAAAGGAGAAAGGCTAGCCTCTGACAAGCTGAAAAGTGAAAGTTGCAGGAAGCATACCAGTTTGACTCAGGGAAAGATGATGCTGTTCTCCATAGCCAAAAGCAGACCTAATCAACCTTGAACAGTTCCAGAATTTGATACAGTTTATCCCAGGACCAGCTATGGAGGCACCTATCTGCATCTGATGCTTGCTTCTTCAGAGTCTAGGAACTTATTTGTTCTCCAGCTGCCAACAACCTAAAAGACAGACCTTAGATTGAACCTATGGGATAGGAGCTTAGGAGCCTTGGGAGTGTGGAGGAACCTTCCCATCCCACAGAATGCAAAGCTAAGGGGAGCCAGCAGAGATTCCAGTAAAATAGGGGAAATCACTACATCGAAAACAAGTCTGGCAGATACAAGATATGTTCATTTTCTTCATCTGCTTAATAGAGGGGGAAGAAAAAGAAATTCTAGGTAAACAAAAATAGTTTTATAGTATGCAGCTTTCAGAAAGACAAAAAGTCAGTCTTTCAAAATACCTAGTATAAATATGATAGAGAGCTAATATCTAAAATTTTTGTTTAAAAAAACTCCAAAATTGGACACTGAGGAAACAAATAACCCAACTTAAAAACGGGGTACAGATCAAAACAGAGAATTCTCATAAGAGAAAGCACAAATGGATGAGACGCATCTCAGGAAATGTTCGACATTCTTAGTCACCATGGAAATACAAATCAACATTAGTTGGAGTTTTCATTTTACACTAGTCAGAATAGACAAGCTCAATGAACCGAGTAACAGCTCATGATGGTGAGGATGAGCGTGCAAGTAAGGGGGCCAGTCATACATTACTGGTGGAAGTGCAAACTTACACAGCCTCTATTAGTACGGCAATTCCTCAAAAAGATAAGACTAGATCTACTTCAAGATCCAGTTGTACCACTAATGAGCAGGGCATATACCTAAAGGACACTTCAGCCTACTATAGAGACATTTGCTTAGTCATGTTCATTGATCCTTAATAGTGATAGCCAGAAATTGTAAACAACCTAGATGTCTACCAATACATGAACAGATAAAGGAAATTACCATTTACATAGTGTAATATTACTCTGCCATTAAAAAATTTAAAAAATGAAATTTTCAGGTAAGTGGAGCTAGAAAAATCATCACGCTGAGTGAGGTAACCCAGATCCAGGGAGACAAATATGGTGTGGATGTTAACTGTTAAATCTTCAATAAGCAAGCTACAATTAATATAACCATAGAGGTGAGATTAGACAAAGGGAAAAGAGAGAGGAATAGATCTCCCCCAAAAGAAGAAAGAATAGACTATGAATGGACAAAGGGAAGACGTGAATGTGAGGTTCAAGCAGGAATGGAGAGGGAACAGGAGAAAGGGAAAGAATACAGGCAGGAACAGCTAAAACTAAGGGCCATTTGAGAGGTCATGTGAAAACCTACTACAGTAGAAGCCTCCTAAAATATATAAATATAGGCAAGCAAGCTAAATAAAATTGTCAAGTAACCAGGGAGACGGAGCCCCAGCTGGACATTTTTATCATCAAGTGAAGCTTCCAGTGTTGGGAATGGGTTACCTTTAGTCTAATTGTTGTCCAAAAGCGCCCTGTGGAACTCTCTAAAGAACCCAAGCTAATGCCAAAGTTATTGGCTGTTCTCCATGAACTGATGATAAGGCATTGTTGCTGAAGACAACAGCTATAGAGCTCACTGACCACAAAGAAGTCGACCTGGTGTCTACCTAGAGCCTTCACCCCTACGACTGAGTATTCATGGTCCAGAAAGTACTCTGAATGCTATCTAAGGAGAAATGTAAACACCAAACTAACTATAGACTCTTGGATTTGCACCAATGACCTGCCTGCAAGATGTGTCAGTGCAATAGAGGCACAAAGATTGTACTACTAACCAAACAATATTCCACTTCATGAGATGAAACTCTTCCCCAACACTCTTCAAAGAACCTTAGACCAGTTAGACCAGAGACCTAAGGGAAAACCAAGTGCTACTATTCTTCTAAAATTATGTAGCCATAAAATGACTCTTAATCACATTCTTCTGTACTCATAGTTTAGTGCTTTGCTCCAGGCATTATCAGAGAAGCAACATATAGCCCCCTCGAGCCAGATAACATATAGACTAAGAGACCTTGGAACACTCAGTCCCAAATGGAATGTCTCCATCAGTCTGTCCACTCGAGGCTGTATGAGAGAAGGCAGAAAGAGTGTAAGAGACAGAATGGAAGATACCAAGAAAACAAGGCTCTCTAAACATGGCAGGACCTTCACACATATGAGCTCTCAGAGAATGAAGCAAGATACACTGGACCTACGTGGATCTGCCCCACATGCATGGCTAGAGTTGACGGGCAAAGTCAACCCAAGCCCCCATCCCTAATCCAGATGCTATTGTTTTCCTTCCTTCCTTCCTTCCCTTCTTCCTTCCTTCCCTCCCTCCCTCCTTCCTTCCTTTCTTGCTATCAATCTTTATTTATGATTGCTCTTTGTGAAGTGTTTTGTTTTGAAAACCAAGCCGAAAACAAGCAGTACACAAAGAAATATTCTGCTGCATCAAAGTGAGAAACTGTGGCTCAAGATCCTGCTCACAGAGCGTTAATGAAAAGGTCTACTTGCGCATAGCAAAATAAACAAAAATTAAGCAAAGACCAAGAGTTGTAGGCATGGTACGTGTCCCGTCTTCTATTCAGCCTCACGTTGGCACCATGAAGTCAAGATCCACATACCCAACTGTATCTGAGGCAACAAGTCCTCAATGAACCCAGGTGAGCTGAGGGAAGGGTGCTGGCTTTGAGCCAAAGTATTTCCTTCAGTTAGTAGAGAGAGGATTGAAATGTGGCCTCATGGCTTGGATATTCTGGCAAAGTTGAAGCACCAGCCTGAAAGGCCCAAGAATCTTCCCCTTCTCTTGCCTCTTCCTCAGCTTCCTCTTCTTCGGTTACTCCCTCTGCTTCTTCCTCTGTTGTCTCTTTCTCTGTTGTCTTTTTTGTTGTTCTCTCTCCATCTTCTCCCTCTTCTTCATTCTTCTCTCACGATTCAGAGAGCTCACCTGTGTCTTCCTTGTCCTCTTTCTGTGTTTCATTTTTCCACTTTCTTCAGCAATCTCTGTTCCCTCTGCAGCACACTCCGTCTTTCCTGCCACATCTCCATTGGGAGGGGAAGATGCTTCCTAAGACTTTGTCACTTGCTTAAACTCGGTCCTTGGTGAATGGCATTCTTTCCAGAAGCTATTTTCATTTTTAAATATATTTGTTATTTATTACAATTTATTGACTTTGTATCCCAATTGTTCCTTTTCTGGTCCCCTCCCAATACTGCCCTCCCTCCCTCTTCTCCTCCCATGGCCCTCCCACAGTCCACTGATAGGGGAGTTTCTCCTCCCTTTCCATCTGACCCTAGTCTACCAGGTCTCATCAGGACTGGACGCATTGTCTTCCTCTATGGCCTCATAAGGCTGCCCCACCCCTCAGGGGAAAGTGATCAAAGAGCCAGCCACTTGATCATAGTTGATGTCACAGTCAGCCCCTGTTCCCTTTACTAGGGACCTATTTGGAGACTGAGCTGCCATGAGCTACATTTGTGCAGGGCTTCTAGCTTATCTTCATGAATGGTCCTTGGTTGGAGTATCAGTCTCAGAAAAGACTCTTAGGCCCAGATTTTTGGGTTCGGTGGCTCTCCTTGTGGAACTCCTGTCCCCTCCAGGTCTTTCTATTTCCCCCTTATTTCATAAGATTCCCTGCACTCTGCCCAAAGTTTGACTAAGAGTCTCAGCATTGGTAACTGTTAGCAACTGAGAAATTAGTTATCTCCAACAGAGTCTCATTGAGGATACATACCATTCTTTAAGGGTAGACCCTGTGCCTAGCAGTAGATGATCAACACAAACAAACTCAATGGCATCTTTGGAGGTTCTTTATCTCATAATGTTTTTCAGGGATTTATTTTTAAGCTTATAGGTCCTTTATTATTTATTATGGCTTCTGGTTTTATGTTTTTATGGGATTCCTGTTTGTACACACATGTATGTCTCTGTGTGTACATGTATTTCTCATTCTTTTTTTGCTTTGTTTTCTGTTTGTTTGCTTGCTTGCTTGCTTGCTTTGTCCTATTCTGGTTTGTTTGTCTTTGTTTTAGCTTATTCTATTTTGTTATTATTTGTTAGATTCCTGTGTGTTTTTCAACAAGAAACAGGATGTGTAATCAGATGAGAAGTAGGGAGGATTTTGGAGGATCTGGAGGAGGGGAAAGCTGTAATCACATAATATATTTCATGAAAAAAGTCTATTTTCAGTAACAGGAAAATAGAAGGAACAAAAAAAAAAGAAAATACCTTGTGTAAACCCAGGAGATCTTCATGTGAGTTGCTTTTCAAATATTAAAGACAAACAAATAATTAAAGTCACCCCACCTCCTAGAATTTCCTGTCTTCATGAAACGTAAAAAAGAAACTTTAGTAACTGAAGCAAGAAATAAACAGGGTCTGAAAGAGCAGAAGGGCTCCTGCCTGTAGCCCTCAGGGAATCATAACATCACTGTTGAAATCCTAGTAAACTAAATTCTACAAAAAAAAAAAAGATCCTCCCTTAAATGGCTATAGATCCTTTTGTGGACAGAATGTGAGAATATTCTACCACGCTATCGAATTACATACAGAATGTCTCTTTCTATGGATTCAGCATCCATTTTAATGAGTGGGTATTGAATCTGAAAAATCAGTTTCCATTCCAAAATGGAAGAGGGCATAGTAACACTTTTGTTTTTGGTGGGAACATCCTTACCCTACTGCCCCCCGCACTACTGTCCCTCCATTCTTAGAGGTGGGTAAGAGACATTAAATAGCATGCTTTCTGGTTCCAAAACTATTTTTCCCCAAAGATGCCATGCTCCATAAACATCACTGTAATTTCCTGTGGGACAAATCCCTCTGGCTGCCCTCTGATCTTTCTGGTAATTAAGGTAATTGCACTCTCCTAATTTCCGATAATTAAGGACCACTTCCTGGTCTTCATTACTACATGATACCAATGCCTCTGTGGATATAACAAGACTAAGTCTGCAACTACCTTTCAAGTCTTAATGGAATTTATTGGTGATGTTGGAGCCTCCCTCTCTTGTACTGCTGTTGGTCTTGGTGGAAAGGACGCCCTCTGAGCCTCATGTGGGAAGGATGGTGTGTTGGAAACTGTTTTCACACAGTTAGTATAGCATGTGCTTCCCCTGGCTTCTTACATCCTTTTTATGAATTTCATAAGAGCCATGAAACATTTCTTCCTTACCTGTGTTGGTGAACCATCATTTTTTATGCAATCATTCCTCCCAGAGAGTTTGCCTCTTTCCTCCAGGTCTTTGTCAATGTGATAAAGGCTGGAATTTATTTTCACTTTTATCTATTCTTTTTTCTGTCCCTTACTAAGTCCTGTTCAAGCGCTTAGCAACATGGCAGGCAAATGAGAGAGCTGTTGTTTCACAGGTGAAGAGTTCCTCTATAGGAAAGGAGATACTGAAGCACTCTCTAACAGGTCTGAACATTGCAAACTTGGCTCCAGCAGATTTTGCCCCTTTCTCACTTTCCCTATTCCTTGCTAAAAGCCTTTCAATTATATTCCTAAAGCTAACCACAAAAGTCTATTTCCTTATTTAGCCACTGACTCATTCCTGAGACAAAACACCAAGGTTCAACAGTCAAAATTCATTAGTTGGCTAGCATCTTCAATTAGGACTTATCAACTCACCTTAGCACAGACTTCTTTTCTCTTAAAATTGCAGTCTTGGAAAGAAAGAAAGGAAGGAAGAAAGAAAGAAAGAAAGAAAGAAAGAAAGAAAGAAAGAAAGAAAGAAAGAAAGAAAGAAAGAAAAAGAAAGAAAGAAAGAAAGAGAAAGAGAAAGAAAGAAAAAAAGAGAAAAGAAGGGGGAAACCCTCCTCCCGCTGCTGCTGCTTCCCCACAATCTTTAGTCTTTCCTGCTCCAGAAGCAACTATTACACCCTCTACTTGCCCTTTAGGGTGATAAATTTCCTTTGTGCTCAGTCCCACTTCCAGGGGTCCACTCCTCCCCTTACAGAAGGAGTGAATTCCAGGGAGAAGAGATCAAATTAAAGAAGGCAGAAATAAATGGGAAGATGGTGAGTTCTCATGAAACTGGAAAAAGTGGTTTTGTTAAAATGTTTATAGTGTTCAAAGAGATCAATAGACTCAATGCAATTCCTATCAAAATATCAGTGATGTTCTTCATAGAAGTAGAAAAGCATTCTAAAATCCATGTGGAATTATAAAAGAAGCTGAAACACTCTGAGCAAGATGAAAAAAGTTGGAGGCATCAAACCATATCAAAATATGGTTCAAGGCTATAAGAACAGGACTGCATATTACTGTTGTGCAAATAAATCAGACAGAACCCAGAATAAAGGAGGAATTTTTTGTGCATGTTAATCAAGCTGATTTTTACCAAGTTGTTAAGAATACATGATAACATCTCATTCCGTGACTGGCAATTCTGCAGTGCAAAAGAAAAAAAAAAAAAAAACAGATCCCCATCTTAACAACAAAGTCAACTCAAAATGATTTAGGTGAAATGGCAAGTCTTCTAACTACTCAGCTTGTAGCAAAGAAGCAAAGAAGTGTTCCAAGACAGTAGACTGGCAGGAATTTTTTAAAACCTCAAAAGTAGGAGCAATAAAAGCAAAACTAAACAACTATAGTTATATTAAGCTAAAACCTGATATGATACATCATATTATACAGCAAATAATGAGTAAGAAGAGGACTTCCAGAATGGTAGAAAATATTAACAAATTATGCATTTGACAAAGCATGAATGTCTGGGAAATGTAAAGGCTTCAATAGCTAAAGTAAAAAAATATATATATTTAAATGAGCAAAACTATTAGACATTTCCTCAGACAAGACACGCAAATGCCCAGCAAATACAGGAAAATATGCTCAGCATCACTAATCAGGGAAATGTCAATCATAACCACAGTGACAGGCCATAGCAAATCAGACATAGAGCTATACATTTCCATGTCCTTCGTAACTAAATTCTATCATTCTTAATATGGTAGTCTAGTTTGTTTATTTGTAATGTCCAATATTGTGTACATTACATTTTTAAGACAGAAGTTTGCATCACTCATTTAAAGATTCTTGGGCCTGAAGACAGGCTCAACACTTAAGAGTGATTGCTGATTCCACAACACTCACTGGACAGCTCACAGCCACCTGTAACTTCAGTTCCAGGGTTCCAATGTTTCTTTCTGGCCTCCAGGAGCACTGCATGAATGTGCTACACATACATACATACATACATACATACATACATACATACATACACACACTCATATGCAGGCAAAATGCTCATACACCTAAAATAAAACAAATGTCTTAAAAATAACAAAATAAATATAAACTAGTATTTTTCCTGACATGTGGTTAAGCTCCTTCTGTGTAGTTCTATAACCATCAGGGCACTGACCCACACATCCTAGTCAATACAGTCTCTGTAAGTGCTACTCTGTCTCTTAAAATTATTTCTGGAAAATCACTAGCTAGCCTTTGGACCTGCTCTTCTTGACACAGTCTAGACATTACCCTAGGAAAAATAGCCCAGGCAGTGATGGTATCCTCTGTATTTGTGTTTCCTCAGCCCTGTGAGCTCTCTTGTCTGATACCTGAAATATTAGTCTCTAATATTTTGCCTTCTTTTTCATTATTAATAGATGAATTCTGTTACTGAAAAAAATAGAGTTGAGTTAATATTTTAATCAATATATTCTTGATTTTGAAATCTAGCAGTGTACTACCTCAAGCTTTGTTCCTTTAGCTCAAGTTTTATTTGGCAATTCATTATCACTTTTGTTTCTATGTGAATTGTAGAATTTCTCCTACCTTTATAAATGGTTAAACCACCATAGGCAAAGAAAAAGATTAATTAAAATATCATCCCGAAACGACGGGGGGGGGAGGGGGGAGATCCAAGATGGCTGCCACGAGAGAACACTGTGTCTGAGGAGTAGGAGAGCAGAAACAATGCAGCAACCAGGAGACTGAACTCAGGGACCTAAAACGCCAGCATTGTGAATGCCAGGTGAACGGAACTCCTACGGTGAGAAAATCAAGTGGGAAAACCCTAGGGACACCCAGTTATTACCTGGAAAAATTTCCCGGTGACCAGCGGCCCACAGCTCTGATCTAGACGAGCGGCTGCGCTGGGCGCCCGCACCCGCCATTATAGACTGGATCACACAGTCTCCCGGGCAGTCTCAGGAGGAACCAGGTGCCATTTTCACTGAACTGCGCCCTACGAGCGCACACTGCACCCGGGTTCTGCTTCGACCCACGGGTGTGCTGCGGGTTCGGTCCGATCATCAGAACCATACCAGACTGAGTGGATTGGGGACCATTTTGACCAGTCCGCACACTGCGGGGGTGCGGGCCAAACGCCTCCGCCAGCAAAAACTCAGTCAGTGTGTGAGTCCGCCAGCGGATCTGGGAAGAACCCGAGTTCTGTCTCAACCCACGGCTGAGAGGATCCTGGGACCATCTTGACCAGACCGCACACTGAGGGCGAAAGCTGCACGCATCCACCAGCAAAAACCCCAGTTCAGGTGTCTGTCCGCGGGCCAGACAGAGAAGGCCTCAGGGACCATTTCTGACAGCCCTGCATACAGCGGATGCACACAAACCCAAACCCACTGTGTGTGCCCCAAATATCATCTCAGACCGTGGTGCACAGCCCCTGGCACAGAAGGAGGCGCCAAATCTCCATTCCAGGGGAGAGCCCTTAGCAGCAAGCCCAGGGCGGAGTCCGCAGCCCCCAGCTGACATCTCAAAACTAGACACTCAGACTCTAGCACAGAGTGAGGAGTAAAGACTCCAGACCAGAGAGGTGACCAGCCTGCAGTGCTCACAGCTTCTAGCACAGAGCACGAAGCTGGGCACACAGAGCCCACAACAGAGTTCAACTGAGACAAAACACACACCACAACCCACCAGAAATCCCTGATCTTCTTGAAGAATACTCCTGACACAAGAGATTGACAGATTCAGACTGAAGTACAGCCTTAAAGCACAAACAGCTCCCGGATTTTATATAA
>CM053744.1:64699054-64721378 GCA_028658305.1 Pachyuromys duprasi
CTTTGCAGCCAGCCCTGAGGAGACAGGATAAGCTGGGGTTGGATGGAAGGGAAGGAGGTCCTCCCCTGTTGATGGACTTGGAGGGGGCGGGGAAGAAGGAGATGAGGGAGGGAGTGGGAGGGTAGGAGGGAATGGGGGAGGGGGCTACGCCTGGGATTCAAAGTACCTAACCTGTGATTGAGATAAAAATAAATAAATTTAAAAAAAAAGAAAACAAAAAAAAATCATCCCCCCTAGCCTAATATGTCTCATCAGGACTGCCTGGGTCCTCCTCCTCTATGGGCTGGTTAGATTGCCCACCAGGGAGAAATGATCAAGGAGCAGGCAACTGAGTTCATGTCAGAGACTGTCTCTTCTCCCTTTACTAGGGAACCCACATGGAGACTGAACTGTCTATGGGCTACATCTAAGGTGGTCTAGGTCCTATGTATGGTCTTTGCTTGATGCATCAGTCTCTGCAGTCCTTCCTGGGCTCTGCTTTTTTGTTTGTTTGTTTTTTGTTTTGTTTTGGCTTTGTTGGTCTCCTTGTGGGGCTCCTGTCCCCTCCAAGTCCTTCTATATCCCCTTTCTTCCATATGACTCCCTGACTCCCTGCAGTCTTTCCAAAGTTTAGCTGTAAGTTTCTGCATCTGCTTCCATCCCCTGATCGGTGGAGTCTCTTACAGGAAATCTGAGGTAGAGTCAGACAGTAGAGGAAGAGAACTTCCTCTATCAGTGGACTATGGAAGAGGGATAGGAGAGGAAGAAGGAGGGAGGGTGGGACAGGGAGGAGATGAGGGAAAGGGGCTATAACTGGGATACAAAGTGAATAAATAATGATAATAATAATAAATAACAAAGCAAGTATATATATATATATATATATATATATATATATATAATTCCCTGATACATCTTTGGAGACTCTAAAACACAATAACTAACCCCTACTTAGAATCACATAAATTTACAAAATAATCCTCTCTGGGATATTTACCCTATGCAGTCAAAAGTACTATATATTTCACAGTCCAACATATATCACAATAGAAAATACCTTCATGGAAACATTTCTAGAGTTATTCTGAAGTAAAAATTTTCTGATTTTTGAAAAACTTAAGTCAAGCATGTGTTAAAAGAGAGAACACCATCCACCTCCAAAAATCTTTGACAACGCTATGATAATGTTCTTTGAAAACTTCACCATGGTGTTGAGCGGATCTGTCTACAGCCTCAATGTTCCCTACGTTCCCACTCTGCCGTGTCTAGGCTCTCCATATGTTCCCTATGTTCCCACTTCCCAGCAAATCACTCCCAGCATTGTGTGAGAGAGGTGACCCTTTGCCTTTTATTCTAGTAGCTTCAGAGACCTTCTCTCTCCGTGGTCTCCATGCCAACATTTTGGGTTCTGTGGATGGTATGTCCAATGCACTTAGTTTTGCTGGCAGACTCCTGATCATCAACCATCATCAGGATTACATTGTAAAGAGGACTCTGAAGCTTTTCTCTTTTGACTTTTATTTCCCTTGCCTTGGCTGCTTCTTTTTTAAATTGGTTTTGACTTCTTACCATTCTAAATCTCTTGTGTGTGTGTGTGTGTGTGTGTGTGTGTGTGTATAGCTTTAGATAAAACTTTTGTTTAGATATCTTTCTTAATTCCTTCTTATAATTGCTTCAATCCTTTATTTCTTCTATTTACTCATTTTATATTTATTTTAGTCATATGTATTTTAATTAATATAATCAATTATTATATTAATGTTTAATTACATGTTTCAGTCTGTTCTATCTGAGCATTTAGGGGATAGTATCTTGTATTTTAGTGTGTGTGTGTTTGTGTGTGTGTATGCATAAAATGTGGTGACAACTTATTCTCAGTCACTCATATTCAAAAGTGCTCTTTCCCCAACCACATATACCCATCAAGGTGTCCAATAGAAATCTGGTTTAGAGCCATTACTTTTGAAAATGTTCCAATTTGGAATATGTACTACATGTGACTGGGGGTTCCCATAGAATATTTAAAATATTTATTCTAAAGTCCCAGAGACTTGAGCATCATTTTTTCTAAACACCTCTTTGTGAAGATATAACCATTGTACTTCTGGTCTTCATATGGGATCTCAGTTCTTCTTTCTTCTTGCCGAGGACCAAAGCCTTAACTTCTATTCCTGCATAGACATAAACCCCTAATCACTACATCTCCCATCTGATATGTAAGTTCTGTATTGCTCAAGTTCAGTGTTAAAATACCTAATGAGCTTACTCTTTGTCTGTCTTCCTCCTAATATGAAGTTTCATTTTTGTGCTATCTTGAGAGTTAGAATTATGTTCCATACACTCTGATGTTTCCAGGCAAAGAGGAGACTTCAGCAATACTTGTGTGTGTGGCCAAACCTAAATACCATAATGGTTGAACATAGGTACTCCTCCATGTGCTGCTTTTACTCTTAGAGATCAGTCCTATGGCACAGGGTCTCTCCCCAGAAGTGTCCTATTCCTCAAGGACTAAGTATCATTTCCCTACTTTCCTATTCAGATCTAATACCACTTTCATTTTGTTTATTATTACTGTTATTATTATTTTACAATTTATTCACTTTGTATCCCAGTTGTAGCCCAATCCCTCATCTCCTCCAGGTCTCACCCTCCCTCTTCCTCCCTTATCCTTCTTCCTTAGTCCACTAACAGGGGAAATCTTCCACCCCTATTGTCTGACTCTAGCCTATCAGATCTCATCAGGACTTCGTGGATCCTCTTCCTCTGTGGGCTGGCTAGGTCACCCCATCAGGGAGAAGTGATCAAGGAAAGGGTAACCGAGTTCATGTCAGAAACTTTCTCTTATCCCCTTACTAGGGAACCCACATGGAGACTGAGCTCTCTGTAAGCTACGTCTGAACAGTGCATCTAAGTCCTTTCTATGCATGGACCTTGGTTGATATATCAGTCCAGTCTCTGAAGGTCCTCCTGCAGCCAGAACTTTTATTTACTTTGTTGGTTTCTTTGTGGAGCTCCTGTCCCCTCTGGTTCTTTCTAGCTCACCCTTCTTCCATAAGACTCCCTGCTCTCTGCCCGAAGTTTGGCTGTCAGTCTCTGCATCTGCTTCCATCCCCTGCTGGATGGAGTCTTTCAGAGGACATCTTTGGTAGGTTCTGAGAGGGAACCACTTTCGTTTTGGACAACCAAGTTTTATTGTATCTGAACCAGTGTGCTCTAGTTACTCATATGTGTAGAATGAATGTGTGTTTGATAGGTAAGAGTTTTTTTTCTTTTTTTTTTCACTGTGAATTCATTTAAAATTGAAAATTCTTGTATGTGTGACTTTAGGAGTTATGCTATTATAAGATTTTTTGCTGAAGAAATGTATTTTTCTGGAGAGTACTTGAATACTAGTTTGTATACAATACAAAATAGTAACATCAAAAAGATATTAAAGTAACTCAGGAAAGATTTATTATCTTGTATCAGAAAACATATACTTTTGTGAGGTATTGAATGTTGATTGCAGGGGAGAGAGAAGAGAGAGTGAGAGACAGAGACAGACACAGAGAAACAAAAAGAGACAGAGAGAACCTTGACAGGTTGTTCAGTAGCCCATTCGATGTGACAATGTATATGTGACAATGAGCTGGTGTGCAAAGTGGATGGTAAATAAAAATTGTCTGCACAATTCAGTTGTCCATATGAAAATGTCTAGCTTAATCTTAGAAGCTATATATCATTGAAAATGATAATTTCCTGAAAATTCTGTGCCTGTATGATTACCCACCACTCTCACATCTTTCCCTACATCTCATTATCAGTAGAATTTTAGAGAAGTAAGAAAAGTGTAATAAAGTGGTGAGAATGAAAACATTTACATTTTCATTTTTATGATATATATCACATATAATAATATATATATACAGACATATACATTTATGGCATGACAGCAGAAGGGAGAGTATTAGGGAAGCACAAGAGCCAATGAGGTGAGAGGGAGAAATAGTAATAGGGCAAATATTAATAAGGTACAATAATAAATATGTCTGAAAATGACATAATGAGATATTATTTTATACTAACTAAAATTAAATTAATAAAATTATAATTAAGTTTTGTTGCCATTGAGTTGTCAGTGTTTATTACAATAGCCAGTCATAACTCATACAATAACATAATTTTAAAAATGATGTATGTTGACTGCTTCCCATCTTTTCTCTCCTGTCACGTGGGTGACTAGGTCATTGTTTTGAGAGTTAGTAACAACAGAACTTTAATAAAAAGTAACCCATACACAAGATGTTTGGGGGATTGCTGTGGTATTTCTATTAATCTTTCAACTATTAATCCTTCAGGAGTCCTTGGAATAATGATTTATATAAAGTGAAATAATAATACTAACTTTATTACATGCTGTAATTTTAATGAATAATTCTGCACAATGTACACACAAAACAGCAGTCTGCAAAACCAGTTGTTTCTATGAAGTAAATGCCATGTATATATCAAATAATTTCATGGAACAAATTAAGAAAGCACTTAGTAAAATCTATTTAATTTTTTCATTTTCATAGTTATAAAGATAACATGCTTTGAAAATACTAACAATTACCTCTAATAACAATGAAATTTTTTTCTTTTCTTTTTTTTTCAGATCCAGACAGCATTGTTGAGGCAGCAACATGTACTTTCTGTCTGTCCAGTACATGCAGACCATTTCCTGTTCTCCAAGATTCACTGGACTTCCCTGACATGTCATGGTGAATTCTGTCTTCTGATTGGCTGTGACTAACAGAAAGTGTGTGTCTAGCCAACCAGAGCACCTTGCTGCGTTTAGCCCCTCATTCCTGCTGTTCTTTTCCCTTATGTGAAGCAATCTCCTCTGTGCTCTACAAAACCTGCTTCTGAGTTCATGTCCTTGTTCCTCTACATATGAAACTGTAAGAACTGCGTGGGAACACCTGCTAAGCTGTGTGTGGAAAACAGGAATGCTGAGAACCACACCTAGTTGTGGAGCAGAGGAATGCCCGGGTCCCCATTCTTGTCAACATCACTCCAAACCAATCTGCCCCTCAAAAAAAATTTCACCCTTGACAGACCCCCTCACAGCAGGCATCAGTACTTCCTACCTCACAGAGAAAATTGAGGTCATCACCCATATACTCCATCAATTCATCACTGCAAACTCTACACGAATCTACTTTTTGCACCATGCTGTTTTATTTCAGTTTCAGGTATAGGATGGTTCTTCCTTATTCAAGATGAAACTCTCCAACTCTCCAACTCTTGTTATCAACCTCTCTCAGCTCCTTCAGACATTGCTCCATTAACGATCTCATTTTATTACAATGTACTTCGCTCTCAGCTATTAGTGTTTTTTCCGTCTTTTGCTTTTAATAACATCTCCCCTCATAGTCTCGGGTACTTGAACACTTGGTTCCCAGTGGGCGACATTGTTTGGGGGTGCTTGGGAGTTGAAACCTTGCTGGAGAAAGTAGGTCACTGGGGGTGGGCTTTGAATGCTTAAGGCCTTATCTTCATCGCAATTGGTTTTCTCTGTTCCATGCTTGAGATTCAAGATGTAAGCTGTCATCTGACTGCTCCTCTCATTACTGGCACCTGTTGCCTTCATCATACCATTGTGGACTTCAGCTCTCTAGGACCATAAGCCAAAATAACCTTTTTATTTTATAACTTGCCTTGGCCATAGTGTTTTATCACAGCAACAGAGAAAGAAAAATCTACCCCATTGATACCACTCTTTAAAAGAAGTTCAAGTTTTTTGTCTGCCTCAATATAATCCCACCATTCATTAATAATCTTATTTTCTTTTCCTTTTTATTTATTTTTCTACAGGATCTCATGTATTCCAGGCTGGTCTGTAACTTGGTATGTAATGGAAGATGATCTTGAACTTTAGATCATCCTGCATCTACCTCCCAATGTTTGAGGTTACATCTATTTGCCACTACATCAGGTTATGTGGTACTAAAGACTGAACACAGAGCTTAGTCTATGCTAGGTGAATATTCCACCAACTGGGCTATATCTATAGTCCTCTTTCATTATCTTCTGTTTAAAAAATGTTTAGTTCCTAGGTCATTTTGCTTAAGCCTAATACTGAGTATTGGTCACATTCATGTCCTGGACTGTGTGTCATCAACTCAGTATCACTAGCATCCACCTAAGCTCCTGAAATCATTCCCCAGAACAACGTGCTCTAACATGGTATGGGTTCAAATTTTTCAAAGTGAGAAACTCGCGTGACAATTAGGCTGAGATGATTCAGAATTAGCATTCACCAGAAGCAGTTGGCATCTCTGTTGGTTAAGACTAATTATCAACTTGACCAACCGTAGAATCAGGTGTCCTTCTTGGCACCTCTGCAAGGGATTATCCAAACTAACATTGTTCTCTGAGATAAAGCCTTTAAAGGATTATCTTATTTGGGTGTGAGAAAATCTAACTTGACAGTCAGTGGAACCATATCCTGGGCAGGAATCCAAGGTTCTATAAAAGAGAGGAACTGAGGAGAAATCTAGTACACTTTTGTCCTTTGCTCTCTGCTATTGGCTTATGCAGTGTGATGAGCTGTCTCAAGCTCCTGCTGCTCTGATGTCCCTGTCATGATGGAGTGAACCCTGTACTGTGAACCAGAATAAAGCTGGTTTCCTTTATATATATATGAGACTAGTGCATGGTTTTCAGAGAAGCCCCTCCTAGCCTGAGATAGTGTTGTCAGGAGGTGGAAGAGGGGGAGTCCCTCAAGTTATGCAGACACATAACAGGTCCAAATATCCAGCAGACTTCGAGAAACAGCTGCCTTAGTGATTTGGACTGAGATTCTCAGGTCAGTTTCTCTGACCTAGTGGCAATAGCCTCCTTATTCTCAGTGGTAGTTTCTACCACAGCTCCTTCCATTTCCCAACAGATCTGGTCAGCCTTTAATTGTGTGTTAATCCTCAAAGCCCACCAGAATCAGTTCCAGCAAAGACTCTAATAGTCTTCACTTTCATTACCCAAGTCATCTCCACCTGTGACTAATCTGACACTGTTGCTAACGTTAGTAAATGCAGCGGGAGTGGGACAGACATGCTAGGAAAAGGAAGGCTTCTGTATATGTCGACATGAGAGATATCATATCTTTTCTGGTAAATTATTATAAAGGATTTTCTCTGGTTTATATCTCTGTACCTTCCCTAAACACGTTGAATTTTTATGGGTCTGTAAAGAAGTACATGGAGCAACTGAAACAGTGTGACACATATAATGACCTCACCCCTTCTCCCCTTTGATTCTATGCCTTGGGATAGAATTCAACTGTTTGCAGAGCTGTTCTAGATTCTCTGTCATCATGCCTTTATTTTTCTGACTGAATCCATAAATAAAGAGGAGACATTAGTTTAAACTACCCTATATCTGAATAGAGAAACGCTAATCTTGAAAGTCTCTTCCAGAATTTACCAGTTCAAAAAACTAGATTCGGTCAAAGAAATATCTTATCTATGCCTGAACATAAATATTTTAACATTTTCTGCCACTGGAAAATATTTTTAATTACATAAATTATCATATACATGTATACATTCAGAATAGTCATTTACAACTACCACTTAGAGAAAAATAATGAAATAAAAATTTTGTGTTATACCCCCAAAAAGATTATATCAGATTGAATACGTTTGCTTTTATAATATTTTGACAACAATGATGTTCAATATTTTGCCACCCTGCGTAGAAATGTCCCTAATTTTGTAAAACTCAGGTCAGCATCCCTTGATGCTGCCTATTTAATTCAACCAATTTGGTTGACATCTTAACTCCAAAAGAAATGTAAGAGTGTAAAATTGAACATGAATATGTAGAAGAGAAGCAATTAGAAAGACTTACATTCCTAAAATCACTTCGGATGTGGAATAGCCATGTCCGATACAACAGACCAGAAGAATTCTGCAGGTGAAACAAACACGAATTTGTGTATGATAGTCATTTCAGTTGATTACATTGGAGTCTGAATTTAGAAAGTTATGATGTTACCATGGAAACTGCTTTGGCTTAAGTGTAGTTGTAGATATTCTGTAAGCAAAAGTTCCATTAATCAAACACAGGGACACAATGTTAAAAAAACATTTAGATGCCTAAAAGACAATGTATCCTACTTACCTAGGAGAATTATGGAATGCGGTAGAAAAATAAATAACACAAAAAAGAGCGTGCTAGATGGAGAATCCTCATGAGATACTCTCTAACCATATTTTATATCTTTGAAACACATTGAGAACAACAGGACCTCCAATTCCAGCACACACAAACGAAGTAGAAGAAATAGAACCATGGACACCTGATGTTTCGTTTCAAAATCAGATAAATTAATCTGCCTAGAGACTCGCTGGCACAGAGCAGATGGTTGGTAAATGTTTATTTTCTAAATACATGACTTAGGAGAAGTAGAATACAGCAATGCTTGAGTGACAATGTTTAGTGAAGCCAGCACTTAGCCTTTGCTGCTTCCGTTCCTAAACCAGAGACAAATGAAAGAGAATTATGATGAAAGATGGTAGCAATGTGCTTTTTTCTTTTTTAATTTAAGTTTATTTCTTATACTTCATTCAGTTTACATTCCAGTGGTAGGCCCCTCCCTCATCTCCTCCTGGTACCATGCTCCCTCCTTCCTCCCCCACTACTCTCCTACCTATTTCTCAGAAAGGGGGAGCCCTCCTCCCCTGCCATCAATTCTCCCCTGCCTATC
Source organism: Pachyuromys duprasi (assembly GCA_028658305.1). NCBI lineage: Eukaryota > Metazoa > Chordata > Mammalia > Rodentia > Muridae > Pachyuromys > Pachyuromys duprasi. The sequence continues at coordinate 64,707,765 of CM053744.1, forward strand.
AAGTCTCATTAGGACTGCTTGCATCCTCTTCCTCTGTGGCCTTACAAGGGCCCTCACCAGGCAGAAGTGATCAAAGGGCAGTCAACAGAGTCTACTTCAGAGACATTCCCTGCTCCCCTTACTAGAAAACCTACATGGAGACTGAGCTGCCTACCCACCACATCAGAACAGGGGGTCTAGATGCTCTTCATGCATAGTCCTTGGTTGGTCAGTCTCTGCTGGGGCCCATGGGCCCAGATTTGTTGCCTTTGTTGGTTTTATTATGGAGTTCTTATCTGTTGTGGTCCTTCAATTCACCCACTCTTTCCTAAGACTCCCTGCACACTTCCCAAAGTTTGGCTGTGTTTCTTAGCATCTGCTTCAATCCCCTGCTGGGTGAAGTCTTTCAGAGGACATTTATGGTAGGCTCCCATCCTATTCCCTCTCTTCAACAACTTCTTGTGTCTATTCTATTTGCTCTTCTGAATGAGAATTAAGCATCCTCTAGGGTCCTCCTTTTTTTAGGTCAGTGGATTGTAATATGGTCCTTATGTATTATATGGTTAATATCTGATTAAAAGTGAATATATACCATGTGTCTTTCTGCTTCTGGGTTACTTCACTCAGGATGATCTTTTCTAGTTCCACCCATTTGCCTGCAAATTTCATGAAATCCTTATTTTTAATAACTGAGCAGTATTTCATTGTGTAAATGTACAACAATTTCTTCAACCATTCTTTGGCTGAGGGACATCTAGGTTGTTTCTTGATTCTGGCTATTACAAATAAAGCTTCTATGAACATAGTTAAGAAAATGTCTTTATTGTATGGTGGAACATCTTTCAGGTATATGCCCAGGAATGGTATATCTGGGTCTTAAAGTAGCACTATTCCTAAATTTCTTAGAACGCTCCAGATTGATTTCCAAAGTGGATGTACAAGTTTGCACTCCCACCAGCAATAGAGGAGGGTTCCCCTTTCTCCACATCCTCTCCAGCATGTGTTGTCACTTGAGTTTTTGATCTTAGCCATTCTGATGGGTGTAAGATGGAATCTCAGAATAGTTTTGGTTTGCATTTCCCTGATGACTAAGGATGTTGAGGATTTATTTAAATGATCCCCCATTTAATATTCTTCTGTTTTCCTCTATTGAGAACTCTCTGTTTAGTTCTGTACCACAATTTTAATTGTATTATTTGATTTGTTGGAGTTTAATTTCTTGAGTTCTTTATATATGTTGGATATTAGCCCTCTGTCAGATGCAGAATTGGTGAAGATCCTTTCCCAGGCTGTCATTTTATTCTGTGGACAGTGTCCTTTGCTTTACAGAAGCTTTTCAGTTTCATGAGGTCCCATTTATTAATTGTTGATTTTAGAGCCTGAGCTGTTGGTATTCTGTTCAGGAAGTTATCTCCTGTGCCAATGAGATCAAGGTTCTTTCCCACTTGTTGTTCTAACAGATTTAGTATGTCTGGTTTTGAGATCTTTGATCCACTTTAAAGTCCACTTTGGACTTTAGTTTAGTGCAAATATGTTTCTATTTGCATTTTCTACATGCAGACATCCATTTAGACCAGCATCATTTTTTTGAAGATGCTATCATTTTTCCATTGTATGGCTTTAGCTTCTTTGTCAAAAATCAATTGTCTGTAGGTGTGTGGGTTTATTTCTGAGTTTTCAATTCGATTCCATTAATTCACCAACCTATTTCTATGCCAATACCATGCAGTTTTTATTACTGTTGATCTGTAGTACAGCTTGAGATCAGGGATGGAGATACCTTCCGAAGATCTTTTATTGTACAGGATTGTTCTAGTTTTTCTGTTTTTTGTTTTTGTTTTTGTTTTTTTGCTTTTCTATATGAAGTTGAAAATTGTTCTTTCAAAGTCTGTAAAGAATTGTAGTAGTATTTTGGTGAGAATTGTATTGCATCTGTATATTGTTTTTGGTAAGATGGCAATTTTTACTATGTTGATTATACTGATCCCTGAGCTTGGGAGATCTTTCCATCTTCTGATATCTTCTTCAATTTTTTTTCCTTCAAAGATCTAAAGTCCTTGTCATAAAAGTCTTTCACTAGCTTTGTTAGGGTAACACCAAGATATTTTTTTTTGTGGATATTATGAAAGATGTTGTTTCTCTAATTTTTTTCTCAGTCCATTTGCCTTTTGTATTCAGGAGGATTACTGATTTTTTAAGTTAATTTTAACTTTGCTGAAGGTGTTTATCAGCTGTAGGAGTTTCCTGGTAGAACTTTTGGGGTCAGTTATATATACTATCATATCACCTGCACACAGTGATATTTTGACTTCTTTTTTCCAATTTGTATCCCCTTGATCTCCTCTAGTTGTCTTATTACTCTAGCTAGGACTTCAAGTACTATGTGGAATAGATATGGAGAGATATGGAGAGTCTTGCCTTGTCCCTAATTTCTGTGAAACTGATTTAAGTTTCTCTCTGTTTAGTTTGATATTTAGCTATAGGCTTGCTGAATATTGTCTTTACTATGTTTAGGTATGTGCCTTGTATCCCTGATCTCTCCAAGACTTTAAACATGAATGAGCATTGGATTTTGTCAAAATGTTTTCTGGCATATAAGGATATGATCAAGCAATGTGTTGTTTAATACTGAAAATCTGTCAAAAAATGGCACACAGCTGAAGAAAGACTGATTTCAAACTCATCAACCCAGACCTCAACAGACAATGCCCTGAGAATTGAGAGACCTAGGCCACCACAGACCTCCTCATATGAAGTTTATCCTTGTAAGCGTTGACATAAAGACTCAGAGCAGAATACAATCTTTCCATTATCAGATGTGTACTCAAAGAAGAAAACAAGAGGGAGAGCTGGAAACTGTAACTGGGTACTTTAAAGGTATCACACATTATCTGTCCTCCCCCTACCCCCTTAGGAAGTATGTAAGGATGAGATGTGGCATGGTTGTTCCATGAAGGGAACAGCAGCCATGTAAAACAATCAGGATTGTCTATGCCCATGTCTATGTCTAAATGCACAGGTACACACACATATCCTGTCTTAATAATGTTTATAACCCACTGGTGAAATATTAATTGAATAAACAATTTTGATCTAGAATTATACAGAGCTAGAATCCTCTGAAAGCTTACATGTGAAATTCTTAACCCTGTGAAGCTGAGGAATTCTAATCAAAAATCTCAGTGTTGTAGAGAACAAGAGCCTTAGTAAGAATTAGCTAGTGACATTGAGAAAGTGTTTCTCAAACAGTCAATAACTGCTCTACCCCAAAAGTGTAGAGTGCAATACATTCATCAAGTCCAAGCAAGTCCAGAAATGCTATAATATAAAGAAGAGAGAAATGGAGAGTCTATTATAGAGGTAAAAAAATAAAAATTCATTATTTAGAAAAATAAATAAAATTGACAAACTCTGAGAAAAACTAATAAAAAGTTTGAGAACACGGGAATTAATAAAATTGGAGGATATTAGAATCAGAGAAAGGGTTATTACAATAGATACCTTGAAATTCCAGTAGTAAATAAAAATGACTTTGAAAAAATATTTGAATACATTGTAAAATATAGAAGAAATGGATAAATACATATATGTGTGTATGTATTCATATGTATATTCATACATAATACATATGACCAACTAAAATGTAACCAAGAGGGTATTTAAAAACCTAAATGGATCATAATAAACAATGAGATTAAATCGGTAGTAAAACCTTTCCCCAAAACAGCTGTGGATCAGATGGTTTCCTGGCTAACTTCTGTCAGCCCATTAAAAAAGAACTAACACCCATGTTTTTCAAACTATTCAATGAAATAAAAAATAGTAATATTTCTGAATTCATTCAACAAAACCTATTACTTTCTGGTACCAAAACCAGATAAGAAAACAACAGAAAAACAAAACATAAGCCAATTGCTTTGATGAGCACAGAAGAAAATAAATTCAATAAAGTACCTGAAAAACCACTCCACACAAAATATTAAAAACGTCAGGTGTATATTTGACAAAAGCATTTGGAATTCAGAAAAGAGAATGATGTATAATAAGAATGAGAGACACCACGTACAATATTTAAGTGGAAATAACTGCAGCGCTTGTGTTTCTTCAGGCATATGTTCATGTGTGTACAATGTTTAGATTTGTATGTACATACAGATGCATGTGCAAATGTGTTTTGGGGGCTATGGCATGTGAAGGCCAGAGGTAGATAGTTAGTGTCTTCTTCTAAGCCAGTGGTTTTCAACCTCCCTAATGCTGCGACCCTTTAATAGAGTTGTTGTGGTGACCCCCAGCCATAAGATTGTTTTGTTGCTACTTCATAACTGTAATGTGGTCACTATTATGAATCATAATGTAAATATCTGTGTTTTGCAATGGCAACCTTTGTGAAAGAGTCATTTGGCCCTCCCAAAGAGGTCACAATCCACAGGCTGAGAACTGCTGCTCTAAGTTTCCACCGTACTTTTTGAGGCAGGGTCTCTCAAATGAACCTAGAGCTCATTGATTTAGCTAGACTCACTGGCCAGTGGGCTTCCATGGGCTCCCTGTCTCAGCTTGCCAGTGATGAGGTTACAGACACATGCCATTGTGTCCAGCTTTTATGTGGGTGCTGGAGATGCAAACCAGTTTTTCATGTCTATGTCTCAAGTACTTTACCAGCTCAGTCATCTCTCCAGCCAACTACATCAATTTTTAATGAACTTGATGGCATGGATGAGGGGACTGAATGAGAACAAAACTTTTTAGACTATATTTAAGAAATTTTTTGCAATTAAAAAAATGAAAATTTGGTGATCTTAAGACATCCAAAATAAGGATAAAAGAAATTAAGATGAATATATATCTGCCTTGAATGCCTAGGTAAGTTCAGTGTCAAACCCAGGAGAAGGTAGTTCAGAAATGTGATGGCAAAATATCAAGTTTATATTGACACAGATTCGTTATGGCTCTCTGTAGAATACCTAGCTGTCTTAGTCAGTGTTCTGTCACTGTGAAGAGACACTATGTCCAAGGCAACCCTTATAAAGGAAGCATTTAACTGGGGGCTTCTCACAGTTTCAGAGATTCAGTCTGTTATCATCATGGCTAGTGGGAAGTGTAGCAGCATGCAGACAAGCAGACAGGCAGACAAAGAAATGCTCAGCCTGGCATGGGCTTTTTGAAACATCAAAGCCCACTCCTGGCAACTGTAGTCTAAATTAATATTAGTAATTAATATTACTAATTTCTTAAATGTACAGAATTAATATTAATATTTGTATCAATGTCATGTAAGTCATACCTGGGTCTTTAATTTTAAAAAAATTAGCTTAATCATGCACATTTAGGAAATAGCAGTATTTTTTGACTACAACTTTTTTCAAAATTGTGGTTGAAGATTTTTCCTTCTTTTCCATAATAACTCCAATATCTTTGCTAGGGCTTCTGAATTTATAGTTTCACTGATGCAATCGCTCATTTAAGATGCATGTACAAACTGTATAGTACCTTAGATCTACACTGTATTTTAGCTAAAAACCTTATTCAGGTACCACCTATACTTTTGGAGAAAAAGAGAGAGGCACCATTGAAAAAGTATTGAGGTCTATTATAAAAAGAAAGTCAGCATCAGATGTTGGAAAGAGGGATTTGGCATATTCTTTAAATAATTGTAGAAAGAAATTTCAGATTACAACACAAGGTGAAAAATCAATATCTTATTACCTATATGATTTAGATAGATTTATCTAAATAATAACAACTTAACAAAATAAATTTTGATGAGGAATTGTCAATAAGGTTTCAAGTTGGATTCATATGTTTAAATATCAGGACGTTCCCATAGAATAATTAGGGTTCTTGAAATTCATGTAAAATGTTCATTCAAACAAGCGTTCCAAGCTAAGATGGGAACACTAACAGGAAAAGAGGGAAATGCGTGTGGTGAAATATTACCAGCTGTTACTGTGTCCACAGTGTATAAGGTGTTGAACCTCACACAGCTACACAGCAGGATTTCCATTTCCCTATGCCTGTGAATCAAACGGGAAAATTCTACATAAATTGGATTTTTAAATACTATGTATTTCAGTCTTATTTCCAACTCAATTTGTTTGAAAGGTCAATAATGCTTTAAACATTGCAAACTGAATTTTCCCCACTGTATCTTCTGATTCCTTTGGGGGATGTTAGATAAGAACTTTTAGAAAGCCATGCTTACATCCCACCTACCATCCTTGTCTATCAACTCCTATGGAGGCCATCAATGTAAACTACTGCCTCACCCCTAAATAAATACATAATAAGCCTGGAATTTGTAAAATGTACACACTCACACATGAGACAACTCATCAGCTCATGACATCTGCAGAAATTAAACCGAAAGATAAGAAAAGAATGAGGTAGAGAACACCAAAGCTGGAATAAAACACACATACACACAGAGAAAGAAAGAGAGAGAGAGAACTTGAGCGGGGACTACAAGGGTCCCCAAGAATCAACACTGTGAGGAACGTGTTTATTTAGAAGTTTATTTATGCTTTTATCATTTTGTTTTGGGTGTTAGTGTCTACAAAATAGGAAGAGCTTTGAGGAAATAGAAGAGTAGAGACAGAGCTGGAGAGTTCTAGGGGGCCATGAGAATGGCCTAACTGTAGGGAAGATGTAGAAAACCACTATAAACAGGGGCCGAGGCTGCAGTGCTGCAGACCCAAGCTCGTTATGCTAGGATTCTGAGTCTAACCTCTGTTGTTTCATGTCTCTTATCCAGCACCACAGCTTGTGTTCCATGCTTTCACAGAAATGTCAGGGTCAGGACGGAAGACATCAGACACCGGCCTTGCTTTAGGGCTAAGTTACCCTGGAAAGGGGATGTTTTGTGGAGTTTAATCATTTAGTCTGCATATCATGGCTCCACCCTAACCTTCCCGGGGAAATGATTGGATAAATGCCCTTTGCAAACTGTATCCATCTCCTGAAGTCAAAAGAAACCAACTTACAGGGAACTTATTCAGCTTTCCCTCTCACTTGAATTTAAGAAAAAAAAAAGTGTGCTATGATTCTCCATCTTCAAGACTAAACCACAAGTAAGAAATTAAAAAAAAAAAAAATCTCAGAGCCAAGAATGGGGAATCTCTTTGGGGGTTGTTGATCAATGAGATTCCAAACATAACAGCCTCTTTCCAATGTTCTTAATTACCCTCCAGAATTTGATAAAGTGCTGTGCACTGTGCGCAGTAACAAATCAGTCTTACCCAGATTTGAACTTCGTGAGCTACAATAGTAACCAGACTGTGCACAGTCCACTGGAGCAAGAGCGGCATAAACGTCATGCGAATACCAAATTCTCTCTGATAGGACTTAAAACCAGATCTATGTGCAAACCTCATTCCGGGCACTCTTAGCAGGACCAAGAACCCACTGATAGGTAGGTCAAATGCCCCAGGGGATAACATTTTGTAGTTATCCTACTGAAAAGGCACAGTGTGGATTAACTAACTTCTAAAGACTTACCCTTAAACGTAATTGCAAATCTAAACGTACATCAGAGAAGCTTCATCGTGCAGTAATTGTAATTAACACAGAGACCTACAACTGGTCAAAATGCAGACAATCAAATATTGTGAAATATTCACCCCTGAATAGGGAATCCATGCTGCAACCCTCCTCCCAAGTCTCAAGGATCATCACCGAAAAGGCAGTTTTAAAAAAAAATGCTAGACACCAGGAGTAGGAAAAGACAAGGAACAGGACAGGAGCCTTCCACAGAGGATCACTGAAAGACTCTATGTGCCAAGGTATTGAAGGAGATACTGAGCCTTATAGCCAAATTTTGGGCAGAGTGCCAGAATCTTTATGGAAGAAGAGGGAGACAGAAAGACCTGGAGGGGACAGGAGCTCCACAAGGAGAACAACAAAACCAAAATACCTGGTCCTGAGGGGACCTGCTAGACACCAATATTCCAACCAAGGACCACACATGGAGAGGACCTAGACCTCCTGCTTAGAGGAAGCCCATTGGCTGCTCAGTTTCCAAGTGGGTTCCCTAGTAAAGTGTACAGGGGCTGTCTCCGACATGAACTCAGTGGTTGGCTCTTTGATCGCCTCCCCCTGGTGGGAGCAGCCTTGCCAGGCCCCAGAGGAATATGATGCAGCCAGCCCTGAGGAGACCTGATAAGCTAGGGTCAGATAGAAGGGGAAGAGATCTTCCCCATCAGGGGACTAGGGAAAGGGCATAGGGGGTAAAAGGGTGAGTGGGACTGGGAGGAGACAATGGAGGGTGCTACCTCTGGGATGCAAAGTGAATAAATTGAAATAAATGAATATATAAATAAAATAAAATTTTAAAGAAGGAATTTACATTCAAGCAGGGGTTCTAGATTATATCGATACATGGTCCTTGGTTGGAGAAACAGTCTCATAAAAGACCCCTGTGCAATGATATATTTGGTCCTTGTGGAGCTCCTGTCCTCTCCAGTTCATACTAACTACCCCTTCTTTCATATGATTCCCTGAACTCTGCCAAAGGTTTGCTTATGTGTCTTAATATTTGCTTTGATACACTGCTAAGCAGTGTCTTTCCGAGGTCCTCTGTGGTAGGCTCTTGCTACTTGTTTTCTCCTACATCCAATGTCCATCCCATTTGTCTTTCTAAGTGAGGATTAATCCTCTTACTCCAGGTCCTCTTTCTTGTTTATCTTCTTTAGGTGTATAGACTTCACTTTGTTTATCCTATCTTATAGGTCTATATAAGTGAGTATATACCATGTGTGTCTTTCTGCTTTTGGGATACCTCACTCGGGATGATCGTTTCCAGGTCTCACCATTTGCCTGCAAATTTCAGGATTTCCTCGTTTTTAATTGCTGAGTAGTATTCCATTGTGTATTCCTCTCCAGCATGTGTTGTCACTTGAGTTTTTGATCTTAGCCATTCTGACAGGTGTAAGGTGAAATCTCAGGGTCATTTTGATTTGCATCTCCCTGATGGCTAAGGACATTGAGCATTTCTTTAAGTGTTTTTCTGCCATTCTACAGTTCTCAGCAGAGAGTTCTCTGTTTAGCTCCATACCCCATTTTTTAATTGGATTACTTGATTTCTCGCTTTTTAACTTCTTGAGTTTTTTATATATATTGGATATTAGCCCTCCATCAGATATAGGGTTGGTGAAGATCCTTTCCCAATCTGTAGGCTGTCGTTTTGTTTTAATGACAGTATCCTTCGCTTTTCAGTTTCATGAGGTCCCATTTATTGATTGTTGCTCTTAGAGCCTGTGCTGTTGGTGTTCAGGAAGTAGTCTCCTGTGTTGATGAGTTCTAGGGTCTTTCCCACTTTTTCTTCTAACCGATTTAATGTGTCTGGTGTTAGGTAGAGGTCTTTGATCCACTTGGACTTTCGTTTTGTGCAGGGTGATAAGTATGGATCTATTTTCATTTTTCTGCATATAGACATCCAGTTGGACCAGCACCATTTGTTGAAGATGCTGTCTTTTTTCCATTGGATGGATTTGGCTTCTTTATCAAAAATCAAGTTTCCATAGGTGTATGGATTTATTTCTGGGTCTTCTATTCGGTTCCATTGATCGACTATTCTGTTTCTATGCCAATACCATGCAGTTTTTATTACTATTGCTCTGTAGTACAGCTTGAGATCAGGGATGGAGATACCTCCAGATGATCTGTTGTTGTACAGGATCATTTTGGAAAATCTGGGTTTTTTGTTTCTCCATATGAAATTGAGATTTTTTTCTTTCAAGGTCTGTAAAGAATTGTGTTTGCATTTTGATGGGAATTGCATTGAATCTGTAGATTGCTTTTGGCAGAATAGCCATTTTCACTATTAATCCTACCAATCCATGAGCACTGGAGATCTTTCCATTTTCTGATATCTTCTTCAATTTCTTTTTTTCAGAGACTTGAAGTTTTTTTCAAACAGATCTTTCACTTGCTTGGTTAGAGTCATCCCAAGTTACTTTATGTTATTAGTGGTTATTGTGAAGGGTGTTGTCTCCCTACTTTCTTTCTCGGCCCTTTCGTCTTTAGTGTAGCTCAATATCCAAGTGGGTACCCTAGTAAGGGGAACAGGGACTATTTCGGACATGAACACAATGGCTGGCTCTTCAATCCCCTCGCCCAAGAGGAAGGAGCAGCCTTGCTAGGCCACAGAAGAGGACATTGCAACCATTCCTGAAGAGACCTGATAAGCTAGAGTTAGAAGGAATGGGAGGAGGACCTCCCCTATCAGTGGACTTGGAAAGGGGCAGGGAAGAGATGAGGGAGGGATGGGAGGGATGGCTATGGCTGGGATACAAAATACATAACCTGTGATTAATATAAAATAAAAATGTAAAAAAATTAAAAAAGGAATTTTAAAAATGCTAGAGACAATAAATGACAGTGCTTTCTGTATAACAGGGACTAAGAAATCTCACCACTAGCTGAAAAGATTTGGGAAACTGACAGCTCCTGAAGAGACAAGAGAGTCAGTTTTCTTCAAATACCTGGCTGCTGGGAGACTTTCCATACTCCAGCATGAAATATACTTCAAGTTATAGGTATAGGCTCGAAGTTTGAGTAAAACCCCAATAACACAGGTAGCCTCCAAAACTGTCACATCAGATTGCAAGAAAATAAAAAGCCTTTCAGGCAGCAAATAAAATCATCAACAAAGTAAACAGATCACCAAAGAAAATCTCTGTCAGCTATAATGTAGATAAGGGTTAAGTTACAAAATATAGAAATAACTGCCAAAAACTAAACAGCATAAACTCCATCAATCAATAGATGGGTCAATGAACTAAACAGATGTTTCTCAGAAGGAGAAATACAAATGATCAATAAGTAATTTAAATGTGTTAAGCATCTTTAGCCATCAGGAAAGAATACAAATTAAAATTGCTTTGAGATTCCATCTTACCAAATGCAAAATAGCTACCATTAGGGAAACAAATGACAATTGCTGAAGAAAAGATGAAAGTGAAACCCATATTCAGTCTTGGCAAAAGTACAAATGGTAGAGTCACTATTGAAATCAATATGAAGGTTTCTCAAAACCTAAACATAGAACTACCATGTGACCCAGCTATAACATTTCTGGGCAATTACCCAGAGGACACTATTCCCCACCACAGAGATACTTGCATAGCAATATTTCCTGCTACTCTATTCCTCATAGCAAGAAAATGGAATCAGTCTAGAGCATCCATAACTTGATCATTGGATGATGAAAACATGGTACATATAAAAATATTATTTTATTCAGCTGTAAATAAAAATAAAATTAGTAGTAAATTGAACGGAAATGAAAAACATTGAGGTAATTCAAGATCAGAAAGATAAACAATGCATTCTCCCTCTTACTTGCAGATCCTAGAACCTGATATCCACATATGTGTGTTTGTGTATGAATGAGCAGAATTAGCGATCAGGAAAATAGAAAGGAAACCATAAAAGGAAAAAGGAAGCTTTAGGAAAAGAGAGTATGGAAGGTAACGGAACACATGTGATGGTAAAGTGGAAAGAGGAATGTGTAACTAGAGGGGTACAAATTAGGAGGAGGGCCAGGAGATGGGGAAGAAGAGCAGGTACATATTACACCTTGTGTGCATGCATGCATGCATGTACGTATGTGTGTATGCGAATGTCACAAGGATATCTGCTACTTTGTATGGTAACTAAAATAAGGGGTTGAGACTCAGCTCAGTGGTTAAGAACTCTCTGCTCTTGCAGAAAAACTGGATTTAGTTCCCAGCAACCACATGGTGGTTTACAACCCTCCATCATTCCAGGATCTGACACTCTCTCCTGACCCATGTGGGCCCAAGGCATTCATATGATGCACACACAGATATGTAGGCAAAAAACATTTGTTCACATGAAAGGAATAAATATCTTTAAAATATATATTTAAGAGAAGTGTAAAAACAAAACAAAGAAGCCTCTTCCAAATTATAAACAAAAGACAAGAGATGGGTAGTTCTAAATTTAAGACAAGCCTACAATATTCACAAATCCCAAATCCAGCCTCCGTATCGGTGAAACAATGATTACACAAGTGGATAAGTAAGAAGTGCAGAGAAATCCCATTTTGCCACTATATGCCTCAGAGGGCAGTGGCCAGGAGTCGTCTCGAAAGACAACCTATTGAGGAAAATTGAGCTGCCCTAGGACCCTGAACACAGAGAACAATCTTAGCTCAGGGAGCTTCAGTTTTGTTTCCCGTGGCCCTAGGGTGAAGGAAGGCTCCGAGAGACCATTGGGGAAACGATGGGAGCAAGAGAAGACAACGAAAGATCCACTCAGAGGCTTACATAAGGCAGGTCAGCCCTCCCAAGACATAGGAGTAGATCTCATCCACTGAGAATATGCTTGCAGTTTGGCAGCTCGGAATCTGACATCTGCTAGTGTCGTACAAGCCCTGGAAATACCTATTAGTCATTCACTGTTGCAGAGCCTCAAGCTCCGGAAGAAAATCCACAGCTGTATCCCTTGGGTACAGTGATTAACTTAGGATACTGGGAAAGTACAAACGTTATTTCATCTGTCCCTATTTCAATGTTGTGATTGCTTCCTTCGAGCCCAATGCACATGGCCGGGTAGGGGGCTGGTTAGAACATTATCAGCCAAGGCTCTGATTTAGGAGTCTCTGTATGATTAACAACCTACCCATACCATTGGCTACAAGGCTTCATGTGCCCAGCAGAGGCCTCTGGAATGTAAAGGAGAGTTCTAAAAGTGAAGACAGCTCTGGAAGATACTGAACACAAGTTCAAAACAGACCCAGCAATAGCATAAGCCTTCAAAACAGTCTGTGTGGTTAACTGCAGACATCACATGGTACTCTTCACCATTTAAGACCCAAACTGAAGCCTTGTTGCTTTCTTATTATTTTTTTGGTGGTATAGCTGGATCTTTATTTTAATTTTTATTAATTATACTTTATTCACTTTGTATCCCCCCATAAGCCCCTCCGCTCTCCCCTCCCAATCTCACCCTCCCTCTTCCTTCTCCACACATGCCCCTCCACAAGTCCACTGATAGGGGAGGGCTTCCTCTCCTTCCTTCTGATCCTAGTCTATCAGCTCTCATCAGGAGTGGCTGCATTGTCTTCCTCTGTGGCCTGGTAAGGCTGCTCCCCCTTTAGGGGGAGGTGATCAAAGAGCCAGTCACTGAGTTCATGTCAGAGACAGAACCTGTTCCCCTTAATAGGAGGCCCATTTGGACACTGAACTGTCATGGGCTACATCTGTGCAGGGGTTCTAGGTTATCTCCATGAATGGTCCTTGATTGGAGTATCAGTCTCAGAAGAGACCCCTGTGCCCAGATTTTTTTAGTTGTGTTGTTCTCCTTATGGAGCTCCTGTCCTCTCCAGGTCTTACTAACTCCCCCTTCTTTCATAAGATTCCCTGCCCTCTGCCCAAAGTTTGGCAATGAATCTCAGCCTCCTCTTTAATACCCTGCTGGGTACAGTCTTTCAGGGTCCCTCTGTGACAGGCTCCTAACTTGTTCCCCTTTTTCTTCTTCTGATGTCCATCTGCTTTGCAGCAGCTTTGTTTGTAATAGCCAAAAGCTGGAAACAACCCAGATACCCCTCAACTGAGGAATGGATACAGAAATTGTGGTACATCTATACCACATCTATACAATATACTTAATGGAATA
>CM053744.1:64721878-64738883 GCA_028658305.1 Pachyuromys duprasi
GCTCTTTGATCACCTCACCCTGATGGGGGAGCAGCCTTACCAGGCCACAGAGGAAGACAATGCAGCCACTCCTGATGAGAGCTGATAGACTAGGATCAGAAGGAAGGAGAGGAAGCTCTCCCCTATTAGTGGACTTGTGGAGGGGCATGTGTGGAGAAGGAGGAGGGAGGGTGGGATTGGGAGTGGAGGAGGGAGGGGTTTATCAGGGGATACAAAGTGAATAATGTGTAATTAGTAAAAATTTAAAAAATGAAATTCTTTTGCCCTCTCTCTCTCTCTCTCTCTCTCTCTCTCTCTCTCTCTCTCTCTCTCTCTCTCCCTCTCTCTCTCTTTCTCTCTGTCTCTCCAGCATCTTAGCAGCACTGACTTTTAGTTACTTTGGTTATGTTCCAATTTAGTAACCGTGTTCATGGATTTTTTTTTCATTATTGAGACATGTTTTACTTGGTTATTTTTCTCCTTGGTCCCTATATTTGCTTTTTTTTCTTTCATCTGTATTTTTAACCCTACTAGGTTTTAAAATGCTTTGTGTTTTGTTTTCTATCCCCCTTATTACATTGTTGGACAATATGTTTTAACTATTTCAGTGATGAAAAATGTTTTCTAATGAAGCACTTTTTCAATTTATTTCTTTTAAAATAATCTCTTGCTCTTGTCTCTTCCCTCAACAATGTTCTCTTCGAGTCACCATCTTCTTTCATTATTTCCTTTAACATATATTTTTATTTCTCACTTTTCTGTGTCACTTCCATTAAAACACTGCTTGCACACACACAAACACTGGTATTCCTAATGTAATTAAACAATAAAATAAAGTTCTGACAGGCCTTATACAGTAATAGTTGGTGACTGTAATATTGCAACTGATACACATATAGAATATTCCTTGCCAAAGATACAAAATGACCTTTTTTCTTGCTAGTCCATAGAACTTTCTCTAAAACAGATCACATTCAAGCTACAAATCATGACTAGTAATGTAAAAAAATGAAAATAATTTATTGTATTTTGTAAGATCAAAAACAAATAAAACTAGAAATCAATAACATGAAAAATCACAGGAACCACACAATTACATGGGGACTTAACTATACACTCTTCAATGACTAGTGAACTACTGAAAAATCAGTGAGTAACTTAAGACATCAGCATCAAATGAAAAGGAAAGCGTAATTACCAGAAACATTATTATACAAATAAGGTCCTAAGAGAACCATTTATAGCTATGAGATGCACATTTAAAAATCCAGAAATATCTCAAAATATAACATAATGATACGTGTCTTATGAAAAAAAGAACCCAAAGCATTAGATGTCAAGAAATAATTTTAGAATCGAGCAGAAATTATTGAAAGGGATATTGAAAGAACAATACATAAGATCAAACAAAAAGGTGGTCTTTTGGGGAAAAAAAACAAAACAAAAACAAATGCAACTGACAAATCCTGAGGCAAACTAACCAAAGAGAAAAAAGAAAGGCCAAAATTAATAAAATCAGTGATGTGAAAATGGAGATCACTACACAGTCCAGTGAAACACAGATCATGCTTATTGGGTACTTTGAAAACTTTGAATATTTATATATTGTTTATTTTTTTATTAGTTTGGCCTCAGGATTTGTCAATTGCATTTGTTCTTTTTTGAGATTATGTATTGTTCTTTTAGTATCCATTTCAATAATTTCTGCATCATTTTTTTATTTTTGAGAAACTTATATTTATAACTGGGAAACAAACTAAATGGATAAATTTCTAGACACATATCTTTTCTACAGAAAACAAGAAAAATAATTTTAGGGATTTTCTAAGGGAAAACAAGAGACTTACTTTTAATTTGGGCTGAAGCTGATGAGGCAGAGACTACTTGATGCTGGAATCTTTCAACACCCTTATAATTATTGACTTAATTTTAACTTTAACATTCCCAAAGTACACTAAGAAATAACAACGGTTACAAATGTGGTACAAGCCTAAAACTGAGGTTGTTGAATTACAATGCTCACTTAAAGGAACTACAATGTTCAAACTCTGAGACCATCTAGTCATGTGCAAATAACACAACTTGCTGATGTCTCAAAACAGATTTTCCTACTGTAATTAGCATAAATTACTGTGAATTTTGATGTAATAAAACATTAAATATTTCTATATATTGTTATACATATTATGTTTCCATCTCTTTTTTAGAATTTACTTTATTTTTTAATTTATTACAATTTATTCACTCACAGCTTTAGCCCCCTGCCTAGCCCCCTCCCAATCCTGCCCTCCTTCCCTTTCTTTTCTCCTCCCATTTCCTTGTCCCAGTCCACTGATCAGGAGGCCCTCCTCCCCTTCCATCTGACCCTAGCCATCAAGTCTCATCAGGACTGGCTGCATCATCTTCCTCCGTGGCCTGGTAAGGTTGCTCTCCCCTCAGGTGGAGGTGATGAAAGACCCAGCCACTGAGTTCAAGTCAGATACAGAACCTGTTCCCCTTACTAGGGCACACACTTGGACACTGAGATGCCATGGGCTACATCTGTGCAAGGGTTCTAGGTTATCTCCATGAATGGTCCTTGGTTGGAGTATCAGTCTCAGATAAGACCCCTAGGCCCAGATTTTTGGTTTTGTTACTCTTCTTGTGAAGCTCCTGTCCCCTTTAAAAAAATGTTCAACATCCTTAGTCATCAGGGAAATGCAAATCAAAACAACCCGGAGTCTTCACCTTAGAGCCATCAGAATGGCTAAAATCAAAAACTCAAGTGACAACACATGCTGGAGAGGATATGGAGAAAGAGGAACCCTCCTCCATTGCTGGTAGGAGTGTAAACTTGTACAACCACTTTGGAAATCAATCTGGTGCTTTCTCAAAAAATTAGGAATGGTGCTACCTCAAGACCTGCTATACCACTCCTGGGTATATATCCAAAGTATGCTGAACTATACAACAAGGACTTATACTCAACCATGTTCATAGCAGCTTTATTCATAATAGCCAGAATCAGGAAAGAACCCAGAAGTCCCTCAACTGAGGAATGGAAACAGAAATTGAGGTACATTTTCACAATGGAATACTACTCAGCAATTAAAAACCAGGAAATCGTGAACTTTGCAGGCAAATGGTGAGAACTAGAAAAGATCATCCTGAGTAAGGTATCCCAGAAGCAGAAAGACACACATGGTATATACTGACTTATAAGTGGATATTAGACATATAATATAGGATAAACATACTAAAATCTGTACACCTAAAGAAGCTAAGCAAGAAGGAGGAACCTGGGTAAGATGATCAATCCTCACTCAGAAAGGCAAATGAGATGGACATAGAAGAGGGAGAAAACAGGGAACAGGACAGGAGCCTACCACAGAGGGTTTCTGAAAGACTATTCAGCAAGGTATTGAAGCACATGCTGAAACTCATAGTCAAACTTTGGGCAGAGCACAGGGAATCTTATGGAAGAAGGGGGAGATAGAAAGACCTGGAGAAATGTTTCCATCTTCTAACAAAGGCTTCTTGGTTTTAGAAATGTTGCTTGAAAGTTAAAAAGGAGACGTATAGATTGGAACTTTTTCAAACTAGATTTTATGTAATGTTAGATATAGCATTTTAAAAACTAGGATGTTTTAAATTTGAATGTGCAATTATATTATAGATTTTGCAGGAAAATAGATTTGCTATCTTTTTTCCAACTATAAAAATCTGTGAGCTTAGTTTATTCACTGTCAAGTTGTCCTGGGATGCCCCTGGTATATCAATTAATTGAGGAGCTGCTGTAAGACAACATAAATTTGAATTCTAGTTTATCACAGCCCTCCAGCCTCACATCACCTAAGAGTCATTCCAGTACCCATACTCCCAGCTGTCAAAGAATGGACAGGTGTCTGGGTGTCTGGTGCTCTATAAACTTTTTAAGTTGCAGGTCCACACCATCATAAAGTTTTAAGCATTTATCACCAAGATATTTAAAACTCATTGGTCCTGAACACGCAAAATGTGTACCTGCCATTTTTCCATGCAACACCTGCCAATATTGTTTAAAACACCTTAGCTCAGAGTCCAGACTTTGTATGGAATAAATTATAGTATTCTGATGTACCTACAAAGTTTTCTGCTCCTTTAGAAATGTAGGAGTTTTATAACAAAACAACAGAAACATAGCTTCTTCCTACTGCCATTCATTAGCAGTTTCATATCAAATTAGTATCTTTGGGTTGTATTGTGTTAGAACCTTCGATTTTTAAAATGTTTCTGACTTAGATTTTATTAGAAATCAACAAATTGATTTTTGACAAGGTATTAGGACAAAATATTCTACAATTTCTGAAATACCCATTAACATTCTTCTGTCATTCACACTGTATATTTACACTAAAAAGCATTGGTGATTTTGCAGTCAAAATTTTAATCAACTCTGAAAAATGGTAAAGTTGTTCTCAGTCCTGAAATCTGAAGTATTCTGTCAAGAGTTAGTTATTTATATAAAAATAAACAATCATATCCATCCATCTTATTAGCATCCAAGTTTGTGATGTTTAATCAAAATTGATAAAATTATAGATATACAAAGTAATTATTATAAAGCATGATTTATTATCAATAAATATTGAACTTCTTATCTATGTTATGTGTATAAAATACGTATGTATTTATATATACTGCGTACTACAGATTGTATAGAAACACAACCAGAGTGGGAATGTCACAGGTAGAATCCTTTTTTTAACCCAGTGATTCTTAACCTTGGGTTGCAACCCTTAGGGACAATCGAACAGCCCTTTCACAAGGGTGACCTAAGACCATTGAAAAATACACATATTTACACTATGATTCATTGCAGTAGCAAGATCACAGTTATGAAGGAGAAATGAAAATAATTTTCATTTCACCATGACTGAGAAATTGTATTAAGGGGTCACAGCATTAGGAAAGTTGAGAGCAACTATTTTAGCTTTTAAATTTCCTCAGTTTTTGGTTTTTCGCCTCAGCATTAAAGACTTAAAAAGTAACTTTTGGTCAAGCCTCTCTATTTAGATATGTCTACTCTTTCCTCATTTCTAGATTTAGATGGTGCATTTATTCACAGGAATGTTACAGATATGATTCTAGGTACTCCCTAGAATACCAACAGGACCCTGAAATCAACCATCCCAGAAACAGCAGTGTTAACTGTGGTCCCTCAATTTGTTCATTTCCAGGTTCCTTAACTGTAGGGATGATAATTTTCCCAGTGTGGTTAATTAGTAATTAGTGAGCTGATCTTTTATAGTGTATAAATTCCCCATTCCTCATTTAACTTTCCCTCACTAGTTTTTTAATCCACTGGGTGATACTATATTCCCATCACTGACAATAGGCTAATCCCACAGTTCCTCCTATCTATATTGATTGAAGTTTATAAGGAAAACATACCATTCTATATCAGGCATGTTTATAGAAAGGTAGGAGTCATTCATTTTATACAATGAATAACAATTGATGGATTCTATGTATTGTCATATTGTTTTATGGTGCTACAGAGAGAGCTGGGGACTTTCACTTGCCATGCTCTATGCTGAGCAGTATGCACCTCCATTCTATTAGATTTCAGAAATAAAATTTCCGTAGTTGACCAATAGGAACCCCTCTGCTGGGTTTAAAAATGATTATTTAGAGTAGCCACAGAACTAGAAATAAACTATGTTCATATATACAGCTTCCCCTACTGCCTTACATTAATGTACTCAAAATGTTAAACTGAATGCCTTACTTCCTTGAGATATTCTTGGTTTTCTTCTAACATTTTTCTTTTATATTCTATGATTCCATTCAGAATAACATCATACAATTATCCCTTAACTCCTTATTCTACAACAATTTTTCAGTGTTTTAAAATTTTTGATGACCTTGACAATTTTTGGTACGCGTCTGGTACTTTGTAAAACATTCACTCATTGAGGTTTGTCTGATGTTTTTGTCCTAATCACTTTGGGGTTAAGGATTTTTAGAAGGGCAGCCATGAAGATGAAGTATCACGTCACGTGAAAACTGTTGGTCATCAATATGATTTATCACTGTTGATGACCAGCTGGCCACTGTAGGTGAACAAAGTGTTTGCCAGGTTTCTTCACTCTGCAGTTACTTTGCCCTTTTCACACTATATTCCTGTGGGGATAAAATCTCAGTGTTCAACTCATACGTAAAGAATAGGAGTGATAATATGCTACTTCCTCCATGAAAACTGGGAATATAACAGAGTACATGAAGTTGTCTATGCAGTAGATTTATCTATTTGTTCCAGGTATGCATTCAGTCATTTCAGTCATTTAGATTAGCATACATGTTGATCAACTTTACATTAAAATTTACTGGTTCTCCTCAAGTGTGTGTGTGTGTGTGTGTGTGTGTATATATATATATATATATATATATAGAGAGAGAGAGAGAGAGAGAGAGAGAGAGAGAGAGAGAGAGAGAGAGATTTCATTATTATCAAATACATAAATCCACTTTTGGAAAACATGTCCAGATATCTCAAGTATTTCCAGTATCTCTCTCCTGTCACCCATTACTGTCATTGATTTCAGCTATCCATGTCCATGTTTTAAATTCTGCTGTCACTGAAGGTATTCTTGAAGGAGGTTGTTGTAACATTTAAACTGTTTTCTCTGGTGATGAGATTGTTTTACTTTTATTATGTGCACTATTTTTGTTCCTGGGGTCACTAGAATCTGTAGTTTGTTATTTGCTGTTATCACTTAAGCACTTCTAGTCATCACTATTTCTTCTGCCCAATTTTCTCCTTCCCATTTGGCATTCTAATTACATACATTTAGTGCCCTAAATGTGTCCCCATGTTCGTATTTTCATTGTTTTTCTTTTGTCTCTCGCTTATAAGTTTACAACCTTTTGGTTGGCCTGTTGTCTTGATCACTGACCGTATTTTCTCAGCTGTTTCAAAGATATTGACACATCCATGAAAGAGACTTTTTATCTGTGTTAATTCTTTTATATTTTTATTCTTTGAGTTTTTTTCTTTCTCTTCTCATTTAGCCTATGTTTTCTTGCAAGGTGTTTTTCCTTAATTTCTATAGTCATTTTCAATTTTTGGTCTGAGAGTGCCAACATCTGTGTGATGCGAGTGCTGTTGGAATGACCATTCTGTGTAGTTTCCTTCTGTTATTCTATTGGCCTACCCACTGAGCTATGTTTACCATATACTGTATATACCAGTCCCAGACACTTCAAACACTTCAATTTTTTGTGTCTTCTTCATCATTGTCTTTTTAATATTTGTCCTCTTTCAGCCAATATTATTTGAAAGAACAAATAAAAATAATGTTGCATTTATGCGCCACAAAAATGGACAAAACATTTAAGTATAAGACCTAAAATTAAAAGCTGCTAAAAGAATACAGAAAAGAAACTCCAACTCCCTTCTCTCTAGGCAAGCATGTGCCACTTTTTTTTTTTTTTTGTCCCGCTGAATTCCAGACTTTCTTAGGTACACTTCCCCAGTGAAAGATTGCCTCGGGGCACTTTTAGTTGTTATCTAATATATTATGCTTAGCCATTTTGATATAGTATAAGGTATTGAGGAGGGGAAATATTTATAATATCATGGCTAAATTTCAGTCTTCTGGTGGGCCTGTGGACTTGGGTTTGTGAGCATCACAAGAGTCCCTCCAGTGGCAAACTTTTTTTGCTGCACTAGCCTTCTGAGGTCAGAGTTCTCAGTCCCTTCCTTTTGAAGCCTGTCTTCTTCAGATATCTTATGTTTTTACTTTCTCTTAGGTGAAATAAGGCAGCATGGGAATAAGGGCACGTTCCATCTGTGGGAAAGTTTCAGACTCATATACTGGTCAAGTTCTGCCCCACAGACGCTTAACGTTAATATCCTTTGCTTCGAATTGTCATCCTCCTGACATAGTCTTTCTCTGATAAGCAGTGTTCTCTAAGAGAGCCCAAGGAGGTGTGTGGCCCTCGGCCCTCCTCATTGTCACACAAATACAATTCACAATCATCTTTTGTGTGGTCCGTTCTGCCCAGGATTCCAGCACATCTGTTTCCAGTAAAGAGATCACAATCGCTGTATCTTTCTGAACCATCAGTCTTTCAGGATGGTTATTTTGTCTTGTGCCCTCCGTTCTTTGATGAGTTCAAAACACCTAATTCTTGTGGGGTTGAATGTTCTGCTGTTGACCTTGTTACAAAGGTGAAGGTGACAGCCTCCATGGTCTTGATGCTTCAGAGCTGAATGGCCCCTGTGTTTCTCCCAGGTCCTCTTCATTCTTTGAGCATTTCCTTCCTTTCTGGGGCTTAGAGCCTCATCTTGTTCTCACCCTGACTATGGACAGCCATATCTTCAAGCTTCTCTCAGTGGAAGACAAATTTTACAAAGGAGAGCTGGGAGCTGCTGGTCATTTCCATTGTCTTTGTGTCTAGAACTCCCAAGCTTAAAAAGTGTGGAAATAACAGTACGCACATCAAGTGTATCTGTGTATTTGCTAGCATTTTTAATACCTTACACCATAATTCAATAACACAGGGCTTTCTCAGGCCTCTCTCACTGAATGTTTTAATTCTTTTAATGGTAAGAAAAACTAGTTCCTATTATTTTGAGTGTATTTATTCATTTCTGCAAACTTAAACTATGCAGAAAGTAGTTTCAGAACTGATTACCATACCATCAGAAACAGTGCTGCACTCTTTCCTCCTTGGCATTAAGATATGCAAACTTTAAGTATATAACTTAATAAGTTTTGACAAATAACGGCACCATAGAAACCCACAGCCCTGACATGTGTATTCCCCCTGAGAAATTTTTCTCTTGACTCCCTCCCAATCCATCCTGAATCTGTCCCAGAAGCAATCATACCCAAACTTTTCCCCATAAGTTAAATTAGTTCCATCTCTTTCAGAACATCATACAAACAGAATCACACAGTATATGATTGTCTATTCCTGGATACTTTTATTTAACATAACATCTGTGAAATTCACCAAAGTTCTTAAATATGATTGCTGTAAAGAACAATTACATGGTCTGTTTTATAGAAATTACTATTTTTACACAAATGGAAACAGTTCTCCTTAAAGAGATACAAATTTTGTGCTTACCTCCCCCCCTCAAAAAAAAAATAAATTCAACTGACTGCTTTTCACCTCCACCAGCAATTATGAATGTTCTAGATGCACTGTCACCTGTCTAATATTTGACACTGTCTTGTCACCTTCAAACATCCAGATGGGTGAATACTGCAACCTATAGTTTCAGTGTCCCTTCCTCTGGATAATGTTGAATATATTTGCCTGTGTTTAATAATCATGTGTCTGTTCAAGTCTCACCTGTTTTTAAAATTGGATTGCTCATTTTTTTATTTTTGTACTCTGTGGGAGCTTCTAGCATATTCCTTCTACAAGCTTCTTTAAAAAATAAGTTTGAAAATATTTACCCTTCTCTGTTGCTGACTTATAGATTATTCTTATCAGGATCCTTTAGTGACAAGATTTCAAACTTGTTTTCATTTAACATTTTTAATGATCAGTTCTGTCTGTATGTCTATGTTTGTTTGCTTGCTTGCTTGCTTGCTTTGAAGGCAGTGTTTCTTTGTGCAACCATGGCTATCCTAGACTCACTTTCTAAAGCGGGCTAGTCTCAAACTCACAAAGATCCACCTGCCTATGCCTCCTCAAGTGTTGCGGTCACAGGTGTGTGCCACCATGCTGGGCTCTGTCTATATCTTTTTAAAGCAGCATTTTGATCCTTCCTAGATTCAGATGTTGTTTTTCTTTGGGAACTTGTTGGGAATGAGGTTTCTGCTGGAGAGGGAAAGGATGAGAGATAGTAATGGGAGAGAAAATGGACAAATAACACAATCTATTACATACATGTATGAAATTATCAAAGAATAACAGAAATGGGAAAGATACCAGAATAGTATATTATGCTAGCTCTTCTATTTTCTTCTGAAAATATGAACTCTCCTGTTGAGCTTCTTTTCAGTCTTAGTTAGTAATTATGTATGATATAAGGTAGGAACCAATGTTTATTATTTCTATGCATTTATTTAGCAGTCTATGCACCATCTGTTGAACAGACTTTCTCTATACCACTAAATTTCTCTGGTACATTTGTTTGAAAAAAAATCAACTAATCATTAAAGTATGTAGACATTTCTAAACTTTCTATCCTTTTATTATCTTTGTTTTTTCATATATTCTTTTACTAAACCACACTCTAATTCACTGAAACTTTAGAGTCCCTATGGTGAGCAGATTAAATCCTTAATTTTTTTCAAGATTATCCTGATTGTTTTCAGTATTTTAAACTTGTACTAAGGTTTTGAAATCTGGGTTGAGGTTGTAGCTTACTCAATGGCAGAGAGCTAACCTAGCATGCTCCAGGCCCTGAGTTTAATCCCCAGAATCACAGAATAAATAAAATAAAATAAACGCAAGAATTGCATCAGTGTATTTTGTCTTAAAAAGCTCAAATGAGCTACTACTTGGATTTACTCAGTCTACTGCTAAACTCAAAGAAAATTGGCATCTTAGCTATATTAATTCTTCTCATAAATCAGCCTAATTTATTTTGGTCTTCTTTAGCTTCTCTTAATAATGTTTTGCTTGTTCTTTTATTTATAGATTTTACATATATATTGTTATTTCTCCCTAAGTAGTTCATAATTGTAGTGTTATGTCAATTTCCTATTGTTGGTAACAAATATGTAGAAAATGGTTGCTTAGTATACGAAATTATTTTATTCCCTTATAAATATTAGTAGTTGGTTTTATTTTTTAGAATTTTTCTGCAGACAATAAGGGGTTTTAATTAATGTTCAGTTTTTAATAAATTTATTTCCCTTTCTTGACTCTTTTTACTAGGGCAGAGTGGCCATCTTTGTGATCTTCCTAATCTTAACAAGAAAGGCTTTTGGTGTGTCATCTTGAAGGATACCATTGGTTGAGGACACCCTTAGACTCTCCTATATACCTGATTGGCCGAAGGTGGACCTTCTGTACCACTTACCTAAGAGATTTCCTAGCATTTGAGTTTGAGGCTGAAGAAATAACTGTCAGCAAAGCATCTCAAGTTTAAGCATGAGTATCTGAGCTCAGTTCCCAGCATCCATATTTAAAACAACAAAAAATGCATAGTAGTGCACACATTGACACATTCATAAGTTGCAAAAATGCAATTGTCATCAGCAGTGAATAGGATATTTCTTCACTTCCTCTGCAGACCGTTGCTGTCATTTGTTTTTCTTAGGACAGCCATTCTGACTAGGGTGTAATAGAACCTCAAAGCAGTTTTAATTTGCTTTTACCTGATGTCTAAGGATGTTAAACACTTTGTCAAGTATTAGCTGGCCATTTGTAGTTTCTTTGCAAACTGTTCTGTTTATTGGCTCATATATTTATCGTATGATTTGATATTTTTTATAATTTTTAAAATGTCTTTTTAAAAATTTTTTGAGGATTTTAATCATGCATTTCTTGTGCTTTTATCAAAGCCCTTCCCGATTCCCACCTCTCAAATTCTTCCCAAATCTCTTCACCACTATTCTCTTCCGATGTCAGGAGTTATTTGCTTAGCCCTATTTAGTACTGCCAGTGCACATGGCTGTAGGAGTTTCACCGGAGCACAAATACCCTCTCTGCGTCACTGAAGAAGTATCCTTCTCTCCTTCAGAAGCCACAACTGTAGATTGTCCTTTATCTAGGAATGAGAATCCCTCTGCAATTCATTGTAGGATGTTGACTGGCTTGATCTTGCACAAGCCTTAAGCATGAAGACATGGGCCCTGTGAGTTCATATGTATAATAGCCCTGGCATGTCCATAAAATGTTGCTTCCCAGTAATGACTTCGTTAGTTCTTAATTTTTGCAGTTCCTTATGCAGCCTGGATATTAATCCCCTGTTTGCAATGGGGGTGGAAAAGACGTTTCCCTTCTGTAGGCTGTCTCTTTATTCTGATAATGTTTGGTGTGGAGAAGCTTTTTCACTTTATGTAATTGTATTTAGGGATTGCTTCCTGTGGTGCTAGAGTCCTTCTCAGAAACTCCTTGCCTATATCTTTAGGGGTTTTGTCTGTTTTCCCCTAGAAATTTCCAACTTTCAGGCTTACATTCTTGCCTTGGACCTTTTGAATTGTCTTGTGTAAAGAAAGGTGTAAAGAGAATTTTCTTAGTACCTTTTACGAAAGAGGCTATTTTTCTTCACATAATTTTTTTTACTTTTGTTTAAAAAAAAAAGGTATGTATAGCTGTGTAAATTTATTTCTGGGTCCTCGGTTCTATTCCATTGATCTGAGCACCAGGCTTTGGCTAGTACCATGCTGGTTTTGTTATTACAGTTTTGCAGTATAATTTGAAATCAGATATTGTTATGAGTCAAACGTTTATCTTCCCAGTGAACATTCCTTTGGTATTTACAGTCTTTTGTGCTTCTGTGTGAATGTTAGGATTTTTTTCTAGTTCAATGAAGAATATTATTGTGTTTTATATATATCTTGTAGTGAATCTGCTGATTGCTTTCAGCTGCGTGGTCATTTTCACAATAGTCATTCTGCCTATCCATGATCACAGAAGGTTTTTAGTGTCTTCTTGAATTTCTTTCCTCAGGGCGTTAAAGGTTTCATTACAGAAGCTTTCCACCTCTTCATTCTGTCGACATCTCAGTAATTTTTGAACTATTGTGAATAATATTCCTTTCCCTTGCTTTTTTTTTTGCAAGTTTGTTATTGGTATAGAAAACATATTGTTGCTCCTCATACAATGACTTTTGTATCCTGCTGCTTTGCTGAACGTGCTTATCAGGCTGAGGGCCTTCTGGTGAGTGTTTGGGAGCTGTTAAACGTAGCCTCCCGTCCTTTGTAGACACAGATTAACTTCTATGTCCCTTTTATTTCACCCTCTTATTGTTCTAAGGTTGTAGGTGCTGTATTGAACAAGCATGGAGCGAGCAGGCACGCTTGCTTCATTCCAGTTTTCACAGGGAGTACTGTGGTGGTTTAAAGAAGGAAAGCCCCCAATGTTTGAATGGTTGGTCAGTGGGGAGTGGCACTGCTTGAGTGGGCTGAGGAGGTGTGGCCTTGATGCAGTAGGTGTGGACTTATTAGAGAAAGTTGGACAGTGAGGGTGGACTTTGGTGAATTTAAAAGCCAGTCTCAGTGTCTCTGTCTTCCTGTTGTCTACAGATCCAGATGATTTTCAAGTACCATGCCTGCCTGCACGTCAACACGCTCCCATGATGAGAATGAATTAAACTTCTATAAACTGTAATCAAACCCCAGTTAAGTGCTGCAGTGGTCACAATGTCTCTTCATAGCAACAGAAAACAGACTGAGACAAATGTTCTCGGTCTTTCCCCATTTAGCACAGTATTGCCTATGGATTTGTCCTAATAGTCTATCATGTTATAGTATGTTCCTTCTATTCCTAGTTCTATTATGAGGGAGTAGTAATCTTTATTGATGGCATTTACTGTTAGCCTTGAGATACTCATAGAATTTCTATCCTTAAATCAACTTGGATTTTGAATTACATGTATTGATTTTTTTTTTAGTCAAATTTCATTCATTCCTGGTATGAAACCAACTTGGTTATGGTGTGTAGCCCTTTTAATATGAGCATGAAGTTGGCTTATAGGTTATGCCCAGATCTTACAGTCCCCAAAGACCACCAGGAGCTGGACCACGTATGCAAGAGCAAAGAGCTTTATTCAGGCTTCAGCTCAGTCTCTCCATTGTCAATAATGCAGTGGATCAGAGAGGAGAGCCCTGAGCAGTTGCGTGGCAGGGTTTTTATTAGAATTTCCAGCTTAGCTGTTAGACAATTGGGTATGGTTGGATGACATTCAGCAAGCTTGTTACAAAGTGATTGGCTAACATTGAGTGAGCTATCTATAGATCTCAGAAATGTTAGGTCAGTGGGATTCCCAGCACAGGTGCTCTACCCTTAGCTAAGATACCTTCCCATTTTTGTGGTTACCTCCAGGCTATTCCTTGGGTAGGGAATTTCATGATTTTCCTATTCCTGGAATTGGTGCTCTATGGCCTAGTTCCTGGAGCTGATGACTTTTTGGGAGAGAGAATCAGGCCTGGTCCTTTTATTCCCCCCTGGAAAAGAATACAATCTCAAATCTTTGAGTAGGCTCCGAGGGCTGGTATTGAGCCTTTTTTTTCATGCTAGACATAATCATGCAGGGGGCACAAAACACGACTAGAAGAAACATAACTAAGGGCCAATATTCTTTTTTTTAACTATTCTTATTATTAGTTACATGTTATTAACTCTGTATCCCAGGTGAATACTGCTCCCTCATTCCCTCCCAATTCCACCCTCCTCCCCCGTCTACTCCCTGAAGGGCCAATATTCTGATGTCAATTGACATTATAGAAACACATTCCTTATGCCAGGGAACCCCTTTTGACTTAGCATTTCAGCCTGTTAAGTAGGATAAAGGCCAACAAATTTCTATTCTTCTGTAGGTTCTTCAGGCTGACATTAAGATGAAGATATTTGGGACCCAGGAAGGCTGAACAGCTACTCAAAAGCTAGGCAACAAGGCACTTATCAAAACCACCTAATTAGGAATCCAGTTGAAGAGATAAGGAGCCATCACATCTGCTGGACTGGTTTACATCAGCTTTCAGCAACTCCAGATCTCAGCTTGCAATCCATAGCTGATCCCTGAATGGAGTCTGTCAGCCAAGTGAAAATCTGCTGAAACAAATTTAGACCAGAGACAGAAGTTAAAATTTGTCTAGTAATTAGAGAAAGTGAGGAATCCCAAGACCAGGTAAAAATTCCTCTGGGATTCATTTGAGCTATGGCAGATCCAAGTCTTACGACATTTTGGTTAGACTCATGCCATTAAGACCTAGGAAAAGCTATGGATTTTGGGTCAGAGATCTGCACATTAGACAGAATGTTTTTAGCATGATGAGAAGCACCTTTAAGTCTATTTCCAGAAGAAAACCAATTAAAATCTAAAGCTTGTGAGTGAATAATAAGCATTCAGTTCTCCATCAGCTTATCAGAACTCTATTGATCAATGTCAAAACTCTGAACCTTTGAAATCTTATAACAACATAAGCACAACAATAGCATGGGAGGGGGAGAGATCTGAAATATCTCCCATTTTCAATACGCTTTAAATTACCTTCTTATATCATTACAGTTTGCATTAACACACCTTAAAACACCTTTTTAGACCCACAAACAGTTTACAGCTTGCATTTATCAAGTTTAAATACCTACTTAGACCCTTCAATCTTCCTTACATTTACTAACTTTGAAACACCTTCTTAGAGAGGCTTTCCTTCATAACTTTCATTTACCAACCTTGAAACATCTTCCTATATACTCAATCTTTTCTAGATCCATATAACTTAAAATTTCAAATTCTAAGACCTTATATATTTTTACATTTTTCTATATAGTTATTCACCATAAGACACAAGCAGTTATTGAATTTCAAATCAGATGGTTGGGGTAAATATATTTTATATGGTATAGCATTTTGTATGAAATGAATTATGCTAGTAAAATATTTTTGCAAATTGTATTTAGTTTTGTTATTTTCATTAACAATGTTAGTTTCAAATTAAAATATAATTTTAAACTTAATTGTTCTCAAAGTATATTTTATAAAGTTTATAAAGTCTACAATTTTTATAAAGAATTTTTTCTCCATATTATGAAAACTTAATAAAAAATAGAAATCTTCATCTCTTTAAAAAAAAAAAGACACAAGCAGTTAACATGAAGCCTGTGAGTAAGGCAAACCTATTTGCCTTTCTAAATAAGAGATCTAGTACCTAGTAGTTCTAACTAGTTAATTAATTGACTAATGAACTAACAGTGGATCTAATTGTCTGGTCTTTATCTTTAAAGCTACCATTAGCTTAACTTAGCCATCAATGTGATCAAAGACATGAGAAGGATAAATTGTAACCTAAATAAATTTATGTACCAAGCAAAATGACAGAGATGACTAGTCAGTCCGCTAGGCAGTCATCTCTGGCTCCTGTGATTTCATGGTACTATGAGCAGAGGCAATCCAGCCATCAGGCATAGGAGATGGGAGACTGATTCTGTGGAAAAGAACATGATAGAATGGCTTCACCTCGCCTTCCACAACATGAACTAATGACTCTCCAGGTGTCCACAGCTTTGTCCACAGTTTAGGCTAAGCCTTAGTGGCAGGCCAGTTGGGACAGTATTGCCCAGTGGTTAGCATACCACAATCCAGAGTTGAAGTCATCTGTTGTGCCCAAATCTTCTCAGAGACTTTGAAGAGCTACTGCCAGGATTTGGGACTCTCTGTCATAATAAAACCTGTATATATTAGATGCCGTATTCATCACATCTCTCCCAAGCTTGAGGACCATCGTATCTAAGTTTATCTTTGCCTGTCTTTAGTTATCTGCTCTAAACTGCATCCGGTAAAACAGAATGTTATAATCTCTAATTCTAGCATATTTCTTAGATAAGTGTTTTAGGACCGTATCTATTTCAAGTAGTTCTACATAGGCAAAGTTTGTAGTTATCCATCCTAGGCTTACCCTTGAAAACATAAATGAGAGACTAGGTAAAGCTCAGTCTTGTAACCAACTGCAGTCATTAGCATAACTTTAAATATATTTCTGAACTAAAATCAAAACAAAGTCTTTAATCTACAGTTCATAGAAGGGTCGGCAAATCTTGCTGATCCAGAGTGGTTGTACATGTTTATATTCCCACCAGCAATGGAGGAGGGTTCCTCTTTCTCCAAATCCTCTCCAACATGTGTTGTCACTTGAGTTTTTGATCTCAGCCATTCTAACAGGTGTCGTTTTGATTTGCATCTCCCTGATGGCTAAGGACATTGAGCATTTCTAAGTGTTTTTCTGCCATTCTACAGTTCTCTACAGAGAGTTCTCTGTTTAGCTCCATACCCCATTTTTTAATTGGACTAAATCAATTTGGCACTTTCTTACACAATTAGGAATAGTGACTCCTCAAGACCCAGCTATACCACTCTTAGGCATATATCCAA
>CM053744.1:64747353-64806867 GCA_028658305.1 Pachyuromys duprasi
GAGGCCTTCTCTGTCTGGCCCGTGGATAGACACCTGAACTGGGGTTTTTGCTGGCGGATACGAGCCGTTTTCGTCCTCAGTGTGAGGTCTGGTCACGATGGTCCCAGGATCCTCTC
Organism: Pachyuromys duprasi; assembly: GCA_028658305.1. Taxonomy (NCBI): domain Eukaryota; kingdom Metazoa; phylum Chordata; class Mammalia; order Rodentia; family Muridae; genus Pachyuromys; species Pachyuromys duprasi. The sequence continues at coordinate 64,747,470 of CM053744.1, forward strand.
AGCCGTGGGTTGAGACAGAACTCGGGTTCCTCCTAGATCCGCTGACGGGCTCACACACTGACTAAGTTTTTGCTGGCGGAAGTGTTCCGTGGGCGCCACCTCAGTGTGCGGACTGGTCAAAACGGTCCCCCAATCCACTCAGTCTGGAGTGGTTCCGATGATCGGTTCGTGCCCGCCGCACACCCGCGGGTTGAAGCAGAACCCGGGTGCAGTGTGTGCTCGCAGGGTGCAGTTCAGTGAAAACGGCACCCGGCTCCTCCCCAGACTGCCCGGGAGACTGTGCGATCCAGTCTATAATGGCGGGTGCGGGCGCCCAGCGCTGCTGCTCGTTCCAATCAGAGCTGTGAGCCGCTGGTCACCGGGAAATTTTTCCAGGTAATAACTGGGTGTCTCTAGGGTTTTCCCACTTGATTTTCTCACCGTAGGAGTTCCGCTCACCTGGCACTCACAATGCTGGCGTTTTAGGTCCCAGAGTTCAGTCTCCTGGTTGCTGCGTTGTTTCTGCTCTCCTACTCCTCAGACACAGTGTTCTCTCGTGGCAGCCATCTTGGATCTCCCCGCAAAATTATAATTATAAAGAAGCAACAAAATAATTTTGTTGTGGCATAACCACAACATGAGGAACTATCTGTATTAAGGGGCTACTGCATTAGGAAAGTTGAGAACCACTGGCCTAAGTCTTTATTTATTTATACATGAGTATATTAACCCTGCACTCACAGTTTATGATCCATCTATGCTTACTGATAAGGGTCTACCAATTATATACATCCAATGCCTATTAAATTTTTGTCTGTTCAATAGTATTTGTTATTTATTTGAATTTTTAAAAATCTTACTCTTTTTCATATCCACTAACTAGCCACTTTTTTCCACCAGTATTTATTTCTTCTATTTAGAAAAGTTACATGACACAGTTCCAGCCAACAGACATAAATATAATCTGGATGGAGATTTCTGGAGAATATGCTTCCTGAAAAAAGCATGAGATCTAACTACATCTCATCCACTCTATTCCTTTCTAAAATGCCAAGTATAATGTTTTTGGTGACAGCAGTTGTCTGAAGTTCAGGAGGAAAACAAAGAAAATCTCAGTGAATCATGCTGTGACTCTCATGACCTTTCAAATCAATGCCAGGACTTTAAATGATGCTATGAGAAATATCTGCATCTTTATTTAGGTTACCATCTATTAAATATGTATTTTTTGCATCCGAATAACTTCCTACTTTGTGCATTACGTCATGGGTTTGCTTTATGTACAATGTGTGAATAACCAATTCATTTATATTTATTTAGGTATTGGAAAACTAATTTCCTTCTTTAAAATGAAGTAAACTTTTTCTAAAATTACTTCAGATAAGGTATATGAACACAGATAGCTCAAGAGAAATGATAGATTCATAAAGACAAAATAAATTTTTTAAAGTAAGATAGAAACCAAGCATAGAGGACCAACACAATATTCCCAGGACTTGAGAGTCTGAGGCAGAAAGATTAAGAGTTTGAAGACAGACTAGTTTGTATAATAAATTCAGGTCAACCTGGAGTGCTGTTTCTTTGCATGGCTTGGACCCAGGAACCCTGGATATGGGTGATGAGAAAGTGAAGAAATGACAGACACCTGCCCTGCAAGTTCAGCAGGTCTATTATAGACAGTTGAACAGGAAGGCAGGGCTTTTGATAAATAAGTGAAAACAAGAGGCAGGGTTATCATATGCAGCTGAAGGAGGAGATGTTAGGAGCAGTCTCTGTAGGGAAGCAGTCTGCAGAGTCTAAGCGTCTGGGGCTGGAAAAGCTACGGTGGATGTTTCTTGCATGCTGTTAACATTCACACTCACACCCAAGGAAGGTTTTACATCCCTCTGAGTCTCACCCATGGAAAGCTGTGCTATTGCCATGAGTCTGAGACATTGGTGTCCTTGACATGACCTTGCTTATATAAAATGGTTCACATTCATTGAGGACTTCACTTGTTCCTTATACTGGACTGCACAGTGAGCTCTTGTCTTAAAAATATTAAACAAATAAAATCAAATAACACAATGGAAGAAGAGAGATTTGCTAAAGTTAAGCTAAAAACACCAGTGTGTGTGTGTGTGTGTGTGTGTGTGTGTGTGTGTGTGTGTGTGTGTGTGTAGAAGGGTCTTAAATTTGAATTGAGTGTCCTAGAGGTAAAGGAAATTGGTCTATTGCAAGTTAAAGACCAAAATAACTTTTCTTTTAATGTTAGAAAGCAATATAAGAAAGGAACTAGAATGTGCAAATACTGAGTTGCCAAGGTGTGATCTAAGTGTCTGAGTTATTGCCTATTGGTTCATTTATACATGCTTTAACAGGCACCCAAATTTCACATGACACCTTTGTTCCACATTTAACAGGAAAAACTCAATGAGATTAAGAAAGTTCATTTTAAATTTTTTAACAATTAAAATAACTCTTTTATTTCAAGATTAAAATTGGGAAGAAACAGAAAAAAAATCCTTACGAGCCATCTACCATAATACCCAACAATTTTTGTTTCTTAAATATTTCTCTTGGCTTCTGGAAGAGAAATAGTAGTCAACTTCAGTAGTCTGAGAAAAACCCTAATATGGTTAAGGTTTTTTTTTCTTCAAAATGTATTTATAACTGCTAATACTTTGGCAGCAGAAAATCAACCAGGAAATCAACAGTTATGTAAAGACAGAGAGCTATATGCTCCTAATGAACACCCAAGCACCAGGTGATCTTTGAGAGACATAGAACCTCCTCTTCTTTCCAACTCGTTTCATGACCCTTTTCATGTCTGTTCTGTTCCTTATGGCCCATTGCATTTAATTAAGGTTGTCTACGTCAGTGTAGGTGGACTGAGCTTTTTTTTTTAACCTGAATATGAGCATCTCCCCAGTGACTACAGTCCTGTGAATGATGCCCCTGCCTAGAGCTCATCGGGTAGGGGTAGTCCTTATAAGCCCCTCCCCCCTTCATGAGGAAATGTTGACAGGCCCCATCTTGCTCAGGCACTATTGCTCCTGTGGATTTATGGATGCAACAAGCACATGTCCAAAAGACAGATTTTCACAGCAACTTACTCATCCTCAAGGTGTTACATTCTCCACCCCTCCTTCCACCTTTTCTGTGTGGCGCCAAAAGCTTTGGGGCGGGGTTTGAGATGCAGATGTTCCATTGAGGGCTGAACCCTTGATAGTCACATGTTCTCAGAACTTACAGAGGTTGTTAGTCTTTGCGTTAACCATTGCCCACTTCAAACAGAAGCTTCTCTGACAAGGCTAAGAGCCACGCTAATCTGCAGACACAAACATATTTCCAAGGCAGTTTGAAATCATGTTCATGTACCAACACAGCAGTAAATTCTCCCCTCAGGCCTATGACATTCACAATACCGGCTTTTCTTTAAGACGGGAAGCTGTCAATGAAAGCTACCTAGTATTTGGCTGTAGTTATTCACCAATTCAAGGTAAACACTAACAGAAGACATTGGCTATCCACCACATCTTCTGATGAAGAAAAGAGATGGGTCAATGTGGAAGGGAAAGAATTAGCTTTGGTCCTACAGGGGTTTGTTGTTGTTTTCCTATAAGTAAAAGAAAGTAAATAAAAAAAAAGTCAAAGTTGAGCTTTTGAAAGAACACCCTAATGATTGCACAGAGCCTAGAATAGGTGCCCAATGTCCTGGCTTCCAGATGTCTTGAAACCGGATCATCCTGGCAATAAGCAAAGAATTAGTACCACTTCAAGCACTGGGATTCATTTAAACTTTCCAAATTATGTTTTTTTTAATTAAATGCAAACAGTCATTCTTTGAACTTTGAGATGTATTTGAATAAACAAGTGAAAAAAAAACAATTTACTCTCATTTAAGGTTGCTTCCATATTTAACAGTAAACTCAGTGGATAAAATTAAAATTCACATAAGTCTTAAAAGGTAATTTGGAGGCTGCTTCCTCTCACTGCTCCTAATTCGTGAGGTCAGGACTCCAAGGGCAGAGCCCATTTGGTTCTGCGGAAGCCTTTCTCTGAGAACAAGATGTGGCCATGTTGAGTTATCACAGCCTCCTGCGGAGGGGATAGGCAACCTTGAACTCTTGTGTCAGCTGCTCCAGAGGCATATTGCTTCATTTTATGAATGAATGAACTTTCTGCAAACCATCGGAATCTGTTAATTATTTGTAAGCCAGTTTATAGTCACCCCGTTCCCAATTAGGGCTCTGAGACACTTCTTCAGTCACCAAACTTCTTTAGTTCACCCTGAAGTTATATATTTTTTTCACCTTCAAAGAAGGCAAGGAGTATCTCTGCCTACATTTTAAATATGAAGAAGCAAATGTGTGAAGTGAGGAAATAAAAATATACTGGGGATTTTTTTTAGAACATGCATACTTTCAAAGCATGTATATTTTAGCAGCATGCAACCTTCATGGGAATACAGCTCGTGCCTGTTTTGTTCATCAATACAGTCCCATACTGTTAGCAGATTCTGGCATTGTAGCAGACCCTAAGAAAGCAAGTTTTTTTTTAATGCTTATTTTTAAGAGATGCATTCTTGTTCAGTGAACTACACTCATGTAACTAATACTATGTAGCCACTCCTGATGAGAGCTGATAAACTAGGATCAGAAAGAAGGAGAGGAAGACTATCAGTAGACTTGGGGAGGGGTATGCGTGGAGAAAGGGGAGGGAAGGTGGGATTGGGAGGGGAGGAGAGAGGGGTTTATGGGGGAGATACAAAGTGAATAAAGTGTAATTAATAATAATAATAATAAACAGAAGATCAGATACCTATCAATCCACAGATCTGAGCAAAAAAATCGGGAAATTTATCTGTCTTTGACAATCACCAAGAATGAGCCCAAAATTCTCCCCAACTTCTCCTGACTCCCCATAAAACGCCCAGCTATGAGGTGGCTGTCAGACCCAAGATGAATTTAAAGCTGGCCCTTTTAGCAACCTGTGCCATGCAAGCTCTGTACCTTAACCTGAATTTGAGGGTGGCCCTTATATTTTGTTTGTTTTTTTTTTATATGAATATGGAATTGAGGGACTAGAAATAAAATGACCCCATCAAGGAATTTTATCAAAGCACCTTCTTTGCTTAAACATGGCAACGTGAACCTTACCTTTGACAGTAAAAGAAGCAACAGTTTTAGGTGTGTAAAATGCAACCACGTTTATAGAAGGCATGTACCCATTTGGTACGTAACAAGAGATACGTATATCTTTTTAGGAACCCATCAATCTCTACATGAAGTGGAATTTCCCCGTGACGCTCTATAAACGGAGCGCGCACACTAAATACCACTGCCATGCCTACTCTCTGTAGCTTTCCAGCTTGAATTTCACCTTCCAAAAGGCATCCCCCACCTGGAGAGTGGTGTGAAGGCCTCAGGGTGAAAGCCTTGCTTTCCTGAGCCTGAGGTGAGCATTTCAACCGTCTCCCTTGCACAGGCGCCGCCACGCATAAGCAGTTAACTTTTTTTTTTCCTGTGTCGTGGTAATATATTCTTGCTCAACACTCCTGGCTCTCCAGAATCAGATTTCTGCAAATGTCTCTACATGGAGATATTCACTCCTCTGATCCGCAGAAAGGGCTGTATTCAGTACCCGGTGCAAAAGAGTAAAAACTGAACGTGCTGTTTGTGTGTGGGGGTGGGTGAGTGGGTGGGCGGCAGGGATTTTTTTTCTTTTCTCAAAGAATGCCTTCCTCTTGACGATTTGAGACTCAGGCAACGAAGAGTCTTCAAAACGCACACAAAGGGTGACAATTTGTTCTCTTAATACTTACCACAGCTGACAGAGCCCCTAAACAAATTATCAGAAAGTGGATAGACAAGGGAGATTTAGTTGTGATTACCAAACTGTTGGGAGATATATTCACGGAACTGTAATCATACGTACTCAGGATGTCTCTAATTGCTTCCAAGGACTGGCATGTGATGAGTTAAAGTTAAATGGCCTCAGCAATTAAGGTTATAAGTAAACCATTCCTAAGACACTTGACTGAAAGCATATGCTTCTCTTTGTGCTCAGTGGGAAGAGCACAAGGAGGCTAGGAAGAGGGAATGCTTTTTGGCACATTAAGCCAAAATAGCACACTGGTTCTGGCCATCCTGGGCACTGTGTCTCAATAATTAGGAGGTGGAATACCCTTCTGTGGGTTGGAAACGCCAGTCAGAAGGAGACTTAAGTTAAGCTAGCATACATCAAAAATAATTGACAATGGTTAGGCTTCATTGTAGAGAAGCCTCGCACTGGTATTGCAGCCACCAGCCCACCACCCACCTAAGAATTATTATTTGAAAAGGATGTCAGCGGATTATAGAAGATCCTTGTGTCTGCTCCAATTAGGATCAACACTGCGGCTGCTTCCTGAGAGCTTTCCGTCTGTAATGATGAAAACATATTGACCCCTGCTGGAAATGTGGAGAACTGCAGCGTTTTCCCCCTCTGGTCAAACCTTACAGCAAGGCGGCCCCTGAGTCACACATCTATGCCTAAGGGAAGGGTTTTTTAAGTTTCTAGGTCACAACACCAATACCAAAGTAATTCATGAATTACAGACATTTCTTCAAAATATTTCATGAGTGCAACACAATTAAAACTTCCAACGTTATAGCCTGGTGGTTTTAGTTTTGTTGGGTTTTGTGGGGGTTTTTTTCCTAATAAAGTTTCAGTCACTAGTTCGGTTCAAACATTGGGCAGCCTCCAACCAGGATCAAGTTCTAATTTAAACCTTTCCTCTTATTTCATAGACTCCTTTGTATACCGGTCCCCAAATAACTATTGTCTAAAGAAATCTAATCTTGGAACTATCTTAAAGCTTTGAATACTTTGTTGGTACTTTAAATGTCATCTCAATCATAGTGAAGGTCTCCACCAGCTGTTCTCCAAATGAGCAAAGCCGCTAGAACCAGGGGTGTCAGCCTTCCCAATGTCGCGACCCTGTAATACAGTTTGTTCATGTTGTGGTGACCCCCAATCACAAAATTATTGTATTGCTACTTCATAGCTGTACATTTACTACTGTTATGAATCGTAATGTAAATGTTTGATATGCAGAATATCTGATATGCAACCCTGATGAAAGGGTCATTCAAGCTCTGGGAGTCACGACCCACATGTTGAGAAAGAACCTCTGAGGCTACACTAGACTGTTAACGTCTCTTAAGAATTCCTAGAAGAATAATACTTGGGCAAGGGACCAAGTGTATGAGTCACCCAATTTCCAGTCACATGATTAAGGATGAAGAAGAAAGGAGATTTGACTTCCTCCTTTGGGAGGCTGCATTAAAAGCATCCAGCTGCTGAAACAGTCTTCCCAGGTTGCTGGTAAGAGCCTGATCTGAGACACCAGATTTCAGGACAAGATTACAGGGTAAGAGAATCAGCACAGATGCTGCTACAGAACTTCACCGTGGGTCTCTGTGCATGCAGTTGGCTGGCCTGCTTGTGAGGTTCAAAGCTTGGCCACATGCTGAATTTGATGCTCCTCAGCTCATCCAATTGCTCTGAAAACACACTGTCAAGTGCAAAAGGTTCAAGCTCCATTCCCTTTCCTTCTAAAGAAAATGTGGACATGCTGCATTGGAGATGGTTTCACAGTATTTCCAATCTGACAACATTTCCTCTTTACAAGTAGAAGCTTGTAATAAACTAATAATAAACTAATGTGACAAGCAGGTCATCTTGCCTTATTTCAGATTTGTACTGAAATTTTCAACTCAAAATATCCAGTTGTAGGAAGGGAGTCAAAAGTCTATCACCAAAGGCATTGCCAAAACAGGGCCTCACCCATCACAATCATTTATTAAACATTGTAATTTGTAAATTATGTGTTTAAAAAGTAATGGTACAAAGCATGTGTCTGAATTTCTTCATTTTCTATAAATATTACCATAGACATTTTACATACTCTTTTGAAACCTTGATGTCTTCAACATGAAAATGCAAAGGAAATTAAGTTTGTAACTACTTTATTAAAAAGTATCAATGTAAATTGAATTACATATGATACTTAATATGAATAGTCTTGAATGTTTCTGAATTTCTGGAGTCAAGAAATATTCCACTATAAAGGAGCAATTACCAAAAAGAATTCCTAAAGATGATAGAATTTGTACCCCAAGTTAACATGGGCACAATGAATAAAATAAAGTGACTTACAGCCCATTGTGGATTGGACTACTCCAGGGCTGGTGGCTCTGGGTTCTATAAGAAAGCAGGCTGAACAAACCATGAGAAGCAAGGCTTCTCTGGCCTCTGCATCAGTTCCTGCCTTCAGGTTCCTGTCCTGCTTAAATTCCTGTCCTCACTGCTTTTGATGATGAATTATTATATGGAACTGTAAATGAAATAAACTTTTCTTCCCAAAGTTAAAAATAATTGTCACATCTCAGAGGGATAATTAGCAGAGATTGTTGATCAGAAACAAGGACTCTCTCAACAGAATAAGACAGAAATAAACTTGACTTCTCAAAAATAATGCTATCAGGACAGAAAAGGCACTGCTGTTTAAAAAGCAATATATAAAAGAAAGCTGAAGCTAAAATGGCTAAATCAGAGTGGCAGCCATTTTGACAGTCTCTGACCATAACATCTGCATTTCCTGTTTGTTCAGTGACAAAAAATTAAAATTAAGCATCAAGACCTTCTTAGACATGTTCCCCAATAAAGGATGTTCCAAGCCAAATTAGTCTCTTACAGTATAAAATACCAGACTAAAAGTGATTATTTGTGTTTTCAAGGAAATTAGCTTACAGTTAAGCCTAAATATTTGCCAGAGCTTCTCTAGACTGCTGTACCATTCCCAGTAGTTCATGTTCGACAATGGACAAATGATTAAGAAAAGAAAGAAAGATGAAATACTGCAAGAGGGCTGGGCACAGTGGCACATGTCTTTAGTCCCAGCACTCAGAAGGCAACAGCTGGAGGATCTTTGTGAGTTCAAGGCCAGCCTGCTCTACAAAGTGAGAATAGCAAGAATGACATAATGAGACCTTGCCTCAAAACCAAACATTAAAGAAAGAGAGAGAGACACTGCAAGAACCCTTATAATTTTGTTTCTTAAAACATTTTTCCTGCTGTGAGTAGGCTATGGTATATGCTGCACAATACCAGAGCAAAATCTCTGAAACAATAGATTCTGCCAAGCTCAGGTCTTCTGACCAATCAGAGCCATTCCGTAATATGAACGAGTCATTCCATGAAATCTCCATTCACTCAGCGCTTAGTTGCTATGTAGCTCATATGTTAAAACAAATACCATTTCCTTTGCTCATTGCTTGGAAAGGAAAAATTAATTTATACACAAATACTAAAAGTATCTAAAAGTGTTCTTGTTCCACCATCAGCTGTCTCCTACAGATACGTGTGTGTACCCTTAGTCAATAATCAGTGGACCCTGTACTTTGGCACTGTAAGACTCCAACATTATATGGCAGGCTTTGCTATTAAACTTATATTTATGGGGTAATGATTTAACTGCTACCAAAAAAGTTATGAGAATATGTGGAAAACACATGAAGATTTTAATTATAATTTACACTTCTTTTAACTACTCTAACAAATCAGAATCATAAAAGTTGCAGAATTCATCAAAAAGAATTGTATGATTGCGGCAGGCGGGGGAAATCAATACAGTAAAATAAAAATTCAGTACATAGAAGCCTGAGCCCGGTCACCTAGTCACTTTTCCAATATCATTCTGCAGGCTGACCCTAAATCTTTCATGCCCTACCTGGATGATGACGATCGCACATTATTCACTATTTTTCACTTTTAATTCTCTTTTATTGTCACTTTAACTATAACACATTATTATAACCTAGTCATCATTGAAGTGACTTCTTTGATGAGTAGTTTGGAGGAAGTTTGGCAGAATCCAACCTTGAGCAGTAAAAAGTGTGTGATAGAATTCATAAGCTTCTGAGTTCTCCCAGCAAACAGAAAAGTTGCCCTTTCGTCTTCATTCAGCCATTTCACACTTACTGGGCATCAAAAATCCTGAGCATCAAAAATCCTGAGCATTGTTCTTAATTGGGGAAATAAGAGAAAGTGAAAAACCTGCTTTAAAAAGAGAAATAAATTTAATCATAAAGATTGTTTTATTTAAGAATAACCTACAAAGCACTAATCTGAAACACACAGCTCCATAATACACACTTGCATATATGCATATATTTACATGTAAGAACAGAATATATGGAAATATGTTAAATATTCACATATGTATTTATACGGAAATAGGAGCAATAAGAGGGAGTCCATCCCCTCTTATCACCTGCTCATGTCAATTTTATCTCCTGTAGATCTTCTAAATTAACTACATTTGTTTGGATGCCCACCACCTGCTGCTTTATGAGGTACCATAAGTCCCTAGAGTTTTCTACTCAGACAACCTCATTATAGCCCAACCACTTCACACTGGTTACAACCAGAACTCCAAAACAGCAGCTACTCCTTCCAGATGCAAGCCTGGATGTCTGAGTAAGTCACCTACTTGCTTCATACATTTTCATGGCTTAGGATAAAAAACGTGGGACACAAAGGCCCATATGACTTGTTTTCTACCAACCTCCCAGCCTGTACTCCCCCTTCTTTAAGTCAGCTTCAGCAGCACTTGCATTCCTGTTTCCACTGGTGGGAACAGAGTTCCACCTTTCTTCCTGCTGGCCTCAGTAAAGCATCTTTCTCAAAGAAGCTCTCTCTGACATCCCAACTCTTTAACATCATTTGTTATGGGCTGTATCTTCTCTTCTGGAGAACATTTCTCATAGTAGTGATTGCATCTGTATTTGTTGCTTAATGCCTCTGTGTGCGGGTGGGTATGTCTCTCTGTGTGTGTCTGTATCTGTGTGCATGCTGATCTCACTGCCTCGTGAGTACTAAGCACATGATCTACCATCGCATGACACGCTCATCCCCATTCTCTTTCTTCCTACCATCAGAGGACCCGCAAGAGATTGGCTTTATCTTCCACAAGATTTATATCTACAGGATTTGCAGGAAAAAAATCTGAAACACAGAAGTTTTCATCAACTACCTTTTGAATAAATGAATTCAGATTTCCTGATTTCATGCATTAACCTAGTCACCACAAACCTGTCCTAAGCCTTTAATATTTGGGGTGGACAATGATGTTGAGGGCTGAACCTCAGGCCTCACAGAGTGCCCTATGGCTAAAGAGACTCTGCAGCCCCCCAAAATCTCGGAGATGGCTTTCTTTGTTTTGTTAGCAGTTAAGAACAATTAGATCTCTCTCTAAGATACACAGAAATTCTGTTCTCCATTTCCTTAACATAGATAGTGGTTAAGATTTTGTTTAAAGAGCTTTGGCACACTTAACTTTCGTTTTCTGATTTTAGGAAAATATAAATTCTTGTATATGAAATCTCAACACAATTATTCTCAATTTAATTAGAGGAGAAAGTCAGGGTCTAATTTCTATGCTTCCTTCTAGCACTCAACTTCAAAATTTGTCTTTGGATAGCCAAACACTAATACAAAGAGAAAGGTGACTTACTATGCTCAAACTTTAAAAAGTCATATGAAGGATTATAGTACTCATATTTATTAAACATGCCACATATCTGAGATTTAAAAACTGAAGTCTAATTTTAAAAGGGGACACCCTGTCATTCTGTTTCAATTTTTTGGCACCCCCACTATATTTTTAGGAATTAAATGTTATTGGAAATACATGGTCCAGAAGTGTTTTTAACCCTTAAGTTTATTTCTGTCCCCTTCTCATATAGGACCATAAGCCACACTGTGAAAATGTACACTTGACTTTTAGTATTCATGAAAACAACTAAAAAGCATTACAAATGAGTCCTCTAGTGATTGAGACTGTTAGAGAAGATATTAACTCAAAAATAGGGTGCTGACATGACAAAGCAGCCATTTTCTAACGTAAGTTCCATATATCCCATCCAAGCTCATCACCTACTCCCTGCCTTTCCAACCTGAAGCTCCATTTTCTTCTTTGCTCTCTCCTGTCTTATGTGGGCTATTTTGACACATAGACTTATTATTTCTTGCACAGAGAGTGATTAGAATTCTTCTTTGTCATTTGGCAAATCCAGGAAATGCTCACTTAAAAGATCATATTTCAAAACATATTATATGCACATGTGAAAAATATTGTAATGAAACTCACTGTCATGTGTGATTAATATATGCTAAGGATAACAAAAAATTATTCTGGAAGCAAAAAAAGCACAAAGATCATATTATTTCCTTTACTATTTTATAAAATGCATGGAAATAATAAGATTTACTGCATACTACTATAGAAACCTTTGACAAATGCAGTACCATCAGCTACACCAATCCCAGGATACTCTGAGTGAAACCCGATGGCATGTCAAAAGCAAGGCACATCCCTGTGTCTGTTCTATCATCGTGCCTTACAAGGTTTTTAAAAAGGAGTCTCATCTTATTCTTTACCCCAAACATGATAATGTGTTTTGTTTCTCTGGTTTTACTTGAGCTCAATCATTTTAACATTCTTATTTTGGGAAAGGAGAGAATGTAAGCAATAGGATTTGCATGAATTGGAGATTTTTTTAAATAAACATACTTGAATTCCTAATAGCATAGAGGCATGATAATATACTAACTTGAATGCCTAATAAGATAGATGCATGATAATAAGATGGAGAAACAGAGTTTCCATCTCTGACAATTATGTAGGTATATGAATCAACACTAAGGTTCTCAGTAACAGAGACCAGACTTGAAGGCAGATGAGGCCCAGTCTCATCCAACGGATGCAGTTGAGCAATCTAAGCACTTTTGTCTATAATTTTTTTTAAATCACACCCATAATGCAGGGTTTTCTGTTTTGTTTTGTTTTGAAAAAGGTGTGGCACTGTACAGCTGAGGGAGTGTGGTAAGATGGACAAGACTTCCGGGCTGACCCAAGGCTTCTTAAGCAGTGTATAAGGAGAATACGGGCGATAGCATGGGTGTCCCACGACCCCGTTGTCTACAGAGTTGCCTATGCCATGATGATTCCTCTAGTTTCTTTTCCTTAGTTAAACAGGAACTGACACAAGACCTGTGAATTTACATGAGACATAAAAAATATTTTTCTTAGGCTCACACAGAAACAGAGAGCACCATTTTTCTTGCAGTTATTCTGTTGCCTAATCAGGAGTCTTAGGGATGTGCCGGTGCGGAGGGAAGGGATCACAGTTTTAGCTCATGCACTATTTCACAGCTGCACATCCCGCTTCCACCCCACCTTCTGAAGGAAGGCTAACTCTCTCTCTTTGATTGGCTCTGCCTTTCTGTTGGCTCTGCTTATGTGTATTGCAGTTACTGCAATGGCACGGACTGTCTCATGAGTGGCATTGCATTTGTGTGTACAGAATCCTCTGCTTACAATTTAGACTTAAGAGAAAATAAAGTTCATTGGTCACAGGAGAAGTACAGACTATGACATACTATTTTTATAATTTTTTATTAATTTAACAAGGACAATTTCTTTTTTAAGTAATTTGTTTATTTTATATAAATCACAGGTTATGTACTTTGTATCCCAGCCGTAGCCCCCTCCCTCATTCCCTCCCACTCTCCCCATCCCTCCCTCATCTTCTCCTTGCCCCCCTCCAAGTCCACTGATAGGGGAGGACCTTCCCCCCCCCCTTCCATCTGACCCTAGCTTCAGTGCTGGCTGCAATGTCCTCTTCTGGGATCTAGCTAGGCTGCTCTTTCCTGGGAAGGGGGTGGGGAGGGAGAGTTGAAGAGCCAGCCATTGAGTTCATGACAGAAACAATCCCTGTTCCCCTTACTATGGAACCCAGCTACCACGGGCCACAAAGGACAATTTCTTACCCATAGCTTTATAACTTGCTAAATGTGGAAAACAGTAGTATCTAATTCAAAGGCCTGTAGCATTGACAAAATAGTGTAGTATATAGATTTAGTTCAGTAGTGAATATACTTGTCAGGTATCACAGATATTATTAAATATCTCAAAATTAAGACACATTTCTCTGGCATTTTCTATATTCCTATGTAGAATATTTTATGGTACTTACTACTGAACAAGTCCTCACTAAACAGTTTTGAGCTGTAATACCTAAAGGTTTTTAAATTATTAGCAGAATTTTATTGACAGTACAGTTCTTGTGAATATAGAATTTGTGTTAGAATAATCATTAGATCAAAAACAAATCATGAATCTCTTATGCCTTAATATATTTATTTAAAAAATATTTGTAACAGAATGGTAAGCTCCCTGTAGTTAAGTTAGGTAAGAGGAATGAATTTAACTTATTCCGGAGGGTATTTTTTTTTGTCTGAATCAATGATGGAGATATAAAATAGTAACCTGGCCAAGGAGTTTCTAGAATCTGGTGTGAGAAGACATTGACAATGTCAAGTGCTCGGCATTCATATTTTAATACATTTTTAGTGAACATACTCCATGTGATAGGTATTTTTCTGGTCTCTGGGAGCACGTGCTCCCTGTTCTCACAGAGTCAATGTCAATACGTGCCTCCTCCAAGTGACAGGGCCATGAAATGGTGCTGTAGCTCTTCATTTTAGCATCAAAGCATAGTTCAAAATATTGACAAGTCATTATGAAGTAATTATTCTGATCCCACCAGGAACAAAGGGGAAGTCTTTCACCATTGAGCTGAGTCAAGATGTTGGATCCAGTTGCCTCCTTCCATTAATTTCCTTCATATGGAATAAGAAAATTATGTTTCAGGTATTCATCTGCGTTTGGAAGAAAGCTCTAGAAATGAGGTACCAGGAGGGAGAATCTGAGAGCAGACTTCGCGCAGCACACTTCCTGCTCAGACCTATTCCAGAGAGACAGAAAATGCTAAAAGAACAGGTTTCTTATACGCCTTTCAGCCTCGTGGACTGAAATCAGCTGGCTAGGAACCATTAGTGAAGCACCAAGCCTTTTCAAACCTGCGGTATCAATGGGGAGCTCATCGAAAGCTTTTTGAAAACACTCCATGTGTGCGTATGCGTCTGGTAACATTTTGTGCGTATTTCAGATGCTTTCTTAATTCACAGTCCCTGAAAATATGGGTAAGTCACGTCAAATGTCAAATTGTAACACCTGTTACAAATAAATAAGCCTAGGAAACGCTTCCCTGGATGCATTCATGGAAACACTTATCCCGCAGCTGAAGTTCATGCAGCTTTTTAGAGGCAAATTGACTCCAGAAAACCCACCTCACCCAACTCCTGTGCCCCTGCGGAGGGAGGCAACTGCCAGGAGTGGAAGAGACACCAGACCCCACTGCGCCTTCCTCTCAGAACTTCTAGGGGCTTTTAATGAAAACTTACATTTCAAACCATAAAAATTTTAACAAAATCAATTTAATCTACTCAAAGCTAAGGAAATACACTAATACCCTGATTGAAAAACATTCCCACAACTCTACAGACTTCAGAGACCAGGCTAACTTTCCAATATTGTCCCCAAACCAGAGAAGTTTCCCAAGAAACATCCAAAAATCATTAGAAACTGGTATTCATAGTACAGCTCCTAGAGCTGCTTCAGAATGCCTTTGTAGTTGCAGGGTTTTTTGTTGTTGTTTTTGTTGTTTTCCCACAATTTTTTTTCTCCATCTAGTGCACAGCTTAGTCTATTATTTCATTCAGGTCTTAACATCAACTCCTGTCTTTGACATGTGGCTGATTCACAGCCTAATTCCTATGCTGTGCCTTCTCCACTGGCACATGTTAGCACACGTTTTCACTACCCTCCCCCCACCATTGTTTTCACAATAGCTTCTTGAACTCTCAATGGCGACTTCCTATCTTTCCAACCCATTGTGAAAAGATACAAGAGAAACCATGATAGAGACAAGAAAGAGATAAGGCTCTGTCTTATCAAGAACATGTCTTCTGCCAGAACTAAGTGTAGATCTTCCAAATGAGATGGAGGTGAGCATTTTTCTGAAGTAAGCTTTCAATGTTTTCACACTTAACTTTTGCACATACCATAGAGGTGTATGGCATGTTGACAGTTTCCAGGTAATTTTGGTATGGACAGATGTAATAAACAGAATATTATTCGGGTGTTTATACTAATACAAGAAACGATTGAGAACTAGTTGTGCCCTTAGCAGAGTAGGTTGAAAAAGGCATTTCACTTTTGTTGTCTTCCTCTAAACTCATATAATTCCAGTCTAGTCATAATACAGCAAGACTGATCATGTGAGGGACTCTTAGCAAACTAGCCAATCATGGTACCTCAAAACCGTCAGTCATTAAAAACAAGAAAACCTAAGAAACTGTCATAGCTAAGCCAAACCTGAGGAGACATGATAAATACATGTTATATGCTCAAACATTAGACTCTCGAATGGAAAACAGACATGAGGGAAACACCAGTGAAGTCTGAATAAGGTGTAGACATTAGTTAGTAGCAGTATGTCAGCAATGTAATCTTCACTGTGACAGAGGCCATAAGAATGTTAGAGGCTCAAAGTGAGGAAAACTACGTGGAGGATTGTCTTAGCTAGGGTTTCTATTGCTGTGAAGAGACACCATGACCACAGCAACTCTTATAAAGGAAAGCATTTAATTGGGGCTGGCTCATAGTTTCAGAGGTTTAGTCCATTATCATCAAGGCTGAAAACATAGCAGCATGAAGGCAGACATGGTGCTGGAGGAGCCGAGAGTTCTACTTCTTAATCCAAAGCCAGCAGGAGACTGTGTTCCACACTAGGCATAGGAGCATAGGAGACCTCAAAACCTGCCCTCACAGTCACACGCTTCCTTTAACAAGGCCACACCTACTCCAACAAAACCTCACCTATGACAACAAGGCCACGTCTCTTACTACCACTACCTATGAGCCAAGCATTCAAACACATGAATCTATGGGGCCCATTTCTATTCAAACTACCGCAAAAATAAAGAGGAACCCTCTATACTATCTTTGTGACTTCTGTAAACCCCAAACTGAACTATGGCCCACCCCGGGCCACACTATTGCCCCATGAAAGTCAGCTTCATTTACTAAGCCCTAGTTTAACTCACTCCATCAGTTATATACAGATTAATTCTATCAGAAAAGTCAAAACTCTAATGAAGGAAATCTGGGGATACAGCTCAGCAGCAGGGTTCTTGACGAGACTGATCCTGACACTGAGTACTCTCACACACATACAAACACACACTAAATTTTTTTCAATATTTTTACCCTAGATAGATGTTTTATACATTAACTGTATCGTGAGGTTGTGAGAATAATTGGTGTATATTTGTTGCTGAACAAATATGTATAAATTGTCTACTAAGTGTAATAATTGTGTCTAATTATGGGGATACAGGAGTGAATTACAAATAGCCTTTCCTTTGGAAAACTCACCATATAGAAATTATTAGCATTAATTCAGCACATGAACACAGCATCAAGTATGACACCTTTGTTAATTATTTGCTACCCTCAATAAATGTGTTAAATGGTGCTCCTTACTATCAAGACTAAGAGAAATTAAGTAGTTCACTCAAAAAAGTTCACAGTAGGTGACAGAACTAACATTTCAATACCCTTCCCCCCAAAAGAGCTGACTCATCATCGAGGCCTTGCCTTTCTCTTGCTCACCTGGTAAACACCCAGCAAAGGAATACCCAGGCCTGCAGTTCCCAGAATTCCCCTGACGTGAGCAGTCTGCTATTCCCTGAGCACTGCTATTAGGCTCTGCCTGCCTCTCTGAGAAGTCTTGTCAGCATCAGGAACACCCATCCAGCACCAGGGACAACCAGATGGCTAAAAGCCAGCGCAAGAAAAACAGCTAACAAAAGCCAGGGCTACATGGCATCACAGAACTGAGCTATCCTACTACAGCAAGCTCTGGACACACTGACACAGCTGAAGCAAAAGAAGACAACCTTAAATCCAACCCTATAAAGATGATAGAGGCCTTAAAAGAGGCTATGAATAAATCCTTTAAAGAAATACAGGGAATTTCAATCAAACAAGTGAAGGAAATGAAAAAATCCTTAATAAAATGAAAAAAGAAAATACTATTAAACAAGTGAAGGTAATGAATAAAACTGCCCATGACCTGAAAATGGAAATAGAAGCAATGAAGAAAACACAAACTGAGGCAATCCTGGAGATGGAAAACCAACGGAAGAGAACGGAAACTACAGAAACAAACATCACCAACAAAATACAAGAGCTGGAAGAGAGAATCTCCAGTGTAGAAGATAAAATAGAAAAAAATAGATACATCAAAGAAAATGTTAAATCTTAAAAGTGACTGACACAAAACATACAAGAAATCTGGGACACTATGAAAAGACCAAACCTAAGAATAAAAGAAATAGAAGAAGATTCCCAGCTCCAAGGTCCAGAAAATATTTTCAACAAAATCATAAAAGAAAATTTCCCCAAAGAAAGAGATACCTATAACTGTTTAAGAAGTTGACAGAACACCAAATAGATTGGGCCAAAAACCAAAATCCTCTCACCACATAGTAATTAAAACACTAATTGTACAGAACAAAGAAAAAATATTAAAAGCTGAGAGGAAAAAAAGGGGGGGGGTACTAAGTCACATATAAAAGCAGACCTACAGAATTACACCTGACTTCTCAACAGACATTATTAAACTTGCTATATCATTTAGAGAATAGCAGCATATGGAGTCTGTCAGTAAAGTAAACTAAGTACAATGAGAATATATTTACATAAAAGTTCCTCAGAGAGAAAATCATAAGATATTCATTTATTTACATATGTTGAACTAGTCCTATTGTTCTCTCTGTTGTGTTCTTGAATTAGGTTTGCTGTGTTTCATTGATATTTTGTATCCATGTTCATTGGACACATTGGCCTATAATTTTCTCTTTGATTTTCTGGGTATTTGGTTTAGGTATCAGGGTCAAACTGATAAAAAAAAATCAAAAAGAAAAAAAAAAGCCTGAAGGGCCTGGGCAGATATACAGACACTAAGAGACCACAGATATCAGCCCAACTACTATACCCAGCAAAACTTTTAAACATCATAGATGAAGGGAAGCATGCTTATCAGGGTCTAATTGACAGTCTTCAGTTACTAATTAGATCCTGATTCATTGATTCAAGGCTGTAGCTCTAGATGCAAAACTAAAGGCAAAGTCTTTGCCTTGTTCTTGATACTTTATGAAGTAGGATTTGTAGATTGGCTTACAAGGGACAGGGTAGTCCAATAATGGTGATCTTCACATTAGAGAGGCAAAGTATCTGGTAGCTGCTCAGCCTATGAAGTCATATGCTTCTGAAGTCCCTATCCAGCTTTGAAGCCTGGAAGTTCCCTGTAGAGTTGCTGGTGTTGAGTCTGTACTGGAATGCCAAAGAAGATGGAGTCTGATGTCAACAGAAGTTGGCAGAAATACTTGCTTAGAAATGAGAAGCAAGGCAGGGATGCCCACACTCCTTATTCCTCTTTGTGTCTGAACCATACTGTGGGAGATGAACCCAACTTTGAGAATGGGTCTTCTCCTTACAGCTAGCTAATTCTCTCTGAAATCATCCTCACTGACAGTTCCAATGGTGTGCTCTCTAGATAATTCAAAGTATTGTCAAGTTGACAATCACCATTCCAAGACATTAGATGACAATAAGTGCAAGGGAGAAAAGTAAAGCAGGAAGGGTTGGAGAGACAACTCAGAAGTTAGAGTGCTTACTGCTCTTATGGAAGATCCAAGTTTGGTTCCCAGAGTCCACACTGGGTAGTCCCCAACCACCTGTAACTCCAGATTCCAAGAACCTTATATCCTCTTGGTTTCTGTGAGCACCAGGCATGTACATACATACATGAATTCATTCACAAATACATGTATTTAAAAATTAATTTTAAAATCCAAAATAAAGAAAATAGAATAGTGTTATACTGAAAGAGGCAGAAAGTGATTGGATGAAGATCAGATGGGAAGCAAAATAATGACTTCTTAAAGATTCAAATTGCAGGCCCTAGAACCAGTTAACACACAATGTCACATAATAACATAAAACAGAGATTGCAGGTGGAACTAAAGGAACTGAGTGGCCAACTTTAAAATGGAGAAGTTAGTGTAGATTATCTGTGCAAGCCCATTGTAATCATCAGGGCCTTTAAAAATAGAAGAGGAAATCAAATGTAAACAGGAGAAAAGGTAGCCGAAAAGGGACTTGACCTGATACTCTTGACTTTGAATTTGGACGAAAGACCAAGAACCGAAGGATCATTAGAACTTCCAGGGTGGCAGCTAACACAGAAAGAGATATCTAGAAATGAGCATAGCCTTGGTGCCATTTACAGTGTAGTCCAATAAGATAAGTGTCAGACTTCTGACTCCTAAAACTGAGAGATATTAAATCTGTGCTTTGTGGTTTGCTACACTGACGATAGGTAACGAACACAGGGGTAAGAGCCTCATCATTGTAGTACCAACTAAATGACAGGTCATGCAGACACTACTAGAGGCAGAGACTTTAAAAAGGACTTTGGTGTTGTTTGATATGGGTGCTTCAGAAAAATGCTGAGTTCAAGTTTCAAATTCTTAAATTTGAGGTACCAAATACAGAAAATCAAATGGAAATGTCTTATAGGTGTGTCCATCCTTTTTAATATTTTTATTTTAATTTTTACATATAAGTATGTACTTGTACACATACGTACAAGTGCCACAGAGGCCAGAAGAGGGTGTCAGATCTACTGAAGCTAGAGTTACAGATGGTTGTGAGCCTCCCAATATGTGTGCTAGGAACCAAACGAGCATTATAGGAAAACAAGAGGTGCTCTTAAGGACCAATCCACCTCTAACCCTCTAACTTTTGGACACTGCGACATGACATGATCTACAAACGTAGTGGGCTTCATTTGAAGCTACCATGAAACGCATGCAGCCTATGGGCTCTGGGTTGGACATGGCTGGTGTCTCAGTCACTGTTCTAGTGCTATTATGACTAAGGATACTATTATACATTACCTCCATGACAGGAAACATGGAGGCATGCAAGCAGATGTTGAAGCAGTAATTGAGAACGACATCCTAATCGACAGGCAGAGACTCTATAAGTGGCATAGGCTCTGGAAATCTCAAACCCCACTCCTCCAACAAGGCCACACCTCCTAATCACCACAATCCTTTCAAATAGTCACACTGGTGACTAAGCATTTAAACACATGAGTCCTTGGGGATGGTTCTTGTTCAAACCACCACGGCTAGTTAGAATATAGTTGGAAAGAAAAAGTCAAACAGGAAGTATGAGAGGCGAGTTTAGAAGTTGGCCTTAATGTTTATATTTCTACATGTGGTAGTGAAAACCAAAAACAAGAATAAAATTTCCTGAAAGTGTCTGTAGGAATGTGAGACACAGAAAATTCCTGGAGCAAAGATGCTGGCAGTACACACATTAAGGGGAATTTGTGGCAACCATGACATGCAGAGGAGTTTCTGTCTCTATCTAAATACATCGTACTCTGCCTCAGACCTCACTGTCAAGTCCAGGAAATCCAGGAAATCGACAGGAGCCCAATCTTAAGGACTGAATGTTTGTATTCTGCAATTTATTTTATGTTAAATCCTTAATCCCCATGCAGTTCAGAAAACAGAGATGTGACCCATCTTCTCACGTTGTGTCATGAAAGGCCTTTACCTTAGTTGTGTAGTACCCTTACTAGTAGCTAACAGCTGGCTTCTTGATCAGTGACTGTTTCAATTATTTCTCTTTTAAAAAATAAAGTTAATAATAAATTTTTGAAATTTAGTGAATTAATGAAGTTTACGTGTGTGTGTGTGTGTGTGAACTCTAAAAAAACAAAACAAAAAAAAGCCTAGGCACTGTATGAGCCAATCCAACTAAACATAAATGCTAACCACTCATGGGTTATAATAGACATGTTACAATTTAACATGTAAAATTTTATTTTTAACTAATTCTGGAGGAAAAAAATATTCTTGAAGTTCAATAAATGCTTCAGAAATCTGTTGGAAGTCCACAAATGGTAATAGCATTTAGTTCATTTCGATGGAAATGGTCTCATTAATACACCAGCTGCTAAAAATGGATGAACCCAGCCATGGCCCTCACCTGCCTCAGGAAAGAAATTTTACTCACAGACTTTTGATTTTAATAATAACTTTTATTTAGACTGTTAACAGTTACTTCAGTGGTAGCCACTGGCAATAAATTTACTTTCCTCCCTCCTCCTCTGCTGTGAGCTTTTATGAATTCTTTTGCTAGCTTTAGTATTTTCAATGAAAAAATAACTATCTCTAACTGCATTTTAAACTATTTAAACTGGCATTATTGATGGGTAGCCTCCTTGGTCATAATTTCAATTCTAAACTCCACATTTTAGAACATTCCAAGCGTTTATGAACCCAAACAGTCCGTAGTGTAGGGCACATGTGTGGAATCCAGCTATTGGGAAACTAAGGCAAGAGGGTCATGAGCTTGAGTCTAACCTAGCCTGGAGGGAGATCCTGTCTCAAAGGACAAAACAAGTCAGGGAGATAGTTATTAAAGTGTTCGCCTTGCAAGCTTGAGAACCTGAGTTCTTTTTTTTTTTAATTTTAAGATTTTAATTTTATTTAATGACTTCAAGGATCGGCACAGACATGACATATTTGGGTAACAGGACCTTCCAGCCTGTAAAAGGCTTATCAATGATTTTAGCCACTTATCATACATCACAAAATGCTT
This sequence comes from Pachyuromys duprasi, assembly GCA_028658305.1. Taxonomy (NCBI): domain Eukaryota; kingdom Metazoa; phylum Chordata; class Mammalia; order Rodentia; family Muridae; genus Pachyuromys; species Pachyuromys duprasi. Next base: position 64,770,130 of record CM053744.1, read on the forward strand.
GTTACTGTCACATTCTCAAATATGGTTGTAAATTTAAAAAAATGAAAATCACAATTTTTAATACTTAAAAATACATACATTCATTAATCTAGAAAAATGTCTAGAATCTTTTACAAATATCCATTTATTTTCTTTTTTAATTTATTTTTTATAATAATTACAGTTTATTTGCTTTGTATCCCAGCTGTAGCCCCCTCCCATATTCCGCTCCAAACCCACCCTCCCTCCCTCATCTCCTCCCAAGCCTCTCTCCAAGTCCACTCAATCCCTGCAGCATCTGCATAAGAAAGCCAGGTGCAGAGGCCTGTGTCTGAAATCTCAGCACTGGGAGGTAGGGATGTCCTCAGAACCCACTGGCCAGCTGCATTAACCTACTCAGTGAGCTCCAGACCAGTGAGAGATCCTGGCTGGTTAATTTTGGTGTTCAAGTTGACTGCATCTGGAATCAACCGGAACATAAACTGCAGGACAATCATGTGAAGGCTTTTCTTTAGTGGTTTTGTTGTTTCAAATTTCGTTTTTTTGTTTTTTGGGTTTTTTTTACTTTTCCCCCTTTTATTGAAAATATTTTTTCTCATATACTATATTCTAATTATGGTTTCCCTTCCCTTAACTCCCCCCAGTTCTTCCCCATTTTCCCTCATCAAGATCCATTCCTTTCTGTCTTTCATTAGGAAACAAATAAGCTCTTGAAGGGTAATAATTAAAATAAGATAAAATAATAAAAATAACATTGGAATAGAACAAAACACACAAATAGAAGAAAAAGAGACTAAGAAAAGGCACTAGAAACAGATAAAGACACAAGAGACCCACTCATTCACACACTCAGGAATCCCATAAACACATAAAAGCAGTATACTAAAAGCCATAATATATACCCAGAGGACAGATTATATGAAGCAAGAAGACCTTTGCTAAATGTGAATGGCTCCTTCTAGTGGCCTGCTTACCCTCATCCGTGTTGGCAAGTTCATCTGCTCAGTTGCTGCATCATTCCTTCACTAACATTAGAACCAACTTCTTCAGGATCCCAACATAGACTGAAGAGCAGCAGCTCTCCAGAAATCTTCCATGCCTTCGGTGCCAGATTGGAATATTTGAGATACCAGCCTCATGAACTGAACAACTAATGGATTCTCTTCTTTCTGATGTGAGACAGTCCTTGTTGAACTTCTAAGACTGCATCCTACAAGCCAATCTAGTATATCCAACAGCTAAATAGATTGGCTAATGGATCTTATCAGTTTCATTCCTTCAGAGAACCCATTCCTTCAGAGTATCACAATGTCTGAGGAACAACACCTGAAGTTTATCATTGGCTACACACACACACATATGCACTGACATGTATGAGTGCACTTACAAGAACATGTCCACACAAATACATATACATACATAAGAGAGGCCCACAGTAAAGACATAACAACTTCTTGGTTTTCTACTCTATAAAAGTTGTATTGCATTAAGTCAAAACTTTTCAAATAATTTTCTTTTCATGGGAATGCATTTTGGCTGTAAAGTAAGTGGCTTAAAGGGAAAATTTTGTTTCTAAATTTGGTGACTTAAAAGGCTAGTGTTTAAGAAACCATCATACAAAATCTCTCTTGAATTAAAGCAATTTCAGCAATAGAGCTCAAAACAGAGTTCTGATTCATGACAATTTTTTTAATTGTGTCCAAATGGAACAGTGAAGCCTGAATTACTATAACTTGGATTTCAATTCCTCAGAATTGTTCATCCAATACCTTTCTTGACTATTAGTTGGAGTCATGAGCTATACTCCAGAAATATTCTATGTAAATTATGGGGAGTGCAGCACAAGATGAGAACACCTTCACAAACTGCCTTTGAAGATTAAAATGCCAGGAAAGGTCTTCTCAGCTTCCATATTTCTGAAATACACAGTGTTGTTTAGCATTTCAAAATGTGGCATGAAGGTACTTTTGCTTTATCTGTGAAGATCTGACTATTCCCACATCTGAGTTCTAGACAAGTTCTCTAACGGCAGTTAGCAACCCCTCTACTTCTTAATCAGAATACGAAGTTTCACAGCAAGTTCTCAAACCTCCTACTCCCTCCTTCCTCCAAACAGCAAGTAGCTAGACAGCACAGAGCCACTGAAGGCTGAAACCCGAGCTCTCCCTGTATGAAAACGTGATCGGCCTCTTCTACTTCTGGCGCCAAGTAATGACAAGAAAAATTAAAACAAAGGGGAAACTTATAATTGTGTTAGACAAAAATGGCTTAGACACTTCACCAAAAGCAGAATCTGTAAGACAATAAATTGATTGGGTGGATCCCATCAAAGTCAAAATTCTGACTCAAAACTGATATTGAGGGGAAAAAAAGAATCCACAGACTTGGAAAATACTTACAAACCACGTATGTGAAGTATTCAAAGAATAAATACATGAAGAAATTTCTACTTGAAAAAAAAATTTAACAGCCAAAAAATGTGACAGAAGCTTGCAAAGAGAAGGTATGCTGAGTACCAGAAAACAATTAAGAATTAATGTTCAATGTCATTAATTGATGATTAATGAAATACAAATAACGGAGACAATGAGAAACTTTGGCACACCTCTTAGGATAAGTCTTACAACTTGCTATATTAAATGTCTGTAAGGATGTAATGAAATGGAAACCCTATACACTACTGATGGTAATGTAAAATATTGCAACTATTTTAAAGATAATCCATAGTCCCTTAAATAAGTATCATATACCTTCGATAAAATTTAGCTTTTACATTTCTATATGTTGGGTGAGCATGGTAGTGCACGCCTGTAATTCCAGCACTTGGAGAGGCAGGGGGAGGATGATCTTTGTGAGTTAGAACCCAGCTTGGTCTACAGAGTGAGTCCAAGACAGCCAAGTCTACACAGAGAAACCCTGCCTCAAAAAACAAACAAACAAAATAATCCTATATATTTGCTTAAGATAAATGAGAGTGTCTGTCCACACCGTCTTTTATTTTTTTTAGCAGTTTTTTAAACAGCAATAACAAAAACCACCTCTAAAGAGATCCACATGTCATCTGTCCTGTAAAGAGGTAAACCAATAACCTTTGTGTATATAAGAAACTAGTGACTGGCTAGATCCCAGGGGAGGACTTTGCAGCCAGCCCTGAGGAGACATGATAAGTTGGGGTTTGAATGGAAGGGAAGGAGGTCCTCCCCTGTTGGTGGACTTGGAGGGGGCGGGGAAGAAGGAGATGAGGGAGGGAGTGGGAGGGTAGGAGGGAATGGGGGAGGGGGCTACGCCTGGGATTCAAAGTACCCAACCTGTGATTGAGATAAAAATAAATAAATTTAAAAAAAAAGAAAATTAAGCATATAATATACCAAAAGTAAACTTCAATAAGTTCAGAAGCACAAATATGCATATTATCCTCTAAAAATAATGCCATAATGTGAAGATGGGTTTTAATAACAAAATAAACCAGAAAGCAAAAAAAAAAAAAAAGAAACTAGTCTCCAATAAAGAACTAGCAGGACAATATGGGTAAATCCCCCAAATAAGGATAGTAAACTAAAGAAACTATACCAGAGAGTACATTTTATATGACTCCATCTTGCACAATTCTGGAAAATGTACAATAACAAAAAGCAGGTTGGTATTCTTCCATAAAATGAAGAAAAACTGTATGTTGCAGAACAAGAAGAGTGTATTAAAAGAGTTTAAGAGCCTGTGGGTGTGATTAATATTTTAATCACCTTAGTTGTGTATATGTCTATACAGACATATCTATCTTTCTATAATCTACATCTATATATCTATATAGACATGTATGCATATATACATGATTATATATTAGATATGTTTATAACTGTGTGTTATATATGTGTGTATTTATATATGTAGAAGCGTATCTGTTGTTGATTTTATGTATGTGAAGGTTTATCTGTACCTCAATAAAGATGTGAGTGTTTGGGTGGTTTTTTTTGGTTTTTTATTTGTTTTTGTTTTTCTGAAAAAATGGTTGCTTGTTTTATTTTGAATATTATGGTGACAGAGTTCCATATGAGAGGTAGTCATGGGACAGCAAGAAGTTATAGGAAGCCAGAGTTAAAACTTTAAGACTAAATTTTAAAGACATAATAATTCACTTATGTTACTCTACAAGTATACAAGACAAATTACTGATAAAAGATGCTAAATTTAATTGATAAATTGATGCTAAATGACATCAGCTGCTCATGAAAATTAGAAAACATGCCTTCATGAATTGTTGACTATTTGTGAAATTGTAAGTCTATATTTCTAGTCATTTTTGCTTTTAGTGTATTTGAATGAATTGTAAAGTTCAATTTGCAGATAAAGGACATACCTAAGCATAAGGTAATTCTTTGTTTACTAACTCTATTGAATAGATATGGAGAGAGTAGACAAGTTTGTTTTGTCCCTGATAATAGCCAGGTTGCTTTGAGTTTCTCTCCGTTTGAGTTGGTGTTGGCTATAAGCTTGTTGTTTGGGTGTTTTAAGGTAAAGAAAGGTGGGAAGAGGAAAACTCTTACCAAAGACAATATAAAAATACTATGTAGAAAGAAATAAGCAAATTGTCTGCTCCTGACACACACAACTATTCCCGCCCAATTCTTCTATTTTTTTCTAATTTAGGGAGTTTCAATTGAACTCTACATTCATAAATAACAAACTTACAGAATCTAGCCAAACAATTAACTGCTTTCCCTAGCAGCCAAAGTCTGATGAGTATCAAAGCCTGGAAATTTAACTGGCAATGTTCTCCTATGAAAGGGTGAGTAAAGTGTGTTTACATTGGAAAAAGCTTTTACCAGACTTCATAAAAGCCCTGTCTCCTGCACCAATAGTCTTCAATTGTCATGAAGCCTGGGTGGTCCTGTCATCGAGCAGGTGAACTGCTTCTCTTTCGAATTCAGGTGGACACTAACTGATGATGAATCACTCCTTTTCCTGGCCACATGCATTCCTTTGCAAGCGCACTCATTCACACAGTGTTCTGAGGGCTTAAGTACCAAGTCACACTGGTTCTCCCCACAGGAGCTGGGTGGGGTGCTTGTGTGTGTGTGTGTGTGTGTGTGTGTTCAGATTACTCTTTAATTATTTCCCTGTACTCTCTATGATGGCAGTGAAGATAGAGATGATGGTTGCAAAGCTTTGGACTCTTCTTGCAATAAGCTGTCAATATTCTTGGATAAATTCAGCAGAAGCTTTTTCTGGGCTGTTACCAGTTTTGATATCCTTATATAGTGAGAAGCAGTTATCTTACTTCTTTTTATTCGCCCTATCAGAGATACAAATGGTTTCAATTAAAAAAGAAGGAGTTTTTTTTTGCCAAATGGCTGCTTCACGAGCTCCAGGGCTGGCCAAAATGGCTGACAAGCCAAAGATCCCGGACTCCTGCTCTGGTTGTTGCTTCTGGCTAGAACTTCTTCACCCAACAAATACCAGAGAGAGAGAGAGGTCAAGATTTCTGCAGCAGGTGGGGCCATTTTCTCAGCAGAAGTATAACTTGGTTTATGCCAGTTAGTGCTATTTGTGTAGAGCATTGTCTGCATATAACAGAGGCAATGCCTATGACTTGATAGACATGGTAACTGAGTTTGGAATGACAATCAACAGAGAACCAAATTCTGCCAGTTGTATCATGAGTAATTCAGTGTACTGGCAGAGAGAGCAGAGCTGTGGCTGATGGTATGACTGAACCCTTGGCTTCAGGCTGAGTGCAGAACTGCTAGGAGCTCTGTTGCTACTGTCTAATCAAATAGATGGCAAACCATGGCTTTGGATGCATCTGGAGCACTCCTAATACACAAGAAATGGGGAGGCTGCAGCACCTGTACCAGAATACATTCTTAAAAGACAGTTACCTAGGGGAACTGGTCCTTGAAATTTTCACAATACATAAGCAATGCTCCCAGAATCTTTTGGGTTCTCCAGGTAGGTAGAAATACACCTCCAGGGCCATGATGCCAACAAGGGGCAAAATCCCTGGAATCCCACTAGTCAAGAGATTTGGTGAAACTGATTCACCTTCAGGAGCATCTCGAATACAGTGCTGTTGATGTATGAATGGCTTCCCATTACTCTTGTTCCAGTGCTGATGTCCTAAGTGTGGGAAAAGTCTTTCTAGGCAGAGGTGAAAGAACTCTTATACCTTCCCAAACCAATTCAGCATCTCCAACCAAAATTCTGTATACAAGCCACTGTTTGCTTTTTTGAGTTGCCCTAGTGGTATCTACTAAAGACTACATTGAAATAATAGATATTGTATCATTCTTTCTCTGGTGAAAAAAAATAAGTAAATATTATGAAAGTGACTGAAAATTGACAATAATAGCCAAATTACATAACTACCTAGGTACCCATCAGCTTGTCAGAAAGATGCTCCCACACAGAGAATAGTCCTATAACACCTAAGGAAATAGAAGCAGTTAAAAAAAAAAAAAACAAGCAAACAAACAAACAAAAAGCCTAGGACCAGATAGTTTCAGCACAAAATTCTACCAGACTTTCAAATAAGAACTAATTCTCCTCAAACTATTCCACAAAATAGAAACAGATGGAACATTGTCAAATTCATTCTATGAGGCCACAACACCCTGATACCTAAATCACACAAAGACCCAACAAAGAAAGAATTTCAGACCGATTTCCTTTATGAGTATTGATGAAAAAATACTCAATGAAATATCCACAAACTGAATCTAAGAACATATCAAAAAGATCCACCATGATCAAGTAGGACTCATCCCAGGCATGCAGGGGTAGTACATCAATGTCATCCACCATGTTTTTTATTTTTATAAGCACTTCCCATTTTTAAACATCTCTGTTAGAGTATTGAATGTTTCTAGGTGTTTCCTTCAAGTTCAATCTGCTACCCTAAAACAACCATTCCAGTTGTTTATCTGAGAGTTACCTCTTGCCAGTTATTGCCCGGTCAATTTCTGGAACTCTGAGAAATTGGTTTACTAGAAGGTCTTGTGATTATTGTGATGTGTCATCCTCTGAACACTATAGAATTGGGTGTTTTTCCATTTTTCTCATCTGGCTTTATGTCTTTCCAGGAATCCCAAGTAGATCACCTACATTCTCAGAGCTGGTGGTCACTTCGACTCTTTTGGCAAAAGGTGGCAATTAGGTGGAGTTTGCCAGAAGCCCACTGTTAATGGATTGTTACAGTTACAGCATTAGAGGGCAATCCAAGCAAGGATTGTCCTAAATGTACTCTTGGTACTCTCTTGGTGTGCTGCTCAAAAGGAAATGTGCTGAGGCGAGAGTAAGCCTGGATTCCTCATTCTATTGGTGTGAGTCTGCAGGAGTCTGTCTAGCTCTGGAGAACCACCCTGTAAAGAGCAGCCACGGGTTTTTATGTTAACTGTGGCCATCAGCAGTACTAAGCCCAGCTACACTCTAAACTCATAGTTTACTAAGAAAAGCACAACAAAGGGGCTGGATAATGACACACATTTCCACATGCTGCCTACTGCTTAGGTGGACTCATAGTCTAAGACAATTGAAACCACCCATAGATGATGTTAGCAGAAATAGAAGTCTAAGAGGTGAGGGCTATGTGTTTTTCCTTGGCATTAAGAGGTTCCTAGAGAGTCTCTCCAGAGGCATCTCCCCAATGTTGCTTCACTGGCATTAAGAGCTAAAGCAATGTCTTAGTCTTGCTACCGTCTTCAGCAAATGGGATCATATACAACTCTATGCTCTCTGAGGTTGCAGTAGTGTTGGTGAAGGCAGACCTTGGACTACCTATGCTCATACTAGATGGATTATTTCTGAGTCTCACAGCCACAAAGTGCTGCATGGTAATGGGGGTTCAGTAGAATTCACAGCAGGCAGCGATCCAGTCCAGAATCTGTGTCTGCCCCCTTTATTGGCTTCTGGGCAGCTCTACAAACTCATCTATAAGTAAATAGGAGAATGGCAGTATCTATGCTTTCAGAAGTTGGGGTTAGGAGATAAGAACAGTCCCTTGGTTGTCAAGGCTGTGGCTAAGCAGGGTCATGTCTGAGTTACATGGTCGGATGGCTTGTACTATCTCCTCATCATGGTGGCCATACTGCTGGGCCATTGATAGCCAGAACTTACAGGGCAGAACTGTGCATCTGTCTCCAAGTGTCCAAGACTCGATCTTATACCAGAGCTGGTCCAGAGGTTTCCTCTGTGTTTTCTGACCTGTCTACTGGGTCTTCAGCATTCTACTGATGCTGAAGTGCAGAGAACCTGGCTATTTCCCCTATTTTATCCTCAGCAGGTAACTTCCAGTTCCCGTGAATTCCTAGAAGCTCAGTCCCTTACTCTGTTGGTAGGGGTCATGAGGCTCAACCAAGCAGGAGTCTTCATATATCAAACCTAGTAACTACATTAAAAGTCCACAGCCTAGACCTAACTCTCCCTTTGTCTCCAAGAAAGAAGCATCTCTCTAAATACTGAGGTCCCTGGAATAGACAAGGAGAAGACAGACTCTTTCTTCCTGCCTTACGTCAAAGTGTCTTTTGCTTGATTGTACTAACAGTGTGTCAATGGTCTTGCCTGATTCCTTTAGCTGTTGTGAAAGTACCTTGGTCCATGGATAGACACCTAACTTGGTGTGCCTGTGGGAAGAGAGTACCAGAGTTTACTCAGCTCCCACATTGCTGTGATGCCTCCACAGCGTTGTTATTTGTCTTTCTTTTTGTAGTACTAAACATAAGCCTAGGGCCTTGTGCAAAGTGGGAAAGCACTTTACCACTGAGGTATACATCCAACCCCAAACATGTCCTATTTTAAATGAATTAACTTATTCTATCCTTTTAATAAAAAAATTGATGGCACTTCTATTTTTCTGTTAATTAAATATAAAAGTTATGCTTAAACAAAAGAGCATTAATAAAAGATATATGTACACTTAGACTAAAAACAGATTTTATCATATTACTGAGTTCAATGTAGGGAACATATAAGCACTGAATCATATCTAAGGTGCTATCATATGGTATTTATTGTCATATGGTATTTTTGAGCACTATAAAATACAATCATTTGTTATATGAATTCTGTATAATAAACTTAGTAAGTGGATTCTTTCAGTATCTATTTGACTACACATAATACATACGTATATCTTTTATGTATGATTTATTTCATTTATACATAATCAATACCAAAATGATTTATTATTTCAGGAAAAGCAGAGCTTTTGCTGAAACAAAATCTAATTATCTGCCTTAATTTGCAAGTATAAATAAAATAAATCAATAATTAATGAAATGCTTTCTGGACCAATTGAAGATAAGATTATTATAGTACATAAATTACGATTAATCTCAGACTGCAGATAACATTGATGGTGTTTTTGATTTTTTCAACATTCTCATTGTAACAGAAATCTAGTAATAGCCCATGGTCAACCATGAAACCATGGTGTCATAAAAAATCGAGTCCCTTGTATTTTGGCTTCGTGTCCAACACCAGGCACTCCACTTTCAAGGTTATGTCACCGTCCAGGACCTCTTGCTGGAGTTTTAATCCTCATGTTGTTGGCAAGAGAGAGAAAAACACAAGTGATAGAGGATTCCTCTCAATAAATTTAGTTCCCTTTAATTGGCCCTTTCAGATGCTTCATTCCATTCATTTCCTTGTGATCTCTTTTATTTCTTAACATTTGCTGCATTGGGTTGGCTTATCTTTGTTTTCAAGGAGCTTGGCATGCATTATATTATGTATTTGTGTGATCTTTCTGATCATTTAGACATAGATACCCATAAACCATTCCCTTGGAAGTGTTCTAGCTATGTTCAATTGGTTATGGTATTTTCTGCTTCATTTTCTTTTAATTTTTAAAACTTTCAAAACTTCCTGATTCTATCAGTGACCACTGGTCATTCAAGAGCTTTTTGTTCATTCTCCATATATTCTTTAGTTTCTGTAGTTTTTCATTACTGTTTGTTTCAGGCTTTAGCCCACTGTGGTCTAATAAGATCCAAGGGATTGTTTGTATTTTGTATTGGTCCAGGGTCTAGAATGCTGTCTATTTTAAAGATTATTTCAGAGGCTTCTGAGAAGAATATATATTCTGTTTCTGTATAGTAGTCTTCTCTAGATATGTGTTACATCTATTTTATCTATGTCCCAGTTTAAATTTTAAACTGTTGATTTTTAGATAGGAAAAAATAAGGAAATCACCTACTATTATTGTAACAGAACCTTTCTGACTTTCATTGTCAATCAGTGTTGGTTGAAGAAACTGAATGTCACAGTTTTTTGGTAGATACATATTTATATATGATATGAGGTCTTCAAGGATCATTGCATTTGTTAATAAGCAGTGGGCTTTATTATCTCTTCTGGCTAATTTTGGCTTGAAGTCTGTCAGCTATCAGAATACTTTCAACAGCAGCTTGTTCTCAGTTTCTGTTCACTTGACATATTATTTTCTCTCTTTTGATACTCAGGCTGTAGATGTCTTTACTAGTAAAACATATTCTTTAGAATTAGATATTAAGCCAATCAACCACTCTGTGTCTCTTTATTAGAGAATTTGAAGCATTACGTTTAATGCTTTTTTTCAGAGATTTTTCAATAATTCCTGCAATTTGGTTGGATTTTGTTTTTGGGGGGTTTTGTTGTTTTTTTAATTGATTAATTGGATTCTTGTTTATTCTAACTTTCTCTGTTATTAGTATTGGGGATTTTCTGGATAATTATTATCCTTCCTTGATCTTTATTCAACTATTATATCTGGAAATTTATTACTTCCTCTACTTTGGTGATTGAGGCTTTCTTCTTCCTCTGTGTAGTAGTCCTTGAGGTTCTTTCTGTAGTGCTAGCTTGGTGGTCATGAACACCTTTAGTTTGTGCTTCTCTTGAAATGTTTTTGCTTTTAATTCAATTTTTTAAGATGCTATTGCTGGATGTAGAAGTCATGGTCAGCAGTTACTGACTTTCTATGTGTTCTTGGCTTTGAAAATTTCTGATGAGAGACTCTATATTATCTCAATGTTTCTACATTGGTACATGAGTTGGTATTTTTTCCCTTATAGCTTTTGGTATTGTTTATTTGGTTTGTAGTGTTGACATCTTGACTGTGTCATGAGGGTACCTCTCAGTTGAGGAGAGCTCTTCTTAGCCATCACCCAGTCTTTCCTATGTAATTCCCAATCTATAACCTTTCGGTCAATCAGAATCCAGAAGGACCACCTTTCCACAGTTGCCTTTCTGGGTTGACAGCTATTGACCTGTGGGTGTTCCCTGATCTTATGTTCTTGAGTACTTCAGTTTTTAATAATAGACTCCCTCTACATGACACTAGACCTCCAAATGGGATTTCTCTGCATTACTGAACCACCTGCCAGAGGAATCATAGTTTCACCATCACCCAGGCTTATCTGGGGTTAGCACTGCTTACATTCAGTTAATAATTGTGTCCCCTACTTTCATCAGGACATTGAACATCAGAGGCTGTGTTTGGCTTGCCTCTCTGTCTGGTGGAATGACTTTTCTGCCCCTCTCTTCTGGTATCATTCAACTTGCATCTGAGCTTTTCTTTTGTTTCTCTTTAGGATAAAATGTCTTTTTTCCAACTCCTGCAGAAGCACTTTCTAGTATCTACCTTACCCAAAAGTCTCAATACATTTATGTAGGTTGTATAAAATGCTTGCCAGTCCTTTTAAATTCACTTTCCTGCAGTATCATGCTCAAAATTCATAATTACTTCTCTGTAACTCTAACAAAACTTTGTTCTTACAGCATCAACAACAGTTTTAAATGTAATTTCTAATGTAGCATGGACTCCTTTAAATTAGAATAACCAGAATCATCTCTTTTATTCAGAGAAAACACCTGAGGGACAGTAAAGTTGCTTGGGACCTACAGTTAAATCTGCAGCTGGACCCCACGTTGGTGCAGCACTCCTACGTCTTACTGTGGGACACAGTTTCAATTCTCTGGCTCTGTGCCCTGCATCAACTTGATGAACTTAGCTGTCCTCAGATGTAAACTCTAACAACATGGCTTGTCTACTACAGGGCTCTCAAAGGGCAGGTGAGTTAGTAGCTGGAGTTCCCTGCAGTTTCTAACACACAGTCATGCAAGGGTACTTAACAATCAGTAAGAACAGATACAGCAATATAACTCCTACTGTAACAGTCATCCCACAGAGGCAGCATGGGGGAGCTCCCAGAAATGGAAAATTTTAACATCAGAATCTCTAAAAGGAAGGGAATTAACGGAAACACAGAAAACAAAAGAGAGGATAAAATGTAACCTTTCATATCTATTACTGACTTGGCGTGTCATTCTTCACAAGGGCCATCTAGTCTTCCCTGTGTTCCTTTAATTTTAGTATGTGTGCTTCTGAAGCAAGGACTGTTACTTTAAATAAAGACTTATTTTAGCTTATAGTAGAAAAAATTAGTCTTTTTAATATATAATCACTGTAAATATTAAGACCAAGACTTATCCTTTTTTTTTTTCTTTTGCTGCTGAGGCTACTAGACTCATTAGAAATGACAATAGCTGAAGGCAAGAGGAGAAAGAAATAAGATTAAGTTTGGATGGGGCTAAGTAAAAAGTTATTTATTTGAGAAAGGTAGGAACTGCTAATGCAGAACAAAGATTTTACAGCAGAACTGAGCTTGACCTTTACTTCTGGTTAAGAGGACTCTTCTTCCCCATCCAATCTTTTTGTCTTAATTTGATATTTTATGTATTATGCATATAATATTTCATAAAGAAAAATGAAACGAGTTTGTTATAAAGGAGGACAACTAGTTTGAGGAAAACCTGGGTTCCAAAGGGCTATATTTGAGGTACTGTCTCAAAAGACAAGTGTCAAGCCATCAATTTTATTAATTTAAAATGTTTCCTCCTCCCTTGCATCACGGGCAAGAAAGGAACTCAGCAGTTTTCATTTTTAAAAATACAAAGTAATCAACCAAAAATAATTACCAAAGAAAATATATTGAGTAATATGATCAAAGTGTTATTTTCTTTTTCTCCCCCATCCCCCTTGGTTTTTTGAGACAGTGTTTCTCTCTGTAGCCTTGGACGTCCTGGACTAACTCTGTAGACCAGGATAGCCTTAAACTCACAGAGATCAACTTGCCTCTGCCTCCCTGAGTGCTAGGATTATAGGTGTGTGCCATTGCACCCAGCAAAGTGTTCTTTTCTTCTCTTATTTCTTTCTTTTACAGTATTTTTCTAATATTTTTATAAATTTATTTTTTATAATTTACTCACTTTATATCCTGATTATAGCCCCCTCCCTCATGTCCTCCTGGGCTCACCCTCTCTTCCTCTTTTCCCCTATCACCCTCTCATAGTCCACAGAAAGGGTGAGTCCTCTGCCCCTACTATCTGAACCCAACCTATGAAGTCTCATCAGGACTACCTGAATCCTCTTCCTGTATAGCCTGGCAAGACCACCTCAACAGGGCAAAATAATCAAAGAGCAAGCAACAGAGTCCATGTCAGAGACAGCTCCTGTTCTCCTTACTAGGGAACCCACATAGAGACTGAGCTGCCTATGGACTACCTCTGAGCAGGGGGTCCAGGTCCTTCTATGCATGGTCCTGGTTTGTGCATCTGTCTCTATAAATTTGAGCATGCAGTTTCTAAGGAAGAGACCTCAAAGTTCAATTTCTTTGGAAAAGACAAAAAAAACTAGATTAAAAATTAGAACTAAAAGCAAGAAGTTGTGAAGAAAGTAAATGTTCTGCATGAGGAGGCCCAGACACTTTGACTCTTTGGGTAAAATATTACAACATCTATGTGACGGATGGATGCCTGGTAAACAATTCTAAAGTGGGTTCTTCCGTGGCTGCAGTGGTATTTTTCACCAAGTCCAGAAAGAAACCCATTTTCCCTTGCTCCCGCATTCACATACTTGTCATCTTGTCTCCTCCAATACATCGCATTTGCAAACAGAAGGATGGGATGTTTTAAGTGAGGTGATTCACACAGTTAAATGAGGGATTGTGTTCAACATCAAAAACTATGTATGTAACTGAAAGACATGATGCGCTCAGTAGGAATAACACTCAGGAAAAGAGGAACAGACAGATGTGGTGCTTCGAAAAGTTATGACCCCCATAAATTCATGTGTGTGAATGCTTGGCTATAGAGAGTGGCACTATTGGAATGTGTGGCCTTGCTGAACTAAGTGTGTCTTGTGGAGGTAGGGCTTTGCAGTGACATATGCTCAAACTATGCCCATCGCCTTTTGCATGATCTTGTCTACTTCCATCCATTTGTCTGAAAATTTCATTATTTCCTTGTTTTTATTAGCTGTGTGGTATTCTATTCTGTAAATGTACCACAATTTCTTTACCCATTCCTCAGTTGAGGGACATCTAGTTGCTTCCAGATTCTGGCTATTATGAATAAGGTTACTATGAACATAGTTGAGCAAATATCCTTGTTGTATGGTGGAACATCTTTCAGGTATATGCCCAGGAGTGGTATACCTGGATCTTGAGGTAGCATTATTCCCAATTTTCTTAGAAAGTGACATATTGATTCCAAAAATGGTTGTACAAGTTTGTACTCCCACCAACAATGGAGGAGGGTTCCCCTTTCTCTACATCCTCTCCAGCTTGTGCTGTCACTTGAGTTTTTGATCTTAGCCATTCTGATGGTTGTGAGGTAGAATCTCAGGGTCATTTTGATTTGCATTTCATGGATGACTTAGGATGTTGAGCATTTCTTTAAGTGTTTCTCTGCCATTCAATATTCCTCTATTGAAAATTCTGTTTTGCTCTATACCCCATTTTCAATTGGATTATTTGATTTGTTGGTGTTTAATTCCTTGAGTTCTTTATATATTTTGGATATTAGCTCTCTGTCAGATATAAGGTTGATGAAGATCTTTTCCCAGTGTGTAAGCTGTTTACCTAGCAGGGGATCGAAGCAGATGATGAAACTCACAGCCAAACTGTGGGCAGAGCCCAAGGAGTCTTATGGAAAAGCAGAGGATAGATGGATGTCGAGGAGACAGGAACTCCACAAGGAGACCAACAAAGCCAACAAACCTGGGCCAAGAGGGGCCTACAGAGACTGATGCACCAACCAAGGACTATGCATGGCTAGGACCCAGACCCCCTGCTCAGATGTAGCCCATAGGCAGCTCAGTCTCAATGTGGGTTCCCTAGTAAGGAGAACAGGGGTTATTTCTGACATGGATTCGGTTGCTCACTCTTTGATCACTTTCCCCCTGGCAGGGAAGCCTTGCCAGGCTACAGAAAAAGGGTATGCTGGCAGTCTGAATGAAACTTGAGAGGCTAATGTAAGATTGCAGGGAAGGAAGGCTCCCTCTTTCTGTGGACTAAGGAAGGTGGATAGGTGGTAAAAGGGAGAGAAGATGAGACCAGGAGGAGATGAGAGAAGTGGCTGCAATCAGAATATGAAGTGAGCAAATTATTAAAAAATAGATTTATATATAAATAAAATAAAATATTTCCACTTGTGAAAAAAGAAAACCACAAACAACAAAAACCATGTAGAACTCTCGGCTCCTCCAGTCTACCTACATGCCGCCATGCTTCCTGCCATGATGATAGTGAACTAAACCTATAAAACTTTAAACCAGATCTGATTAAACGTTTTCTTTATTAGAGTTGCCATGGTCATGGTGTTTCTTCACAGCAATGAAACCCTAACCAAGACAAAAGTTGCAATGCAATACAACAGATAGTTTCCAACTCCAGTGCTACAAAAGGCTTCACTAGATAGCTCGTTCCCTCCATAATGGAGGATCCCCTAAAACTTAGAATCTGGATGGACACCTGGGGAAACATGGTGTCCTGAAGTCACCCCACTTTTTGCCCTCAAATGCTCTTTCAACCATATGGCATCACCAATGGAGAGCACAAATGGTATAAAGAACTGAGAGAACATCATTAATTGAATTAATGTCCTTTGTCTGTGGGGTGTCATAATTGCCGTATTTAATGGAGACTGGATTACACTTAAGATCTAAAACCATTTTAACATAGTCTAAATTCTAATTTTTGTATCTAAGCGTTCTCTAGTGGGTAAACCTATTCTGGCTTGCTTAGGCATTTAGCAGTATTTTGAGCAAGCATTCCTGTGCACCTACCTGCCCACTTCATGTAACAAAACATTGACTTTTATAACATGCATTCATTTGTAGAAAAGGAAGACAGAGTGGAAATTCAGGTC
Source organism: Pachyuromys duprasi (assembly GCA_028658305.1). Taxonomy (NCBI): domain Eukaryota; kingdom Metazoa; phylum Chordata; class Mammalia; order Rodentia; family Muridae; genus Pachyuromys; species Pachyuromys duprasi. The sequence goes on from CM053744.1 coordinate 64,786,288, forward strand.
CAGAAATGACTTGTAGTTTCTCATGGGGAAGCTCTATGATTTTATCACAGTGAACAGACTCTACTCCAATCTTTCTCAATGTCAACAGACAGTGCAGTCTCAGACTATCCAGCTATAAAAGGGACAAAAACTAAAAGAAGTTGTAATTGTCCATTTATAATTGAATCCTAGTAAATCTAATGATAAAGCATTCATGCAGCCTGGTACATGAAAGGCAATAAAGGGGATATACAAATGGTGTCTTTTATTGAGGGTTTGATTTTTTTTTTTGAAACTTTCACTACCACCTCTTGGAGAGCATAAATGAACTGGCCTTTCTTTAATATATGCAACTACAGTAACTGCTCTGGGAATCTTTCAGAAATTAACAACCATGCTGTCACACATGGTGGCTCTTCTGTATACTACTCTGTTGATTTCTGTGAGTGGGGCTGGGGTTTTCTTAGGTAAGCACATTTTTAGCAGTGATGGCACAAAGACCATTGCAGCTATGGGCAGGCTGGGCTTTCCCACCTGGAGGGAGGGGCCAGAAATATTGTCAACATTGTACCAGCCTCCCTGAAAAAAAAACTTACAATCAGACTTAGCTGTTTTCCTGAAGAAACTATGTTTGCATTTTACATTACATTTCTGTGTCTTCATTTTCATCTTTCTTTTGGCTTTTAAAGTTGGAACAGAGACTCATAACAAAAACATTACCTAAGACTGGCATTTATTAGGGTGGGGAAGAAAAATAAGTCCACACAAACTTTTTCAAAAATTTTCTAAACTTCCAGATTAGTTATTTCAGAAAGTCATGTTTAACAGGCAGATGGAGGAAAGGATGAAAGATAGTTTCAGAGATTCTAGGAATCTCAATGCTTCGATTTCTACTTTAACATTTGAACTTCTTGCTAGTCGGTGAGTTTCTGTGGCTAACTACATTAAAATGTGTACAATGGACATACACATAATTATGCAGTTATTCAAGGCACATAAAGAGGAAATAAACAAAAAAATATAGAGGCCATCATGGACAGACAGGAATCCACATTTAAACAAATGAAGGAAATGGTGCAAGATATGAAAACAAAATTAGAATCAATAAAGAAAACACAAGCAGAGAAAACCCTGGAGTTGGAGAACTTAGAGAAGAGATAAGGAACCACAAAGGTAAACATTACCAACAGAATACAAGAGATGGAAGAGAGAATCTCAGGTGCTGAAGATACAATTGTAGAAATTGATACATTGCTCAAAGAAAAAATAAAATCAGAAAAGTTACAAATACAAAACATCCAAGATATCAAGGACACTATGAAAAGATAAAACCTAAGAATAATAGGAATAGATGAAAAAGAAGATTCCAGGCTCCAAGTCTTGGAAAATATTTTGGAGAAGATCATAGAAATACACACACAAACAACACACAGGTATCTCATACTTGTTCTTATGGTACATGTTAAAATTATATAGTTTATCAATAGAATAAGTTTATTGAAGTTAAATCAGATTAAACATCTCTTAAATTTCCCTTTAGTGACATTCTTTCTACAAGTTAATCTAGCTTTGTTCATTATCTCCCCTTCAGGAGTGTAAATACTATTTGTATTCATAAGTGATTACTAGGCAATAAAATATAAACTGCACTTTGCACTAATTGGACTGTGAACTTACTGCTTCATCTTTGAAATGGGCCAGTGCCTCCTCACTAAATGATTAACACACATGGCATTCTAATGGACTCTGTTCCATGACTTTATGACTAGACAAAAATAAAAAAAACCCTTTTTATTTTATGTCCAAAGGACCTTCTTAATACTGAGACATAAGCCAAGGAATATTTTAAAAAATACAGCCAAATTGTAAGTTTTTAAACAGAGATCTTAACATGGAAATGTATAGCTATCTATGACTCAAGTGAACTGAAAGGCTGGTATCATTGGCTATTTCTGATTATTCTTACCTTACTGCTCTATCTTATTGGTATACATCTAAAAACAGCCTAGTCTTATTTCTTCCAGAATTCAATGGTTTCTTCCATGATTTGGTAGTGATAATGACAGAGGAGGAGAGGGCAAGGATGGTTGAAATAATGATGAAGTCCTATAAGTTTGGAGCACTTTTACATGCAATTAATAAAAGAAGGTATACATTGTATTTTTAAAACATTTTATGAAAGATACAGATAAGACCCTAGTCTCTCTTCAATGGTACTTCAATGATATACCATTTGGTCATTATGAATGAAGTCCTAGGTTCAGTCCTCAATGGGAAAAAAAAAAGAAACAACAACAAAAATATTGTCTCAAAATATTTATATTCTAATTAGCAAAAAAAAAAAAAGATGGGAAACAAACAATTTGGAGAAATCATTTCGGATGGTTGTTTACCTAGTGAAACTTGATTGTAAGATCCTCTTGCTGAAGGTAACACATATTTTGGTCCTTGGGCTTGGAAAAGTAAGGTGGTCCCAACCTGGAAGCTATGAAAGCTATCCTACTGGAACATAAGCCCTACAAGCTACAATAATGACCAACCTGTCAAGATATGTCCTCTGGTGTAATGGTGGCATTGAATGTTATGGGAGTAACCAACCATATTTCTGGTTGGGTTCAAGGCTAGCTTCACAAGGCCGAACTCTTGTCTGGCACAATTAATAGGACCCCCAAACCAAGGCTAGGTAGGTCATAGGCTTTATGGAATAACTTACTACTATTAAATAATCTCCTAAAGAGTTGTTATATCCATTATTTGGTGCATCTTTCAACCCTTGTATCAGAAGCTTCCTCTTGCCATGTAGATGGTGATTAACACAGGGACCCACAACTGCTCAACATGAAAAGAATAAATTACTACAGCGTTCTTAGCCCTAATTGGGACAATTAAATCCTACCATTTCCTCCAAATCTCAGGCATCATCACTGAATAAGGGGCAGAAGATGACTGCAGCAAAACAATGCTTTTTTGGACACAATAGGAAAATTTTACATCTGAACTGATAGTTTCTGTGACAACACACGTAAGATCTGCTCAAGATGAAACTAGACAAAATCCCAGCATGGGTGACAGAGGAGTTTGTGAAGTTCTACCTCTAGCTGAGGAGCTGTTGCAGCTGATGGCTTCTGGGAGATGGAGAGTCAGTTTTCTGTAGGGATGAAGCATCTGAGGGGCTAACCGTGTTTCTGCACATGCCCCTGTATCCATTCACATACCAGCAGCACTGCGTGAACTCTTGTTTAAAAAGAAAAAATAAGAAGACAAAACATGAAATTGGGAGGAATGATAATGTGGGAATTGGGGAGGAATTGAAGGGGAAGAAATGGGTGGTAGACTTGATCAAAAGATAGTCTATCCATGCATGAAATTGTCAATTATTAAAATAAAGTGATTAACTGCAATGATGTGAATGGAGTGAGATTGATTCAAAAGGCATGAACTGGAAGGCCCACTTGAGCTTTAAAACAAGAAGGACTCTGAGTATGTTTTAGATAGAGAAATCCTGTGGAGAAGCAAGCAAGAGGGATAGCGGAAAGGAATACACTCTGAAACAGAGGCAAGATCACACTTTTAGGTCATGAGAGGACGGTGAGCGTGTGTATTGCTATAACTACCACCTCCACAGACTACTGAGCTTAAAACAGATTGCTCACAATTCGAGTTTGGGTACATGGGAAAGCTTTTGGGAAATTTCCTTCTGATTTCCTGGAACTACACAACATACTTCCACTGACCTCACAGTCCTTGTCCTCCCAGCCTCATCCCAGCGCCTCTCCATATGATTTATTCTCACAAATTAGCAACAGGGATGACCGTGAACGCTGCTTTCTTCTCAATATGCCCAAGATCCAGGCTGAACTATTATGTTAGTCTTTTGGCTGCTTTTTGTTACTCCAGCAAAGCACTGAGGCCAGATCTCCTCAAAGGGAGGAAAATTCAACAATTCCCTCCCATAGGAAAAATGCCAAAGGATCTATGGCCAGGGTAAATAACCCAGAGACCTCGGTGGTTTACTGGCACCCTCACAGGGTATGAATAGTATAAGATCCTACTAGAAATGTTAAGTATTAAGCATAGCAATGGCATGATTTGATTTTATTTTTCTTGAAAATATCATTTTGGCTGCTAGAGACTAGGTCACAAGATGGAACACAAGGTGACTAGTTAACAGCTATTGTAGTTGTTTGGATATGATGGTACAGTGGAAAAAGAAAATAGAAGTACACTGTGAGGGATTTGTTATTATCTAGATATAGAGGAGAGACTAATTAAGGTGACTCAGGACTAAAGATTTTACTCAGGACTTAAATGAATATGATAGTGTTTAGCAAAAAAAAAAAAAAAAAAAGGAAAGAGGTCCTGAAACTATTCCATGAAATTGTCCTGATCATACCACAGGGTACTGATATGGTAAAAGTTACATGGTCATATACCCTCAGAAGAGAACAGTAGAGCTTCAAAACTGTCAATTCCTAAAACACTTAAATAATGGAAGAACTGATCTAGAATTAGTTCTGAAATTCAGTTAACATGTCTTCTCACTATACACCATAGATGACTATCAGTCTCTAGTATATGAAACAAACTGGAAATTATATTTTTCTCATTTTGAAGCTACTCAGTGCATATTCTCCACTGCACAGAAGTCAACAAAGATGAACACAAGCAAAGACTCTCTTCTTAGTGACTGTAGAATTCCCACAGCGGGATGACTAGTTTCTTAGCATCTAGATCAAATTGACTTGGTATTTGTCTTTTACGAAGGGCCTTCATTATATATTTTTTTAAAGTTAAATTGAGATTTTAAAAGGAAAAGGTGTTGTCTAGTAGAGCAGGCTTGGAGGTTCTCATTATTTCTGACTTAGCTAGGGTCAGAGGGAAGGGGGGGTGAGGTCCTCCCCTATCAGTGGACTTGGAGGGGGCAGAGAGAAGATGAGGGAGGGATGGGGAGAGTGGGAGGGGAAGAAAGAGGGGGCTACAGCTGGGATACAAAGTATATAACCTGTGATTAATATAAAAATAAATAAATTACTTAAAAATTTTTTCACATACTTTCTACCCCAACTTTCCTCTCATGAAAACATTAGTCTCATTAACTACATCATGAATATGTGATAAGAAAACTGTTAGTTTAAAAAAATTGCAAACCTCGAGAAAATTTGGTAATTTATTGTTATTATGAATTTTTCCAAAACACTTTCAGTTTTAATTGCATTGCAAAAGCATCTCATTATTAAGTTTTCCAAATGATACCCAAAATACCCATTGTGTTATGACTCTCTCATTGTAGGTAGAATCATTTTACTGCCTCCCTCAAAACCACATTAATTAGCATGCACTACTTGACAGAATTATGCCAAAACACTCATCACAAACAGAAACTACAACATGGTAAGAAAATGGGCATTCTGTCAGAATCTTAGTCAACAAGGCCGTCTGGGACTTTTATTCCCTCGCCACAACTACTAGTCAACATTTCCTCACCATGGAGAGTCTGTATCTTCCATGCCTTTGAATTTATATTGCCTTGGCCACTGTGAACATCGTCCACCTGACAGAAGGCAAAAGCACTATGCCAACACTAGACACACACACGCAGATGCCTTTCTTCTACTAAGCAATATTCCTGTATGCTCTTCTTAATATTGATTGTGGCTGTTCTAGTCATGAAATCAAATATGTGTGGGGGTGGTGTTGATCATTATCCAGTATCCAGTGATGATATCTAAATGGCAACAGGAATCATTAAAACTGCTGGGGTCCTTTGCTACGGTGGTTTAGTTGGTCCCTAAACCTTACTGAGACATAGACTTGAAGGTTGGAGTGGCTCTAAAGGGAAAAATCAGACTTTTCCTTTCCTGCTTGTTTTCAGAAATTGATTTAATTAATTTGGAAATGCTAAGTATTGACGAAATTCCCCGAATGCCTAAATAAACTTTCAGATTATTCCAAGATTTGATTGCAGTTTCTGAGAAAGTCCATGCAGAAGCCCTTTGGATTACAGTACAACCAGGATGGAGTTAAACATTCCACCGGCGTCATTTCACTTAAAATCAAAACTCAGTCGCCAAAATTCCTAAGTGGAAAATCCCAAATGCCTTTTCTCTCTTCTTTTTCTGATGCTGCCAGTCGACTGGACATGAGCACTCTCACCTCCCTCCAGCTTTAGCCCTCCAGCTTCTCTGTCTTCAGTGATCCAGCCCCAAAGGGGCCACTTGTCTGGCTCTTGCCAGTCCTGGCCTGTAATGTCTTTGGGCATGCTGCAAATCTGAAGTGAAATGTTATTTCATTACATTATGCTAAATATTTTTTTAACATTCATTTACTAACTGAAAACAGAGTCCTTAAATTTACTCTCCAAGATAAAGTCCCTCTAGGGTATGGACATCCTGTCCAAATCTTTCATGTAGAGATCCTGTCCATATAATACACACTTTGATTGAAATGTATTAAGAATCATGGACCCCTGTGATTTATTTGTGAAGACTAAGAACAATGGGTGGAGAAGGTGGACTTACATACTTGTTCCCTGCCCCTTTGAAACAGGTAGACTCTATTGTGCCCAAGAACCACCCCTCAAATCCAGGACAAATCTTTAGCGTGTTTAAGGGGTTTGTTTTGGTTTTGTACTCATGGAATTTTTTTCTCTGTTACTTTTGCTGTTTACATGCCAAAACTTGTTGCCCGTTTCTGACCTAGTATGAGTCAAAGAAATTATGATTTTTTTTCACTGACAGGAATAAGAAGAGGAAGAGAGGAAAGAGGAGGAAGAGAAGGAGGCAGAGGAGGAGGAGGAGGAAAGCAAAATATAGCATTGCTACAGTGAGTCGCAATGTCCAGGCACTTTGGAACCTGGCATAGAGGTCCTACCTCTGACACTTTCCAAGAGTATTTATATGGTCTATTTACATCACTCAGGATGTTTCCTTCCTCAGCCACCGAAGTTGTGTCTCAGGAGTGCCTGACCTTTACTAATATGCACAGTCTGATAAAATTTTACATCTCACTCCAGCAATTAAAGTTAGTTTAAGTGAAATGCCTTTGTGAACATATATAGAATATTTAACTTGTAATATTTAATTCATAATAAAATATAAAAGACAGAGATAGAACTCCATTCTTCAATATTTTTTCCTTCCCATGTGATTTTCTTTATTTTTGTCAACATATTTTTATTTATTATTTGGGAAATTCACATCCATCATGCACTGCTACCACGTTCACTTCCCAGTCCTCCCATGTCCATCCCCCAACCCTTGTGAACCTCCCCCCCCCAAAGAAGAAGAAACAAAAACCAAAAACAAGTCCAATTTGTATCACTAGAGCATGGAAGAACTTCCAGTGGCCAGCTCCTTAACAAAAACTGAGTCCTTCCTCACCTGCATCCCTGACAGAAGCTATTGATTGTGGAGAGCTACATCTTGGAGTGTGGGGGGTGCCCGGGATTGTCACAGAAGCCTTCTATGTCCCTCTTTCTCAACTGAGAGTCTGCAAAAGCAGCTTCCTAATTCTTCAATCTTGATTCTGTCACTTCATCAGAAACTATGGCCTAATGCTATTTTTCAATAGACCTATGTGGTACAGCTGAATTCCCATGAAACTACTTCTCTTCCCTTCTCTGGAGGATTCACCCTCTGCCTCCTACAGGCTTGTTTTTCCTCAGACGACACAGACCTCCACTTGAATGAAAGCTTAAGAGTGATCTGATTTCACTTCTCACATTGATTGACTCACTAATGACTGTGAAGGCAGCTGCTGATGGCCTGGGTCAGACTGACCTTCTCTGTAAATCTATTATGATAATGCTATCTTCCAAAACTACGTGCAGGATGACTGCAGAAGGTGTCTGGGAGAATGTCAGATGCAGTCTGAGTTCTCAAGGAGCCTGGTTGTTTTCTAACACCCGTTCTGAACTCTGAGAGTGGGAATACTGTATATTTAAATGTGTCTGTTGTACAACTGCTGAGTTCCGAGTATCTCCCAAGGGCTGGGTAATCACACAGATGGTGTGCTTCACGACCAAAACCACTTGCTGTAGATGCCACGTTCAGAAAGAACATGTAAATACTTGGCATAGTTGTGGGAGTTTCAGAGGTGTTAGATTCATTTAGAAAGTTACAGCTTTCATGGTGACAGCTTCTCATTTGAGGCTAGCAGGATTAATTCTTGCTTTCTTATTTTTACTCCTGACATTCCAGAAATTGCCGCACAACTTCCTGATCTAACTTGAGTTTGGAGTCCTGTTTTTCCTATGCTCTCCTTGCCTAAAAAAAATATATATATAGATAGATAGATAGATAGATAGATAGATAGATAGATATAGATATAGATAGATAGATAGATAGATAGATAGATAGATAGATAGATAGATAGATAGATAGATAGATAGATAGATAGATAGATAGATGGAGGTCCAGAAGAGGTCCAGAAGCAGAAGGCCTGAGTGACCGGGGAAGCTTGCATGACCTCGTGTGTGCAGGGAGTTGCCAGGTCTGTTTGTCTGCGTTCCTCACAGTTCAGTTTATGTCAGCAGTGGCTCACAGCACTTATTTTCTCATCCCAAACTTGCTGTAGTAAGTACTAAGCATATTTCCTCGGAATTTTCACTTATTTGTTAAATAACGTAAATAAGGCCTTGCTAAGTATAAAAGATAGTAATTCTCTGGGTCATTCTACAGATTTCAGCCTCCTAGCAGGAGCTAAGTAATAAAGCTGTGGAAGGCTATGGCTGAAAAAAGGGAAGAAAAGACATGAGACATGCCAGGACAAGTCATGGCAAGGGGTCTGGATAAAGGACGGACAGTTCAGAGAAGGTGCAGACAGAGAGGAGCATGTTGAACAGGGCAATGTGGAGCTTGATAACAAGGAGAGATTAAAATGATGCAATTGCCCTCCTGAGAAAACCCATATTCTAGACAGTATAATACATCACCACATAGGAAAATAACCAAATAGGGACCAAAGCTGCACCGTCATGGAAACACAGATGACTGTGGGAAGAGTTTTATGAGTGTGTGACTTCAGGTTTTGTGGAGAAAATGACATTTATATTGGGTTTTCACAGAACGCCTAGAAGTGTAGCAACCCACAGAAAATGGGAATAAAAGGCGTAAGCTGAAGATCCCCAGTGTTTATCTCTTCTAAGTTTACAGCATACAGACTGACTGCTGGCACACATGGTTCATCCAACACAGGGCTAAATGAGTGAACAAAGAGGGTATTGAGTTAGTGCCATAAGACTTAAACTTGTAGAGTACACTTTATTCCTGTAGCACACCTCTCCAAATTATATTGAACAATTATGGTTTATAATCAAAGAGAAACAATAACAGCAGAAACAAAATTATAAGGAAGTGATCCTAGAAAGCCAAACCGGAAAGAGGAAGAGGGAAACAGTGTAAGTCATCAGAAAGCTGATATCAAGAATTAAATCAGTGTAGGCTTTATTGCTTCCCTTTCAGTTCTTTTATGTGAACATTTTCATAAATTTTCTACAGAAAATTTACGGGGAAAGTAAAAGTGTCTCATATAACTACCTGTAACAAGAATCAAGTAGCTTGACACACAAATATCAGCCCCTTCCTGTACCTCCTTTAATGTTTTGTGTGAATATGTAAGTAAACTTGGCTAGTAACTACTGGCAAAATGCTTTGCTCCTTTCTCCTTGGTGAATTATATAGAAAAGGATACTAAGAAAAAGAAAGGAATTAGAAATAATTCTTACCTGATTTAGTACAATTTTCTGAAATATCAAGAAGACAGGAAAACTTCAAGAAGTAAATAAAATTCTGACTCTTCTTTTCTGTTATTTGCCTGATGGCTTCTTAAAGAGTAAAAACAGTAGTTAAATCTTTTAATTTGAGTATTTGAGGCCTGAAACACAGTGCCCAGGTCGGCCCCTAACCCTTCATCCCCCGCCCCCATTCACACTCTTCACTAGGGCATGTTGACTTGGTCTTCCACGAAAGGCTGGCTCTTCTTCATGCTTATAGTGTGCAAGAACATAAAGTGTGTGTGAGTCTCCATTTAATAAAAAAAGAGAAAAAAATGTTTCCAGAGAATTCTTCCCCACTCTACTCAATAGGCATACCCCAATCTTCACTGATCAAAAATAACCATCACCTCCCATTCTCTTTTTTTAACTTATTTTTAAAATTAATTACAATTTATTCGTTCTGTATCCTGGCTGTGTCCATCTCCCTCATCCCCTCCCAATTCTATCCTTCCTCCCTCATCTCCTCCCATACCCCTCCCCAGGTCCACTGATAGGGGAGGTCCTCCTCCCCTTTCCTCTGACCCTAGCTTATCAGGTCTCATCAGGACTGGCTGCATTGTCTTCCTCCTTGGCCTGGTAAGACTGCTCCTCCCTCAGAGGGAGGGGATCAAAGAGCCAGCCACTGAGTTCATGTCACAGACCTCCCCTGTTTCCCTTACTAGGGAATCCACTTGGACACTGAGCTGCCATGGGCTACATCTGTGCAGGGGTTCTAGGTTATCTCAATGCACGGTCCTTGTTTGGAGTATCAGTCTCAGAAAAGACCCCTGGGCCCAGATATTTTGGTTCTGTTGCTCAGCTTGTGGAGCTCCTGTCCCCTCCAGGTCTTTCATCTCCCCCTTCTTTCCTAAGATTCCCTGCACTCTGCCCAAAGTTTGGCTATGAGTCTCACTTCCCATCCTTTAGGAAAAGCTCACCCTTCCCTTTCTCCATGAACCTTTTACTCAGTTCCTGAATGCACACAAGTCTGTGTGTGCCGATTGTATTTCATTGAAACACCACCTAGGTATGAGCAAGGGGGACCACACAGGCTACTAGCAGCCACAGTGTTTGCTTCTTTCTTCCTCTGTAGCAGGCAGCCTATGAAACAGATACAACCTGCTGCCTGTCATTAGGATTGTGTTGGCACACGGAGATGGTGACTCATGTACATGTTGTTTATGTGTACTTTCTACCTTGCTCAGGCTAAGGCCGCAGGACAGCAAAGCCTAAAGTATGTTACTGTCTGGTCCTTTATAAAGAAAACTCTGTCATCTCTGGAGCTATGTGTAGTTCAGTTTCCCAATGATGACCACTATGATTTGCATTTGTTTCCTATACTCAAGACAGAAGGGAAGTCAGAGGACTCACAGGTTAAGGAACTCTGGCAAAGTAAGTGACATTAAGGTGTCGGTGTTTCTAGGCTATTTAGTGATTGAATCCAATAATAACTAAGGGGTTAAGGAAAGCAAAATGCCCTAGCACATAAAGTATAGACTCAGGATCCGCTTCCTGTTTTCTGGCCACCCTGTGCCTCAGTTCCTTTCTCCATAAACTAGAAATAACAGGACTTAATAAATGTGCAAAGGACACATTGTAACTCCTCAAAAAAAAAAAAAAAAGTACTGTCCATACTATGAGGAAAGTGAAGAAAGAGACTTGATTTCATCTTCCTTTCTTTATGTCATATCTTTGGACCTATTTTCTAAAAAAAAGATCAGTTTTTTTCCTTTTCCTGCTAACTCCAAACCAAGCCTGCCATAAAAGAAGATTTGAGGTAGATGTCACAGAGATATCCAAGAATATCAACTGCTATCAAGGAGGTCAGAGAATACACTAGCACACACTGAGGAGGGCGGGAGAGAGACCAAAAAGTCACAAATCCTGTCAGCACAACATGATTGAACTCTGCTTCCCCTGATGAGAGGGGCCCTTACCTCAGACATGAGGTGAATGGCAGCGGCGCTCTGTTGAACTGTCAACTAATGAAGTGGTGAGAAATTAGCAGACCCTGTAATTTGCACACTAATTCTCCCTAATGCCACCTGGGGGCTTCCTGCTGGCAGAGGAACAGAGGAGGGGGAGCGCTATGGTCCAGCCAGCAGCCAGTCAGCTGCTAGTCTTCCCTTGCTGAGCAATACAAGCAGCCCAGCTTGTCACCATTCACTGTTCAGTGAGCAGCTGGCAGACTTCCCCCAGAACGTGGGCAGGCCTGAGCAGAATGAAGACAATGAAAGGAATTTTAAAAGCCTTCTACCTTTTTGCACTTTCTTCACACACACTGTCTCTGGAGAAGCTGACTCAGCAGGTACCCCTCTGCCTGTTTTTTGTTTGTTTGTTTGTTTGTTTTTGTTTTTCTTTCTCAGCCTTGCCATTCCTCCCCTGGAAGGATCAGTCAAGGGTTCTGGAAACAAGGCTCTTCCTAAGATGAAGTTCAGAGAAGGGACTGGAGCTATGTAGTGCCCAGCAGCTGCTGTCACCGCACTTAGTATTTTTAAAAAGCTCTTCCTGCCTTTTGAAACCGAAACACATATTCACGCAGCGAAAGAGTGGCTCTGTGTAACACCTTCTCTCATACATTCTCCACTTACGGAAGAAAGAGTCCTCACCTACCAAGACGCACCAGGGAAAGTAGGAAAAAAATGTCCTTTTTCCATTAGCCAGCATCCTTCCGGCAAGAGGCGAAGTCAGCACTGGGAAGAGTAGGCATATGTGGACAGCTGCCTCTCAGGCGGCAAGCATACATTTCTCCAGACATCCTGCTGCAGCTTGCGCCCCTCCGCATGCACACCGTAAGCTAGGCTGACTTGAAGATCATTAGGAAAGGAGAGAATGCTCCACTCTTCTCGGTTTCTCCGGGGTCACAGTGTAATTGTGCAGCAGGAGAAACTGGGCCCCAGAGATGGCGTGACAGTCACTTCTCATTACCTCCCACTTGGTTCATTACGTCTGCAGACAGCAATTGCCAGTGTGTGGGTACTTCCATTATACGGAAGGGTGTAATGTGCTCTAGACCCTGCACAGTTTCCAAATGGGGAGAAGGCTATTTATTCCAGCCACACACCTATCTTTTTTTTCCAAGGGAATGGAAAGTGACATAAGGGAGAGATTAGTGGTAATCAATATGGAAGAATCAGGGGGCATGAGCGCTTGCACTGGTGAAATATTTCTGTATGTGCATCCTACTAATTCATAGGGCTTCATGCAGAAGACAGAATTCTCACAAGTCTGCCAATTGCTCTGGCAGCCTTGTTCAGGTGCACTATACATAGGCTTCCTTGTATAATATTCTGGATTACACACACACACACGTGCACACACACACACACACACACACACACACACATACCACAAGAAACCTTTCTATTTTGCAGTTAAGTATGCCAGAACAGTAACACAGAGGAATACTTTTTCATATTTTTCCCCTCAGGAATGTGAAGGACATAGTAATGTTATAAGCTAAAGGGAAATTAATAAGAAAGAAATCAGAACTGTAGGGAGCTAAAATGAAGATTAGTTATTATAGGCTTCTTCTCTAAAGACAAAACAAAATGAAGATCTTCTTTGCCAGAAGCACAAGGAACCGGAAGAGCTGTCCGGGGTAGAATGTTTGAGATGCTGCCTAGCGCACCTGACTCAGAATGACATCAGCCTTTTAAAGGTTCTGGAAATTATTGTCACCAAAACAATCTTACTCGATGTTACTTTAATTAACAAAGAACTTTCTTATGAACTTCCTCTGAAACCTTGACACCAGAGTAGGGAAAGTCCTGTTCTTCTATACCGAATCTTTTCAGGAGGTTTCATGCACACTCTCATTCCCGAGCTTGGGCATGCCTTAAAGCCGTCAGGGGATCTGCTCGCCAGCAACCATTAAGATAGAGCTTGGGAACCAGATTTCTTAACAGGTGCTTCTAGTGGAGGAAGCTCTCAGTGCACATGGGAAAACACCAACCTGAATTCACCAGAGGCTGAACCACTCAGTTAACAAGCCAGCTTGACAGTTATGGGCTGGATGTCTACAGGCAAGAATGCAGACACTGGCCAAATTCATCATCAATTGGAAGGGATTCCTGGGAGGTAAATAAAAGTTTGCCTTTGATTTTGACCTCACCTGATAGCCCATTCTTCGTCATGCCTAGCTTTAAAGGCTCATTTCTTCTCTCCTTGGATTCATCTGCTCATTTGCTTCACCAATTCGGCTTAATCCATTTTACTCATTCAACAATCATGTAAAAAGTGTCTTCGATGTATACGATACTGGGGGAAATGCTAGAAGTATCAATGTACAAGAGCTGCAAGAATCCTCTTTCTCACAGGTTCACATGCTAGCAAGGTGGAAAACAACAACAAAACGTCAAGGTAGTGAATAATTAAATATGCGACTAGAGTTTTGAAAGAGAGTAAGTGGTGCGGAGACAACAGAGAAGGTTAGGAGAGTGGAAGACAGATCGGCAGAGAGGAGAAGACTTCGATTTTGAAAGGGACAGTGGGGCTATGGCTTCATGAAACGTGACGGTTGAATATTGTCTTGTAATAAGGAAGGAGGGTAGTCCCTTAGGTATGTAGAGTGTGAGTCCAGGAATATAAAAAAAGCCAATGTAAGGAAGCTACCCACCTTCTAGGGACCAGAGAGGAAGACGAGGAGACTTGTGGCGCTTAGTCAGGACAGCAGAGGGAATGCCAGCATACAGGCAGCAAGAACCATTCTTCCAGAGCTTTGACGTTGCAGCGTTTTGAGCAGAGAAATGATATTACCTAGCAACATTTTTCGGTGATCTGGATATATGCTGGTCATGTTAAGCGTAGACTGGGTTACAGAGAAACTGGCCATGGCATCACATCTGCAAAGAGGAACTGAACAAAGCCCTTGCCCTCAGAGTGTTCAGAGTTCCTAGGCCTCTGGACCTACTCACCAGAGATCAGTATGTGGCTACATCAAGGTTATAGAATTTGACCCTTGTATACTTAGTGTTTGCTGTGGGACCTTACCAGCCACATATTCTAGGCAGCTAGAGAAGGAAGAGCTGGAGACAGATCAGTCAGGATTCCGGGGTGCCTGGCTCTCCCCTGAGCAGACTGTGTGGCCCCTGGCAAGACATCAGCCTGCTCTCTTCTTGGCTTCTCCATCTGTTTACACAATTTCCCACAGAAGTATGTTTTTAGGTCTGATAAGATAGCCAGCACTGGGAGCTGCAGGGTGTAATGGAAAACTGACAATTTAAATTTTCCCTCAAATTATCATACTCTAAAATAAATAGAGTTGAGTAGATTCTCCATGTATTCAATTTGGCAGCCTTGCCTCAGCTGAAGACAAGTCTACAAGTTGGCAGGCCAAAAGCGAGGAGAAAAACTATCTTAGTTCCTGGAGATAAAAACCTGCTAGTTATCAACAACTGAGATTCTGAGAGAGAGGGTCTTCTGGGGAAAAGCCATTCGCAGCAACAGTCTCGGTTTACAGCTTGAACTTCTTTGCCTCCTGCTCAGTTCTTTCCGTTAAGGAAGTATGTAAAACGTTACATTTAACTGCAGTCTCAAATACAGTTGCCAGTGATCAGGTGTGGCTTGCTCGCTTCACCTGTCAGTCAGCAATAGATGCTGAAGAGGTCAGACCTCCATTCCGAAGAAACAGGAAATAAAATAAAAGATTTCGAGGAGCACTGTTTGATAAGGCAGAATTGCTATCAGAGCCATGCTACCCTCAACTTGTGCAGCCTTTTTGAGGAGTGGTACCATTCGCAAATGCTTGTGATGTAATCTTGCTGAAACGGTAGTGGTGATTTCATCCAGATATTTGGCAGGCAAATGAGGAAAGAGAAATGCAATATAATGTTAGTTCAGCCTGTGGTCTGTACTGGAGCTGGGCTACTCCACATGTTTTTCTTTTGTCTTCATTAATGGTTCCTCTAAATACCATGTCTTAGTGTTAGCCAAGGCAGCAAAATTTACAACATACTAATTAATAGTAAGATGCCTGGATAAGCAGTTCTGTGTCTGGGTATGTAATTATATTTTTAGAGTTTTCTGGGGTTTTTTTTCCTTTTACTATTCTTCTGCCAGTTTTTTTTTACTAGTGAACAAAGGGAGTATTCATAGCATATAAAGTCTCATGTGGCTGAATGTGATTAATTTTACTTAAGCAGTAAGAAATAAGTTAAGGTTCTCATCCTTGTCCACGGCTATACTGTCTATATCAATCATTCGCTCAAGGCAAGTTGTAAACAAAGCAAAAACTGTAGTTCATGAAAATTAGCTCTCGAATACAAGTAGATGGAGTTTCTTTATTCGATTATAGACCAGCTTACTGTTTTTGGTTTTCTAAGCATGCAGGTGATCAAACTTAGGAACTCCATATGCAAAGCGAAGGTTGTACCAATCATATGAGCTACTTAGTTTTATTATTATTATTATTATTATTATTATTATTATTATTATTATTATTTTAAAATGAAATTACCGTTTCCTAGTAAGGGGAACAGGGACTATTTCTGACATGAACTCAATGGCTGGCTCTTTGACCACCACCACCACCCCCTGCCCCGAGGGAGGAGCAGCCCTGTTAGGCCACAGAGGAGGACATTGCAGCCAGTCCTGAGGAGACCTGATAAGCTACGGTCAGATGGAAGGGGAGGAGGACCTCCCCTATCAGTGGACTTAGAGCAGGGCATGGGAGGAGAAGAGGGAGGGGGGTATTGGGAGGGAATAAAGGAGGGGCCTACAGCTGGGATACAAAGTGAATACACTGTAATTAATATAAAAAATAAAAATTTAGTTAAAAAATGAAATTAATTGTTCATTCAGATACTCTTGAACTTCAGATGGCATATAAAAAATGTTGCACCTGCCCTGACAAGCCATCCAAATACATTTTCAGCCCCTGTTCCCTTAGATAGAAAGAAATCACAGGACTCTGTTTATTGGAATGCTGGTATCTCTATACTTTCCAACACGAGGTTAGCCCCTGTGACACAGGAAGCCCTGTTATTTTTTTAAGTTTAATTTTTTCATTAAACACTGATTATTTAGTAAATATTTTTATCATACACAGGAATTTCCTGCTTAAATAAACACATAAATAATTTTAAAGCAGTAATGAACACTTGCTAGGAAGTCAAAAGTCTCTTTTGGAGTCAGCTCCTGAACCCGGAACTGCCCAGCTTAGTTGCACTACAACTAAGGATGATCTTTTCTAGACCCCACCATTTGCCTACAAAGTTCATGAGCTCCTTCCATTGTGTAAATGTATCACAATTTCTGTATCCATTCCTCAGTTGCAGGACATGTGGGTTATTTCCAGATTCTGGCTGTTATGACTAAAGCTACAAACATGGTTGAGCAAATGTCCTTTTTTGTATACTTGAGCATATAAGTTGAATAAATGGTCTTTTCTCTTGTATCTGCTTCTTCACTTATAGAAATAATTTACCTTATAAGATAATGGTGAAGGCTAACCTGGGTGGCAGACAAGTTATCAAATAGTTCCCAATGATGGCTGCCTACTAGAAGTCATACCCTCATGTCAGCCTTGCCTCTAGAATGAATACAGTGATGTCTAATGAATCCATCAGGCAGAAGAGATAGGCTGTCACAAAAGACTGCCACACTTTTTGCACCTCAATTTGATGGATCAGTATCCAGACTGTAACCAGAGAGCAACTGAGACCTGTAGTGTATCAGGGCTCTAGGACCTTATTGTGATCAATAAGTAATATGATAACCATGAGCAGGTGCTTGGGAGGTGATCTGCCTTGTCATTGGCTGATACCACCATTGGCTTATACTGTGCTTGTGGACTGAATCATGGAAACCAGAAAAGCTGCTCAGGGGTGATTAACCTACATTCCACCATGAGATTATGCATATTATCTTTTAAAGCAACTCTATGTTGAGTACTTTGCTAAGTAGTAATAACTAACTAATGCAACCACATACCTCATTATGAAGTATTACATGACAGGGACTCAGGGATTTTTGTTTTGCCATTTAATTTATTTTTTATTAATTACAGTTTATTCACTTTGTATCCTAGTCCCCTCCCTTGCCCCCTCCCAGTCGCACCCTCTCCCTCTTCCCCTTCCATGCCCCTCTCCAAGTCCACTGATAGGAGAGGTCCTCCCCCCTTCCCTCTGACCCTAGCCTATCAGGTCTCATCTGGATTGGCTGCATTGTCTTCCTTTGTGGCCTGGTAAGACTGCTCCTCCCTCAGAGGGAGGTGATTAAAGAGCCAGCCACTGAGTTCATGTCACAAACAGCTCCTGTTTCCCTTACTAGGGAACCCACTTGGACACTTGGACAGATGTTGCCATGGGCTACATCTGTGCAGGGGTCCTAGGTTATCTCCATGCATGGTCCTTGGTTGGAGTTTCAATCTCAGAAAAGACCCCTGTGCCCAGAGTTTTTTGTTCTGTTGGTCTCCTTTTAGAGCTTCTGTCCCCTCCAGGTCTTTCTATCTCTCCCTTTTTTCATAAGATTCCTTGTACTCTGCCAAAAGTTTGGCTATGAGTCTCAGAAACTGCTTTAACACCCTGTTGGGTAAAGTCTTTCAGAGGCCCTCTGTGGTAGGCTGCTGTCCTGTTCCCTGTTTTCTCCCTCTTCTGATGTCCATCCCGTTTGCTTTTCTGAGTGAGGATTGACCATCCTACCCAGGATCCTCCTTCTTGCTTAGTTTCTTTAGGTGTACAGATTTTAATATGTTTATCTTATATTATATGTTTAATATCCACTTATAAGTGAGTATATATCATGTATGCCATTCTGTTTCTGGGATACCTCACTCAGGATGATCTTTTCTAGACCCCACCATTTGCCTACAAAGTTCATGAGCTCCTTGCTTTTAATTGCTGAGTAGTATTCCATTGTGTAAATGTATCACAATTTCTGTATCCATTCCTCAGTTGCAGGACATGTGGGTTATTTCCAGATTCTGGCTGTTATAACTAAAGCTACAAACATGGTTGAGCAAATGTCCTTTTTTGTATACTTGAGCATATTTTGCATATATGCCTAGGAGTAGTATAGCTGAATCTTGAGGAAACACTATTCCTAATTGTCTGAGAAAGCACCAGATTGCTTTCCAACGTTGTTGGAAAGTTTATATTCCCAGGAGCAATGGTGGAGGATTCACCTTTCTCCAAATCATGTCCAGCACATGTTGTCACTTGAGTTTTCTTTTTTATCTTAGACATTCTGATGGGTGTAAGGTGAAACCTCGGGGTTGTTTAGATTTGCATCTGATGGCTAAAGACATTGAGCATTTCTTTAAGTGTTTCTCTGCCATTCTATATTCTTCTATTGAGAATTCTCTCTTTAACTCTGTACCCCATTTTTAACTGGATTACTTGGTTTGTTGGTGTTTAACTTCTGAAGTTCTTTATATAATTTGGATATTAGCCCTCTTTCAGATAGAGTTGGTGAAGATCCTTTCCCAATATGTAGGCTGTCATTTTGTTTTGACAACAGTGTCTTTTGCTTTATAGATGCTTTTCAGTTGAGCCTGTGCTGTTGGTGTTCTGTTCAGGAAGTTGTCTCCTGTGCCAAGAGTTCAAGGCTCTTCCCCACTTTTGCTTCGAACAAGTTTAATGTGTCTGGTACTATGTTGAGGTCTTTGATCCACTTGGACTTTAGTTTTGTGCAGGTTGATAAATATGGATCTATTTGCATTTTTCTAAATGTAGACCTCCAGTTAGACCACCACCATTTGTTGAAGATGCTGCCTCTTTTCCATTGTATGGTTTTCACTTCTTTGTAAAATCAAGTATCCGTAGGTGTGTGGGTTTATTTCTAGGTCTTCTATTTGGTTCCATTGAATCACCTTCTGTTTCTATGCCAGTACGATGCAGTTTTTAATATTATTGCTCTAGACTATCTGTTGTTGTACAGGATTGTTTTAGCAATTCTAAGTTTTCTTTCTTTTTTCCATATTAAGTTGAGATTTTTTTCTTTCAAGGTCTGTAAAGAATTGTATTGGTGAGAGAGATCCAAGATGGCTACCCCAGGAGGACACTGTGTCTGAAGAGCAAGACAGTAGTGTAGGCACAGCGACTGGGAGACGGAGATCTCGGACCTAAAACACCAGCGTTTGCGACTGTCAGGTGAGCAGAATTCCTACGGTGGGGAAATCAACTGGAAAAGTCCAAGGGACACCCAGCTATTCCCAGGAAAAACTCTGGAAGGAGACAGGCTGCGCACAGCCGGGCTGGGCGCCTAAGCCGCCATCTTGGGCTGGGGCACAAGGTACCCCAGATGGACTGAGTTTCACCCACATACTGCGGGCTACACCGGTCAGACCCACACCCCTAGGAACACCCAGCCACCACCCCGGATTGGGAGCCATAGTATCAGGTCCAGACCGAGGTGCCCCCAAATACCATCTCAGACCGTGGTACACAGCCCCTGACCCAAAAGGATGCGCAGGCTCCAGTCCAGAACAGAGCCTTTAGCAGCAAGCTGAGGGCAGAGCTCAAGCCTCCTGACCAGAGCAGCACCCCCAGCGGTCATATCAAAGGGGGACACAAAGCCTATGGCAAAGAGGGAAGCGCCAAACCTCCAGATCAGAGGGGAGACCAGCCTCTGGTGCTCACAGCCTCTAGCACAGAGCACGAAGCCAGGCACACAGATCCCACAACAGAGTTCAACTGAGGCAACAACACATACTATCAAACCCCTAGAACTCCCTGATCTCCTTGAAGAATACTCCTGACACAAGAGAGTGACAGTTCCAGTCTGAAGTTCAGCCTTGAAGCACAAACAGCTCCTTGATTATATATAAACAAATGCCCAGAAATCGGCGAAAGAACTCACCCAATAAAAATCAGAACACCATTGCCCCACCAGAAACACTCAAAAGC
>CM053744.1:64807367-64824170 GCA_028658305.1 Pachyuromys duprasi
AAAAAAAAGAATTGTATTGGTAATTTGATGGGAATTGCATTGAATCTGTAGATTGCTTTTGGCAGGATGGCCATTTTTACTGTGTTAATCCTACCAATCCATGAGCACGGGAGGTCTTTCCATCTTCTGATATCTTCTTCAATTTCTTTCTTCAGATACTTGAACTTTTTTTGAAACTGGTCTTTCACTTGCTTGGTTAGAGTCACACCAAAGTACTTTATGTTATTAGTGGCTATTGTGAAGGGTGTTTTTTCCCTAATTTCTTTCTTAGCCCATTTGTCTTTTGTATACAGGAGGGCTACTAACTTTTTTAAGTTAATTTTGTATCTAGCCACTTTGCTGAAGGTGTTTATCAGCTGAAGAAGCCTTTCTGGTTGAATTTTGAGGTCACTCATGTATACTCATCTGCAAATAGTGATACTTTGACTTCTTCTTTTCTGATTTGTATCCCCTTGATCTCCTTTAATTGTCTTATTGCTCTAGCTAGGACATCCCTGATTTCAGTGGGATTGATTTAAGTTTCTCTCCATTTATTTTTTCTTCAGTGAAAAAATAATTTTTCCACTTTATGTGTCACCTGTAGCTCCTCCCTGCTATTGAAATGCAGTGTTGTCACCTTAATCTAGACCATGACCTTGCTCATATATCACAGATGATTAGAGGCCTTGCCCTATCCCTTCATCACCTAACTGCTCCATGTGGGTACCCAGTTCTCTATCCCTTTCTCCTAACTCAGAGTTCTCTAGAGCATCAGCCACCACCCCAGGGTGTCTTCTGGGATCTCCTTACACCAGTCACTTCCGTTCAGAATTGGGTATTTTTAAGCCACTGCTTTCTGCTCTCTGACCTCTATCTTTTGTTCTATTCGTTTCCTCAATTTTTTACTTAATACCACACAGGCAACTTGAATCACTTTAGTTTCTTACTCAGGCTGCAAATTGCCTCGTAAAAATAATTATCTGTTTACATGACAGTTCTCAACTGGCCCAGCAGTTGTTAATTGTCATTACAGGTCTCCTGAGAATTGGATTAAAATAATAATGGGCTTTCTCTCTAGATACAAGCGCTTACACACACACACACACACACACACACACACACACACACACCTACTGCAAACAATTCCTAGTTGTTCCCTATGGCCAGGGTGACCAGATCTATCCCTTTCCAGGCACACTGGAGAATTTTACTTCCTTGATGACTTGAGAGACGTGACTGCTTTGGCCAATGAAATGCAAGTGGAAGTGACGTACCCTGTGTGGAAGCTTTAAGAGCCTGCAGTTTGAGTTTGCCGTATTTTCTGGTTTTGCTCTGTCACTGAAACTGCTCCATCAGCATGGGTCCTGGCGTTCTGAGGAGAGGACACCAAACCAGCCTGAGACCGACATGAACAGTAAGTGGTAAAGCCAGCTGGTTACAGGGGCTGAGCTCGGGGAGGGTCTGTAACTTCACAGTACCCTTGGCTGTCCTGTTCAAGAGTAGGGCACTGTTAGATGTGCGTAGTCCAGTTTAGGAGAAATGCTCCCCACGAGAGCTGACACACCCTTTTTCTATAGCTGTGTTCCTCTCACCTCATGCCTCTCCACTTTCTGTTTCCTTTATGTAAAAGGCTTGCAGGTGGTTCTTTCGGTGTGTGATGTCTTCTACTGTTCTCACTTCCTGTTATAACTCTTAGAGAGAGCCTGCTTGCCTTCATTATTCCCTCTGCTCCAACCTCAACTATCCACTGCATTTTCCATTACTTTATTTCACAAATGCATCACAATCAGAGCTCATGTTTACTTTCTGTCTTCCCAGTTTTGAATTCATCACAGTGATTCATAGATAACGGGTCACGCCGCTTTAACCCAGTGTGAATTTTAAGGGATTCATTTGAAACATGGACTGTCCCTTATCCAATACGATAAAAGTACAACTAGGAATGTTCTGAGGCATGGCATATCCCATTTTATGCTTCCCTAAATTAATCCAAGGTTCTAGCTACAAATATCAGACCAATGTCCAAAAGTTTGGCTGCATATCAAGAACAAACCACTGAACCTTGGTAGTCACCCTGTGGCCATTACTACGTCAACGTGACATTTGGGGCTCTTTTCAGAGAATTGTGGCCGATGGGGCCAACAACCTTTGTCCCCAACCCAGTTAAGCAGAGGGTTTTGTAACTCCCTGGCATTCAGTTTGGCTTCATCTGTGTATTTTTCCTTGGTGCACTTAGCATGTGCACCAAGTAGTCTTGATAGCTACCATAAGAATGAGTCTTGAAGTCTCAAGAGCACTGAGTATTTTATTCTGTATGTCACCCTTTGTCAGAGTAAGTCATCAGCTCTCAGGCGTTCAGTGGATGGACACATTCAGTATCATAAAATTAGACAACATTTGTTTTAACTTGGCAGGTGAGAATTTTAATACAGTTTAAGTAATAATATGGGGCTTAATGTCCCCCAAAATGGACATACAGACATGTGGGCACATGTGTGTATGTCTATAACTAATTGTACTGACTAAAGACAAAGAGGGTTGTTCCATAGTGTAACAGTTCCTACCGGTAATAAACCCCAACAAAACCAGAAAAACAGGGTGGGGGGAGAGACAATTTTAATTTCAAAAAACAGTGTTTTGGTATCGTTTCTCCCACATACAAAAACTAACCTGTTTATTATTTAAAAGAGACAGCATATGTATGTGGTACAAATACACATAAGCATGTAGGTAAAACATTTGCACCCAGAAAATTGCTTCAATTTCAGTTTCTTTTTAATTTCAGAAACGAATAACTTAAAATCAGTGTCATTGTAAATAAACGAGGTTTTAGACTTGTTTATTTTCATTTAGATATATGTGAATGACTATATGTGTGCCACATGCATGTAGGAGCCCAGAAAAGGGCACTGAGTCTCCTGCAAGCAGAGTTACACATGGTTTGGAGCCCTTGTATGGGTGCTGACAACCAAACTCAGATCCTCTGTAGAAATAGCAAGTGATCTTAACTGCTGAGGCATCTCTCCCATCCCATAAATAAAATCTTTTCACAAACCTAAAGAAATTCAGATGTTGTAACACTGTCATTCTATCATATAAGATTCTGGGAAAAAAATCCCCTAGAACTTATATCTCTTCAGAGACTCAAATATTGTACGAAGAAAATAAATCAAAAACGTCTGCATCAGTTATAAGAATAGACTGATTTTAAAGAATGGAGATATAGTTCAGTGGTCAAGTACTTGCCTAGCATATGTGATGTCCTGGGTTCAAGCCCTAGAACCACACAAATACAATAGAATAAGATAAATCAAAGTGTTTATAAAAACAATGAAACAAAACATTTAAAACTTGCAAAATAAGTAACCTTGCTTTAGAAATGAGATTGGACTTAGCTTTGACTTTTATGAACTGTTTTTCTTTCCTTAGATTTCCTAGGTAGCAGTGTACATCACTGACTAATATCTGTTTGAAATCTGTTTGCTTGTGTGTGTTGTCTTTTGTGTTCCCTTTTTTCCAGGCAGTGTCTCATGGAACCCAGGTTATCCTTGAACTTTCTATGTAGTCAAGGGTGATCTTGAACTCCAATCCTCCCGTGTCTACCTCCTGAGTGCTTGCATTACAGGTGGGCACTCTTATGTCAAGTTCTAGGTAGTATCCCTTTTAAACCGCAAATCACAGTCTGTAATCCTACCTCTTGTTATATGTAACTAGTAAGTAACAGCTAAATTTTTCTACTTATTTTATGTGAAACTCCATATAGACAACTTAAAAATAGCACAGGTATTTCACGTTGCAGCTAAATATTTCTGCCTCAATTTGTTCCCTCTCAATTTGAAAAGGAGATTATGAATTGGTGTCCTATTTTAATCTAACTTAAGTAATAAGATGGCTTTTAATATCCACAAAATAGAATAAGGAAATGTGCATGTGTACAAGGTAGAAGGATTTTAATGTCTTAATTATTATTATTTTATGTGTATGGGTGTTCTGCATACATGTGTTCTGTATACCATGTGCATGTTTGGGGCCCATGGAGATCAGAAGCAGATATCATATTCCCAGTAGCTGGAGTTACAGATGGTTTCAAACCACCTAACGGACGCCAGGAATTGACCCTGCATCCTCTGGAAGAACAGCCGCTGCTCCGAACTACTGAGCCACATTTCAGCCCAGGTAGAAGGATTTTAAAAAGTTGTGTTAGGTCATCTTCCTGACTTCTCACAGTCATATCTCAGAGACTTGTTGCTCTACTCTGCTGGATAGCAAGATGTCTTCAGAAAATGCAAAACTTGGGCATCCTGCCTCCAAATTCAAAGCCACAGCTGTTATGCCAGATAGACAAATCAAAGATATCAGCCTAAGTGAATACAGAGGAAAAATATGTTGTATTCTTCTTTGGCCCTATTGATTTTACTTTTGTTTGCCCCACGGAGATCATTGCTTTCAGTGATAGAGCAGAAGAATTTAAGAAACTCAATGGCCAAGTGATTGGAGTTTCTGTGCATTCACACTTCTGTCATCTGGCATGGTTCAATGCACCCAAGAAACAAGGAAGATTAGGACCTATGAACATTGCCTTGGTATCAGATCCCAAGCATACCATTGCTCAGGATTACAGAGTCTTGAAGGCTGATGAAGGTATCTCTTTTAGGGGCCTCTTTATTATCGATGATAAAGGTATCAGTTGCCAGAGCACGATAAATGATTTTCCTGTTGGCCTCTCTGTGGATGAGATTCTGAGACTAGTCCAGGCCTTTCAGTTCACGGACGAACATGGTGAACCATGTCCAGCTGGCTGGAAACCTGGCAGTGACACCATAGAGCTTGGTGTCCAAAAGAGCAAAGACTATTTCTCTATGCAAAAGTGAGCACTGGACCATTTTTCTGCCAGGCAGCATTGAGAAGCCAGAAGAAAGTCTCTTGTACTCTACTCATGTTTAAACACAAATGTAGTTTGATTCAAGATATGCTGTTCCTACAGGGCTGAGAGTGGTTAGCCTTTCTTTCACTATTGGGAATGGCCTGTGGTCTGTTTGGGGCAGACCATCTGATATACCAGTCACAGAAATCAGACTGTTATTTTGTTTTTTTAAGTGTCTATTAAGTGTGAACTCTGAAAAAGTAAAATTGTTTTACATGCTGAGATTGGTGTCACATGACAACATTTAAGAGGCAGAGACATGAGGCTCAAGAGGTCAAGGCCATTCTTGTCTACATTGTAACTATAAGCCTGAGCTGCAGGAGACCTTGTCTCAAAAAAGAAAAAAAAAAGAAATTATTTTGCTTAAAAGTTATTTTTCAACTCCTCGTTATAGCATAGGCTTCAAACAAAAATTACAAAAGAAATTCTTTTCTGTTCTACTAAGGACTTTCTGCCAATATGCAGCTTCAACAGAATTGTTGCTATAGTAATGCAAAAGGGATAAACACTGAATTGTTCTATCAATCTGCCACTGAAATAGGGCAGTATCAAGGCCTTTGTTCAGTAATTCTGACTCTGTGTATTTTTACTGCATGTCCTCTAAAATGAGGTCCCAAATAATGGTATCTTTTAATGCTGAAAAGAAAATGGTATATGTAAATGAAAATACTACAGCTGGAAGTCTAGGTTAGAAAGGCAGTAGATGCTACGAACATTTGCTTTATACCAAAGCAGTAAACAGTAACAATGGGTTCACACGGTACCAGGTACCTTCCTTCATTTAGTACAAACCTCCACTGTATAAATGAAAGCAGGCTGAATTTCCTATATGAGAGTCACAGATGCTTTGACTCATGAGAGTGAACTCTTCTCCAGGTTCCTACATGCCTTTCAGTTACTTTGCCAAAGAGCTTATCCTGAAATACTGCTCTCTGGCAGCATTCAGGTGATGCAAGCCTCTGTGTTTATTAGAAGAGAATCATAGGACAAGTCTCTTTAAAACATTTGGCTCTGCGTCGGCTTGTTTGGCACTAGACCTCGAAGCTTGCATTGCTAACAAAGCATCTGGTAAATGTGAAGGTGAGTATTAAACTCTTGTTGCATTTGATCTTGCCAATTAGGTTTTATAAGACAGAGAAAGGTCTATCAGCCAACACAGAGATTATAGTTTTAGGGAGACATTACTTTAGAAGACTGATGTTGCCCCTAGCTCTAATACCAAAATAACCTTGTTTTGAAACACACGATTCTGATATACCTGATGATGTTACAACACTTCACTTATGGTTGACGATGTTATCAATCAGCTAGAGAATGAGTAAGGCAGGATGACGCTGTAGCTTGGGCCTTAACTGTCCCCACAGGCCTCCTCTGTTAAGGTTTAGTCCAATAATGGCAGTGGTGGTGGTGGGGAGGGCTTAGGAACCCCTTAACTCAGATAAGTGAAAAGGAGGTCTTCAGAGCACTAAAGGCACATACTTGAAGGGAACTGTGGTTCCCTTGGCCCTGGGCGTTCTTTTTAGCGTTCTAGCCATGAGCTGACCAGTTTCAGCCTAGTTTATACTTTCTACCATGTTCTGCTGTCTTGCCTTGGGCCCAAAAGCCATGTGGTCAGTGAGCCATTGACTGAAACCTTCAATATTGTGAACTGTAACAGACGAAACCTTCAGTATTGTGAACTGTAACAAATCGTTTCTCTCCAGTATTTGTTATACTTGCAGAAATCTCGCTAAAACATAGAGAAAAAAAAAAAGAGGAAGATAGTAGTAGATAGGGAGTTAAAGAGAATTTATGAGAATATGTTGTGCTGGGTCTCTACAACTTCCTCCTTCATAATAAATACTCTATGATGTGATGCCAACAATCCCCCTCTTGTGTGTGTGTGTGTGTGTGTGTGAGCATGCATATGCATGTGTGCAGATATGTTCACACATCCGTGTATGGTAGAGGCCAGAGGTTGACATCAAGATGTCTTCCCCTTCCCCTCTGATTGTCTCACCCCACCTCTTTTTGAAGCAGGGTCTCTCACTGAACTTGGAACTCATTGTTTCTGCCACACTGACTGATCAACAAGCTCGTAGGATCTACCTGACTCTGCCTCCCAGAATGACAAAGGGCTCAGCATCCAAACCCAGATGCTCATGGTTGCATAATAAGCACTCTGCTCACTAAGCTAGCTCCCCAGCCTCAAGCTTTCTATATTTATGCCTTATCAAGACTATAGTCAATATTGTGTTTAAATTAATATATCAGGTAAGTCGGATTTTCATATTCAAGTTGAAAAACTGGAAAAGCATGAGTCATGGCATTGGGTGAGGCCAGCTTCCAACATTTATTCTTTTTTTTAGTAATTTATTTATTTTCATATTAATCACAGTTTATATACTTTGTATCCCAGCCATAGTCCCCTCCCTCATTCCCTCCCACTCTCCCCATCCCTCCCTGATCTTCTCCCTGCCCCCCTCCAAGTCCACTGATAGGGGAGGACCTCCCCGCCTTCCATCTGACCCTAGCTTATCATGTCTCTTCAGGGCTGGCTGCAATGTCCTCTTCTGGGATCTAGTTAGGCTGCTCCTCTCTGGAGGTGGGGGGGGGGGGTCAACAAGCCAGCCATTGAGTTCATGTCCCAAATAGTCCCTGTTCCCCTTACTGGGGTACCCAGTTGGGTACTGAGCTACCATGGGCCACATCTGAGCAGGGATTATAGTTTGAATCCATACATGGTCCTTGGTTGGAGAAAGTCTCATAGAAGACCCTTGTGCCCTGATCTATTTGCTCTTTGTGGAGCTCTTTTCCTCATCAAATCTTACTAACTCCCCCTTTTTTTCAAATGATTCCCTGCACTCTGGCAATGGCTTGGTTGTGAGACTTAATATCAGCTTTGATTCATTGTTAGTTAGAGTCTTTCAGAGGCCCTATGTGGTAGGCTCCTGTCCTCCAACATTTATTCTTGATCTTGGTCAAGATTTAATGCTTTTGATAGTTTGGTTTGCCATCCATAAAATTAATATGTATGTACCTTATATGTATGTAACACAACGATCTCAATGTTACATGGATCCTATATTGAAATTATCTCCACAAATGACAGCAAATATTCTCAATTTTAAAATTTAATAAGCACAGCTCTATTTGACTTCTTTGCAACATCTGGCTCTATTATTTCATAATTCTTTAAAGTGTTTTCCTATTTGGTTTTATGTTCTAGCTTTTTATGTTATTTTCATCCATTCTAGCTGCTAATTACTACCCTTTTCTCCTGGATTTGACTCTCCCTGATATTTTTATTTTTATCTTATTATGTTTATATGTATGGGTGTTTTGCCTACATGTATGTTTATGTAGCACGCCTATGACAAGTGCCCACAAAGGCCAGACAAGGCAACATATCCCCCGGAGCTGGACTTGAAGACAGGAGTGAGATGCCATGTGAACTGAGTACTAAAACAAGGTCCTCTAGAGGAACAGCTGCTGCTCTTCACAACTAAGCCACTTCTCCACGATGGTATGAATTAGTTAAATTATGTAACCTTCTCCCTCAAAACTGTCTTTTTAATTTTTCAGTATACTCTACCTCCCTCTGCATGGCTTCAATTATCCTATCTATATTGATAGTTGATACGTGTCTCATCTCCAAGCTTTTGTCCCATGCTTCTAAACCGCATGTCATTTGCCCTGCTGAACAGCCTCACTGCATTGTTCTGCCATCTCACCTTCTCACTCACATTAATCTACGACATAACTCTAGAATATCCAAGAGTCCTTCTTCTTAACTTTTCTCCTCACATATCAGTTGAATATGGCTTGTTGTTCTTATAGCCATTCTTTTTGTTTGTGTCAGTGCTTTAGTGAAAAGCCTCATACGTATTTTGATGGAATACCTTCTGTACTATTTTTTTAAAGTGCATGCTATGAAAATAAAGAGGAGGAAGGAAAGAAAAAGTGAAGGAAGAGGGGGAAGGAGGATGAGGAGAAGGAGGAGGAGAATTTTGTAAATGTGCCACAGTTTCTGTATCCATTCTTCCACTGAGGGACATCTGGTTGTTTCCAGGTTCTGGCTATTATGAATAAAGCTGCTATGAACATGGCTGAACAAATGTCCTTGTTGAATGGTGGAGCATATTCTTGGGTATACTACCCAGCTATTAAAAACAAGAAAACCGTGAACTTTGCAGGCAAATGGATGGAAATAGAAAGATTATCTTGAATGAGGTAACCCAGAAACAGAAAGATAGACATGGTATATAATCATTTATAAGCAGATATTAGCTATATGATATAGGATAAACATGCTAAAATCTACAGAACTAAAGAAGCTAAAAAACAAAACCATAAGGAATATGCTTAATTCTCATTCAGAAGGCAAACAGGATAGACATCGGAAGTGGGAGAAGAGAAGGAACAGGACAGGAGCCTACCATAGATGTCCTCTGAAAGATTCCACCCAACAGATGAGCGAAGAAGATGCAGAGACTCAGCGCCAAACTTTGGGCAAAGTGCAGGGAGTCTTGGGGAAGAAGGGGTCAGGAGGATAGAAGGACACAGAGCAAAGGACACCAACAAAGCCAAAAAATCTGGGCCCAGTGGGGCCTGCAGAGACTGATGCTCCAACCAAGGACCATGCATGGAAAGGACCTAGACCCCCTGCTCAGATGTAGCCTATAGGCAGTTCAGTCTCCATGTGGGTACCTGAGTAAGGGGAGCAGTGTTTATCTCTGACATGAACTTGGTTGCCTGCTCTTTGATCACTTCCCCCTGGTGGTGTGGCCTTGCCAAAACACAAAGAAAGAAGATCTAGGCAGTCCTGATGAGACTTGATATGCTAGGGTCAGACTGTAGAGGAGGAGGTCTCCCCCTCTCAGTAAACTTGAGAGGAAAGAGATAGGAGGGGGTGGAGGGATGCAGGGTGAGACCGGGAGAAGATGAGGGAATTGGCTACTATCTGGATATAAAATGAATAAATTGTAAAAATTAATTAATTAATTAAAAAAGAACATCAAAGATGTTCTGTAATCCAGTTTTGAAGTCTTTATAAAGTCCTCTACACTAAGGAGTGGATTCATTATACTTTGACACAGTATTTAGTCTCAAAGTATACTAATGACACTAAATGTGATCACAAGGCAAGAATTCTGTATGTTCCCTTTAACCTGATATCCAGTTTACTAAGCTGTGAAACTCAGTGTTTACTCAGGCACCCCATGCAAGATTCCTTAACTATGAAGGGAAGCAGGATGTAAGGAAGAAGGCATATGGCAGTGATAATAGTAATAATAATGAAATCATGGTGTTGATCGCTCCAGCCAATTAATTACAAATGACACTGGACTCACTAGTAAAGGACAAGAGGGAAATCCATCTAACCAACTGGCACTAAAATTTGGGAAAGACAATAAAGCCAGTGCTCCCAGCAAGTTACATTTGTCATTGGCAGAAGCAAGATTTTAACCCAGGTACCTAGGTCTAAAGACCTTCCACTACATCAAGTTGCCTCATGAAGTCCAAATATCTTCTCTGTGTACTGATTGCAAGTCAAAGGAGAACTTGAAAGGTCCTTTCCACCAACCATTCAGGGGTTCTGAACGATAAATAATATATTAATATTGTTTTCTCTTTAGTCCCACGTAATATGTTGATGAAGGGTATAGGAACAGTGTGAGGTGATCTATGCTTATAGAATTTTGAATGTCAGCAAGCCCCTTTCTAAACAGCATAAATCACAGAGTTCATCTGCCATTTGAACTCTCAAGGGAAATCAGTTTTGAGGCCCTTGTAATTTAAGATATAAAGACTTCACTTAAAGAGCTGTGAAATGTGGTACAAGGAGGGCCTGGGAGAAGCAAAGCCTTAACATCCTTAAAGAATGAAAGTAAATGTGTTCAATTCACACAACCTTACAGTTGAGGACAAAGGAGCGCAGTGTGAATTAATCACCAGAAATATTGAAGAATCAGGAAAATGCGCTGAAGGACTAGAGGAAGGAGTACTACTTTATAACCTGCAGAGTAGTCTACAGGGAGCTTCCAAACATTTTACACATTACAATCAACTGACAATTTGAACAGAAACAAAAGTTGGTGAGGTATGCAGTCACAAATGACACATTGTTTGAATAGTTGCTATTCATATTATGAACTTCTATATGCTCATTAAAAGGACAGTGAAAATGAATCACAGAAACAAATATTTAAAATCAATCACTTGGTTGGAAGATGTAAATTGATGATAAATGATTGAAACTTTGCTTTAAAAGTATGTATATATGAATATCAATACATTTTCAAAAGGTTTACTTACTGATAATGAGATTGTGTGTAAATTTTTTAAATTCTTCTTATTTAAGAGGGTTTTGTAAGTTTTCTATCAAAAGATATTCTTTTATTTATCTAAATATATATTAATTGGAGCATTGAAATATATAGTAATAAATCTCCATTGAAAACATACTATTCTGTACTTCAATGCTAAACTAACTATACTTTAAGCTAATCAAAAATCCTAAATAAAAATAAAACATTTTCTTTTAATATTAACTTGCTCAGGGAGGCCAGGTCACTTCTGTCCTGCCAACCTGAAGTAGAAGTTTGGGTTTTTTTTTTTATATAATTATTTTAATTATCTTTCCTAGGTTAAATCTGGAGACCTACCACCAAAAAAATATATATGTGTAAACTTACATTTAAAAAAGCAAGATTGAGGCCAAGTGTTTTAATCTCAGCACTCATGAGGCAGAGGCAGGCAGATCTACATGAGTTCAAGGCCAGTCTGGTAAGTTCCAAAACAGCCAGAGCACAAAGAGACCTCATCTTAAAAAAAAAAAAACAAAACAAAACAAAGAAAAACAAAGTTTTAAATAAATATGTATTCAATAAATACATGTGAGCTTCTGAGGACTGTGAATGCAATTTGTTTGCTAAAACTGTTTGCTCTGATATGTATTTTTAGTGCCAATGCAGCACAGCCAACCAACAATTTTGCAATAATACTTAGAGAAAGATGGCAGCACAGGTCAAGGTTGTTCAGAATTCTTTTTTCTTTGGGCATTCTTTTTAATAGGAAGAACCTTCTCTTTTTTTGATAAGTTTTAACTCATTAAAAAAAAAGAAAAGAAAAAGAAAGAAGAAAAGCGGTGCCTTCGCTGCTGTTCTATTAATAGAATGACTTTAAATCATGCTGAAACGTAACCTTCAAAAATTAATTTACCAGCACAGAAGGCATTACAATGGCTACCTCATATTGATTACCTTAGTTAACCTTCACAGATCTCTTGCAAAACAGATATGAATATCACCTTTAGAGATAAGGCAATGTGGACTCAACAAATTTAAATAATTTGAACAAAATCACACAGAAAATCCCAGCACTCAGGAGGCAGAGGCAAGCGGATCTCTATGAGTTTAAGGCCAGCCTGGTTTACAAAAGTGAGTCCTAAGACAGCCCAGGCTACACAGAGAAATTCTGTCTTAAAAAAAACAACAACAACAAAAAAAAAACTGCAAAGAGAAATAAAACCAGAATTTGAGCACGTCACTCTGCTCCCAGGCCTTTATTCTATCTGTACAATGTGAATACTCAAATCATACTTTGGGGACTAGAGTCTATAATATGATGTGTTTGTCTTTTCTCACGTCTTGCTGTCTCACTTAGTGTTCTATTGCTATGAAGAGAGAGAGACACCATGACCAAGGAATCTCTCATAAAGTAAAATATTTAATTGGGGCCTTTCTTTCATATTTGGAGGATTATAGTCTGTTATCATCATAGTGAGGAGCATAAAGACATGAGGGTAGGCATGGTGTTGGAGAAGTTACATCCTGGCCCCCAATTAGTAAGCAGAGAGAGACAGAAAGAGAGAAACAGAGTAAGATCCTCAGCCTCGTGTGGGCTTTTGAAGCCTCAAATCTCATCCACAGCAATTCACTTCCTCTGAGACCACACCTCCTCTAACAAGGACATACCTCCTAGTCCTTCTAATCTTTTCAAACCTTTCCACTCCTCCTTGAGTAGGTATTCAAATATATGATCCTATTGGAGCTGTCCTTATTCAAACCACCACACTTCCCTTTGGAGCACTTTTGAAAATATATCTCCACATATATAATGCTGTCTTATTAAGTTATTCAAAGTTATAATTCTAAAAAAAAGGGAAGGGGGCTTTAGTTATTTGAAAAAAAACACCCCGAATATAAAGTTTTGCTATTTCCAATAGTTTTAAATATATAAATGGCACCATACTCCTTCCTAGCTTGCTACACAAAGTCACCATGTGGTAAATGTCACAGGGACACTCTAAGTCTCCAAATATAATTTTTAAATTCTTTACCCCAGTGTTCTAATTATTCCTATGATGTTTATTCTGATAAATAACAGTTGTTTGTATCTTGCTAATAGACTCAAAGCTATATGTTCCCTTGTAAGCTGTATGTATCCAAAGTAACTGTCCTCCATCACTGTCTTGAAGAGCCTTCGTGTTGCTGTGAGGGGATGAGTGTTAGAGAAATGAAATCCCTGCCTGATGTGATCTGATAGCACTTCCTCAGTGCCTCCCACACTAAGCAGTCCCTAGGTTGTGTCCTCACTCATTGGATTCACTCACATAGCCACTTCAATTATCAAACTGCTTATCACGTGGTATAGTTCAGACAGGTACTGGGTGAGGTTCCTCATGCAACCAGAACCAACCTTCCCTTGGTACACTGACCTATCTACAAACAAGCTTTTTACCTACTCAGATACTTACATATTCTTCATCAAGCATGAGCATTTTGTTGACATCTCACTTGGTTTAAATTATCCCAAGTCAATCCTCAGGTTTTAATAACCATTAAAATAAGAAGTAAAACTGTCCTTCTGTGCTTTTATGAATAAAATTAGTGGCCTAGACTGAGTGACTCCCACATCTTCCTCACAGTCTTGAAAGCTGAAAGTCCAAGGTTGGGGTTACAACATAGCCATATTTTGTAAAAACCCTTTCACAGTTTCATAGTTTGTGGTGTCCTCACATGGCAAAGAAGAAAAAGAAATGAGTAGTTCTTACAAGACAGTAATCCCTTTCTAGACTATTCTGTCCAGAAGGTTTAATTACTTTTCAAAGGTCTTATTTTCAAATAGTATTACATAGGAGATCAGAGTTACATAAATTTGGGGTAGACACAAACATTCAGTCTATAGGTATATAATA
Organism: Pachyuromys duprasi; assembly: GCA_028658305.1. Lineage (NCBI taxonomy): Eukaryota > Metazoa > Chordata > Mammalia > Rodentia > Muridae > Pachyuromys > Pachyuromys duprasi. The sequence continues at coordinate 64,821,452 of CM053744.1, forward strand.
TGCCATTTATGAATATGGATGTGCAAATGTCGTAGAAAAGCAGACTCAAAATAAATGGTTGCATTTGAGTGGTGGTCAAAACCAAAGCATGAAGTCATGAAGGTCTAATGTGGCACAGCTCCAAAGGGAAGCAGTTATCTAGACTCCACTGTGCCTGGTACCCACTGTTGTTAGCTTATCCAGTAATTCTTGTAGTAGTAGTTATCCTCCAAGAGTATGGATGACACTTCATGACATGTGATTTTTTTTTATCTGCTTAAAGACAAGGATGTTTCACCAATAACTTTATCTATGGTGTTGGTATAGTGTTCTTTTGGAATGTATACAATTTATCTTGTTCATTCAAATGCTGATTTCTCTTCTTCACTATCTGGTTTCAATTCAGACATTGCATTGTGATGCTTATTCTAAGCATCACCTGTCTCAAATGCCACCATTTGTTCTCTATATTGTCAATTAAAACAACCAGCCACAATGCTGAGCAATGGAGAGGGTGGGACATCCTGGTCCGGAGTGGGAGGAAGAGGAAGGAAGAAGAAGAGGAGAGAGAATCCAGAGGAGAGGACTTGGAACCATGCGGCAAGATGGGACCAGACCTAAGAAATGACTATAAGCAAGTATAATGGGTGAAATCTGATTGGTGGGAAACTATGTCGACTTGGAGGTTTAGGATGGAATAACTATTGCCCGGCATTGTGCTCTAGGTTAATTATATATTTCCCAGTCTCTGTGTGGTGATTTCAGTATACAGCTGGTTTAGAAATAACTGAAGCTTTACTAAAAAATATATCTATAATAAATATTAATAATGACAACACTATGGTTTGGTTTCTACTCCCTTATGAAACAACTATGAGTTTTGTTCATAAAGAATGAATCACCTGAGAAAGCCAAGTATACTTTGTGGATAGCAAGAAACAACCTCTGGCTGTAATGGCCGTACTGGTATCTGGTGTTTAAAAATAGTCCTAATTATTGGACATAACCACACAGAGAACATTTCAAATTTATCCCAAGACAGTTAGAGACAGGATATTTTTAAAATCAAACTGATACAGGAGAAATGAATAGTTTAAAGATGAGTTATAAACTTTGAACTACAAGGAGTGGCAAACTAGATTTAAGGTAATAGTCCAATTCCTTGTGGGTTTGTGCCGAGAGAGAGAGAGAGAGAGATGCAAAGCATGGGTACGAAAGAAAATAACAGCAGGACAACCAACCAGGGACGGATTTGATACCTAAGGTCTTCCTCCTGAGGCCTGGGTGTTGAGTGGTTTACTGGGAGAGGAAGAATCCCAAAACACTGAATAGTATATAGATATGTAGTTCTCATTTTATTTATTGAAGAAATAAGTGTCCTGTAACTATATACTGTCACTCCTTCCTTATGTCTCTCTGTATTTTATGTTATCTTTAATGGGTATTATTATTATTTGTAAATTAAAATTTATATTTTTATTAATAAAATAAAGTGTATTCATTAGAATAATATAAGCTTACCTATGAATTTGTTTTGTCACAAACTACTAGTTTAAATGTACTAATACTTTCAGACTAAAAAAGTAGCATATACAAAGCTTTTTCCCTGCAGCTAAAGAAATGAGAAATTATCACTATACGCAGAAAAAGATAAATGGGAACTCCACAAAACCAATACTGCCAAGGGGCCACCAGCCAAATATGTTGACATTGACTCAATTGCTGCAAACATGACTGAGACAGGGAACTAATCAATGAATGTCATTCTATTCATTAAATGATGACTCCTATTTGAATCATTTCTTTTTTAAATTTTAATTTAAATTTTATTCTAATTATAGTTTATTCACTTTGTATCCCAGCTGTAGCCCCACTCCCCCCCACTCCCTCCCTCCTTCCCTCATCTCCTCCATGCCCCTCTCCAAGTCCACCAACTGAGGAGGACCTCCTCCCCTTCCATCCTACCCCAGCTCATCCTGTCCCCTCAGGGCTGGCTGCAATGTCCTCCCCTGGGATCTAGCCAGTCTGTCACTCCTCAGCATGTATGGGGGGGGGCAAAGAGTCAGCCATCAAGTTCAAGACTGAAACAGTCCCTGTTTCCCTCACTAGGGTCTTCAGTACAACACCCCCCTGTGCAGGGGTTCCAGGCCACATCCACACATGGTCCTAGGTTGTAGAAACGGTCTCATACAAGACCCCTGTGCCCTGATCAAATTGGTCTTTGTGGAGCTCTTGTTCTCGCCAAGTCTCAACAACCTCCTCCATTTCTATCATCACTTGTCGCCCTCTGCCAAAGACTAGATCGCGAGTCTTAATATCTTCTCTGATACATCGCTACGTTGACCCCCCCCCCAGAGGTCCTGCTTGGCATACTCCTGTCCTGTTACTTGTTTTCTCCTCCACTCAATGTCCATTCCATTTGTTCATCCAAACAAGCATTGATCATACCAACCTGGGTCCTCTTCCCTGTATATCCTCCCTAGTTATGTAGATTTCAGCTTGAACTTCCTATCCTATAGATCTATATAAGTGAGTATATACCATATGTTTCTTTCTGCTTTTGGGATACCTCACTCAGGATGATCGTTTCCAGGTCCAACCATTTGCCTGCAAATTTCATGATTTCCTCCTTTTTAATTGCTGAGTAGTATTCCATTGTGTAAAAGTACCACAATTTCTGTATCCATTCCTCAACTGAGGGACATCTGGGTTGTTTCCAGGTTCTGGCTATTACAAATAA
>CM053744.1:64824670-64856204 GCA_028658305.1 Pachyuromys duprasi
TAACATATTATGCATGCATGTTATATATAAATACATATGTATTTTGTAATCTACTTTTATGGCTGGGAAATAGATCAACATCTTTTGTGATAAAATGTCACTGTATAGCATAATTTATGATGGCTGTATTTATTTTATTGAAAGATATACTATTCATTTAGGAATAAAAAAATCAATTCAATAGCCTGAGAATAAGGACATCAAAATGGGCAAAGATGCTGAATTGATCTCAAAAGAAGCCATCTATATGGCCTATATATATATATTATATTATATTTATGTATACATATATTAAATATATTATATATATGTAGAAATGTTCAATATAAGTAACCATGGGAAAATAAAAATGAAAATGAAGTTGCATTAGGTCTGGTAGAATGGCTAACATAAAAGGATGAGGTAGAATAAGTGTTACTGAAGATAATGAAAAAGGATTTTTCAAATAATTTTCTGTTATAGAGTGCCGGTATTGCAGGGTGATGGTGGCACATGCCTTTAATTCCAGCACCCGGGAGGCAGAGGCAGGTGAGTTCAAGGCCAGCCTGATCTACAAAGCAAGTCCAGGACAGCCAGGGCTACACAGAGAAAGCCTGTCTCCTAAAACCAAAACCAAAACCCAAACCAAAACAACAACAAAAATCCAGTAGAGCTATTATGAAAAAAAGTTAATGTTTCCTCAAAAATATATAGAGTCACCACCACACAAATTCAAAGGAATCAGCATGTGAGATATGTCTACAACTTCTTGTTTATTACAACACTATTCACAATATGAAATGAAATCTACTTAACAGTCAATAGCATTTGACCACATAATGACAAATCAGCACATACAGAATAAAAAACCATTTAGTTTTAAGAAAAAAGAAAAGTTCTGTCACTTGTAACATTCAGGGTAAACAGGAGGACAGAGTGTTAAGGAAAACAAGTTGGACACAGAGAGACAGATATAGGATATTGATCACGTGGAACTTAAAAACTGTTGATTCACTAAAGTAGTGACTAAAACAGCACTTGCAGGTTTGAGGAATGTGCTAAGGATATGCTGGTCCAAAGACATAAAATTTCAGTTAGGAATTAGTTTATAAGAGCCACTATACAGTAGGGTGACTACAGTGAATACAATGCTGGCATATTAGTGAAAATCGGGGCAAGAGTTCAAGTGTTCTTACAGAAGATTGTAAGAATGTGAGGCAATGCACATGTAAGCTGACTCAATGTGGCCATTTCACAAAATATGCATATTTCAAAACACCACAATGTGTATGATAGACACATATAACTGTCTACCAATTAAAAATAAAATACAAAACTATCCGCAGGAAAAAGTCTTAACCCTTGTTCAGCTTCATCATTTTCTTCTTTGTAAAATGTTCAGTGCCTGCTCAGTGCAGAATGTGCTTTATTCACTCTTCATAGAGCAGCAGGTCTGTGGATAGACAAGACTGTGGGGTAGCCACAAAGGACTGAGACTGTGGTCTGGTAGCTCATGCAGTCCTGCCAACCATCCCACAGGACAGTGATCCTGCCTGCTAGCCCATCCAGTGGACAGTAATCCTGCCAACCAACCAATCTGCAGGACAGTGTTCTGCCTGCTAGCCCAACCACAGGACAGTGATCCCACCTGGTAGCTAATCCACAGAATAGTGAATTTCATTTTGTAGGTGAGGAAACTGGAACTTGGAGGTTGAGTGTTCAACCTAAAGCTGAATATAAAGTGACAACTCCCTTCTTCCAGAGTGAATGTAACATTTCCTGTACTGCAGAGAGGGCAGTAAATAGTTCTACTATTGGAGATGTGCTACCTTTTGTTAAATTATTTAGGTGAACACACTATGTTTATGTTTAACACAAAGGATCCCATGACTTGCTGGAAGATGGACATGTGTCATCCACCCTGGCCCGCTGTTCTTGCTATTCCTTCAGCTTTCCTCTTTTTTTTTTTTTTCAGAACCTTCAACTGCTTTATATTTACTTTATATCTCTGGTAAACAAAATCAGTGACATTTTTGTCACTAGATTTAAGGTGCAAATTTGTTTCGAGGATGTTGAGATGGCTCAGCACATAAAAGCACTTGCCACCAAACCAGATGTTCTGAGTTCAGTCCTGGGACCCCTCAGGGTAGGAGGGAAATCTGTCCTCTACACATTCTCCAGAGCACACAAGAGCACCCTCCAACTGATCTTGTCTGATCTCAGAAGCACAATAAATAAATATATAAATAAATGCCAGGAGATAAGACAGTCCAGAAATATAAAAGGTTGAAGAAGCAGTTCTCAATTTACAAGAAACAGAAGTGTCGCTGTTACATTCTTTTTAAAATTTAAATTAAAAAATTTTTATTTATTAAAATTTATTCAATTTGTATCCCAGCTGTGCCCCCTCCCTCATCTCCTAATCCCACCCTCATTCTCTCTTCTCGCCCTATGCCCCTCCCCTAGCCCACTGATACAGGAGGACCTCTTCCCCTTCTATTATACATTCTTATCTTAGTTGTTGATGTGCTCCTGAGAAATCAACAAAAAATTTCACATTAGACACCTAAGGATCCTAGAAAACACTGAAAAGAATGGAGAAGCAGCTCCAAAACTGCATAATTATTAGATAAAACAAATGGGAGAAATGCAGTGTGACTTATTTGATGTGTGTGGTCCTTTAAAGGTCCCTCTGCCCTGGAGTGTCAGTTGGCTTTTGGACTTCTGGGAGCAGGAGAGGATATAAAAAGCCAGCAGCGACTGAGAGAGATTGAGTAGGGTCAGAGGAGACAGTTGGTGCTGGAAGAAGGAAGACTGAGTAGGATTAAAATAGGATCAGAGAAGAGGAGGGCTCAGAGCTGGGAACAGAGTTGTGTGTGCTTGTAATCCTATCACTCATGGAGGCAGAGGCAGGCAGATATCCGTGAGTTTGAGGCCAGCCTGGTCTACAAAGTGATTCCAGGACAGCCAAAGCTACACAGAGAAACCCTGTTTCAAAAAGAACCCTCACAAAACAACAACAAGAAAGCAAAACAAAACAACAACAACAAAGAGTAGGGCTAGGAGTAGGGTTAGAGAAGAAAGTTGGTGACAGTTGAGCAAGGAGAAGCCGAGCTGATCCAGAGAAGGTATTGTTAGGAGACAGGAAAAGAACCTGCTTAAAGTAGCAAAGTGAGAGAAAAACAAAACAAAAAACCAATAAAGCTACACAGGAGTCCTCTTTTATCTATTTCTTTTATGATATCAAGATCTTGCTGATGCAGCTTTGCGTACACTCATCCCTTGTAAACACACACACACATATACACACAGACACACACAAATGCTGTGAAAGAACAGAAGTGTTTCTGGATCATAGCAATAGCTTCCTATCTTTGTTGCAATATATCTGTGAGTTGAGAGTTACAAAGCAAATCCTTGGGAGATAAGAATGTTGCTTTGGTTCAGAAACTGGGATTTTTTTTTTTTGACTTTTGATTTACTTGTTAATGCCAATATGGATGAAATGCTATTTTTTTATAGTGCATATCTTTAAGTGTGCTTTTTGTGCCCTTTAAAAATGCATCCCAGGGAGAGCCAAGATGGCAGATTAGAAGCAAGCAGTATTTATCAGCTTCTCAGTGGCTCAGAATTGAAATAACCAGGAATAAGCTTCTCACTGTTTGACTAAGGGAATGCATTTAGAGGGACTCTTTGTATTGAAACAGAGGGCGAGACAACACCCCCCTCAAAAAACCCATAAAACACCTCAGCCTGGAGCCCAAAGCAGCCTTGCTGTGCAGAGGGCAAAGGAGAGACACAGGGATGAAATAGGAGGAGAGGGATGAGAGACAGGCTGAACTCAGCTAACATGGCTGCTACATACTCTGCAGGCCCTTGAGAAGTGATTTGCGTTTCTCAGTGTAAAGGGGAGTCATGTGGAGATGCTGCCCCTGCTTGCTGCTCTGAGAAACAAACGTTTCTACAGTGTCCTTTCCTCTCACCACTCACAGCAAGTATTACCTCTCTGCCCCTACTAGCACCAGTTTAGTGACCTAACGTGGCCTTGGCAGATGACACTGAATAAAACTCAGTGAAACATATGTATGGTATCATTTGGGTCAGAGACATTGAATATAGTAGACACTTTCTGTTCAAGACTGGTTCTTCAACAGCCAGCTAACAATGGATAGCAGACTACGCAGCCAGGTGCTGATTAGATGCAGAGTCTAGGCCAAAGAAAACCATGGCCAAGGTCAATGCAAAGAATGGAACCTGCTGTGCCCTTTCATACAGCACATCTTGTTACCCTCCACTCTGTGGGGATTTTACAGGGATGTGTGAGACTCAAATGTGCAGCAGAACTTGATGTTAGCTAGGCCCTCCGGGTGTACTATCCTAATCTGTTTAAAGTAAATTTAAGCTCAGGGAACTTTGGTTCCAGGTTACCAGTACTAGATAGCAGGATAGTTGATAGTCATTCCAACAAACTCTAGGTCTCACCAATTGTGACCAATGGGCAACACATACACAAAGAAAGGGGTGATCATACCTAGTACATGCACTTTAATGGTCTACAGCTCAAAGAGACACGAGGAAAATAAAGAGTTGTCAATATCTACTCTTGCCAGTGCAACTAATAATCACTTAAATAACCACTGGTTTTTACTTTTTTAAAAGCAACACTTCCCCTTTTAGCTGGTTGACTAGGGTATGTCTTAGGGTTTCTATTGCTATGATAAAGCATCACTAACAAAGGCAACTTGGGGAGGAAAGGTTTTATTTATCTAACATATTACAGCCCATTACTGAGGGAAGTTACTGCAGGAACCTAAAGGCACGGAATAAAGACACGGAGGGATGCTGCTTACTGATTTGCTCACTATGGCTTGCTTAGCCTGCTTTCTTACAGAACCTAGGGCCACCAGGGATAGCCATGCCCACAGTGAGTTGGGCCCTCCCATACCAAGCATTAATCAAGAAAATGCCTCACTTGCCTACAGGACTCTCGGATAGAGGCATTTTCTTGATTAAGATTCCTTCTTTCCAGAAGACACTCTCTTTTGTCAGGTTGACATAAATGCTAGCCAGCACAGTATGTTTTTGTTATATTCCTTGTTTCTTTTTTTTTTCTGTTATTCTTTCTTCTTCCCTTACTATAATTTTTGTCCTTTATTACAACCTTTCATATTCCTTCTTTTGCTTGCCTTTTCTCTCATTTCTTTTTGAATATTCTATTCTAAGTGATTTCCATTTCTCTTTTGCTTTTGATCTCTCTCACATACAATATGTAACATTTATGACATTTCTGTTAGGGTTGTAGATGGTACATTGAATTTGTTTTATTACCTCATCACTGATGCTTGTTGCTATTATTTATTTGTATCCTTTCTATGTATGCCAGAGATTGTGTATAGCAATCAAACTCTCAGGTGCTATACTTCTCAGATACTCCAAGGGTAGCTACAAGTCAGTCCGTGTTGCTGTAGCTATGAGCCACTTTTGCTCAAATTTCAATGAACAACTCAAGGAACAAGAGTATTAAAAGCTCCAAGCCAATGACCAAAAAAAGTAGATGCAGTCAGTACATCTACTTCTGGACATACATCTCTATGTCTACATCAGAGAGAAGCAACAAAATATTCCTGGAATACATCACAGACTGTTCTCACACCCCTTCCAACTGAACGTTGCTGCTAAGATTACAGGAATAATCACATTGGGTGTATTCAACACATTCCTCTGTCTACAGCATGTCTGAAGTATTTGAAGTTCCTCATTTATGACTCCTGTACAGAAAGCTGGACCTTCATGTGCCAATGCACTGTTTACTACTGTAACACACTATTCTTCACTAAAGCAATGACAAAAAAACTACAATACAAAAGCCAATTATGTTCAGCATTCATAATAATTTTACATCCAAGGGCACATTGTTAAGAGAAGTTTTTTTGTTGTTTTGTTTTTTTGTCCAAGAGGTCCTCATACACAAATAAGAGAGATCTCTCTAAATTTTTTTCTGTAAGCATAGAAGTACAAGCAATTTTAAAACCCAAGCAACATCACTGCTCCAAGTATTGAAATGCAGGAGCACCTAATTCTAAAGCTCTTCAGTAGATGAAAAGATTGAAAAAGGATTCCAAGGTGGAACACTTACATATGTAGATTATGTTTCAGTGTTTAAGAGACCTAGATGCTCTTGCAGAGGACCATAGTTTGGTTCTTAATACACCTATTTGGCAACTGCATTTAACTACAGCTCAAGGGGATCCAACATACTTTACTTGACTCTGTGGGTACACATACTCATGTGTACACATATTCACAGACATACACACTATTAAAAAATAAAATAATGGATGATATCTTTAATGTGTTCTTGGATTTGGCTTGCAGGTATTTTATTGAGTATTTTTTGTGTCAATGTTCATAAGCAAGTTTGGTCTGTAGTTTTCTTTCTTTGTAGGGTATTTGTGCGGTTTAGGTATCAACATGACTGTGGCCTCATAGAATGAGGTCCTCATTCAGAAAGGCAAACAGAATAGACATCGGAAGTAGGAGAAGACAAAGAATAGGACAGGAGCCTTCCACAGAGCCTTCCACTGAGGGCCTCTGAAAAACTCCACCCACCAGGGTATCAAAGGAGATACGGAGACTCATAGCCAAACTTTGGGTCTTCCTTCTTATGGAAGAAGAGAGAGATCTGGAGTGAACAGGAACTCCACAAGGAGAACAAGAGACCCCAAAACCCGGCCCAGGGGTCCTGCAGAAACTGATACTCTAACTAAGGACCATGCATGGAGAGGACCTAGACCCGTTTTTTCAAAGGAAGCCCATGGGCTGCTCAGTTTCCAAGTGGGTTCCCTAGTAATGGAAACAGGGACTATCTCTGACATGAACTTAGTGGCTGGGTCTTTCTTCACCTCCCCCTGAGGGGGGTGCAGCCTTGCCAGGCTTCAGAGGAATATGATGCAGCCAGCCTTGATGAGACCTGATAAGCTAGGGTCAGATAGAAGGGGAGGAGGTCCCATAGGGGAATTAGAGAAAGGGCATAGGGGGCAAAAAGAGAACATGGGTGACACTCGGAGGAGATGAGGGAACGGGCTGCAATGGGAATACAAAGTGAATAAATCATAATAAATAAATATATAAATTAAGAAAAACTCAAAAATAAAATAAATTAAAAAATCAAAGGAATGATATTTTAAAAGTTCAAAGAAGTACAGGAAAACCAACTGTACAACACAATATAGACTATGAATGAATGGTTCAATTATCTAGATTAAGTATAAGTAAGGATTTCAGTGCTTTGAAGATGAAATTGATCAATTAGAATATTCAGACACTAGTAAAGAGAAAAAGAAATTATAAACAAAAATGTAAGCCATCTGAAACACAAATAAAAGATCTCTATATTTTTTGTCTATAAGAAGGCACCAGGTTACAAAGAAAAGACACAGAAAATGTACCCAGTGAAATATAAATAGAAAACAAAACCCAAGTCTTGGGGAGAAATGAACAAAATATACAGGACTCACCCTAAATCTCAAACAGAGATCACTATGAGAAATGTTTCTGTGTTGTTATAGTTAAAATATCAAAGTACAGAACAAAGAAAGCATATTAAATTCTGCATAAGAAAATACCAATTCACTTGCATGGACATCCTACCAGAATAACAGCAGATTTCTCAAAACAAACTCTAAGAGTCATGAGGTATGGCATAATATATTTCAAGTTCTGAAAGAAAATAACTGCCAAACTAGATTACTATATCCAATAAAGTTATTCTTCAGAATCAAAGGAAGAACACATGTCTAGACTAGAATAATTTAAAGGAATTCATGATCATAAATGCAGCATTGCATAAGATATTTAAAGTATCTGATGCTCTCCTTGTGGAGCTCCTGAACTCTCCAGGTCTTAACATCTCCCACTTCTTTCATAAGATTCCCTGCACTCTGCCCAAAGGTTGGCTATGAGTCTCAGTATATGTTTTGATACCCTGCAGGGTAGAGCCTTTCAGAGTCCCTCTGTGGTAGGATCCTGTCCTGTTCCCTGTTTTCTCCCTCTTCTGATATCCATCCTCTTTGCCTTTCTGAATGGGGATTGAGCATCTTATCCAGAGTCCTCCTTCCTGATTAGCTTCCTTAGGTGAACAGATTTTAATGTGTTTGTCCTATATTATATGTCTAATATCCACTTATGAGTGGATACCCTGTGTGTCTTTCTGCTTCTGGGATACTTCTCTCAGAATGATATTTTCTAGTTCCCACCATTTACCTGCCAATTTCATGAGTTCCTGGCACAGGGGTCTATTCTGAGATTGATACTCTAGCCAAGGATCACTCATGGAGATGGCCTGGAACCCCTGCACAGAGGTAGCCTACGGTAGTTCAATGTCCAAGGAGGTTCCATAGTAATGGGGACAGGGGCTGTCTCTGACAGGAACTGATTGACTTCCTCTTTGATCACCTCCCCCTGAGGGGGAAACAGTCTTACCAGGCCACAGAAGAAGACAATGTAGCCACTCCTGATGAGACCCGATAGACTAGGATCAGAGGGAAGGGGAGGAGGACCTCCCTTATCAGTGGACTGGGAGAGGGACACCGGTGGGGAAGAGGGAGGGTGGGTTTGGGAGGGGAGAAAGGAGGGAGGTACAGGGTGGATACAAAGTGAATAAACTATAATTAATAAAAGTAATTAAATAACAAGATATTTAAAGGAATCTTACACACAAAAGACCATGAAAGCACAGAAAAAAATTCCATGGGAAAAGTAGATATGCACACTAGAATTAAGCAACTAACCCAGTCCCATGGGGGCATTCAGAGACTGAGACATCAAATAAGAAGCATGTATGATCTGGACCTAGACCCCCTGCGCACATGTAGCTGATGGGCAGTTTGATCTTCATCTGGGGTGCCTGGCAAGTGAAGGCAGTGTGGCTGTTTCTAACAGGGATTCTATTGCCTGCTTTTGGATCACTTCCCTCTGGCAGCGCTACCTTGCCTGGCCTCAGGGGATGAGGATTTGCTCAATCTTGATGTGACTTGATGTGCTGGGGAAGGTGATGTGACTTGATATGAGGAGGGAGAGGAGCTCCCCTTTTCTGGGGGGAAAGGAGAGAGGAAGAGGAAAGGGAGAAAGGAAGGAATGGGAGGAGAGGAGAGAGGGGATATCCTTGGGATGTAAAGTAAATAAAAACAGAAATAAAAATAAATAAAAAGATTAAATGTTAGAAAAACAACAAAATTATAGGAATTTTTACTTATCTATTCATATGTCATTACAATATTCATATAACCATTAAAATAAATTCTCTTAGTTGACAAGAATTATACTGCACACAGCCAGTGGTGGTTCATGCCTTTAATAACAGTATTTGGAGACAGAGGCAGGGAAATATCTGACTTTGAGAGCAGCCTGATCTACAGAGCCAGTTCTAAGATAGCTAGAGCTCCACAGAGAAACCTTGTCTCAACCACCATCCTTCAAAAACAAACAAACAAAAAAACCTGGTTGTTGAGTTATACAGCAATATCCAACTATTTGCTGCCTCCAAGAAACACACATGCTAGAGAAGGCATGCACAGACTGAAAGAGACAGGACAGAAAATAATATTCAAAGCAAACAGAATCTGAAAGTTAGCAGGTGTATCTATCTATACTAATATCTGACAAAACTGACTTAAACCTAAAATTAGAAGAAACAAGAAGGCAACTTATATATTGGTAAGAGAAGAATACATAAGTACATTTGATAATAATAAATTAATAAACAAAAGGAAAAGAAATAATATCTATGCCTATGCCCAAAATTTTAGTGTACTCAATTTCATAAATCAAATTTTATTGGACAAAAAGAAACAAACAACCCCTAATACAATAATAGTGGGTGACCTCAGTACTGTAGTCTCACAATAGAGAGATCTTTTGGACAAAACAAAACAAAACAAATTAACAAAGAAACTTACATTAAACTAAAGTATATATCTAATGGGCAAAGCACATCTAGTGAGAAATAATGTAACTGCAGAATACACATAAAACTTTGCCCAAATTGTATTTTAGGCCATAAACTAAATGTTACTAAGCATAAAAACTTGAAAGAATTTTCTGCATCTTGTCATCATAGAATGGAAGTAGAAATAATCAGCAAGAGAAATTAGAGCAGCTGTACAGACCTGTGGTAGCCGAGGAACACACTTTTCAAAGATTAGTGGCTAATTGAAGAATTCGGGGGAAAATTAAAATATTTATAAAATCAAATGAAAACAGAAACAAAACTTATGTGACTCTGTGGGGTGAAGCAAAATCAGTTCTAATCGGGATTTTTATAGCTGTGAGCGCTTACATGAAAATAAAAATAGAGATAAATAAACAACCTAACAATATATTTGAGATCATAGACAAAAGTAGTCCAAAATGAAAAGCAACGGAAGAATGAGTAAAGATCAGAGCTGAAATTAATGAAATCAAGTCTGACAGAACAATACAAAGGATCAGAGAAATAGTTATTGGAAAAGATTAACAAAACTGATAACCCTTAGACCAAGCAAATGAAAATGAACCAAATTAACAAAATCTGAGATGAAGAAAGGAATATCAGATGACTTACTACTGCAATCCATAAGTGTATTAAGGAATATTTTGAAAACATGTACATCCATAAGTTAGAAAAACTATATCTGGGCCGAGGGGTCTTTTCTGAGACTGATACTCCTACCAAGGACCATGCATGGAGATAACCTAGAACCCCTGCACAGATGTAGCCCATGGCAGCTCAATGTCCAATTGGGTTCCCTAGTAATGGGAACAGGGACTGTCTCTGACATGAACTCAGTAGCTGGCTCTTTGATCACCTCCCCTGATGAGGGAACAGCCTTTCCAGGCCACAGAGAAAGACAATGCAGCCAGTCCTGATGAGACCTGATAGACCAGGGTCAGATGGAGGGTGAGGAGGACCTCCCTTATCAGTGGACTAGGGTAGGGCATGGGAGGAGAAGAGAGAGGGAGGGCAGGACTTGGGAAGGGACAAGGGAGGGGACTACAGCTGGGATACAAAGTGAATAAATTGTAAAAATCTCAAAACTAAAAAAAAAATGATTTTTTTCTAGATACATCGGACTCCTACAAAATTGAACCAAGAAGATATAGAAAACTTGAACAGAACTATGAGACTAACAAAGTATGAAATGGTCTCCCAATGAAAGAACCCCAATTCCAGGCGGATTTGCTGTGGAAAATTTTTAATCAGACCCTTATAGAGTAATTACACAAGTGTTTTTCAAAGTACTCGAAAAATAGAAAAAGGAAGTATCCTTATGGACTCATTGTATAAAGCCAATATTATCCTGAATCAAAAGTGGATAAATGATACAACTATAAAAGAAAACCATTGAATAGTATCCTTGATGAAAATTCCTTTGTAAAATATTTTGAAACTGAATTCAACAAAACTATGATAAATGATGATAAAGTCTGTTTTATTCTAGCAAGGACGTAGTCATGTATTAATAAACACGAGAAAGCATGTGATTCAGCTGCAGGCTGAGGAGACACAATGGAAGTTGCAGTTTCTGAGCTGTGGCCACTGACCTGTACTTTTGGAGAAACCTTTCAAGCAGCTCCCAACAAAGAGGAGGTGGAGATAGCTCATCTGAGAAGACCAATCCTGAGGAAAAGCAAATTACACTGCAGAGCCATAGTAACTAAAATGGCATGGTATTGGCCTAAAAATGGATATAAAAGCCAATGGATTGGAATATAGAACCAGATATGAATCAGCACATTTATGACCATATGATTCTTAGCAAAGATTAATAAAACACACAAAAGAGACAAAGAGACTTAAAAAAAGTATTTTAGAGACAAGCTCTCTCTATGTAGTCCTGGCTGCCTTGTAACTTGCTTGTAATAGATCGGACAGGCCCCTAAGTCTCAGAGATCATCCTGATTCTGCCGTCTTGGGCTGGTGGTCCTGGGTTGTACAGCAAAGCAGGTTGAGAAAGTCATAGGGAGAGAGCCAGTGAGCAGCACTTCTCCATGGTCTCTGTATCAGGTTCTGCCTTGAGTCCCTGTACCGACTTCCTTTGATAATAGACTGAAAAGTGAAACTCTAAGCTGAAATACACCCCTTCATCTTCAAGTTGCTTTTGGTCATGGTGTTACATCATAACAATAGAAACCCTAACTAAGAGTCTATGTTATTTTTTTCCTTTCAATTTAGAAAGACACCGTTTCTTTTAAACTTGAGACTTACTTATGTGTGTACTTAAGATGCATCTTCTTTTTTATATTTCCACCATTCTTTTATGTAAGGTCTGAGTATGTAGAAGATAATGGCCAATCAGACATAATTACCAATATGTGTTTACAAGACTCAGGTGGATATGTTCCCATGACTGAACTGGGTACAACTCCAACTTCCCAGGACTGGGATCTGCGGAGCGTAACTGTGTATCTCAGAAAGGATCAATTGTTCTACACTCTCAGCCTTCCAATCGAGTTTAAATCCTCAAAATTGTTATTCACTTTACATTCTGATTTGTGAAAAACTTCACTCACTGGGTGAAATTAAAAGTATCATCAGTGCTAATTTCTATTGACCTTCCACTTTGTCAAAGACCAGACACTGTGACAGGATTTCATTCATGATTGATACTGTCACATATTGTGTAAACATGTCCTCTAAAATTCATGTTTTCAAGTATGGTTGCCATGAAGACTCTCATAGATGAGTACAGGTGTGGGGAGCTGCCTAACTCTCCTTTTGTTCTTCTGCCATATGAAGACACAACAAAGTGCCCACCACACACAGCGTGCCAGAACTTTGAGTTTTTGACTGTCCGCTTTTCAAAGATGTAAGGAGAAAAAAAAACAAACCAAAACAAGCTTCCTTCCGTTATTTGTAAACTTCCCAGCCTAAAGTATTTGGTTATGGGAGTAAAATGGGAAAGAGAGTGGGTGGTAAGAAGTTAGTAGAAGGGCAATAAAAAGGAATGGCCATATGCAACTTGAGTTTCTTGGAGTTGGAACATCTTATTTAAATTAACTGGAGATGGAGGCTTATAATCTTTTTTATGTGGTACGAAGGGGAAATTTTGTGGAGTATGGTTTTACTCATTTTGTAGAGAAAATATGCTAGTAAGAACTAAACCAATATTTCACGTTGGTTCCCACCTCATTGGTGCCCACACATGAGCTTTCTTAAGAAAGGTTTGCCAGTTAAAATTCCCAACATGAGTGAACTGTGTATCTCAGTTGTCAACGATGTTATTGAAAAGACTAAAATTAGAATGCTGGAGAGAGAGGTCTTAGCATCTGTGAAAGAAAGATGTGGGTTTTCATTTGAAGGAATAATTGTCAAGAAAAATTGTTTCCATATTTATGACCCACAAAACCACGCTCTGCTCTCCTTTTCAAATAATATACATTCTCCTAATGTACATTAAATCTTTGTGGGAAAGGTACTTATCCAGCCTGGGATAAGTGCTGGGCATTTATTGGGAGGATGCCATTAAAGAGTGGTGTACAAAACATACAGTCAGTCAGAATGATTAAACCTCTTTTTTATTCTCTGCCTCCAACATTATCTGAACATTCAGGCTAAAGAAATGATCTATTTGTGCACCATTCAAGAAACTGTATCAATGTGGGCTACTTTTAGTAAGACTTTTGAAACGAAACATAGACACTATTTTGTTCTGTTATGGGCTTTTAGTGCATATTCATCACTACATAATATGAGATTTGAAGTTCTTTCAAATGTTTTCATGTCCCAAGGCTTTTTGTGAGAATGAGCTTTTTATGGTCCGTTCTTAAAATCAGAAAAAGACCAGTCATGGAGTGCAAACAGATCTCTATTTGTATTCTCTCTGTAAACTCCGAACATTTATTTCACTACTACCTATAGAATGGTCCCCAACACTTAGAACATTTGATAGTAGAACAAGACTGATGACACCAAACACACTTAAGTATGTCTGGTGGTTGACAGTGGCACATAGCAGCATGATGGATAGCACAAGCAAATTGCATAAGAAAATCCCTGTCCAAACCACCATCTCCTTAGAGAAACTGTAACCATGTATTTCTTTTGAATTCTAAAGCACGTTCTTAGTTCATCTTTTATACATTCAATTTCTGAATAAGTGTAGAAGACTACATAAGGAAAAGGCTTATTCATTTCTTTTTTGTTTTGTGTTTGCTCTGTTAGCCCAGGCTGGCCCTGAACTTGCAGTGATCTTCTGGCTTCTGCCTCCCAGGTGTTGGAATTACACACATGTACCATTATGCCCAGCTTGAGAAAGGAAATCACAAACACAGGCAGAAGGCATCTTGGGCGTGTATGATCAAAAGATGTTAACATAGTTTGACTTAAAATTGGAACATAAGTGTTAAATTGTTCCTCATTACAGTGGAGGACAGAATGTGGGGATAGATGCTGGTTGAGGAAACAGAGAAGACAGACAGACTGGGTGACCAGAGTCTTGATATTCTATTCTGAACAACAAGCCCAAATATGTTGACTGAGAGAGATGGAGAGAAGTGAATGAAATTGGAAGGGAGCATTACTTTTGCTTTGGGTGGTTGTACTGGTTAGTTTCTTTGTCACCTTGACACAACCTAGAGATACCAGGAAATATCAACTGAGCAATGGCCTCCCTCAGATTGCTCTGTGGGCATATCTGTGGAGGCATTTCCTTTCTTTAAAAATATTTTATGTATATGGATGTTTTATTTGCATGTATGTTTGTGCAGTTCATGCATACAATTCCTGCAGAGGCTAGAAGAGGGTGTTGGATCCTCTGGACAGATGGTTGTAAGCCGCTATGTGAGTGTTGGGAATAAAATATGAGTCCTCTGCCTCTGGTTGAGAAGTCAGTGCTTTCAACTTCAGAGTCATCTCTCCAGCTCTCTGAGGGCGTGTTTTTGATTGCTAATTGGTGGAGGATGGCCAAGCCCACTGTGGGAGGTGTTTTGGGGACCCCTTTGGCAGGTGGTCTCCAGTAGTACAAGAACTTAATGGAAACCAGTAAATAGCATTCTTCCATGGTCTCTGCTTTGGTTTCTGCCTCTAGACTCCTGCTTGCGTTCCTCCTCTGATGTGACATGCATCACTGTTTTCTCTGTTAGGTTATTGTGGGTCATAGTATTTATCACAGCAACAAAAACCAAAGTGGAACAGTGGTCAAGAACGACAGTTCTATTCTTATTCGCTTTTCACCATATTAAAGCTTATGCCTTCTGATTTAATGCTGGGTACTTGCTATTAAACAGTGATGCAACTTCAAGTACTCCAAGGCATTTATTTTATTTTGTTCCAGGTAAGCAATGAATAAATATAGACACCAACATACATGTTGGCCCACCTGATAAGGTATAAAAATTCATGCATGTGACAGGATAACCCAAGAAAGAATGCTTCATGTTGAAGAGAATATATCATCTAACAGGAGAAGCAATGTAGATGCCACAGAAATTCTTGCCCAAATAATATATTCTTATCTATCTATCTATCTATCTATCTATCTATCTATCTATCTATCTATCTATCTATCTATCTATTTTTATTAATCACAGTTTATTCACTTTGTATCCAAGCTATAGGCCACTTCCCCATCCCCTCCTAATCCCACTTTTTCTTCTCTTTCATCCTCCCTTTTCTTCTCCTTTGCCTCTCCCTCAGTCCAATGATAGGGTAGGTCCTCCTCCCCTTTCACCTGACCCTAGTCTATCAGGTCTCATCAGGACTGGCTTCTTTGTCTTCCTCTGTGGACTGGGAAGGCTGCTACGCCCTCAGGGGGAGGTGATCATGTCACCTCCCATCTGTTCATTTCAGAGACAGCCTACAGACTGGGAAAGGATCTCCACCAACTCTATACCTGACAGAGGGCTAATATCCAGCAGTTATAAAGAATTTAAGAAGTTAAACAGCAACAACTACTATTTTTAACATTAAAATTTTATAAAATTTAGCTTGCAATTATACATTTGTAGAATTTTTATAAAGAAGAATAAATAAAATGTCCTTTTCCTATTAAGTTATATCATGTTATCATGTGGGGGCTGGAGAAATAACCCAGTAATTCAAGGCACTGTCTGCTCTTCCAGAGTACCTGGGTTCAGTTCCTAGTACCCATATGGCAGCTCACAACCCTCTGTATAACTCCAGTTCCAAGGGATCCAATATCCTCTTATATACCTTATATACCAGGCATGTACATGGTGCACATACATACATACAAGCAAAATATCCACACACATAAAATAAGTAATTATTTATTTAAAAATTATACCATGTTATCAGTTTCTTTTTCACATTTTTTGTCACAAATGCCCTTTTTAAAAAAATTTCTGACTAAAAACATCTGAAAGTTTCATGACATTTATGTACTAAAATGTTTCAGTTAAATATTCTTGTAAGACTACAATATGTAGTTCTGAAAACTACCAATAATTTCTGCAAACAAAGTCCTATATGGAAACAGGCTCTTCACTAGATTCTTCACTCAAAAGTTCTAGCTACAAGAATTGTCTAGGCAAATATTTTTTAGCATTACCGTAAAAAGTCACTCAGGCAGTTCTAAAGACTTATGTGCTGAAGCTCATGTTCATCTCCAGGATTTGTATCAACATGATAAATCAAAATTCTTATTGTAATTGCATTTTGTCTCAAATACAGGAAGGCAGGATTATGCTCTGTAAAGATTATCGATATTTTAAAATTACTAGTTCCCTTATAACTACATTCAACTTCTGATCACATTCACTGACCTTTCCCAGCTCTATGCAGGTCCGCCTTATCTTCCCTACTCACCACTTGTAAAATTAAACCCAAATGGACCAAGTTGAATTCCCTAAATGTTCTGGAATGTTTGGTCTTCCATGGGCATATGGTTTACTTTCCAGAGCAAACTGAACCTCTCCTCTCTTAGCAGCTAACAATTGCTAATATTGCCACAGCTAGGCTTGGATGTATGTGTCAAACTGTCCTCTCCATCCTGGGATTGGTCTGGCTTGGGCTTGTATAGTTTTTATGCATAATGTCACACTGTGGTGAGTTCATATGTGTAGCTGCCCTGCTCTGCCTAAAAGACAATGTTTCTTTATAGTCATTCACCATCTTTGGCTCTTATACTCTTTCCACTCCATTTCCCCATTTTCTATAATAATCTCTGAGCCTTGGAAGGGCGTGTATATGTGTGTCTGTGTGTGTATGATAGTCCCTTTAGGACTGAAATTCTGAAGTTCTCTTATTCTTTGCCTAGTTGTGTACTTTAATCTGTTAAACACCATCTATTGCAAAAGATTCTTTGATGAAGGTTGAGCGCTGCATTGATCTATGTGTACAATTATAAGTCAGCAGGAGTCAGTTTAATACTATGTCCATTTAGCAGAATAGTAATGACAGTAGTTTCTCCCTTAGGTCCTTTGTCCTAATTAGCCATAGGTTCTTGATCCAGTGATGGTGCCAGACGTGGGCTTCATTTTGAGGAGTGGAACTTAAATCTAATCATTAAGTCATTGGTTACTTCCATGATGACTGTGTCATTATCGCACCAGTTGCCATGTTTTGTCAGGCCAGTAATTTTTGTAGTTCACAGCCTTCACAGATGGGTATAACTGATCACTACTTTTTTTTCTCTGTTAATATGCGGAGTACCTTGAAGCACAGTGAAAGCTAGCTAGTAAGAATGAAGATTCCAGGTCAGTACTAGTTTTCTTTCCCCATTTTTATTACTCAGCTACACAATGTCTTCAGCAATAGGGTCTTACGGGCAAGTTTTGGAGAGAAACCAAGAGAACTGGCCATAGGCTATAACATTTAGGGCCTGTGGGACATCACTATCAACCATCACTGTGTTTTATTCAAGTATGCCTCTTCAAAGGATAGTGCTTAGCTAAAATTCATTTTTTATTATTTGAGTACATCAAGTTGTATAAGGCATTGAGGCATTTTGATGGCTTTTGGGGTGATAGGGTATATTTAATTACTCCAGGCAGTTCTTGAACTCGTTCTGTAGTACAGAGAAGCCTTGAATGTACAATTCTATTGCCTCAGCCTCCTAAGTTCTGAAATTGCAGGTATTGACTCTCAAGGCCTATCATTGTTTTTCTGAGAAGATAAATCCCTTCTTTAACCACAGGAATTTTGTTTTTACTGCACTTTTGGACGATTACCTAATGTGTTAATAATATTGGGATGTTGTCCAGATAGAGGATTTCCTACATTGTGGCTTTAGTAGAGAACTTTTTAACATAATATTTTTATTGATTCATTGGGAATTTCACATCATGTACCCTGATCATACTTATTTCCCATTCCTTCCATATCTATCCCCTACCCTTGTGACCTCCCCACCTCCCCCAAAAATTAAAAAATAGAAAAAAATTCAATCTGTGTTTCTATATGCTCACGGGCACCATTAAACTTTCAGGGGCCTGCCCTTTTAATAGAACTGAGTCATTCCCCTCCCCATGTCAGAAACCATCAGCTGTGGAGAGCTATACTTCAGTATCTCCATCACACTTTAATGAATTCTTTTATATAACTTCCTGTTTAAGGTGTTACATTTTTTGAGGGGGTGTTGGTGTGGGGGTAGTGGTTGTTACAGAACCTTCCATGTCCCTCTTTCCCAGCTGCATGTCTGCAATTATGAGTATTACTGTCAAAGTAGCTTCTTTGCTTTTATAATCAGTGGGAGAACAGACCATGGGCTTCCACACAGTTTCTGATGACAGCACAGACTTCAAACATGGCCCCTGCCTGCAGTAGGACCACAGACCCAAACAGGGTCCTCGGAGGTAGCCAGACCATGGACACCAACATAACACGGATTCAGGCATTAGCCTAGACCACGGACATGCTCACAACCTTTAGTGATAACATAGGCAAGAGACATCAACACAGACTCTGGCTGTGGTAAGACCTCAGAACCAGGCATAGCCTTGGGTAGCAGCACAGACCCTTGCACTTACCATGGCCTCAGGGGGCAGTAAAGGCCAAAAAGATAAGTATGGCCCCCACAGTAGCACAACCTCAGACTTACCAATACTGCCTCCTTCTGCCTCCCAAGAACTGGGCTTAAAGGTGTGTACCGCCATGTCTGGCTAAAGGAAGAAATTTTAATATAAATTATCCATTGAAAAACTATATATCAGACATCAAAGAAATGATGTAAATGTGTTAACTAATTTTTTTATCAGAACTTCAAGAAAAGAATGCTACTGTTTCCTTATAAATATTACATTTAGATAATAAGAGTGATAGTTAAGGAGGGCATGATCTAGGTTAGATCAGAGGAAGAAAACCACAGAATGGCACAGAATCATGAACTTTGTTCAACTGAGCACCTAACAGAACATCGCTTCTTTGCACCTGATGTTGACTCTGTTGTAAGCAGAGATGGTGGTCATAGAAGAAATATAGACAAGGAGGATGGATTCGCATGGATAGACTTGGTGCCCTGAGAACACAGTAGAGACCACAAGAAGATTCATAGATACACCATCCTCCAACTCCAGGGATTGTCACTTTTCACTGTAAAGGAGCACAGAAACATCAGTTTATCTGAGATGTTGAGGGAAGGGCTTGATAACTTGGAGACCTGGGTGCTGCCATATGCCAAAATGTGAGCCAGTAAGCTGGACATGTGCATGGTTGTAGCAGTATCTGCCTTTCCTGGGTTCATTCCATGAAACTGACTCCACTGAAATTCTGCCCTGCCAGGTTATTCTCTTTGTCCAAGCAAGCCAAGTTTGGAAGAATTCCTGGAAGCTTATTTCCAACGAAGCTACACTGGCATGCTACAGTTTCTCCACACAAAGGTTAAGCAATAGCTAATTTAATATTAATAAGTGATAGGGCCAAGAGTTATACCAAACTCTACTGAATACCAGACCTGGGTTATAATTAACCACAGTCCAAAGGGCTTTATTGCTTTTTAATTCACAGGTCAGGAGAGTATATTCAGTAAGTAATTATTTCGTTAGCAACAATGGGAGAATATTCTTACTGTTGGACATTAGGTAACAAAGAACCCCTCCACTCCTTCCACTTTATTTTGAGAGCAAATTTTAGAAAAGGAGGGAATCAATAGGGAAACTTCTTGGAGGAGGATAAGGGGACTGGACAGGCAGTTATGGGGTGTCAGCTTTGTTCACACTGTCGTGTGTATAGTAGTGAGCAATGTGCTAGCCTTGCTTCCTCTTGCTTCAGCTCCAGATGGGAGTTCATTTTAGAGGGAAAGCTGTGTTCAAGCTGGGCTCCATTTGGGGCTCACCCTTGGGTGTTGGCCCATGTCCTTCTGTGGTGGCTGACTGCATATTAAGAATTCATTCATTTGTTCATTTTAAAGCTGGAGCTTGTTATTCTCCACTGAGAAAGCTATAGAAAATGACAAATAGACTGTGGATTCTAAACAACAAAATTTATTTTTTACTGTTCTGGAAGCTAAAGAGTGGTGTGCTGGTAGATTTATTAACTGGTGAAGGTCCATATATAGGTTCATACAAGGTACCTTCTAACTGAGTTTCACTTGGTAGAAGGGGCTAGTTATATGTCTGAGATTTCACTTACATACACATTTTCTGTTGCTTGAGATTGAAATTAGGGCTTTGTACATGAAAGGCAAGTGGTCTACCACCAAACTATAACACCCAGCCTTACAGTTCCTGTAATAAGGGTACTACATTCATGAACTATTTGATCCCATGACCTAATTGCCTTTCAAAGACCTAATACCATCATCATGTAGTTTTAGTATTTCAACAAGTGAATATAAATGCTCAGCTGATACCAGAGTCCTAAAGCTTGGAATGCACAAACTGGCAATTCCTAGGGAGGTGAGCACTCTGTTCATGCCCGTATTTTCTGTGAAAACAACAAACCACGGTCTCTGGAGTAAATTCTTCTGAAGCCTTACAGCTGTGTGGGAGTCTCAGCATCTACATTATTATTCAGCAGAGACCCTGAATGAATGCATAAGAAATGTGGCACTTATTCGCATCAAGTGTTTGCATTAGAAGTGAGACTTTTAAAATTATGACCATTACGCGGTGACCTCTTTTAAGTATTTTATAACTTTTAACTTATATAGCAACAATTAAATAGATTGAATTTTAATTCTCAGTGCTTTGAGACATGAGAGGAATGTCTCATACAGCCACGTGGCAGACCTTTTATTGTTGTTATTTATTGTTGAAACATGCTTCATTAATTAGCCCTGTTTCTCTGCTAACACAACTTATCATGATTTTTGTCCAGCGAGTGGTTTTCACTAGTACTCATCACTTATTTTCTATGCAAAGAATGTGGTTGGCATCTTATTATCATAAAGGTATATGGTAAATTTTAGGAATAAGGTAATTTAAATATATTAATAAAACCATCTCCATAGGGGTCCTGTTGCAAATATAGTTATACGCTCCTCATCTTTCTCTCAGCAGTTCACGTTTTCTGCCACTGGTCAGTCAGAATGTAAATGGCACTTTAGTTTGGCTCATTGGGATCACAGTGGACAATTTCAACTAGGGGTGTTGCAATGAACTAAGATACGGGAGCTATATAGGATCACAGAGGTGTGTTAACTATGGTCCTCGGTTGTTTCATAATGCATTAAAATCACAGACTATTTCATGTTCTGATATTTTTATAATTCTCACAGAAAGCATCTCTTTCACTTAAAAGAAGAACAGCAAAGAAAGATGCAGAATTAGCTCACCAAAAAAGCATTAGGAGAACGACCACCTTAAGAGAGTGACAACCCAGCTGGGATTTGTCGCCTTGGTAAAATACATACTCTACAAATTATTTTTAGTTCTATCATTTTGTGACTTTAATACCAAAATAAAATTCAGTCAAGATGGCAGTGCATAGCTCTGCCCAATAGTATTAGGAAGTACATTCTGGGCATAGGCAGATTCTGAGAGACTGAGTATGATAAGTTTGGAATAGTTCTTTGTTATAACAAAATAGGCATTAAAAACATTTTATGTACACACACATATATTTATAAATGCATAAATACAACATGATCAATCTGTATGACATAATTTGTTTTGTAACAGCGATCAATGAAAAGAGATACCATGAATTTGAAAGAGAGGAAGGACCAGTTTATGGGAAGGTTTGAAAGGAAGAAAGGGAAGGGGGAAGTGGAGTACATAGGATAAACATACTAAAATCTAGAGTCCTAAAGCAGCTACACAACAAGGAAGAACCTAAGGAAGATGCTCAATCCTCTTTCAGAAGGAGAAATGTGATAGACATTGGAAGCAGGAGAAGACAGGGAACAGGACAGGAGCCTACCACAGAGAGCCTCTGAAAGACTCTACTGATCAAGGTATCTAAGCAGAGGCTGAGACACATAGCCAAACTTTGGGCAAAGTGCAGGGAGTCTTATGAAAGAAGGGTGAGATAGAAAGACCCAAAGGGGACAAGCAGCTCCAAAAGGAGACCAACAGGGCCATAAAAACTGAGCCCTGGGGGCCCTGCGGAGACTGATACCCCAACCAAGGACAATGCATGGAGAGGACATAAAACCCAGGCTCAGATGTAGCCAATAAATTCAGTATCCAAGTGGGGTCCCTAATAAGGGGTACAGGGATTTTCTCTAGCATGAACTCAGTGACAAGCTCTCTGATTACCTCCCTTTGGAGGATGCAGTCTTGCCAGGCCATAGAGGAAGACAATATAACTAGTTCTGATGAGACCTGATAGGCTAGGGTCAAATAAAAGGGGAGGAGGACCTCCTCAGCTATCAGTGAGCTAGGGGAGGGGCATAGGGAGAAGAGGGAAGGAGGGTGGGATTGGGAGGAGATGAGGGAGGGGCCACAGAAGTGATACAAACTCTAATAAATAAATGATAATTATAAATAAAAATTTGAAAAAACTTTTTAAAAATTAAAAAATGTTAAATATTAAAGCTAAATAATATAATCTTGCTATATCATTTAATATTGTTACATTATATAATATACTTTCATTATTATTTAAAATGGTTAGCATTAAAATTTGCGTATGTTAAAAAAAGAAAAAAACAGCAGTTTAAAGCTCTTCTGCATCTTTTGAGAAATTAATTCTGTAGCAGAGTCATTACTTGTTTGAAGGTAGTTGAATAATCGTCACGTGGATTTCAGGACCATAATCTGGTGTTAAGCTGAACTTGTGGATACAGCATAGATTTTTTTTGTTCCTTAAACCATATGCTTTGAGATGTCTCATCAAAGTGGTGTAAAGAAGCCAGTCTGTGAATCGCTGCCTCGCCTCTTCTGTACCATGCCAGCTGAGACTGAGGGAGAAGGCTGTGAAGGAAGGAAGCTGAGGCCAGGACCTAGATGCATTTTCCACATGAAGTTTAAGGTCCGGAGAACACATGGGGCAACCACCACAAATAACTGAGGTACCAGCGTGAATACAGGGATCCCTAAAGACTTTTATCTTTTCTCACAGCTTCTATGCCCCCCTTTTCAAAGCAAGGTTTGCATTGTTGTTTGATGTCTTTTTTAAAATTTTAATATACCCCCCAAAAACCTAATCCATAAATACCCACCAAACCCACCAAAACAAACTAGCAAAGACTAATAAGGCAAAAAAAATGCTCAAACAAAACAAAATAAAATGAAAATACTGTTGCATTTGTTTTGTGTTGGCCAACTACTCCTGGACATGGGGCCTGCTCTAGCGTACAGGGGATAAATTCAGTGAGACTCCATTGGAGAAAATTGTTTCCTCCCTTGGCCAGGGAGTGTCAATTGTGAAAGCTGCTTTGTTATGGGGGGACTCTGTCCACTTCTCTTCTCAGCGCCGGAACCCCATCTGGCTTGATCCCTGTCCAGGTTTTGTGCATGCTGCCCCAGACTCTGTGAGTTTATACGAGCAACAGCCCTATTGTGTTTAGAAGACACCGTTTCTTGGATTCACCCATCATTCTGGCTCTTAAAATCGTCTGTTTTCTCTTCTGTGTAAGTCCCTGAGCCTTGAGGAACGGGATTGATGATGGAGTCCGGTTTAAGACTAAGTGTTCCGAAGTTTCTCATTGTCGTTCTCATCAGCGCATTGCACGGTTGTGCAGCTCTGCATTAATGCTCATCTACTCTAAGAAGAGACTTGTGTGACGTGGCTTGGCTTAGATGTTGGTATCGCGGTGCAGCAGTGTGTCCTTTGGAGTCATTTTATTGCTATGCTCTTTCAGTAAAATAATAGTAGTAGATTTTGCCCCTCCACTGCTGACCGATACGGTTTCAGGATCCTGGCCATGTTAGTGGTGTCAGTTGTGGGTTCCTTCATGTGCTAGGCCTTAAATCCTATCAGAAAGTGGTTGATCACTTCCATAACATTTGTGCCACTATTGTGCTAGTGTATTTGGCAGGTGGGTCACTCTTGTAGGTTGCAGGCTTGCAGCTGAGTGATACTGATTATCTTTCTTCTCCAGTAGTCTTTATTTTTTTTTTATAGAGTTGAAAAAAATGAGTATTAAAGGACTGAGTCACATCATACAAACAATTTCTTTGCCTTAATTTGTCCAATTATCTCTGTGTCTTTTGGAAAGCACAGAGGCTTCATGTGGAATTTGGGGCAGTGCAGTTTTAGAAACTTTTTCTTGAAATATGAGCCTAGGGTGCTGATTTTTGACAGAGCTCTACTGAAGCTTAGCTTGCTTCTTTGAGTAACTACAGCACTGATTAAAATATACTGACCTTTCCTTGGTGAAAAATATGCCAAATTTCTTGTACTTCCTTTAAAAATACTTTATTTATTTATTTAACGTGAGTAAGTGCTTGACTGCATCATGTATATTAAACCACATACATGCTTGGTGCTTACAGAGGCCTGAAGAAGGCATTGGCTTCCTCTGGAGCTGGAGTTACTGATAATTATGATCTGTCATGTGTGTTCTGGGAACCAAAAGCAGGTCCTCTGCAAGAGCAGCAAGTGCTCTTAACTACTGAGCCATCTCTCTAGCCCCTCCTGTCTCTCTTGGCTAGAAATGAATTTCATTGTTAAATTGGAAACTTAAGGATAAGAATTAAGATGAAAATTATTAAGAAAAATACTTTGACTATTATCAGTCAAGTAGGTGGTAAGCATGTTTATTCCCTGGGCACTTATGTAAATATCTGAAGAGATTGGTGGTAAGAATCCGTGTCTTTTTCTGAGAAAACACACTCAAAACAATCGATCACAGCCTAGTATATGGAGTTAAAAATGGTACTTTTTCTTTACTGTTTGCAAGGCTGTATGTCACACTGGGACATTATACATAGTATAAGGTTGTAAAGTTGTAAGTAAGTGTAGGAGCAATAAGTCACAAGGAAAATGATTTTGGTACAACAAAGGGTTAAAAAGAAAACAAATATTCAGTTAGTACCTGAGGGGATTCTAAAAAAATTCCTCTAATTCATCCTCAATAATTCTTGTGTGTTGGGGGGGGGTTTGGGGAGGTAGATTTTACTGTTTCTATGTGCAGCAGAAGTTGTGAGATAATGCCTGGCAATTAGCATAAGCTTGAAGCCAAATAGCTGGAAAAACATGTTCCAGGACATCGCAGATGCAATCATATTTCTATAAAAGGAATCTGTTGGGTATTCCACTGGTGGAACATCAAGCATGGAAGGATGGTGTAATGGGTTTCAGTCATTATCTAAACACAGAATCCCTTAGCCATGGTCATGTGCACTGCTAATCATATGCTGAGCATCCAGTAGGAAGTGAGGTAGGAGTGTCACATAAGGTGCTTTCCTTTTCCTGAGGTTTGAGTTACTTGGTTTTTGAGAATCACTGGAAAGAAATGGCTGCTTAGAGCACACCTGCCCTGTGGCAGCTGTGCTTTTAGGGGAAGTAGACAGTAGTGCTGGACACCACTGTCCAGTAAGTAGACACTGAGTGCTTCCTGAAGCTGTTGAACTCCTTGCTTTGGTTGCCACTTAGAGTCTGCAGAAGAGCTGAGGCAAGGACTCTGTGGCTAAGAGCGCCTGTTCTCATCAAGCACCTGGGATTGGTTCCCAGATCCTACATGGTGATCCAACCATTTATAACTCCAGTCCCAAGAATTCCAGGCCCCCTTTGACTTTTGAGGGCACCAGGCAGGCAAATGGTATGCACATGCATACATGCAGGCAAAACACAACATAAGATAAAATAATCTAAAAAGAATAAAAGTCAGTTGAAACATGGCCTAATCCAGGGGATTCTTTTGTATGTATTTGTGTAAGAGTATGTTTTTAGCGGTATTTTAAGTCAGCAGTCATACCCTAAAATTTGAATTATAGTTAGCTGTTTCCTAAACTATTTAAAACCAATCAGTCTTTGAAAATATTGAAGTGATGGACAATTTTTAAAGAACATTCATTAAAGTAGAGGATTACAAAGTTAAGGCAGGAATTACATTACAAAAAAAATATCCTCAGTAGCATTCTGATATACTATGCTATCACACAGAAAAGTCAGAGGGAAACTATTTCATTTATATCACCACAAGAATCTAAACTTAGAATTAGCTTCTGGGAATATTCAGAAACTTGAAAAAGAAAATTATAAAACTCTACATGACAGTATCATGGGAAGATGTGAGGAATCAGACAGGTGTACCTTGAAAAATAAGATTAATGTTTTAGAAGAAGTCAGTTCTGTTTAGGTTTGTTCTATCTTTATGATGACATCAATAAAAGAATAAACTCTATTGCTAGTGAATATTGTGAAGAACCCAGGAAAGCATTCTAAATTTTGCCTTGAAGAATTTGTGTGGTACAAGAGCAGCTGGAAGAAAGCTAAAAATAAATTATTAGGAAGGAATATTGCCTTAGCAGATGTGAAGATGTGTTATAAAGCTGATTAAATAAAAAGTAGACGATGCTGAGTCAGCATATCAAACCTTAGACCCAACTGTGTTCAAGAATAAAAGTTGGCATTTGGACAATGGCATTAAAAAAAAAAGACACGAAACAATGTATATATGTAATAATTTGAGAGGAAATGATATTCCTATAATGCTCTTTACTTTTACTTATATTTATTTTTGATTTAAAATTTATACAATATATTTTTTGTATGAGCATAAATATATTTTCTAGTTTTTGAAAGTAGATTATAATTACAGCATTTTTCCTATTACTTTTTAAAACTCCCTCCAACCCTCCTCATGTACCCTGCCTTGCTATCTCTCAAATTCATGGTGTTAATTTCTTTAATTGTCATATATATTTGTAAATACATAAATAATCAGTCCTTA
This sequence comes from Pachyuromys duprasi, assembly GCA_028658305.1. Lineage (NCBI taxonomy): Eukaryota > Metazoa > Chordata > Mammalia > Rodentia > Muridae > Pachyuromys > Pachyuromys duprasi. The sequence goes on from CM053744.1 coordinate 64,851,868, forward strand.
TAATGTTACTTGTGTCTATATAATTTCAGACACACCCACTTATTATTGGGAAACCAGCTGGAGTGGCTCTTCACTGCCATTTTATAGTTGCCTGTAGTTTTTTATAGGATTGAGGCCTCATGAGCATCCTTCCTTCCTCATTAGCATGTGTGTTGATGTTGTTTCTGTTTAGGTCCTGTCTAGGCAGCCATGTTGGTGAGACTTTATGGAGCAGCTTCTTTGACATTTCTAAGAGACAATCTCACAGCAAACTTCTTGTTCCTCTTATATTCTTCGTAACCCTTCTCCTGCTATGATCCCTGAGCCTTAAGTGCAGAGGTTGAGTTGTAGATGTATCACAGAAGAAATTACTTTAAGGGAAAAGGTTACTAGGAAAATCTCTTTGTGAGTGCACTCAGGTATCTTTTATTATTATGTTTTTATTGTATAGTTATTACTATTATATTTTTGAGACAGGGTTTCTCTGTGTAGCCTTGGCTGTCCTTACTCATTTTGTAGACCAGGCTAGCCTCAAATCACAAGAGATCTGCCTGCATCTGCTTCCCTGAGTGCTGGGATTGGGCATATATTAATCAATATGAATACCAATTCATTTTCATTAATTAATCAAGTGTGTATGAGAATTCATCACAGATTTGTGGTGATGTTAGTTCTTTCTTTTGTAATAGTTTGCATTTTTTCTTTATTTTAGTGATTTTTGTAACTTGACTAAAGCTTTCACCATTTTGATACTTGTTTTTGTCAACTTAATAATTCTATATTTGTAACATATTATATACATAATATATTCTATATTTGCAATATATTCTGTATTTTTATAAGAAATGTGGAAACTATGGGAAATAGTTACACATATGCTGGGGAAAGAGAGGACAATTGTGCCCATGTGACTTTCCTGTGGAAGGGTAAAGATGTGATGTTTCATTAAAGCATGTTAAGTAGAAGGTAGAGACCTCATCGATCTTTCATATGTATAAGTAAAACTGTATAATTGCTGGGACTGAGTTAAACCAATGGGAACCATGAGTTGAAGCATTGACAGAAAGAGCTACAAGTATAAGTGATGTCAAAACAAAAATATCTGATGATGGTTAACTGTCCTTAATGACCATGTAAACACCCTCCCCCCAGGAATCTCATAGGCTGTTTTTCTCCAAATCCACTAAGATTTGAATTTCTTTAATAGTTAGAAATTAACTAATACAGCATATGTACAGAATGTTTGCACAATTCATTCACATTATGGGTCAAATGACTTGACTTTTCAAGTTACTTCAAGATCTCCAAGATTCATGTTTAGGGCTTGTATTCTTTCACTGAGATTTTTATTACCATTGACCATGATTCTTTTTTGTGTGTTTTTTTAATTTTGTATTTGTGTGTGTGTGTGTATGCATGCATGTGTGTATACGTGTGCACTGGTGTACTTATGACAAACAAGTTGCAGGAGTCACTTTTCTCCTACCATGTGGTTTATATGGCCCACGTCACTTTACCCACTGAATCATCTCACCAGCTTGTAAATTATGCGGATTGTTTTTTTTTTCACGGTGTACAACTGATTCACTTCAATCTTCTGAGGGTTATGAAGCTTCTGAACACATTTTTGTCACAGCTAATGGGAGTGGTGCTTTGGAGAACCCTGGGTAGACACAGAATGGATAGTTTAGAACCTCTGCAAATACTGATTTCCAGTCTTTCATTTCCCTTATTGTTTGGCAGTAGAGAGCGGTGGCGCTAGGCGGGCAAAAATCACAGCAGGCTGCATTCTCTAATACTGCATACAACCCCTGTGCAAGCCTTGGGTATATGGAAAATTACCCTCCCAGATTTGTAGTTCCTAGAAGGGTCTCAGATTACCAGGAACTTGGTACCCGTAGGAGTCACACCCTCCGCATCTCTTTGCAGGCTGACTGTACTGGGACCCTTGGTCCTCGTCAATAGCAGTTGTTAGGGCTCTCAATCCCAGGTCTGAAGCTCTTGGCCCTGAAGAATGATTAGAAAAACCTCTAGGGAATGCTGTCAGAGAGTGGCTTTGCTTTCTGGAGTTTGTACAGTTTACCACATTGGTAGGTGGTAAAGCCTTGGATTAGGGTTTCACATCGAGCTAGAGAATGCTAATGAAGCCTCTATCAGCATAAAATAAGTTATAGATTTGCTCAGTTGTTTGACAGGACATGTTCCAACACAATTTAAGCTCATCTGCCTTCAAATATCTTTTAAATAGTAAAGCTATATGTAAATGAGCCCATTTGTCCTGGATGACTGAGTAGGGAAGTATTGCATGCCATGTTATGCGTATCTAATTCAGCTAGACTGATATGTGCATCTTTTTGTGATGGTGTTGACATTTAGATACACTGCCATTTGTATATATGATGGTTTTCATGGATCTCAGAGCCCGTAGAATTCTCCAGGTCTGTGGGATAAGTAGATTTTATGCAGAATTTACAAGAAAACAAGTAGCACCTCTGGTTTTCTCTAGATTATCATCTATTAGCTAATGTGAAGTGCTGGTAAAAATATTGAAGGGGTGTGTGTGTGTGTGGTATATATGTTGTTTGTGTGTGTATTGTGCATGTGTGTATGTATGTATGTATGCTCTGTAGTATGTGTGTGTAGTACGTATATTTGAATATGTATGTGTTTTGTGTGTGTTTCTGTTTGTAGGGATAATTTTGACTCTCAAACATGGGTGCTTGCTTTGTTGGGCTTCTTCCTTTTTTTTCTAGAAAGCATTTATAAGGTTTCTATTTTATTCCTCAGCTTTTCCAAATGCACTGACCATATTTTCATATGTGCCAATATAGCTTTTCTCTCAAACGTTGCTGACAAGACAATCTTCTTTTCAATGCCTGAAGAGAAAATAGTTAATCAAATTAAAGGAAGTTTAACTTTCCTTTTTTTTCTTTTCTTTTCTTTCTTTTTTTATTTGTGAGTTTTGATCACAACACAAAGTTGTCTGAGTCCAGAATTTTGGTCTGAAGTGTAGTATGTGTATTTGACTGTAAATGGAAGTTTCTTCCCTGCTTTTCACCATCATATTTGTGAGTTGATAACAGTCAGAGTGGGAGAGTTTGGGGATAATGATCTATCTGGCAATTTTGATTTGAATCTAGCTGAAGTTTTTTTTTTTTTACGTGTATGTGCCTGTACAAGTTCATGTGTGTTACTTGCATGTGGGTGCTCTCTGAGCTCCAAGGGTGTTGGGTTCTCTAGAACTGAGTTACAGCCAGTTGTGAGTCCCTGATGTGGGAGCTAGGAACAGAACCCTGGTCCTCTGCAAGAGCAGTAAGCACTCTTAAAAACAGAATAGTGGATCAATGGAACCAAACAGAAGACCCAGAAATAAACCCACACACCTATAGAAACTTGATTTTTGATAAAGAAGCCAAATCCATTCAATGGAAAAAAGACAGCATCTTCAACAAATGGTGCTTGTTAAACCGGATGTCTATATGCAGAAAACGAAAATAGATCCATATTTATCACCCTGCACAAAACCAAAGTCCAAGTGGATCAAAGATCTAAACATAATACTAGACACACTAAATCAATTAGAAGAAAAAGTGGGGAAGACCCTAGAACTCATTGGCACAGGAGACTACTTCCTGAACAGAACACCAACAGCACAGGCTCTAAGATCAACAATCAATAAGTGGGACCCCATGAAACTAAAAAGCTTCTGTAAAGCAAAAGACACTGTCATCAAAACCAAATGACAGCCTACAGACTGGGAAAGGATCTTCACCAACCCAATATCTGACAGAGGGCTAATATCCAGTATATATAAAGAACTCAAGAAGTTAAAAAGCAAGAAATCAAGTAATCCAATTAAAAAATGGGGTACTGAGTGAAACAGAGAACTCTCTGTAGGGGATTGTAGAATGGCAGAAAAACACTTAAAGAAATGCTCAATGTACTTAGCCATCAGGGAGATGCAAATTGAAACGACACTGAGATTTCACCTTGCACTCATCAGAATGGCTAAGATCAAAAACTCAAGTGACAACACATGCTGGAGAGGTTGTGGAAAAAGGGGAACCCTCCTCCATTGCTGGTGGGAATGTAAACTTGTATAACCACTCTGGAAATCAGTTTGGCACTTTCTTAGATAATTAGGAATAGTGATTCCTCAAGATCCAGCTGTACCACTCCTGGGCATATGCTCAAGTACACAGCAAGGACATTTGCTCAACTATGTTCGTAGCAGCTTTATTCGTAATAGCCAGAACCTGGAAATAACCCAGATGTCCCTCAGTTGAAGAATGGATACAGAAATGGTGGTACTTTTACACAATGGAATACTACTCAGCAATTAAAAAGGAGGAAATCAT